>CM031086.1:24203032-24803032 GCA_018257905.1 Gillenia trifoliata
ACTTAATATTATCCTCGTGCCGCTTGAGTTCCAGATTATTCTGAAAATTTTGTTAAAATGAACTAATGAGAAATTAGCTGTTATCGATTCTACATATGGCACAAGTTTGCAGCAATCATTTGTGCATATCCAACGACGACTCAAACTCGAGGATCAGTAAGACAAATATACAAATAAAAGTACACAACTTTACATATCACAAATTCACATTGCATTGCCACATTCTCGCACCATGCTACCTTCCCAGGACATGAATGCCATATCTGGCTGTTAGATAGTGAACGTATAGATTCACCTTCCATTTGCTCAACCAATATTCCAATTTATTTAAATTTAAACCAAAACCCATGTAATGAAGCATATATTTCTGCTATTACATGCCAAATTTACATACCAAGTAAATAAATCACCTTAACATTGTCCAAAAAATAACCAAATCAGTCAAATAAACAAATCCCAATTTGAATCTCTATGCACATTTATGTTTCAAACTTGCAAATACCAAGAAAAATTTTCTGCCACGAGACCAATTTACAGAAAAAATTGCAGTGAAACATTCCGGGCAGTTAAAAATCCTAAAACTACAGCTTTTTCTTCAGTTCACAGTAAAAATTGAGAACTTATGCTGCAGCAAGAAAGCTTCAAGAGTGAAAGCAGTGGTCAAATGGGAAATAAGAGAAACAGAATGGGCAGAGATATAACCAGGTAGTCAGGGAATACCTTGGTGTCGTCAGGGACGTCGTTCGTCCGGGACGCCCTTGAATTTCTGGTAAACAACCCCTAGACTTGGAGACGAAAAGTATGCAAAAACTGCACACAGATGCAGGCACATTACTGGTGAAACCAAATCAACACATTACAGATGCAAAAACTGAAGACTGAAACCAAATCAAGTCAATGAAGCACAAAATTTAATTATTTGCAGCAGTCACAAAATTTAATTATTTGCAGCAGTAAAAATGGAGATGTTGAAAAGGCTGCAAGTGCAGAAAGGGTGAGTCGCGGTTACCTGGTAGTGGTGGCGTCAAGACTCAAGGCTGACGGACGGGCGGAGAGATGATGCAGAAAGAGTGAGGCTGTGAGGGAAATTGAATTGGCAATGGCAAATTGACCTAAAGCTTTGGGGCTGATTCTGTGCACCAAGCTCTACTCTAGTCTACATTTTAACCAATTAAAACATGACACGTAATTAAAATAAATAAATAAATAAAATATATAATTCTCGGTTCGGTTCGGTTCGGTTCGGTCCGGTTCTATTGTGCATGAAAACCGAAACCGAACCGAAAATGCCGGTTTCCTTCGGTTTTCGGTTCGATTTTCTTCTGTTTTGGTCAACTCGGTTTTCTTCGGTTTTTTGGGCTTCGGTTCGGTGCGGTTTCTCGGTTCTTCGGTTTTTTTGCCCACCCCTAAGCACATGGTGTGCTGATCTTATCATGTGGGTCTATTAAATAATATTTTGTAATACATTTACTTCCTAAATTAATCTCACCAAAAGTGGATCACGACTTTTAAGCCTTAGAGATAGGCTTGATTGAATGTTGTAGTTTTATATATATGTTGTACTGTTGATGTTTGTAAAGTATCAGACACCAGTCCTATTCAATCAGTCTATATTCCATTCAAACATCAGTCCTATTCTAGCCTACTTTATTTTAGATGGTATCAAAGCACCATCCTGGTGCCTGATTTCCTGTTTTTCAAACCAAAGCATATTCCAAAAAATAAAGAAAAATCTTAGTGTAACACCGAGCAATTCAATTTGTCTTAGCTTTCTGATTCACCGGTTCTTATTTCTTTTCTTTTGAAAGGGGTCGGTTAATAAAAAAAATTAAGATATATAAAATAAAACTTAAATGGAATTTTCGATAAAGCAGGTTTCGTCTCATTTTCCGGAAAGCCAGTCATACTATTCCACTTTAGCTAAGCTAATGATGAAACAGGATCTGGATTTGTCTGCAGATGATGATGATGTCCACTCCTGGCTCGAAGCGCTTAACGAAAGGGAACTCTTTAGATTAAGAAAACCACGCTGCCTGTATGAAAAAACAAACTTTGCAAAACCGTTTCACCTAATCGATCGTGGTGAAGTCAGCAATGGATTCGACAGCATTTTTGGTGTCCAGACCAATAGCAGCAGCAGCGTCGGTTAAGGCTCCCCACAGTAACAACAACGAGTGCGCTAAACTATTAGCCGGAGTGGAAGCTGCCGCGGTTAAGAAGTTACAGCCTTCCAAATAGGAACTTGCTAATCCATGGGTATACCATGAAGTTACAAAGGTTGTACCTGTGAACCAACCATCCTGCGATCCCATAGAAAGACATCACGATACCTTGTGGAAAAAAAATTATTTGCTGAGAAGGAAATAAAGATATAAAATTCCTACCAGTGCTCATTTCGGTCAACTCTCCATCATCTTTCTTTGGCTGAGTGGTATGTATTTCCATGGTGCTCGTTTTTCCAATTATGAAGCATGGATAAGTGATCCTACCACATTGGACCTAGTACTGACCAAAGGAAGTCTTTTCAAGTAAGGTCATTTCTTACTAACTCTCCATCATCTTCTTGGCTTCAGTGGTATATTTCATGAGTTTCGTTTTTCCAATTATGAAGCATGGATAAGATCCTACTCACATTGGACCTAGTACTCGACCAAAGGAAGTCTTTTCAAGTATGGTAGACACTAGACATTCCACATTGGATGAATGCCCTAAAATACAAAACTATGGGAGACGAACAAACATCGTCACCTAAATTCACCAATTCTAGCAAAAAGATATCTAGCAGCCCTGGTATGGATTTATCAAGTCCATACAACATCCATCCTTCAGATCACCCTGGCCATACACTTGTTTCTGAAAAATTGGACGGCACAAATTATTCATCCAGGAGCAAATCCATGCTTCATGCCCTGCAAGCCAAGAATAAAATTGGCTTCATCAATGGAACTCTTAAACCCCATTCATTCTGGGGCACGTTTTTTTCTTACAATTGTTGATGATTTTACTCGTTGCACTTGGGTATTTTTAATGTGTCATAGATTTGAGACTCAACAGCTTTTAAAGTCTTTTATCATTTTTGCTCACAATCAATTTCATACCGTAGTCAAAACTGTCAGAGTAAATAATGGGTCTGAATTTCTATCCATGAAGGATTATTTCCAATCTAATGGCATCGAACTTCAACACACTTGTGTTTACACTCCCCAACAAAATGGGGTTGTTGAATGCAAACATTGTCATATCCTTACAGTGGCACGTGCCTTACGCTTTCAGTCCAACATACCCCTCCCTTTTTAGGGTGATTGTGTACTCACTACCGTATACCATATCAATTGTTTACCTTCACCCCTCCTTTCCAACAAATCACCTCTTGAACATTTAAAAGTTTTTGGTTGTCTCAGTTACGCTACCGTTGTTCATCCTACACACAAATTTGAACCACGCGCTCAGCGATGCGTTTTCGTTGGTTATCCCACAGGCCACAAAGGTTATAAACTTTACAATTTAGACACTAAACATTTTTTGATCAGTCGTGATGTAAAATCCCACCAAAAGTGGATCACGGCTTCTAAGCCTTATAAGTAGGTTTGATTGAATGTTGTAGTTTTATAGGAAAAATCTTGAGTGGTACGTACCATTCAATGGTACGACTATTGAATGGTTCAGATTAATTTGCAGCGGGCCCCAAATGAATCTTAACCATTTAACAGTACGTACCATTCAATGGTACGCACCACTGAAGTTGGACCCTAGTTTTATATATATGTTGTACTGTTGATATTTGTAAAGTATCAGAAATCATTCAATCAGTCTCTATTCCATTCAAACACTAGTCTTATTCTAGCCTACTCTATTTTAGAGGGTCAAAAATGATATCCAACAGTCAGTTTCTCACTTCTTCTTCTTTTTTTTTTTCTATTTTTACTTTTTTTTTCCCTAAAATTCAACGGATGTGATCACATCTACCAGTAAAAAAAATAATAATTCAACGGCCCAAATTTCAATTCAATATTTAAAATATTATTTAAAAATTATTTAACTTAAATATTACCTCAAAAACTCTTAAATACCATTTCTTTTATGGAAATTTGAATTTTTTTATATTAAAATGGTTGTAAAAATAAATTAAGATAACTTAAAAAAAAATTGTGTGAACAAATATTTAAGGCTAAAATACTAGTTGAACACTTAATATAGTCGTGGTGCTAAATTTTAGCACTGTAGAAAACTATTTGACAACTTAAAAGTTGTCTTTGGTGTGTCAAATTTTAGTATTTGGTACCTTTGTATTGGAGTTTGTCTTACATCTGCCGGCACGACTCACGGCGGATGTCAGGCCACTTCCACCCATCACCCAATTGCAAGGGCAATTGGGTTGGATTGCAAGGGCAACCCAAAAAACACACTCCACCCATACCCAATTGCAAGGGCAAGAATTGCCCTACCTCAAGCCCTAGCAAAAATTGCCCTACCAGTTGCCTCTCGGTTGCTGACGTCAGCGGCCTTTTTTTTTTTTTTTTTAAATTTAATTTTTTAAAACTTTTTTTTTTTTTTTTATAAATACCCCCAATCTTCTTTTTCATTCCTCACATTACAACTCAATATTTTTTTCCTACATCAACTATATTTGTTTTTCACCTTCCAAATCCTTGTTTTACAAAAAAAAAAAAAAAATTTATTTTTTAAAAAATAATGACACGTGTCGTGACGAGTGTGGTTGAAAATGTCGGTGCAAAATATATGGGGATAATCACAAGTCCCGATAAGGCCAACAAAAATAATAATAATAATAATAATAATTTTTTTCCTTGCCCTTGCCCTTGCCCTCCACGAACGGGTGGAGTTGCACAAGGGCAAGCACTGTTCACGGAAGGCAATTGTTGCCCTTGCCTTCCACCAACGGGTGGAAGTGCTCTCAAGCATCAACTTTTACAACTGTAATAATTTGACTACAGAGGAACTTTGAGAAGAAATGTAATAAATTAATAATATTGATTATTCAAATTTCAACAAAGCTCCGCTGCTGAAGATTTAAGAACAGCTCCTGCTAACAAGTCAATGTGGCTGTTTCTTGGTTTCCCACATGTCCAGTTTTTTTCTCTTTTCTAAAAAAGTATTCAATATTAAAAATATCAATGTAAAGGACTAAAATTCCCTTTTTAACACAGCATCTATGCCTATAGAAATTTGTTCCAACAAAAATACTTTCGTTTTTGTTTTGGCAAATTTTGGGAAAATTCTTTAGTGGTACGTACCATTGAATGGTCCAGATTAATTTGTGGTGGGTCCCAAATGAATCTTAAATCATTCAATAGTACGTACCATTTAATGGTACGTACCACTGAAGTTTGACCCCAAATTTTGGGCAGTATAGAAATTTGAAGTGGAGGTTGCTCTATTTTCTTTTTGAATTGTACTATCTTAAGTTATTGTGAAAGTACTCTTATTTATTATTATTTCATCTTCTTTATGTTATAATGGAAAAATCTTAAGTGGTACGTACTATTCAATGGTACGACTATTGAATAGTTCAGATTAATTTGCAGTGGCCCCAAATGAATCTTAACCATTTAACAGTACGTACCATTCAATGGTACGTACCACTAAAGTTGGACCCTGTTATAATACAAAATGACAAATAGACATAGCATAAGAATAATAAATAAATGAGTGCATTTTAATCTTTTACATAAGTATTTTTAATATTGAATAATTTTTAAAAAAAAGAAAAAAAAATTGGACATGTGTCAAACCAAAACTTGTTAGCAGGAGCTGCCGCTAAATCTTCAGCAGCCATGTTCTTCAAATTTTATGCAGGTTTTTCTGACTTATTTCTTCTTGTTTTCATACATGATCTTCACAGTTTCTATCTTTATAAAATCCTCTGGTTTCTAGTTTTGAGCTTTATTTTGCGGCCTAATGGAGTTCCCAGGTATCCGTGTAAACGTAAGCATTTTTTGGTTTATTTTCATGCAGCTGCTCAGCGTGATCTTTCTTTTTAGCTCTGCCTCCTCCACCACCACCTCCTCCTTCGCCTCCGCCTCCCGACTTGTACCAACTGAGGTGGATAGGATGTCCTTGCTTGCCTTTAAAGCTGAAATAGTGAACGATACCCTCGGCATCCTTAGCTCCTGGAATGAATCCCTCCGCTTCTGCCAGTGGCGAGGCATTACTTGCGGCCGAAGACACCAGAGAGTCACGGTGCTCGATCTCCGATCAAGCCGGCTAGAAGGTCGACTATCCTCCCACATTGGGAACTTGAGCTTTCTGAGGACGTTAAACCTCCAAAACAATAGCTTCAGCGGCACCATCCCTCCAGAAATTGGTCGTTTGTTCCGGCTGCAGAGACTAGCCCTTTACAACAACTCCTTCAGTGGCGATCTTCCATCCAACATATCTCGTTGCTCTAACCTCCAATACCTAAGCTTATTTAGAAATACTCTCGGTGGAAAACTTCTGATCGAAATTGGCTCGTTGTCCAAGCTTCGTCACTTGATTTAGGCAAGAACAATTTCAATGGGGAAATCCCACCTTCTTTCGGAAATCTTTTCCCTCTCTCGAGATGCTTCTTGTGGATCAAAATTTCTACACGGAGGTATTCCAAATACCCTAGCCAATTAAAAGTTTAACAGTTCTTGCATTGGGTGAAAATACCTGACTGGTACCAGTATTCCCTCCTTCGCTGGAGAGTACAACCCTTGATTACCGTCATAGATGTTAATGGCAACCAACTTCATGGAACTCTTCCCCTCCTGGCTTAGGCCACACCATATTTCCAAACCTCAGCACTCTTTTATTTCTTTTCAAACAATTTCAGTGGACCGGGATACCAGTTTCAATCTCCAATGCCTCGTACCTTCCGATTTAATCTCAGAAAATGAATTTACCGGGAAAAGTGCCCAGTCTCACGCCTGCTCTAATTTGTTTTGCTAGGACTTCAAGATAACAGTCTCGGAAACAATGAGGAGGGCGACTTGCACTCTTCTCTCTTCTCTAGTTAACTGCACCAAGCTAGAAATTTTACATTTGAGACAATAATTTTGGAGGAGAGCTACTGAATCTATCAGCAATCTCACAACAATACTCTTCAGGGAAATGACATTCACAGCGAATCAGATGCGTGGAAGGATCCCCGTTGGCATTGAGCCATCAACTTGAACGTCCTTCGCTTTGATGCAAACTTATTGGCGGGCGCTATACTAAGCTCAATCGGCAAACTGAGTAAGCTGGGATCTCTGGTTCTAAGTTCGAATGAACTGTCAGGTACCATCCCATCTTCTCTAGGTAATCTAACTTCATTAGTCATATTGGTTCTCATGTCAAACAACTTACAAGGAAGCATACCGCAAAGTCTCGGACAATACAGGAAGTTACAAAGCTTGGATCTTCATCAAAACAATCTTAGCGGTCCAATTCCAAAACAAGTCATCAGTTTATCATCCTTGTCAGTGGCATATTTGATCTATCCAGAAAACCAACTTACTGGATCGATCCCCATGGAGGGTAAACTTGGCGAATCTTGTTTCCTTGGATGTTTCTGAGAACAGACTATCTGGTGAGATTCCCACAAAGCTTAGGAAGTTGTACAAGTTTGACAAGCCTGTATATGAGTGGAAACTCATGCAAGGGACAATCCCCGGATCCTTTTTGAGTTCTTTGAGAGGGATTGAGTGATTTCGACCTCTCTCGTAACAACTTGTCTGGCAGAATTCTTAACTATTTGGAGAGAGTTTCAGCTCTTGCTGAATCTGAACTCCTCTCGCTCAATGAATTTGAAGGTGCATTACCAATGAAAGGAGTTTTCGAGAACACAAGTGCGGTGTCTGTCATGGAAACTCACTGTTTAGGCGGTATACCTTTCTTAGATTGCCCAAATGCATCTCCAAGATATCAAAGCAAGAGGACTATCTCCTAGGCTGAAAATACCATCTCAGTTTCTGTGTCTTTATTGCATTGATCTCAGTGTCATTATTTGTGATTCTTTATCGATCAAGAAATGCAAGAGTACTTAAGTCAACTTCCAGAACCATCAAGCAGTTTCATTCTTGAAAGTATCATATGGAGATCTCCTTAAAGCAACTGCCGGGTTCTCCGCGCTGCAAATTTGATCGGTGCTGGTAGTTTTGGGTCTGTCCACAGGGGGAATACCAATCAGCATGAAGGAAGAACTGTTGCAGTGAAAGTACTCAATCTTCAAACTTCAAGAGCTTCCAAAAGTTTCATATAGCTGAATGTGAAGCTTTGAAAAGCGTTAGGCAATCGAAATCTTGTCAAGCTATTGACAGCTTGTTCAGGCATCATCGATTTTCAAGGAAATGATTTCAAAAGCTTTGGTTTATGACTTCATTGGGTGAATGGAAGTCTTGAAGAATGGCTGCATATTTCGATCAAGGAGTAGACAAACCAACCGATCTGCAGAAGAATCTAAATCCTACTCAGAGAGTGAACATTGCAATCCCATTTAGCGTGTGCTCTGGATTATTTGCACAACGGATCTCACATGCCCACCGTTCATTGCGATTTAAAGCCGAGTAACATTCTCTTGATGGTGACATGACTGCATGTGTTGGTGATTTTGGTTTAGCAAGGCTCCTCCCCGACGCTTCTCATCCATTTCCTACACAAGAAAAGCTTCTTCCAATGCAATAAAAGGCTCCATAGGCTATACTGCCCCAGGTAAATTTATACACACACACACACACGCCATGGGTCTAGTTTTTGTTTAGCATTAATTTCTCAAGTCACACATAAACATGACTGCTTCCTTTTATGAAAATAAATTATAGAGTACGGCAGTGGAAGCCAAAGAGTGTGTCGTAACATAGCGTAGCTTACGTGTATACTACGATCCTGTTACTGGAGATGTTAACAGGCAAGAGGCCGAGACACTTGATGGCATGTTTGAAGATGGTCTGGAACCTGCACAACTTTGTCTCTGCTGATGGCTCTGCCCGAACGTGTGAAAGAAATTTGCGATCCCCTGCTCCTTCAAAGAGAAGAAAACCAGAGCTAGTACTCAATGCCAACGGGAGCGATCGAGCCTCCAAGATGGCCAAAGACAGAGAGTTGAGGAGTGCTTGATTTCATTTGCAAGAGTAGGGAGTTGCTTGTTCTGGCGCCAACGCCAAGAGAGCGAATGGACATGAGCAACGCCGTAGCTGAATTATGCTCTAATAAGGGATGCACTAGTTGGAACCAGGATGCCTAGGTAGCATCTAGGGACCACGGCTTAGCGGTGCGTAATACAATTGAGTTTGTTTGTATCTACATAAAACCACCAATGTCGGAGAGTTCCATCCCTGTCGTCATATGCTCCATGAGCATTGTCATTTATATGCTGGCATGATAAAACTATACCGATCAGGAAACGATCATGTGGTAGTGGTATTGGAGAAGGGCACAAGCTACTTCGCACCGTATTCTGTGTACTGGTACCTAACTATTGTGAAAAGGGATTGAAACTAAAGTTGATGTGATGATGCACAAACTTTTTCCTCTGTTTTGAAGAGAAGGAAGACTTTGCTTGGATTAATTATTGGGAGAAGGGGAGGGTTTTACTAATTCCCAGTCATCGTTTCAAGAAACAATCTGTGCGAAGAAGATGTAAACACAACTAAGATATAGAAAGTGAATGGAGCTTAACAGTACAACCAGATTGTGATTCCCTTCTCTCCAAAAACTCGTAGGAAAAATAAAATTCTATGAATAAGACAAAAGGCCAACCGATATATAAAGAAAATTATATTTTTACTTCACTTGATTTTGACTGATAATTTCTATCAAGGCCACAAGCAACGGAGAGACCAAAGAAATTTTCTAAAAGCACAAACAAACTGGGACCGACAAAAGGCCAACCGATATATTAAAAGAAAATTATATTTTTACTTGACTTGTGATTTGGACGCGATAATTTCCACAAGGTCACAAGCAACCAGAGACCAAACATCAAAAGCACAAACAAACTGATCAACACAGCGTGCTCGCAAGCATTGGAATGCTCACACCGATCTCTGTATCCTCTTTTTCCCCCCTCTCAAAGCACCGTAGTGCCTACTCCAACAAACCGGCGGTAAAAGCTAATGCCGCTGGAAATTCATTTTAGAAAAAAAAAAACAATTAAGCTTAATTGTAGATGATGTGCCAAGCTCTAAATAGTTAAAGTATGATAATAGTCTAAATAAAGCAAAATACGAATAAATGCACAAACTTAAATATAGAGACTCTCTGATCTCTACAAAGAAGATAAAGGATTGTATTGTTTGACTCTTTACATATAAAAATCATTCATTCTTAATTGCCAATTAATTACACTTTGACACACGTACTAAAAAAATGTCTTATTTAAACAACAAAAATTTGATTTACATATTAAAGCCAAGTATTCTCTATAAAAGATAGTGACACTAATATCTTTCCGGTTTCCACAGATTGCATTTGGAGGTTCCAGGTGAATTTTTCAATATAAAAATATTTCATTTTGTAACCTCCGCACTCACCACCACCACTACCTCCGGCGTCATGAAAGCCATGAGATGTTGTAAGAAGCTATTCATGTTCAACTTGTTTACAACAGCTTTCACTACACCCAGAAAATAAACATTCAAATGATCTCTGGTTTTTCAATCAGTATCCGTAGAAAGCGAGCCACGAAAAGCTGTTCGGTACATAACCAGATTTCTTAACATTACAAATATCATGAATTACAGCACCACCTGCATTTCGGTACACCTGAAGCACAGAGGCACAATTCTGGTCAGGTCCTCAGAAAATTGGTTTTCTTTTTGACTGTCAAGATGGTTGGAACACAAAATAAAACGCACGAGGTAGATTAGAGATGCAGTTTATGTGGAAATTTCCCAAACCATTACCTACCGCGCAATACTGGCAGGAGATCGACCACCTCTCTCACCGCCATTATCTTCTACTCCGCTCCCATCTAAACAAGGCCATTGTTGTTTACGCTAATCTCGAGCTAGCATTACTGCTAGTGGCAAGAGGAGAATCTGAAACACTAATTGTTCTGCTTCGTGCAGGCCCTGATCTCACACTGTACATAGAGGATGCAGGAATATTTGTCATCAACGGTCGTACCTGAATGGATCGCCTTAAGCGTCTCGCAACCAACAGTTGAATCAGGAAAACATTAAGTATACCAAAGTCGAATCAAATATTTTCTAAATTAAAGTAAGTTCTGACTGCTTATCAAGCACACTGAGGAATGGGGAAAGCCATCTTCTACAACAGAGAATACGAGATACTTCCACAGAAATAGCATGCACTGTAAGAATCCTATGTGACTTAACAAGTTGTGATAAAGGAGAGGTTACTTGTTGATAATATAATTCTTTTCAAGAGTTTTAATACGTGGGAAAAGTTAATGTCCTATTATTGTGGAAACACATTCTTAATACTGGAACAACCTCTTTATTTCAACCCGATATTCCATCACCTAATTACTACCGGGATTTGAGGCAACGGGTCAATAACCATACTTCCACGAGCATAGATGGAAGTTGGCTGCCTTGTCTCTATAAATGCAGAAATTCCCTGCTCGCAAAGATACGTTCCGAGATTAGGGTTCTATCACCATAAGAACATAAAGGTTTTCGTGAGTAGAAGAGTTTCGGAGAAACCATTGACGATGTCTTCTCCTCGTGTAAATCGCGCCGATCTTTTTCTCTCTTATGTGACTAGTAATATCGCCATGTGTGAATCTTCCAACATTTGGTATCGTAGAGCAGGCTTAACCGGTTCTAGTCCGTAGTTTCCCGTATTTTTATTTATTTATTTATTTATTTTCATTGATCAAAACTCATAAACTCGTCAACATTCTTTTCTAAAGAGAAGTATGTATGAATTGGTTTAGAGTTTTTAGACCGTTGTATCGACCATATTGATCTATTTATGTGTTAGTCTAAAGACTCGATTAAAAAAAATTGCATAAATGATCCTGTGAATGGTGGCTGTACAATAAGGAAATAATGGCACATATCTCAGCCTAAAGGCGTGATATAAACATGCATTTGAATAATTTTATTTGTTTGTTACGATGTCCTCTCAGCTTTGAATCTCGTCTCTATTGAACCCTTTGAGCGGAGGAAATTACAAAAAGTGGAGAGAAGATGTTGAGATCGTGGTTAGGGCTACGGACCTTGGATTTGGCCTTGAGAGAAGATGAACCAAAGACCATTATCTCGATGATTCAACTCCCGATCGAGGATGAAATTTGAAAATGGGAGAAGGCTAATAGGAATGGCTTTGATGGTGATGAAGAGGACTATGAAAGGATACAATGAGGGGTGTGGCTTCGCAGCATGTGACAAAGCTAAAGATTTCTCGAAGTCGTGGGAGCTTAAGTTCGCAGAGTCCGAGAAGGCACAAATGGGAGATTTGATGACAACTCGGCAACCTTGAAACTTGATGAGAATAAGAGTGTGAGAGAGCACATTCTTAAACTTGCCGAGACTACCGTCAAACTCGCAGAATTGGATGTTCCTATCGATGATGCATTCATAGTCCACATGGCCCCAATTCCGTTGCCTCCAAAGTTCAATCAATCAATCAAGATCTCCCTATAATACTTAAGAGAAACGGGCATTGGATGACTGATTCGCATCTCTGAGTACGTGAAGGAAGCAAGAATCAAAAGGGATGAAGTTTTTCACACTCAAGTAATATGGTGCATTCTAAGGTCCCTAATCTTGACAACAATTTCACTTTTTGCACCATATGCATCCTCCTAAGGGACCCGTGACACACATAAAGATTATATGGACAAAATCAAGTGTTATTTTTGCAAAAAGCTTGGGCACATGAAAAGGATCGCGGACAAACGAAAGATTTGGAAAAATAAGAAAGGTACAAATTTTGTTGAAATTTTTGTTTGTTTTGAAATCCAATCTTGTTGAAATCCTCCAAATTCTGGTGGTTTGACACACTCAGTTGTTCTGCCTTTATATCAACAATTCATCACAGGTTCACAAGTGGAACTCCAACAAAAAAGAAGTGAAGATTTTCAAGTTTATGTTGGCAATGGAAATAAAGTAGCCGAAGCAAGAGGGCAACCCCAAGCTAAAGCTTTCAAGTGGTTTTATTTTAGAATTAAGTGATGTTCTCATGTACCTTCTCTAAGAAGGAATTTAATTCCATTTCTCAACTTGTAAAAAACTGGATTTGCTTTTAGTGGTGACATTGAAAGTGTAAGGATTTTTATGAAAATAATCCAAGGAAATACTTGGAACTTGTTTTTTAATGCATGATCTATGGCGTCTACTTTGCTCACCAATGATAAGGATTGCCTAAATGTGATTTCAACATTGCTAACTAAAAGATTGATTTTGGAATGAAAATTCTTCCATGCTCCGGCACCGTAGACTAGCCACATTTCTCAGTGGCAAGATTGAACCTGCTAATTAAAGAAGGAATTTTACCAAATTTGGACTTCATGATCTCGTCAATTGTGTTAATTGTTTTAAGGAAAATTAACTAATACAAGGAAGAAAAATTCAACAAGAAGTCTAAAACTTTTTTGGAAATCATCCATTCGATGTGTGTGGTCCTTTCCCACAAGGACTCTTTGTGGAAATGTTTATTTTGTAACATTTATTGATGATTTTTCACGGTTCACTTATCTCTATTTAATTTCCAAAATCTGCAGTGCTAAATTGTTTTAAGACTTTAAAATTGAAGCTGAGAATCAATTGGATTCTTGTCCATTAAAGTGTTAAGGCCTGGACAGGAGGAGAATATTATGGCGGTGTATATCGAAACCGTCAAGCTAAGGGACCTATGGCATTATACTTGGAACAATGTGGTATACGTGCTCAATACACAAATCCGTGCACACCACAACAAAATGGTGTGGTCGAAAGAAGAAACAGACCCTTATGTAGATGGTTAGAAGCATGATGAGTCACTCAAACCTTCCTCAATTATTGTGGGGTGAAGCACCTAAAATGGCAAATCATGTCTTCAATAGAGCGCCATCGAAAGCAGATGCAAACACCCATGAAAGGGATCTGACGCAAAGTTCGAGCTCGAATTACCTACATGTAATGGGGGATGTCGTGCGTGAGGCTAGAATGTATAATCCCGGAGAGAAGAAATTGGATCCAGATCGCATCATGCAATTTTGTGGGATTTCCCCGACAAGTCTAAAGCGGTGGCAGTGCCCTATTCACCAAACCCTCACAAATAGAATTCAAACTGAGTTACAAATTCATTGAAGATGGTGAAGAAATACAAGATAATGAGCATGAAGGGTCGTGGTTTGTAGAAGGTGATATATTACAAACCATAAGAATAAAGATATGTTACTTGGTGATAAGAGATCAACACAAATGCCATGCATGACATTCGTGTGACCGCATTGATACTCAACAACAAATGGACTTACATGTCGATTATTTGAATGGAGCTATCGGAGGTAATGAGACAATTGAAACTAGCAGACTTCAACCGAGGTAACTAGCTCTTCAACTAACATGGTGGGGTCATCGCAAGGAACAACTCCGCCCCAACGAACCAAGTGCCATGGTTAGCGAAGAATGCACCACCAAGAACTAGAAAATCGCCCATTCGATGATTATCTAGTATATTTTCAAGAAGTTGATGTTGCCGAGGATGTGATAAGAGACCCAATGACTTTTGAACAAGCCATGAATACCGAGCAAGCAATATTGTGGAAAGATGCAATGGTAGAGCCGAGATGAAGTCCATGGAAGCAAATAAGGTATGGAAAAGCTGTTCAAGCACTCGGAAAATGTTAAACCAATCGGGTGCAAATGGATTTTAAAACCAAGAAAGACTCAACCGGTAAAATTGAGAGGTACAAGGCCGTACTTAAAATAAGGGCTACACACAAATGGAAGGGTTGATTACTTCCAAACCTTTTCCCCCAAAGTGTCACAAAGACAAGCCAATCATGTTGGCATTGGTTGCACACTACAATCTCGAACTCACCAAATGGGACGAATGAAAGACTTTATTTTCTCCTCAATGGTGATTTGCATGAAGAAATTTTCATGGAGCAGCCACTTGGTTTCATAAAAGAAGGAGGAAGAAAGAATGGTTTGTAGATTGAACAAATCAATCTATGGACTCAAACATCGAGGCAAGGTTCTTAAAGTTTGATGAAAGTGACACTTCTGATTCAACGAGAACAAAATCGATGACCGTATATACTTGAAGGTATGTGGCTCAAATTCATATTTTTGATTCTATATGTGGATGACATCCTTCTAGCTAGCAAATCGCTTGAATTTGTCGTGAAACTAAGTGCCACTGCCTAAGAGTTTCTTAAATGAAGGATACGGGAATGCCTCTTTTGTTTTCGTTGGGGAATTGAAATAATTCATTGTGTGGATGGGTGGCAAAAAGGATTGCTTGGACTTTCACAAAAAGCATATATCGAAGGTGTCTTAAATCAAAAGCTTCAATATGCAAAGTTGTTCGTGGAGAGGGTTTCACGGAAAAGCGAGATAGCTCAAATGCTCAAGCGAGTCCAAGAAACGTAATTGGAAAACAAAGCATGACGACACAAGCCTTATGCATCTTTAGTTGGGAGCTTGATGTATGCTCAAGTTTGCACAAGCATTCGACCTGCTTACGCCATAAGTGTTTTAGGCGAGAATAATCGAATCCGTATAACATCGGGTCGCCGCAAGAAGGTATTAAGGTATTTGCCAAGGACTAAATCGTATATGCCGGTTTACAAAAGGGTGCAAAATATGGAGCCAGGATATGCGCATTCCTCTCGACTTTGCCGGCTGATCAATTTATAGAAAATCGACTTCCAGTGGATATGTGTATTTTCTGCGTGAGCCGCAGTTGTCGTGGAAAAGGCGGCTAAAAGCGCGCCGCAACCCCATAACTGGTGCCGAATTCACAGCCTTGCTCAAGGCCACGAAGAAAGGGATGTGGCTAAAAAAATCTTCATCACATTCATGAGATTGGGTTGACACCATTTTTAAGGCCATTAAACATATTTTGTGACAACAGCGCCCGTGTTCTTTCTCGAAGAACAACAAGAAATCGTAACCACCTGCTTAATGGACGCTAAGTATCTAATGCTGAAAGACCATGTGAAGAATGGAGAGATTTGTAGTCGAGCACATAGACACAAAGTTGATGATAATGATCCATTAACAAAGCCACTAGTCAGTGGGAGTGTTTAAAGATCATGTTGCAAACACTGGGCCGCACGAAAATCCTCAATCATAAGTGCTATAAATAAGGCTTTCATGTACAAGTTTATTTTCATTTGTCAGCTTCAAGTTTATGGCTGACAATGTGTTTTCATTTTGTAGAATGATTAACACGATAAATGCATAACCATCATTCCAAGAATGTGTTATTCGAGTGTTTATCATGCAGAAACTTGGAATTGAAAAGTCTAGTGATTGAAGACAAGTAACTCAAGTCAATCAACGAGGTAAACCGACAAAATGTGGGAGAAATAAAGAGATGCCATTATTTATTGTCATGTATTAGAAATGTGTATAAATGGTTGAATACACTTGCATTATACGGCATGAGTTTAAAGACTGTGATCTCGGGGTGAATACAAGACTAGTACATGTATTATTTTCGAGGTTCAATCTCTAAATGATTGCTTGTAAATGAATACGACATTAATTGCGTAAAACTCAACGTGATCACATAAGCAAGGATGAGTTTATATTAGACGAACTTGCAAAACCACAACCAGCTAGCGTCCATGGGAGAATGTAAGAATCTCATGTGACTTAACAAGCTGTGATAAAGGAGAGGTTACTTGTTGATAATATAATTCTCAAGAGTTTTAACACGTGGAAAGTTAATGTCCTAGTTTATTGTGGAAACACATTCTTAATACTGGGAAATAACCTCTTTATTTCAACCGATATCTCCATCACTCCACTACTACCGGGATTTGAGGCAACGGGTCAATAACCATACTTCACGATAGATGGAGTTGGCTGCCTTGTCTCTATAAATGCAGAAATTCCCTGCTCACAAAGATACGTTCGAGATTAGGTTCTATCACCATAAGAACATAAAGGTTTTCATAAAGGAGTAGAAGAGTTTCTTCGGAGAAACCATTGACGATGTCTTCCTCAGTAAATCAAGCACATCTTTTCTTATGTGACTAGTATTATCGGGCTAAGTGTGTGAATCTTCCAACATGCACAACTTTGCATCTAACAGCATTCTAGTCTCAACTCATACGGAGATGTGCCAGCGATTCATAAAATGGAATAACATGCTTACCATGTGGCGTATAGCCATATCAAGGATTTCTTTGAGAGTGATCGCTACCAAAGCCTGAGCTGTCTGGGATGAAGCTGACTTCCCAGAGTGGTTACCATGAGGAGAATGTCTGTCCTCTTGCTTTGGTGGTGCCAGTTTCCGGCATATTTATTACCCTCTCGACCATTTTTGTTCCCATTAAAACAGGGCTCACATTGTCATTAACTTTAGATGTCCACGGCTGAATGTAGGAACAGAACTCCCACTTGTATGACTAATGCCATTGGGAGCCCGTCCTCTTGAAGGAGAGCATGATTGCCGTCTTGGTCTTTACATTAGAGCAGGCTCAACGGAAGATGATCGAGAACCAGGTGCTCCAGGCCTACCTCTAGTGGCTGAAAGTGGTCTGTCAGGAAGTGTTGTCCTTAAATTTGGCGGGGCCTCAAGTGAGAAACCAGGCATTTCTGAGGGCTTCCATGGTCTAGATTTCACTGTTGGAGAAGCACCACGTGATGGCACTGGATTTCTTGCCGTTGTAGGAGCCGGCTTGGAAACCGAAGGTGAGGACTTTGATGGAGGAGCTGATATACTAGGTGTAGGGGATGGCATGGACGGTCGACGAGTTGGTGTTGATGCTCTTGATGCAGACTTGGGTGGGGTACAGTGGGTCTGGAAGTTGGTGTTGAAGATCTTGCCGTAGACCTTGATTGTGTAGAGGATCTGAGGGAACTGTAGATTTAGTTGCAGGAGTTGTCAGGATCTATTTGCAGGAAGCGTGGATCTAGTTGTGGGAACCGTAGACTTAGAAAGCACAATTTATGGACTTGTTTAACGGCATGGTTGCTCGAGAAGTAGGTGTTGATGATCTTGAAGGTCTAGGTGCTGAAGGCAATGTGGGGCGTCCAGTTGGTGTTGCAGGTCTTGATCCTGGACCACCGGACGATGACGTCTTCCGGGTCCCTGAACTTGAAGAACTCAGCCCAGGGAAGAAGCTGGATTGTCTGGTCACTGCTGCTCCTAGCAGCAGACTCCGGCTGGGGTTTGCTAACCATGATCACAATGAAGAAATGACGCTAAGTATTACTACATGAAACTCAAGCACAATTAGAATTTAGAACTCAAAAGTCATAAACTGCTGGAATGAAATTTACTCTTTTAATCGAAACCCGGCTGGGGTTTCGATTTTTCGATTTTGCGATTGATCCAATAGTTCTGTATATAGCAATTAAATTTTGACACTTTTGTGCAATTTAGTTGAAAGTTCTTGGTTTTGGATTTGTTTGGTTTGGATCTTCTGCTTGCTGAGAAATTGAGTGGAAGTTGTTGTTTTGATTTCAATAGCACAAGAATTGCATGCCCAGTGATCATCTTTCTGATATCAAATTGTTAAATTGATTTTCTATAAATAAAAAAGAATTTGTTAATATCTTTTATGAATTTAACGTGTCGATTGTTCGTATAAGAATGTGGAGCTGAATTCGAAGCGGAAAAAGCGATTTGTAAATGCTGTCAATTTGTATTATTGACTATCTGGGAAAGTGGTTTTATGTTTGCATAGAAGGTTGTGGGAAAAATAAAATGGCTGAATTTTGTGAGGTTGTAAGGAGTTCTCTCGTATCGTAATTCAAACTTTTGTGACATTCAGACAGAATGCAATTCAGCTGGAGGATAAGGAAAAGAGGGAGAAGGAGTTGTTGGTTCAGATAATCGAGGAAGCAGATGAATTCAAGGTGGGATTCTACCAGAAGAGGAAGATCACTACCGAAAATAACAAGGCTGCTAACAGGGAAAGGGAGAAGGTTAGATAAAATTAACTTTCCGAAAAATATGATTGGCACAATTTGTGTTTCAAATGAGCACTTCTAATGTCAATTTCTTTACTTCACTTCACTGCCTCCGTTTCAAGTTTTTGGTTGGAATGCATATTAAGATGCTTTGGGCTGGTGCTTATAGTTTATTTATTTCATGTAACATTCGTTGGATTGCTGATTCATTCAATAATTGAATAATTGGTCGAAATAGGCATTGAAGAAGAGCCACAAATTGTTGACACACATAGCTCCTCACATCCACCAGTTTGGTTATTCATAAATTACTACAGGATCATAACTTGCATTTCTCTCTACTGGGCTGAACTTATCTGAGTTCAACTAAGTGGCGGTCAAGCAATTTTTTAGGATTCGCTTACATAAATATTTGCTACAATGTTTCCTGTTAGGCTTCATTGTGTAAATAATTACTTACTAGTACTGTAGAAATCATCTCTTTTCACACTCCAAACAAAGCCATTCCCGACTAGGATACTTGCTCGCATTAATGGTTTTCTGATA
This sequence comes from Gillenia trifoliata, assembly GCA_018257905.1. Lineage (NCBI taxonomy): Eukaryota > Viridiplantae > Streptophyta > Magnoliopsida > Rosales > Rosaceae > Gillenia > Gillenia trifoliata. The sequence continues at coordinate 24,222,592 of CM031086.1, forward strand.
TCTAGTCTTTTTTAGCTAACATTTTGGAATGAACCTCTGTCATAACTTCACAGTTTTCTTCCCTTCAAATCTCCATATTGATCTCTCTCTGGCATCTAACTTCTAAGCTTTGAAAAGCGAGGAGTTAATATACATTTCTGACATTGTTTGAACTTGTATGTTTGTGTTTCTCAGATGTTCCTTGCTAATCAAGAGAAGTTTCAGCGCTGAGTGTAGACCAGAACTACTGGAAGGCAATTATGACCTCGGCTCCCAATGAAGTGCCAGCTATAGAGAGAAGAAGAGAGAGGGAAGAAGGATCAGGAAAAGAAGCCCTCGATTCTCGTTGTCCAAGGTCCAAAGCCTGGAAAGCCAACTGAGCTTTCAAGGATGAGGCAGATACTTTCTTTGAAACTGGAAGCACAACACCCCTCCCCACCTAAGCTCCTCACCCCCGGCTCCCGCCAAGGATGCAAACCGAGTACTAAAGGTGCTCCCCCAAGGCTGCAGTTGTGGCAGCTACCCCCGAGGCTGTAGTTGCTGCTTCGTAATTTGCCTGGCGTTCTTTGTTAGGCTTATTTCGTAGAAACCAAGTAATTTTCCATTACAAATATTGTGGAGTTTTTCTTATGTAGTTGAACACTTCCTGATGGGTATATTCCGTTCTTAAATTTTGTGTTTCATATGTACAAATGTGAGTCAGAAGGGAACTAGGACCCCTCCAACCTTTATTATAAATATTTTTTTTGGGCAATTAGCTGAAATGATCATTTGGTTTGCAAAAATAATCAAGCTCCTTTTTAATTCATCAGACCGAAAGGGGGAAAACGCACGACACCCCCTCGTTATATCCAAGTCACCTTTCCTCGTTATACTAACTCCAATGGGAGCTTGTCAAATGTCCTAGAAATAATTTAGCAACCAAATCCTTTCCCAACCTAAGCTCAAAAAAGTCGCCAAAAAAATTTGGGAACTACTTTTGAGCCAAGTGAGATCTCGGCTGGGCTCACGCATCAGCTAGCACATCATGTAGGGTGGGCGGTTGCCCTGCGCGAAGGCTGAATTATGGACCTAATCGAATGAACAAAATAAGCCGATTCGGTTCTGGCTTGAAAACCGAAATTTTTTGTGGAAACCGGCCGGTTCGGTTTCGGTTTGGGCCTGTTTTGGGCCTTGCAATTTTGGGCCCAATTAATGTAAATTAAAAAAAAAAAAAATCATGTTTTGGGCCTTAGTTTTGGCTGTTTGATTATAGTCTAGCTGTTTGATTATCTGCATTTTCACCAAATTCAACTACCAAATCATCACCAAATTCAAAATTTTCAAAAAATTCTAAAGATAACATCAGGCTTCTAGGTTCAAGACACAAAACTAAAGATATACACATACGTATAGACACAAAACTAAAGAAAAAACACATATGGCTACTATAAGAACAATTCTTATACAACATCATAGTACCACGGTCCTCCATCATACTGCATTAAACTTTATTCCAGTAAGAACCTAGAAAAAACTGTAAAATGGCTGCAACACCCACGTTCTTTCATCGTCACCATACTCACGCCACAGCTCTAATTCAGCAACCCAACAACAACAGCAGCACATACATGCATGCTCACTATCGAACCCTCCATACCTGCATCACTGATCCAATTCACCAAGCAGGTTGACATGGAAGGCAAGCTTCCTTGTTATTCAAGTGAAAAAAAAAGCCTTTCCTGCCCAAATAACATTTTTCCCTTTCACTTTACCACAGCAAGAAAGGAGGTGGTTTACCTTGCAATTCCAGTATACATTCACCTAAGCGGTTTATCTCATTCTGAAGGAACTTAATATTATCCTGTGCCGCTGAGTTCCAGATTATTCTGAAAATTTTGTTAAAATGAACTAATGAGAAATTAGCTGTTATCGATTCTACATATGGCACAAGTTTGCAGCAATCATTTGTGCATATCCAACGCACGCATCAAACTCGAGGATCAGTAAGACAAATATACAAATAAAAGTACACAACTTTACATATCACAAATTCACATTGCATTGCCACATTCTCGCACCATGCCACTCCCTCCCAGGACATGAATGCCATATCTGGCTGTTAGATAGTGAACGATAGATTCACCTTCCATTTGCTCAACCAATATTCCAATTTATTTAAATTTAAACCAAAACCCATGTAATGAAGCATATATTTCTGCTATTACATGCCAAATTTACATACCAAGTAAATAAATCACCTTAACATTGTCCAAAAATAACCAAATCAGTCAAATAAACAAATCCCAATTTGAATCTCTATGCACATTTATGTTTCAAACTTGCAAATACCAAGAAAAATTTTCTGCCACGAGACCAATTTACAGAAAAAATTGCAGTGAAACATTCCGGGCAGTTAAAAATCCTAAAACTACAGCTTTTTCTCTTTCAGTTCACAGTAAAAAATTATTGAGAACTTAAGTGCTGCAGCAAGAAAGGTTACTTCAAGAGTGAAAGCAGTGGTCAAATGGGAAATAAGAGAAACAACAGAATGGGCAGAGATATAACCAGGTAGTCAGGGAATGCCTTGGTGTCGTCAGACGTCGTTCGTCCGGGACGCCCTTGAATTTCTGGTAACAACCCCTAGACTTGGAGACGAAAAAGTATGCAAAACTGCACACAGATGCAGGCACATTACTGGTGAAACCAAATCAAACACATTACAGATGCAAAAACTGAAGACTGAAACCAAATCAAGTCAATGAAGCACAAAAATTTAATGGTTTGCAGCAGTCACAAATTTAATTATTTGCAGTAAAAATGGAGATGTTGAAAAGGCTGCAAGTGCAGAAAGGGTGAGTCGCGGTTACCTGGCAGTGGTGGCGTCAAGACTCAAGGCTGACGGACGGGCGGAGAGAGATGATGCAGAAAGAGTGAGGGGCTGTGAGGGAAATTGAATTGGCAATGGCAAATTGACCTAAAGCTTTGGGGCCACCCTGTGCACCAAGCTCTACTCTAGTCTACATTTTAACCAATTAAAACATGACACGTAATTAAAATAAATAAATAAATAAAATATATAATTCCTTGCCTCTAAGGCTCGGTTCGGTCTTCGGTCCGGCTCTATCGTGCATGAAAATTGAAACCGAACCGAAAATGCCGGTTTCCCTTCGGTTTCTGCTCCGATTTTCCGTTGGTCAACTCCGTTTCTTCTGCTGGGCTTCCTGCTCTAAGTGCTTTCTGCTCTTCTGGGCTTTTGCCCACCCCTAAGCACATGGCAGTGCCGATCTTATCATGTGGTCTCATTAAATAATATTTTGTAATACATTTACTTCCTAAATTAATCTCACCAAAAGTGGATCACGACTTTGCCTGTAGATATGCTTGATTGAATGTTGTAGTTTTATATATATGTTGTATCAAGTTAAGATGTTTGTAAAGTATCGACACCTCGCCCTATTCACCGCCTAGCCTGCATTCAAACATCAGTCCTATTCTAGCCACTTTATTTTAGATGGTATCAAAGCACCATCCCGGTGCCCGATTTCCTCGTTTTTCAAAACCAAAGCATATTCCAAAAAAAAAAATAAAGAAAAATCTTAAAAATAACGAGCAATTCAATTTATTCCTTAGCTTCTTCTCTGATTCACCGGTTCTTTTTATTTTCTTTTCTTTCTTTTGAAAGGCTTCTGTTAATAAAAAATTAAGATATATAAAATAAAACTTAAAGCTGGAATTTTCGATAAAGCGTGCTCGTCTCATTTTCCTGAAAGCGCTCATACTATTCCACTTTAGCTAAGCTAATGATGAAACAGATCCTGGATTTGTTCAGATGATGATGATGTCCACCCTCGGCTCGAAGCGCGAACGAAAGGGAACTCTTAGATTAAGAAACGAATACGCCGCCCGTATGAAAAACAAACTTTGCAAAACCGCTTCACCTGAATCGATCGTGGTGAAGCTTAATGGATTCGACAAACAGGTGTCCGTATCAATAGCAGCAGCTAGCTGGGCTTGCTAAGGCCCTCACAAGAATAACAACGAAAAGCGCTAAACTATTAGCCGGAGTGGAAGTCGCCAGCGGTTGCTATAGTTACACCCTTCCAAATAGAAGAACTTGCTAATCCAATGTGGGTATACCATGCTACAAAGGTCACCTCGCAACCAACCATCCTCGCGATCCCATAGCAGAGCACATCTGCACAGCCTCCTGTGGAAAAAAATTATTTGCCGAGAAGGAAATAAAGATATAAAAATTCCTACCAATTGCTCATTTCTGGCTAACTCCATCATCTTTCTTTTTGGCCGAGTGGTATGTATTTCCATGGTGCCGTTTCCAATTATGAAGCATGGAGTAAGTGATCCTACTCACATTGGACCCAGTACTCCCACCAAAGGAAGTCTTTTCAAGTATGGTCATTTGGCCAACTCTCCATCATCTTTTCTTGGCCGAGAATGGTATGTATTTTCATGGTGCCTGCTTTTTCCAATTACGGCTACATGGATAAGTGATCCTACTCACATATTGACCTCTAGTACTCGACCAGAAGGAAGTCTTTTCAAGTATGAAAGGTGTAGAACTAGACATTCCACATTGATGAATGCCCTAAAATACATATTAAAACTATGGGAGACGAACAAACATCGTCACTCAACTTTCTGTTGCTGAGAAATTGAGTGGAAGTTGTTGTTTTGATTTCAATAGCACAAGAATTGCATGCCCAGTGATCATCTTTCTGATATCAAATTGTTAAATTGATTTTCTATAAATAAAAAAAAAGAATTTGTTAATATCTTTATGAATTTAACGTGCCGATTGTTCGTATAAGAATGTGGAGCTGAATTCGAAGCGGAAAAGGATTTGTAAATGTTGTCAATTTGTAGTTATTGACTATCAGAAAGTGGTTTTATGTTTGCATAGAAGGTTGTGGAAAAATAAATGGTTGAATTTTGTGAGGTTGTAAGGGAGTTCTCGTATCGTAATTCAAACTTTTGTGACATTCAGACAGAATGCAATTCAGCTGGAGGATAAGGAAAAGAGGGAGAAGGAGTTGTTGGTTCAGATAATCGAGGAAGCAGATGAATTCAAGGTGGGATTCTACCAGAAGAGGAAGATCACTACTGAAAATAACAAGGCTGCTAACAGGGAAAGGGAGAAGGTTAGATAAAATTAACTTTCCGAAAAATATGATTGGCACAATTTGTGTTTCAAATGAGCACTTCTAATGTCAATTTCTTACTTCACTTCACTGCCTCCGTTTCAAGTTTTTGGTTGGAATGCATATTAAGATGCTTTGGGCTGGTGCTTATAGTTTATTTATTTCATGTAACATTCGTTCTTGGATTGCTGATTCATTCAATAATTGAATAATTGGTCGAAATAAGCGTTGAAGAAGAGCCACAAATTGTTGACACATAGCTCCCCACATCCACTCAGCTTCATAAATTACTACAAGATCATAACTTCTATTCTCTCTACTGGCTCTCTACTGGGACTGAACTTATCTGAATTCAACTAGGTGGCGGTCACAATTTTTTAGGATTCGCTACATAAATATTTGCTACAGTGTTCCCCTGTTAGGCTTCATTGTAAAATAATTACTACTAGTGCTGTAGAAATCATCTCTTTTTCACGTACCCAAACAAAGCTATCTCGACTAGGATATTTGTTCGCATTAATGGTTTTCTGATATCTAGTCGTTTTTAGCTAAACATTTTGGAATGAACCTCTGTCATAACTTCACAGTTTTCTTCCCCTTCAAATCTCCATATTGATCTCTCTGGCATCTAACTTCTAAGCTTTGAAAAAGCGAGGAGTTAATATACATTTCTAACATTGTTTTGAACTTGTATATTTGTGTTTCTCAGATGTTCGTTGCTAATCAAGAGAAGTTTCATGCTGAGGTAGACCAGAACTACTGGAAGGCAATTGCGGACCTCATTCCCAATGAAGTGCCGGCTATAGAGAAGAAGAGAGGGAAGAAGGATCAGGAAAAGAAGCCTTTGATTCTCGTTGTCCAAGGTCCAAAGCCTGGAAAGCCAACTGAGCTTTCAAGGATGAGGCAGATACTTTTGAAACTGAAGCACAACACCCCTCCCCACCTTAAGCCTTCACCCCCGGCTCCCGCCAAGGATGCAAAACCGAGTACTAGTGCTCCCCCCAAGGCTGCAGTTGTGGCAGCTACCCCCGAGGCTGTAGTTGCTGCCTCGTAATTTGCCTGGCGTTCTTTGTTAGGCTTATTTCGTAGAAACCAAGTACTTCCATTACAACATTGTGGAGTTTTTCTTGTTTAGTAGAACACTTCCTGATGGGTATATTCCGTTGTTAAATTTTGTGTTTCGTGTTTCATATGTACAAATGTGAGTCAAAAGGGAACTAGGACCCCCTCCAACCTTTATTATAATTACTTTTTTGGGCAATTAGCTGAAATGATCATTTGGTTTGCAAAAATAATCAGTTTTTAGTAATTAGCTGTCCTTCATCAATCAGAAAGGGGGAAAACGCACCGATCCCCTAAAGACACCCCTTCGTTATATCCAAGTCACCTTCCTTGTTACACTAACTCCAATGGGAGTTGTCAAATGCTGAATTATAGGATTTAGCAACCAAATCATCTCTCAATCGAAGCTCAAAAGTTGTTAGAAAAATGGGGAAAACGTCTGTACGTTTCGAAAACGTCTGTACGTTTTCAAATTTGGGAACTGGTTGCTAAATTCGATTGGGCCCCACGCATCAGCTAGCACATGGTATGCTGATCTCATCATGTGCGTAAAAAATGATCTCCAGTTTCTTACGGGTCCAACTTCAGTGGTACGTACCATTGAATGGTACGTACTGTTAAATGACTAAGATTCATATGGTACGTACTGTTAAATGACTAAGATTCATTTGGGGCCCACTGCAAATTAATCTGAACCATTCAATAGTCGTACCATTGAATGGTACGTACCACTCAAGATTTTTCCGTTTCTTACTTTTTTTTTTATCTTTTTCTGTTTTTACTTTACTTTCCTTAAAATTCAACTGATGTGATCACATCTACTGGTAAAAAAAATGATCCAACGGTCCAAATTTCAATTTAACGGTTAAAATAATATTTAAAAATTATTTAACTCAAATATTGGAAAAAATCTTAAGTGGTACGTACTATTCAATAGTACGGCTATTGAATGGTTCAGATTAATTTGCGGTGGGTCCCAAATGAATCTTAAACCATTCAACAGTGAATAGTACGTATCATTTAAGTTTTAAGATAACTTAAAAGAAAATTTTAAGGCTAAAATACTAGTTGAACATTTAATATAGTCATAATACTAAATTTTGGCACTGTAGGATTGGAGGAGAAAAACTATTTGACAACTTTCAAGTTGTCTTTCATATGTATCAAATTTTAGCATTTGGCACCTTTGCATTGGAGTTTGTCTTATATATCCAAGACTGTTACTCGTTTAATATTAGCATCTGCTGGCACGAGTCAACCGCAGATAGAATACGGCAGATGTCAAACATCAACTTTAATAATTTACTTACAATATTTGACGGGTCAAACTTCAATGATACGTACCATTGTTGTTGAATGGTTTAAGATTTATTTGGAGCCCACTGCAAATTAATCTGGACCATTCAGTGGCCGTACCACTGAAGATTTTTCCATATTTGACTACAGAGGAACTTTGACAAGAAATGTAATACATTAATAATATTGACTATTCAAATTTTATGTCGGTTTTTTTCTGACTTATTTCTTCTTGTTTTCATACATTATCTTCGGAAAAATATTGAGTGGTACGTACGTACACCCATTATCTTCACAGTTTCTATCTTTATAAAATCCTCTGGTTTCTAGTTTTGAGCTTTATTTTGCGGCCTAAATGGAGTTCCCAGGTATCCGTGTAAACGTAAGCATTTTTTGGTTTATTTTCATGCATCTGCTCAGCCTGCTCTTTCTTTTTAGCTCTGCCTCGTCCACCACCACCTCCTCCTTCGCCTCCGCCTCCCGACTGGTAGCAACTGAGGTGGATAGGATGTCCTTGCTTGCCTTTAAAGCTGAAATCGCGAACGATACCCTCGGCATCCTTAGCTCCTGGAATGAATCCCTCCACTTCTGCCAGTGGCGAGGCATTACTTGCGGCCGAAGACACCAGAGAGTCACGGTACTCGATCTCCGATCAAGCCGGCTAGAAGGTCGACTATCCTCCCACATTGGGAACTTGAGCTTTCTGAGGACGTTGAACCTCCAAAACAATAGCTTCAGCGGCACCATCCCTCCAGAAATTGGTCGTTTGTTCCGGCTGCAGAGACTAGCCCTTTACAACAACTCCTTCAGTGGTGATCTTCCATCCAACATATCTCGTTGCTCTAACCTCCAATTCCTAATCTTATTTGGAAATACTCTTGGTGGAAAACTTCTGATCGAAATTGGCTCGTTGTCCAAGCTTCAGTCACTTGATTTAGGCAAGAACAATTTCAATGGGGAAATCCCACCTTCTTTCGGAAATCTTTCCTCTCTCGAGATGCTTCTTGTGGATCAAAATTCTCTACACGGAGGTATTCCAAATACCCTTGGCCAATTAAAAAGTTTAACAGTTCTTGCATTGGGTGAAAATACCTTGACTGGTACCGTCCCTCCTTCGATATACAACCTCTCTTTGATTACCGTCATAGATGTTAATGGCAACCAACTTCATGGAACTCTTCCTCCTGGCTTAGGCCACACCATATTTCCAAACCTCAGCACCTTTTATTTCTTTTCAAACAATTTCAGTGGACCGATACCAGTTTCAATCTCCAATGCCTCGTACCTTTTCCGATTTTTAATCTCAGAAAATGAATTTACCGGAAAAGTGCCCAGTCTCTCACGCCTGTCGAATTTGTTTTGGTTAGGACTTCAAGATAACAGTCTCGGAAACAATGAGGAGGGCGACTTGCACTTTCTCTCTTCTCTAGTTAACTGCACCAAGTTAGAAATTTTACATTTGAGTGACAATAATTTTGGAGGAGAGCTACCTGAATCTATCAGCAATCTCACAACAATACTCAGGGAAATGACATTCACAGCGAATCAGATGCGTGGAAGGATCCCCGTTGGCATTGGAAATCTCATCAACTTGAACGTCCTTCGCTTTGATGCAAACTTATTGGCGGGCGCTATACCAAGCTCAATCGGCAAACTGAGTAAGCTGGGATCTCTGGTTCTAAGTTCGAATGAACTGTCAGGTACCATCCCATCTTCTCTAGGTAATCTAACTTCATTAGTCATATTGGTTCTCATGTCAAACAACTTACAAGGAAGCATACCGCAAAGTCTCGGACAATACAGGAAGTTACAAAGCTTGGATCTTCATCAAAACAATCTTAGCGGTCCAATTCCAAAACAAGTCATCAGTTTATCATCCTTGTCAGCATATTTGGATCTATCCAGAAACCAACTTACTGGATCGATCCCCATGGATGTGGGTAACTTGGCGAATCTTGTTTCCTTGGATGTTTCTGAGAACAGACTATCTGGTGAGATTCCACAAAGCTTAGGAAGTTGTACAAGTTTGACAAGTCTGTATATGAGTGGAAACTCATTGCAAGGGACAATCCCCGGATCCTTGAGTTCTTTGAGAGGGATTGAGGATTTCGACCTCTCTCGTAACAACTTGTCTGGCAGAATTCCCAACTATTTGGAGAGTTTCCGCTCCTTGCTGAATCTGAACCTCTCGTTCAATGAATTTGAAGGTGCATTACCAATGAAAGGAGTTTTCGAGAACACAAGTGCGGTGTCTGTCATGGGAAACTCACTGCTTTGTGGCGGTATACCTTCTTTAGGATTGCCCAAATGCATCTCCAAGATATCAAAGCAAGGACTATCTCCTAGGCTGAAAATAATTATCTCAGTTACTTGTGTCTTTATTGCATTGATCTCAGTGTCATTATTTGTGATTCTTTATCGATCAAGAAATGCAAGAGTACTTAAGTCAACTTCAGAACCATCGCTGGGGGTTTCATTCTTGAAAGTATCATATGGAGATCTCCTTAAAGCAACTGCCGGGTTCTCCGCTGCAAATTTGATCGGTGCTGGTAGTTTTGGGTCTGTCTACAGGGGAATACTCAATCAGCATGAAGGAAGAACTGTTGCAGTGAAAGTACTCAATCTTCAAACTTCAAGAGCTTCCAAAAGTTTCATAGCTGAATGTGAAGCTTTGAAAAGCGTTAGGCACCGAAATCTTGTCAAGCTATTGACAGCTTGTTCAGGCATCGATTTTCAAGGAAATGATTTCAAAGCTTTGGTTTATGACTTCATTGTGAATGGAAGTCTTGAAGAATGGCTGCATATTTCGGATCAAGGAGTAGACAAACCAACCGATCTGCAGAAGAATCTAAATCCTACTCAGAGAGTGAACATTGCAATCGACGTAGCGTGTGCTCTGGATTATTTGCACAACGGATCTCACATGCCAATCGTTCATTGTGATTTAAAGCCGAGTAACATTCTCTTGGATGGTGACATGACTGCATGTGTTGGTGATTTTGGTTTAGCAAGGTTCCTCCCCGACGCTTCTCATCCATTTCCTACACAAGAAAGCTCTTCCAATGCAATAAAAGGCTCCATAGGCTATACTGCCCCAGGTAAATTTATACACACACACACACGCTCATGGGTCTATTTTTTGTTTAGCATTAATTTCTCAAGTCACACATAAAACATGACTCGGTTTTTATGAAAATAAATTATAGAGTACGGCAGTGGAAGCGAGGTGTCAACATATGGCGACGTGTATAGCTACGGGATCCTGTTACTGGAGATGTTAACAGGCAAGAGGCCGACGGATGGCATGTTTGAAGATGGTCTGAACCTGCACAACTTTGTCTCGATGGCTCTGCCCGAACGTGTGAAAGAAATTTGCGATCCCCTGCTCCTTCAAAGAGAAGAAAACAGAGCTAGTACTAATGCCAACGGGAGCGATCGAGCCCAAGATGGCCAAAGACAGAGAGTTGAGGAGTGCTTGATTTCATTTGCAAGAGTAGGAGTTGCTTGTTCTGCGCCAACGCCAAGAGAGCGAATGGACATGAGCAACGTCGTAGCTGAATTATGTCGAATAAGGGATGTACTAGTTGGAACCAGGATGCCTAGGTAGCATCTAGGACCACGGCTTACTTAGCGGTGCGTAATAATTGAGTTTGTTTGTATCTACATAAAATCTTCACCAACGTCGGAGTCTCCATCCCCGTCGTCATATGTCTACGAGCATTGTCATTTATATGCAACATGATAAAACTATACCGATCAGGAAACGATCATGTGGTAGTGGTATTGGAGAAGGGCACAAGCTACTTAAGCACCGTATTCTGTTGTACTTGTACCTAACTATTGTGAAAAGGGATTGAAACTTAAAGTTGATGTGGATGATGCACAAACTTTTTCCCTCTGTTTGAAGAGAAGGAAGACTTTGTTGATTAATTATTGGGAGAAGGAGGGTTTTACTAATTCCCAGTCATCGTTTCGAAGAAACAATCTGTGCCGAAGAAGATGTAAACACAACTAAGATATAGAAAGTGAATGGAAGCAACAGTACAACCAGATTGTGATTCCCTTCTCCAAAACTCGTAGGAAAAAATAAAATTTATGAATAAGACAAAAAGGCCAACTGATATATTAAAGAAAATTATATTTTACTTGACTTGATTTGGACGGATAATTTCTATTGCGTCACAAGCAACGGAGAGAGCGGCGAGGCTGGCGCAAACAAGCGGGAGTGACAAAAGGCCAACTGATATATTAAAGAAAATTATATTGCCCGGCAGTTTGGACGGATAATTTCTATTGCGTCCTGAAGCAACGGAACCGGCCCAGGTTTCAGCAAATAAGCGGGAGGCGCTACGGTGCTCGCAAGCATTGAATCTTTCGCACGATCTCATCCTCTTTTCCCCTCTCAAGCCTTATTAGCCTACTCCAAACAAGGCGGCGGTAAAAGTTAATGTCGGTTTTAGCTTCATTTAGAAAAAAAAAACAATTAAGCTTAATTGTAGATGATGTGCCAAGCTCTAAATAGTTAAAGTATGATAATAGTCTAAATAAAGCAAAATACGAATAAATGCATAAAACTTAAATATAGAGACTCGGATCTCTACGGGGAAGATAAAGAAGTTGTATTGTTTGACTCTTTACATATAAAAATCATTCATTCTTAATTGCCAATTAATTACACTTTGACACACGTACTAAAATGTCTTATTTAAACAACAAAATTTGATTTACATATTAGCCAAGTATTCTCTATAAAAGATAGTGACACAGGTTAATATCTTTCCGGTTTCCACACAGTGATTAGCATTTGGAGGTTCCAGGTGAATTTTTCAATATAAAAATATCATTTTGTAACTCCACCACCACACCACCACCTCCAGCGTCATGAAAACCATGAGATGTTGTAAGAAGCTATTCATGTTCAACTTGTTTTTACAACAGCTTTCACTACACCCAGAAATAAACATTCAAATGATCTCTGGTTTTCAATCAGTATCCGCGTAGAAAGCGAGCCACGAAAAGCTGTTCGGTACATAACAGATTTCTTAACATTACAAATATCATGAATTACAGCACCTGCATTTCGGTACACTCGAAGCACAGAGGCACAATTCTGGTCAGTTTCTCAGAAAAGTGGTTTTCTTTTGACTGTCAAGATGGTTGGAACACAAAATAAAAACGCACAATTCAAATTAGAATGCAGTTTATGTGGAATGATGGTAGCTCTCCCAAACCATTACCTACCGCGCACACTGGCAGGAGATCGACCACCTCTCTCACTGCCATTATCTTCTAATTCCTTCCCTCTAAACAAAGGCCATTGTTGTTTACGCTAACTTCGGAATAGCATTACTGCTAGTGGCAAGGAGAATCTGAAACACTAATTGTTCTGCTTCGTGCAGGCCCTGATCTCACACTGTACATAGAGGATGCAGGAATATTTGGCATCATGTCAACGGTCGTAAATTACCTGGAATGGATCGCCTTATGTCCTGCAGCAACAGTTGAATCAGGAAAACATTAAGTATACCAAAGTCAGTCAAATATTTTCTCTAAATTAAAGTAAGTTCTGACTGCTTATCAAGCACACTGGGGAGGGAATGGGGAAAGCCATCTTCTACAACAGAGAATACGAGATACTTCCACAGAAATAGCATGCACTGTAAGAATCCTATGTGGACTTAACAAGTTGTGATAAAGGAGGTTACTTGTGATAATATAATTCTCAAGAGTTTTAATACGTGGAAAAGTTAATGTCCTATTATTGTGAAACACATTCTTAATGCGGGAAATAACCTCTTTATTTCAAGCGATATTCCATCACTCCCTCTTCTTTTTAGGGATTGAGGCAACGAATTGATAACCATACTTCCACGATAGATGGAAGTTGGCTGCCTTGTCTCTATAAATGCAGAAATTCCCTGCTCGCAAAGATACGTTAAGTTAGGGTTCTATCACCATAAGAACATAAAGGTTTACAGGTGGTAGAAGAGTTTACGGAGAAACCATTAACGATATCTTCTCCCAGATTAATCACAACAGTCTTTTCTCTCTTATGTGACTAGTATTATCGGTTAAATTATTATTGAATCTTCCAACATTTGGTATCGGGAAAGCGGTAAGCGGTTCTAGTCAAATGATTTCGTCATTTTATTTATTTATTTATTTATTTTCATTGATCAAAACTCATAAAGCTGTCGACATTCTTTTCTAAAAGTATGTATGAATTGTCGGTTTTAATCGATTATCTTGGACCATATTGATCTATTTATGTGTTAGTCACAAAGACTCGATTAAAAAAAAATTGCATAAATGATCCTGTGAATGGTGGCTGTACAATAAGGAAATAATGGCGGTTCATATCTCTAGCCTAAGGCGTGATATAAACATGCATTTGAATAATTTTATTTGTTTGTTACGATGTCTTTTACCGACTTTGAATCTGTCTTCTATTGAACCTACCCAGGCGGAGGAAGTACAAAAAGTGGAGAGAAGATGTTGAGATGGCTGCTGGGCTAATGGACATGATTTGGCATGAGAGAAGATGGGCCAGCCATAAGTATACGATGATTCGACTCACCGATCGGAAGGGATGAAATTTGAAAAAATGGGAGAAGGCTAATAGAATGGCTTTGATGGTGATGAAGAGGACTATGAGTGATACGGTGAGGGTGGCTTCGGCATGTGACAAAGTTTAAAGATTTCTTGGAAGGCTTTGTGGGAGCGAAGTTGGAGAGAGAGTCACGAGAAGGCACGAAATGGGAGATTTGATGACAACCACGACAACCTTGAAACTTGATGAGAATAAGAGTGTGAGAGAGCACATTCTTAAACTTGTTGAGACTCTTTTTGTCAAACTTCAGTGGATGTTCCCATTGATGATGCATTCATAGTCCACATGGCCACGCGAATTCGTTGCCTCCCAGTTCAATCCTTGAAAGTCTCTATGTACTCGAGAGGAGAAACGGGCATTGGATGACTTGATCTCGATACATTGCACGGGAAGAAGCAAGAATCAAAAGGGATGAAGTTTTCACATTGTTAATATGGTGCATTCTAAGGTCTAATCTTGACAACAATTTCCTTTTGCACCATATCAAGCTCCTCTTCACAAGGACTGGCGACATAAAGATTACTACGAACCAAATAAGTGACCTTTTTGCAAAAAGCTTGGGCACATGAAAAGGGATTGTGACAAAGCGAAAGATTTGGAAAAATAAGAAAGGTACAAATTTTGTTGAAATTTTGTTTGTTTTGAAACTAATCTTGTTGAAATCCTCCAAATTCTTGGTGGTTTTGACAGCAGTTGTTGTTCATATCACCAATTCATTGAGGGTTCACAAGTGGAACTCCAACAAAAAGAAGTGAAGATTTTCAAGTTTATGTTGGCAATGGAAATAAAAGTAGCCGTGGAAGCAGTAGGCAACCTCGAGCTAAAGCTTTCAAGTGGTTTTATTTAGAATTAAGTGATGTTCTCTATGTACCTTCTACAGAAGGAATTTAATTTACGCTTCTCAACTTGTAAATCTGGATTTGCTTTTAGTGGTGACATTGAAAGTGTAAGGATTTTTATGAAAAATAATCCAAGTGAAATACTTGGAACTTGTTTTTTAATGCATGATCTATGGCGTGCTGCTTTTGCTCGGTTCAAATGATGAAGTTGCTAAATGTGATTTCAACATTTACTTGACTAAAGATTGATTTTGAATGAAAATTCTTCCATGCTCACGGCCTTAAAATGAATGACCCATTTCTAGGGCAAGATTGGAGCGGTTAATTAAGAGAAGGAATTTTACCAAATTTGGACTTGTGATACGGTCAATTGTGTTAATTGTTTTAAGGGGAAAATTAACTAATACAAGGAAGAAAAATTCAACAAGAAGTCTAAAACTTTTGGAAATCATCCATTCGGATGTGTGTGGTCCTTTTCCCACAAAGGACTCTTTGTGGAAATCATTTATTTTGTAACATTTATTGATGATTTTTCACGGTTCACTTATCTACATTTAATTTCCGAAAAATCTGCGGTCTTAAATTGTTTAAGACTTTGCAAAATTGAAGTTGAGAATCAGTGGTTGTCCATTAAAGTGTTAAGGTCGGATAGGGAGGAGAATATTATAGGGTATATTGGCTTGGTCAAGCTAAGGGACTGGCATTAGCATACTTGGAACAATGTGGTATACGAGCTCGATACACCAAATCCCGGTACACCCTGGCAAAATGGTGTGTTTGAAAGAAAGGGACCCTTATAGAGATGGTTAGAGGCATGATGAGTCAACAAACCTTCCTCAATTATTGTGGGGTGAAGCATTGAAAATGGCAAATCATGTCTTGAATAGAGGTGCCATCGAAAGCAGTATGCAAAACACCTTATGTAGGCGTGAATTTGGACGAAAGCGAACTGAATTACCTACATGTATAGGATGTCGTGCGAGAGGCTAGAATGTATAATCCTGGAGAGAAGAAATTGGATCAAGATCGGTATCATACAATTTTGTGGGATTTCGACAGAGTCACAAAATTACGAGGTTATTCACCAAACCTCACAAATAGAATCTTTGAAATTCAGGTGGCTAAATTCATTGAAGATGGTGAAGAAATACAAGATAATGAGCATGAAGGGTGGATGGTTTGTAGAAGGTGATATATTACAACCAGATAAGAATAAAAAGATATGTTACTTGGTGATAAAGAGATCAACACAAATGCCATGCATGACATTCGTGGGACCACACGATTGATACTCAACGGCTAATGGACTTACATCTTTGATTATTTGAATGGAGCTATTGGAGAGGTAATGAGACAATTGAAACGGCGGGACCTTCAAGCGAGGTAACTAGCTCTTCGACTAACATGGTGGGGTCTCATCATCGCGAGGAACAACTCAGCCCAATGAACCAAGTGCCATGGTTATGAGAAGAATGCAGCCATAAGAACTAGAAAATCATTATCTACGATGATTATCTAGTATATTTTCAAAGAAGTTGATGTTCTTGAGGATGTGATAGAGGACCCAATGACTTTTGAACAAGCCATGAATGCGAGCAAGCAATATTGTGGAAAGATGCAATGGTAGATGAGATGAAGTCCATGGAAGCAAATAAGGTATGAGTGTTGTTCAATAACGGAAAATGTTAAACCAATTGGTGCAAATGGATTTTTAAAACCAAGAAAGACTCGGCTGTGGCTTAAAATTGAGAGGTACAAAGGCGAGACGTGGCCAGAATACACACAAATGGAAGGGTTGATTACTACGAAACCTTTTCCCAGAGTGTCAACTAAGACGGTCTTCGAATCATGTTGGCTGGTTGCACGCTCTCGAACTCCGCCCAAATGGACGTAGACGGCTTTTCTCAATGGTGATTTGCATGAAGAAATTTTCATGGAGCAGCCACTTGGTTTCATAAAGAAGGAGAAGAAAGAATGGTTTGTAGATTGAACAAATCAATCCCCATGGACTCAAAGCAGGCATCGAGGCAATGGTTCTTAAAGTTTGATGAAAAAGTGACGACTCTGCCAGTTCAACGAACAAAATCGATGACGTATATACTTGGAAGGTATGTGGCTGAAATTCGTATTTTGATTCTATATGTGGATGACATCCTTCTAGCTAGCTTGTTTGAATTTCTTGGTTGAAACTAAGGCTCTACTTGTCCCAGAGTTTTGAAATGAAGGACATGGGAATGCATAACTTGTTTTGGGAGTGAAATAATCGAGGATAGGGCAAAAGGATTGGACTTTCACAAAAAGCATATATTGAGAGAGGAAGGTGAACCAACGTTTCAATATGCAAAGTTGTTCGGTGGAGAGGTTTCGATGGGGAAAAGGAGATAGGCTCAATGCCAGTCACGAGTCAGCAATTGGAAAAACAAAGCATGTGACCAAGCCTTATGCATCTTTAGTTGGGAGCTTGATGTATGCTGGTTGCACAAGACACGATCTTGCTTACGCCATAAGTGTTTTAGGCGAGATATCAATCGAATCGGGAGAACAACATTGAATTCATTTCTTCAGAAGGCATTAAGGTATTTGCCAAGGACTAAATCGTATATCTTTGGTTTACACAAAGGGTGCAAAATATGGAGCTTGTGGGATATGGGTCGGCTTTCTTGTTGTATTGACGATAGAAAATCGGCAGTGGATATGTATTTCTTCTTCACGAGGCTGCGATGTCGTGGAAAAGTGCTAGCGGGCGGCACCATGACACCGACTGATGGAGGAGTTTGATTCGTAGCCTTGTTTGAAGCCACGAAGAAAGGGATGTGGCTAAAAAATCTCATCACATTCATGAGATTGGTTGACACCATTTCAAGGCCATTAAACATATTTTGTGACAACAAAAGCAGAAATTGTGTTCTTTTCGAAGAACAACGAAATCGAAGCCCTTCGTTTAATGGACGTCAGAAATGTCCCCATCGGTGAAAGACCATGTGAAGAATGGAGAGATTTGTGTTGAGCACATAGACACAAAGTTGATGATAGCCGATCCATTAACAAAGCCACTAGGCTTTGTGGGGTGTTTAAAGATCATGTTTGCAAACATGGGTGCCTGAAAACTTTGAATCTGCTTCGAAGTGTGGGAGTAAATAAGGCTTTTTTCATGTACAAGTTTATTTTCATTTGTTCATTTCAAGTTTATGGCGACAATGTGTTTTCATTTTGTAGAATGATTAACATCGAGATAAATGCATAACCATCATTCCAAAGAATGTGTTATTCGAGTGTTTATCATGCGGGAAACTTGGTGGAAGAATCTAGTGATTGAAGGCAGTGGTTAAGTCGATCAATGAGGTAAAGCTTGGACAAAATGTGGGAGAAATAAAGATGCAGTTATTTATTGTCATTAGAAATGTATAAATGGTTGAATACACTTGCATTATACGGCATGAGTTTAAAGAGGCGTGATCTCGGGGTGAATGGAGTACTAGTACATGTATTATTTTACGAGGTTCAATCTCTAAATGATTGCTGGTAAATGTGAATACGACATTAATTGCGTAAAACTCAACGTGATCACATAAGGATGAGTTTATATTAGACACGGAACTTTAAAACCACAGCCGGTTAGCGTCCATGTGGGAGAATGTAAGAATCGCATGTGGACTTAACAGAAGGATTAATGATAAAGGAAGGTACTTGTTGATAATATAATTCTCGAGTTTTAATCGTGGAAGAAGTTAATGTCCTATTATTGTGAAACACATTCTTAATGCGGAAATAACCTCTTTATTTCAGCGTATTCCTATCACTCCACCCTCAGGGATTTGAGGCAACGGGTCAATAACCATACTTCACGATAGATGGAAGTTGGCTGCCTGTCTCTCTATAAATGCGAGAAATTCCCTGCTCACAAAGATACGTTACGAGATTAGGGTTCTATCACCATAAGAACATAAAGGTTTCGGTGAGTAGAAGAGTTCTGGGCTGTGACGATGTCTTCCTCGAGGTAAATCTGCGCTGATGCTTCTCTTATGTGACTAGTATTATCAGTTAAGTGTGTGAATCTTCCAACATGCACAACTTTGCATCTAACAGGCATTCTAGTCTCAACTCATACGGAGATGTACAGCGATTCATAAAATGGAATTAACATGCTTACCATGTGGCGTATAGCCATATCAAGGGATTTCTTTGAGTGATCTACCAAAGCCTGAGCTGTCTGGGGATGAAGCTGACTTCCCAGAGTGGTTACCATGAGGAGAATGTCTGTCCTCTTGCTTTGAGTGGTGCCAGTTTCCGCATATTTATTACCCTCGACCATTTTTGTTCCCGTGCAAAACCAGGGCTCACATTGTCATTAACTTTAGGATGTCCACGGCTGAATAGCAGGAACAGAACTCCCACTTGTATGACTAATGCCATTGGGGCCGTCCTCTTTGAAGGAGAGCATGATTGCCGTCTTGGTCTTACATTGGAGCAGGCTCAACGGAAGATGATCGAGAACTAGGTGCTCCAGGCCTACCTCTAGTGGCTGAAAGTGGTCCTGTCAGGAAGTGTTGTCCTTAAATTTGGCGGGGCCTCAAGTGAGAAACCAGGCATTTCTGAGGGCTTCCATGGTCTGCCAGATTTCACTGTTGGAGAAGCACCACGTGATGGCCTTGCTGCTGTAGGAGCTGGCTTGGAAACTGAAGGTGAGGACTTTGATGGAGGAGCTGATATACTAGGTGTAGGGGATGGCATGGACGGTCGACGAGTTGGTGTTGATGCTCTTGATGCAGGTGGGGTACAGTGGGTCTGGAAGTTGGTGTTGAAGATCTTGCCGTAGACCTTGACGGTGTAGAAAGTCTTGAGGGAACTGTAGATTTAGTTGCAGGAGTTGTCGATCTATTTGCAGGAAGCGTGGATCTAGTTGTGGGAACCAAACCAGACTTAGGTGCACAATTTATGTGGACTTGTTTAACGGCATGGTTGCTCGAAGTAGGTGTTGATGATCTTGAAGGTCTAGTGCTGAAGGCAATGTGGGGCGTCCAGTTGGTGTTGCAGGTCTTGATCCTGGACCACCGGACGATGACGGCCTCGGGTCCCTGAACTTGAAGAACTCAGCCCAGGGAAAAGTTGATTGTCTGGTCATAAGCTGCTCTAGCAGCAAGCTCCACGGGGGTTTGCTAACCATGATCACAATGAAGAAATGACTAAGTATTACTACATGAAACTCAAGCACAATTAAATTTAGAACTCAAAAGTCATAAACTGCTGGACGAAATTTACCCTTTAATCGAAACCCGGCTGGGGGTTTCGATTTTCGATTTTGCGATTGATCCAATAGTTCTGTATAGCAATTAAATTTTGACACTTTTGTGCAATTTAGTTGAAAGTTCTTGGTTTTGATTTGGTTTGGTTTGATCTTTCTGTTGCTGAAAATTGAGTGGAAGTTGTTGTTTTGATTTCAATAGCACAAGAATTGCATGCCCAGTGATCATCTTTCTGATATCAAATTGTTAAATTGATTTTCTATAAATAAAAAAAAAAGAATTTGTTAATATCTTTATGAATTTAACGTGCCGATTGTTCGTATAAGAATGTGGAGCTAATTCGAAGCGGAAAGGATTTGTAAATGTTGTCATTTGTAGTTATTGACTATCAGAAAGTGGTTTTATGTTTGCATAGAAGGTTGTGGAAAAATAAATGGTTGAATTTTGTGAGGTTGTAAGGGAGTTCTCGTATCGTAATTCAAACTTTTGTGACATTCCAGACAGAATGCAATTCAGCTGGAGGATAAGGGAAAAGAGGGAGAAGAGGTTGTTGGTTCAGATAATCAGGAAGCAGATGAATTCCAAGGTGGGATTCTACCAGAAGAGGAAGATCACTACTGAAAATAACAAGGCTGCTAATGAGGGGAAGGGAGAAGGTTAGATAAAATTAACTTTCCGAAAAATATGATTGGCACAATTTGTGTTTCAAATATGAGCACTTCTAATGTCAATTTCTTACTTCACTTCACTGCCTCCATTTCAAGTTTTTGGTTGGAATGCATATTAAGATGCTTTGGGCTGGTGCTTATAGTTTATTTATTTCATGTAACATTCGTTCTTGGATTGCTGATTCATTCAATAATTGAATAATTAGTTGAAATAGGCATTGAAGAAGAGCTGGTGTTGACACACATAGCTCCCCACATCCACTCAGTTTGGTTATTCATAAGTGCACTACAGGATCATAACTTGCATTCTCTCTACTGGGCTGAACTTATCTGAGTTCAACTAAGTGGCGGTCACAATTTTTACCGAGATTCGCTACATAAATATTTGCTACAATGTTTCCCTGTTAGGCTTCATTGTAAAATAATTACTACTAGTACTGTAGAAATCATCTCTTTTTCACGTACCCAAACAAAGCTATCTCGACTAGGATACTTGTTGCGTGGTTTTCTGATATCTAGTCTTTTTAGCTAAACATTTTTGGAATGAACCTCTGTCATAACTTCACAGTTTTCTTCCCTTCAAATCTCCATATTGATCTCTCTGGCATCTAACTTCTAAGCTTTGAAAAAGCGAGGAGTTAATATACATTTCTGACATTGTTTTGAACTTGTATGTTTGTGTTTCTCAGATGTTCCTTGCTAATCAAGAGAAGTTTCATGCTGAGGTAGACCAGAACTACTGGAAGGCAGTGCCGGACCTCGTTCCAATGAAGTGCCAGCTATAGAGAGAAGAAAGAGAGGGAAGGATCAGGAAAAGAAGCCTTCGATTCTCGTTGTCCAAGGTCCAAAGCCTGGAAAGCCAGCTGAGCTTTCAAGGATGAGGCGAATACTTTTTTGAAACTGGCTTCTTACCCTCCCCACCTTAAGCCCTCACCCCCGGCTCCGCCAAGAGATGCAAAACCAGTACTAGTGCTCCCCCAAGGCTGCAGTTGTGGCAGCTACCCCGGAGCTGTAGTTGCTGCTTCGTAATTGCCTGGCGTTCTTTGTTAGGCTTATTTCGTAGAAACCAAGTACTTCCATTACAACATTGTGGAGTTTTCTTGTGTAGTTGAACACTTCCTGATGGGTATATTCCGTTCTTAAATTTTGTGTTTCATATGTACAAATGTGAGTCAGAAGGGAACTAGGACCCCTCCAACCTTTATTATAAATATTTTTTGGGCAATTAGCTGAAATGATCATTTGGTTTGCAAAAAATAATCGAGTTTTAATTCATCAATCGAGAAAGGGGAAAACGCACCGACACCCTGCGTTATATCCAAGTCACCTTCCTCGTTATACTAACTCCAATGGGAGTTGTCAAATGCTAAATCCTATAATTTAGCAACCAAAATCCTTTCCCAACCCAAGCTCAAAAGAGTCGTCAAAAAATTTGGGAACTACTTTTTGAGTTGCCTTTCTAGATCGGCTGGGCCTCACGCATCGGCTAACGCACATCATGTAGGGGTGGGCGCGGTTCGGTCGGTGCGGGTGGAGCCCAAGAAGTATGGGCCAGGACCGAATGAACGGTGTCGGTCGGTTCGGTTTGAAAACCCGAAATTTTTAATGAAACCGGTCGGTTCGGTTTTCGGTTTGGGCTGTTTTAGGCACACAATTTTGGGCCCAATTAATGTAAATTAAAAAAAAAAAAATCATGTTTTGGGCCTTAGTTTTAGTACATTTGATTATAGTCTAGGCTGTTTGATTATCTGCATTTTCACCAAATTCAACTACCAAATCACCAAATTCAAAATTTTTCAAAATTCTAAAGATAACATCGGGCTTCTAGGTTTCAAGACACAAAAAACTAAAGATATACACATACAGATAGACACAAAAACTAAAGAAAAACACATATGGCTACTATAAGAACAATTCTTATACAACATCATAGTACCATCGGGGTCCTCCATCATACTGCACAAGCTTTTTATTCCAGTAAGAACCTAGAAAACTGTAAAAATGGCTGCAACACCCACGTTCTTTCATCGTCACCATACTCACGCTCACAGCTCTAATTCAACAACCCAACAACAACAGCAGCACAT
Organism: Gillenia trifoliata; assembly: GCA_018257905.1. Classification (NCBI taxonomy): domain Eukaryota; kingdom Viridiplantae; phylum Streptophyta; class Magnoliopsida; order Rosales; family Rosaceae; genus Gillenia; species Gillenia trifoliata. Next base: position 24,245,514 of record CM031086.1, read on the forward strand.
ACATGCATGCTCACTATCGAACCCCTCCATACCTGCATCACTGATCCAATTCACCAAGCAGGTTGACATGGAAAACCCAGAAGCTTCCTCTGTTATTCAAGTGAAAAAAAGCCTTTCCTGCCGTGCAGCACATTTTCCTTTCACTTTACCACAGCAAGAAAGGAGGGGTTTACCTTGCAATTCCAGTATACATTCACACAAGCGGTTTATCTCATTCTGAAGGAACTTAATATTATCCTCGTGCCGCTTGAGTTCCAGATTATTCTGAAAATTTTATTAAAATGAACTAATGAGAAATTAGCTGTTATCGATTCTACATATGGCACAAGTTTGCAGCAATCATTTGTGCATATCCAACGACGACTCAAACTCGGATCAGTAGAGCAAATATACAAATAAAAAGTACACAACTTTACATATCACAGAGCTACATTGCATTGCCACATTCTCGCACCATGCTACCTTCCCAGGACATGAATGCCATATCGGCTGTTAGATGAGTGAGCGTATAGATTCACCTTCCATTTGCTCAATAATATTCCAATTTATTTAAATTTAAGCCAAAACCCCTGTATTGACATATATTTCTGCTATTACATGCCAAATTTATCACAAGTAAATAAATCACCTTAACATTGTCCAAAAATAACCAAATCAGTCAAATAAACAATCCCAATTTGAATCTCTATGCACATTTATGTTTCAAACTTGCAAATACCAAGAAAAATTTTCTGCCACGAGACCAATTTACAGAAAAAATTGCAGTGAAGCATTCGGGCAGTTAAAAATCCTAAAACTACAGCTTTTTCTTCAGTTCACAGTAAATTGAGAACTTATGCTGCAGCAAAAGCTTCAAGAGTGAAAGCAGTGGTCAAATGGGAAATAAGAGAGAAACAGAATGGGCAGAGATATAACCAGGTAGTCAGGGAATGCCCAGTGTCGTCAGGGACGTCGACCGTCCAGGACACATGAATTTCTGGTAAACAACCCTAGACTTGGAGACGAAAAGAGTAATGCAAAGCACACAGATGCGAAGCATTGACTGGTGACACGTCGCTTACATTACAGGCCAGCAGAGGGCCGAACCAAATCAAGTCAATGAAGCACAAAATTTAATTATTTGCAGCAGTCACAAAATTTAATTATTTGCAGCAGTAAAAATGGAGATGTTGAAAAACTATACCCAAGTGCAGAAAGGGTGAGTCGCGGTTACCTGGTAGTGGTGGCGTCAAGACTCAAGGCTGACGGACGGGCGGAGAGATGATGCAGAAAGAGTGAGGCTGTGAGGAAGTGGAGTGGCAATGGCAAATTGACCTAAAGCTTTGGGGCTGATTACGTACTGCAGCTCTCTAGTCTACATTTTAGCAAATTAAAAGCATGTGCGTAATTAAATAAATAAATAAATAAAATATATAATTCTCGGTTCGGTTCGGTTCGGTTCGGTCGGTTCTGTTGTGCGTAAAGCTGAAACCGAGCCCAGAAAATGCCGATTTCCTTCGGTTTCGGTTCGATTTTCTTACGTTTTGGTCGACTCGGTTTTCTTCGGTTTTTGGGCTTCGGTTCGAGTCTTGATTTCTCGATTCTTCGGTTTTGCCCACCTAAGCACATGGTGCTGATCTTATCATGTGGGTCTATTAAATAATATTTTGTAATACATTTACTTCCTAAATTAATCTCACCAAAAGTGGATCCACGACTTTTTAAGCCTTAGAGATGAGGAGCAGTTGAATGTTGTAGTTTATATATGTTGTCTTTGTTGATGTTTGTAAAGTATCGGGCACCGAGTCCTATTCAATCGGAGTCTATATTCCATTCAAACATCAGTCTATTCTAGCCTACTTTATTTTAGATGGTATCAAAGCACCGTCCACGGTGCACGATTTCTTTGTTTTTCAAACCAAAGCATATTCAAAAAAATAAAAAGAAAAATCTTAGTACAGCTTAGAGCAATTCAATTTGTCTTAACTACGATTCACTTAGGTTCTTATTTCTTTTCTTTTGAAAGGGGTCGGTTAATAAAAAAATTAAGATATATAAAATAAAACCCAAATGGAATTTTACCGATAAAGCGGGTTTCGTCTCATTTAGGAAAGCCGGTCATCTTATTCCCTTTAGCTAAGCTAATGATGAAACGAGGATGCGGTTTGTGCGGATGATGATGATGTCAACTCTGACTCCCGAGCGCTTAACGAGAACTCTTTAGATTAAGAAAACCACGTTTACTTTGTATGAAAAAACAAACTTTGCAAAAAGCCGTTTCACCTAATCGATCGTGGTGAAGTCGGCAATGGATTCGACGGCATTTTGGTGTCCGGACCAATAGCGGCGACGGCGTCGGTTAAGGCTCCCCACAGTAACAACAGTGCGCTAAACTATTAGCGGAGTGGAAGGCTAGCGGTTAGAGGATTCTGACCTTCCCAGTGAACTTCAATCGTGGGTATACCATGAAGTTACAAGGTTGTACTGTGAACCAACCATCTGCTGATCCCATAGAAAGACATCCACGATACCTTGTGGAAAAAAATTATTTGCTGAGAAGGAAATAAGATATAAAATTCCTACCGGTGCTCATTTTCGATTGACTACTCCATCATCTTTCTTTGGGTGAGTGGTATGTATTTCCATGGTGCTCGTTTTCCAATTATGAAGCATGGATAAGTGATCCTACTCACATTGGACCTAGTACTCGACCAAAGGAAGTCTTTTCAAGTATGGTCATTCGGTCAACTCTCCATCATCTTTCTTTGGCTGAGTGGTATGTATTTTCATGGTGCTCGTTTTCCAATTATGAAGCATGGATAAGTGATCCTACTCACATTGGTTTGTGCTCGACCAAAGAGTCTTTTCAAGTATAGTGACACTAGACATTCCACATTGGATGAATGCCCTAAAATACAAAACTATGGGAGACGAACAAGCATCCTTTCTGTTGCTGAGAAATTGAGTGGAAGTTGTTGTTTTGATTTCAACAGCCCAAGAATTGCATGCCCAGTGATCATCTTTCTGATATCAAATTGTTAAATTGATTTTCTATAAATGAAAAAAAAGAATTTGTTAATATCTTTATGAATTTAACGTGCCGATTGTTCGTATAAGAATGTGGAGCTGAATTCGAAGCGGAAAAGGATTCGTAAATGTTGTCAATTTGTAGTTATTGACTATCAGAAAGTGGTTTTATGTTGCATAGAAGGTTGTGGAAAAATAAATGGTTGAATTTTGTGAGGTTGTAAGGGAGTTCTCGTATCGTAATTCAAACTTTTGTGACATTCAGACAGAATGCAATTCAGCTGGAGGATAAGGAAAAGAGGGAGAAGGAGTTGTTGGTTCAGATAATCGAGGAAGCAGATGAATTCAAGGTGGGATTCTACCAGAAGAGGAAGATCACTACTGAAAATAACAAGGCTGCTAACAGGGAAAGGGAGAAGGTTAGATAAAATTAACTTTCCGAAAAATATGATTGGCACAATTTGTGTTTCAAATGAGCACTTCTAATGTCAATTTCTTACTTCACTTCACTGCCTCCGTTTCAAGTTTTTGGTTGGAATGCATATTAAGATGCTTTGGGCTGGTGCTTATAGTTTATTTATTTCATGTAACATTCGTTCTTGGATTGCTGATTCATTCAATAATTGAATAATTGGTCGAAATAAGCGTTGAAGAAGAGCCACAAATTGTTGACACATAGCTCCCCACATCCACTCAGCTTCATAAATTACTACAAGATCATAACTTCTATTCTCTCTACTGGCTCTCTACTGGGACTGAACTTATCTGAATTCAACTAGGTGGCGGTCACAATTTTTTAGGATTCGCTACATAAATATTTGCTACAGTGTTCCCCTGTTAGGCTTCATTGTAAAATAATTACTACTAGTGCTGTAGAAATCATCTCTTTTTCACGTACCCAAACAAAGCTATCTCGACTAGGATATTTGTTCGCATTAATGGTTTTCTGATATCTAGTCGTTTTTAGCTAAACATTTTGGAATGAACCTCTGTCATAACTTCACAGTTTTCTTCCCCTTCAAATCTCCATATTGATCTCTCTGGCATCTAACTTCTAAGCTTTGAAAAAGCGAGGAGTTAATATACATTTCTAACATTGTTTTGAACTTGTATATTTGTGTTTCTCAGATGTTCGTTGCTAATCAAGAGAAGTTTCATGCTGAGGTAGACCAGAACTACTGGAAGGCAATTGCGGACCTCATTCCCAATGAAGTGCCGGCTATAGAGAAGAAGAGAGGGAAGAAGGATCAGGAAAAGAAGCCTTTGATTCTCGTTGTCCAAGGTCCAAAGCCTGGAAAGCCAACTGAGCTTTCAAGGATGAGGCAGATACTTTTGAAACTGAAGCACAACACCCCTCCCCACCTTAAGCCTTCACCCCCGGCTCCCGCCAAGGATGCAAAACCGAGTACTAGTGCTCCCCCCAAGGCTGCAGTTGTGGCAGCTACCCCCGAGGCTGTAGTTGCTGCCTCGTAATTTGCCTGGCGTTCTTTGTTAGGCTTATTTCGTAGAAACCAAGTACTTCCATTACAACATTGTGGAGTTTTTCTTGTTTAGTTGAACACTTCCTGATGGGTATATTCCGTTCTTAAATTTTGTGTTTCATATGTACAAATGTGAGTCAGAAGGGAACTAGGACCCCCTCCAACCTTTATTATAATTACTTTTTTGGGCAATTAGCTGAAATGATCATTTGGTTTGCAAAAATAATCAGTTTTTAGTAATTAGCTGTCCTTCATCAATCAGAAAGGGGGAAAACGCACCGATCCCCTAAAGACACCCCTTCGTTATATCCAAGTCACCTTCCTTGTTACACTAACTCCAATGGGAGTTGTCAAATGCTGAATTATAGGATTTAGCAACCAAATCATCTCTCAATCGAAGCTCAAAAGTTGTTAGAAAAATGGGGAAAACGTCTGTACGTTTCGAAAACGTCTGTACGTTTTCAAATTTGGGAACTGGTTGCTAAATTCGATTGGGCCCCACGCATCAGCTAGCACATGGTATGCTGATCTCATCATGTGCGTAAAAAAAGATCTCTAGTTTCTTACGGGTCCAACTTCAGTGGTACGTACCATTGAATGGTACGTACTGTTAAATGGCTAAGATTCATTTGGGGCCCACTGCAAATTAATCTGAACCATTCAATAGTCGTACCATTGAATGGTACGTACCACTCAAGATTTTTCCGTTTCTTACTTTTTTTTTTTATCTTTTTCTGTTTTTACTTTACTTTCCTTAAAATTCAACTGATGTGATCACATCTACTGGTAAAAAAAATGATCCAACGGTCCAAATTTCAATTTAACGGTTAAAATAATATTTAAAAATTATTTAACTCAAATATTGGAAAAAATCTTAAGTGGTACGTACTATTCAATAGTACAACTATTGAATGGTTCAGATTAATTTGCGGTGGGTCCCAAATGAATCTTAAACCATTCAACAGTGAATAGTACGTATCATTTAAGTTTTAAGATAACTTAAAAGAAAATTTTAAGGCTAAAATACTAGTTGAACATTTAATATAGTCATAATACTAAATTTTGGCACTGTAGGATTGGAGGAGAAAAACTATTTGACAACTTTCAAGTTGTCTTTCATATGTATCAAATTTTAGCATTTGGCACCTTTGCATTGGAGTTTGTCTTATATATCCAAGACTGTTACTCGTTTAATATTAGCATCTGCTGGCACGAGTCAACCGCAGAGAGAATACGGCAGATGTCAAACATCAACTTTAATAATTTACTTACAATATTTGACGGGTCAAACTTCAATGATACGTACCATTGTTGTTGAATGGTTTAAGATTTATTTGGAGCCCACTGCAAATTAATCTGGACCATTCAGTGGCCGTACCACTGAAGATTTTTCCATATTTGACTACAGAGGAACTTTGACAAGAAATGTAATACATTAATAATATTGACTATTCAAATTTTATGTCGGTTTTTTTCTGACTTATTTCTTCTTGTTTTCATACATTATCTTCGGAAAAATATTAAGTGGTACGTACGTACACCCATTATCTTCACAGTTTCTATCTTTATAAAATCCTCTGGTTTCTAGTTTTGAGCTTTATTTTGCGGCCTAAATGGAGTTCCCAGGTATCCGTGTAAACGTAAGCATTTTTTGGTTTATTTTCATGCATCTGCTCAGCCTGCTCTTTCTTTTTAGCTCTGCCTCGTCCACCACCACCTCCTCCTTCGCCTCCGCCTCCCGACTGGTAGCAACTGAGGTGGATAGGATGTCCTTGCTTGCCTTTAAAGCTGAAATCGCGAACGATACCCTCGGCATCCTTAGCTCCTGGAATGAATCCCTCCACTTCTGCCAGTGGCGAGGCATTACTTGCGGCCGAAGACACCAGAGAGTCACGGTACTCGATCTCCGATCAAGCCGGCTAGAAGGTCGACTATCCTCCCACATTGGGAACTTGAGCTTTCTGAGGACGTTGAACCTCCAAAACAATAGCTTCAGCGGCACCATCCCTCCAGAAATTGGTCGTTTGTTCCGGCTGCAGAGACTAGCCCTTTACAACAACTCCTTCAGTGGTGATCTTCCATCCAACATATCTCGTTGCTCTAACCTCCAATTCCTAAGCTTATTTGGAAATACTCTTGGTGGAAAACTTCTGATCGAAATTGGCTCGTTGTCCAAGCTTCAGTCACTTGATTTAGGCAAGAACAATTTCAATGGGGAAATCCCACCTTCTTTCGGGAATCTTTCCTCTCTCGAGATGCTTTTTGTGGATCAAAATTATCTACACGGAGGTATTCCAAATACCCTTGGCCAATTAAAAAGTTTAACAGCTCTTGCGTTGGGTGAAAATAACTTGAATGGTACCGTCCCTCCTTCGATATACAACCTCTCTTTGATTACTGCCATAGGTGTTGATGCCAACCAACTTCATGGAACTCTTCCTCCTGGCTTAGGCCACACTATATTTCCAAACCTCGAAACCTTTTATTTCTTTTCAAACAATTTCAGTGGACCGATACCAGTTTCAATCTCCAATGCCTCGTACCTTTTCCGATTTTTAATCTCAGAAAATGAATTTACCGGAAAAGTGCCCAGTCTCTCACGCCTGTCGAATTTGTTTTGGTTAGGACTTCAAGATAACAGTCTCGGAAACAATGAGGAGGGCGACTTGCACTTTCTCTCTTCTCTAGTTAACTGCACCAAGTTAGAAATTTTACATTTGAGTGACAATAATTTTGGAGGAGAGCTACCTGAATCTATCAGCAATCTCACAACAATACTCAGGGAAATGACATTCACAGCGAATCAGATGCGTGGAAGGATCCCCGTTGGCATTGGAAATCTCATCAACTTGAACGTCCTTCGCTTTGATGCAAACTTATTGGCGGGCGCTATACCAAGCTCAATCGGCAAACTGAGTAAGCTGGGATCTCTGGTTCTAAGTTCGAATGAACTGTCAGGTACCATCCCATCTTCTCTAGGTAATCTAACTTCATTAGTCATATTGGTTCTCATGTCAAACAACTTACAAGGAAGCATACCGCAAAGTCTCGGACAATACAGGAAGTTACAAAGCTTGGATCTTCATCAAAACAATCTTAGCGGTCCAATTCCAAAACAAGTCATCAGTTTATCATCCTTGTCAGCATATTTGGATCTATCCAGAAACCAACTTACTGGATCGATCCCCATGGATGTGGGTAACTTGGCGAATCTTGTTTCCTTGGATGTTTCTGAGAACAGACTATCTGGTGAGATTCCACAAAGCTTAGGAAGTTGTACAAGTTTGACAAGTCTGTATATGAGTGGAAACTCATTGCAAGGGACAATCCCCGGATCCTTGAGTTCTTTGAGAGGGATTGAGGATTTCGACCTCTCTCGTAACAACTTGTCTGGCAGAATTCCCAACTATTTGGAGAGTTTCCGCTCCTTGCTGAATCTGAACCTCTCGTTCAATGAATTTGAAGGTGCATTACCAATGAAAGGAGTTTTCGAGAACACAAGTGCGGTGTCTGTCATGGGAAACTCACTGCTTTGTGGCGGTATACCTTCTTTAGGATTGCCCAAATGCATCTCCAAGATATCAAAGCAAGGACTATCTCCTAGGCTGAAAATAATTATCTCAGTTACTTGTGTCTTTATTGCATTGATCTCAGTGTCATTATTTGTGATTCTTTATCGATCAAGAAATGCAAGAGTACTTAAGTCAACTTCAGAACCATCGCTGGGGGTTTCATTCTTGAAAGTATCATATGGAGATCTCCTTAAAGCAACTGCCGGGTTCTCCGCTGCAAATTTGATCGGTGCTGGTAGTTTTGGGTCTGTCTACAGGGGAATACTCAATCAGCATGAAGGAAGAACTGTTGCAGTGAAAGTACTCAATCTTCAAACTTCAAGAGCTTCCAAAAGTTTCATAGCTGAATGTGAAGCTTTGAAAAGCGTTAGGCACCGAAATCTTGTCAAGCTATTGACAGCTTGTTCAGGCATCGATTTTCAAGGAAATGATTTCAAAGCTTTGGTTTATGACTTCATTGTGAATGGAAGTCTTGAAGAATGGCTGCATATTTCGGATCAAGGAGTAGACAAACCAACCGATCTGCAGAAGAATCTAAATCTTACTCAGAGAGTGAACATTGCAATCGACGTAGCGTGTGCTCTGGATTATTTGCACAACGGATCTCACATGCCAATCGTTCATTGTGATTTAAAGCCGAGTAACATTCTCTTGGATGGTGACATGACTGCATGTGTTGGTGATTTTGGTTTAGCAAGGTTCCTCCCCGACGCTTCTCATCCATTTCCTACACAAGAAAGCTCTTCCAACGCAATAAAAGGCTCCATAGGCTATACTGCCCCAGGTAAATTTATACACACACACACACGCTCATGGGTCTATTTTTTGTTTAGCATTAATTTCTCAAGTCACACATAAAACATGACTCGGTTTTTATGAAAATAAATTATAGAGTACGGCAGTGGAAGCGAGGTGTCAACATATGGCGACGTGTATAGCTACGGGATCCTGTTACTGGAGATGTTAACAGGCAAGAGGCCGACGGATGGCATGTTTGAAGATGGTCTGAACCTGCACAACTTTGTCTCGATGGCTCTGCCCGAACGTGTGAAAGAAATTTGCGATCCCCTGCTCCTTCAAAGAGAAGAAAACAGAGCTAGTACTAATGCCAATGGGAGCGATCGAGCCCAAGATGGCCAAAGACAGAGAGTTGAGGAGTGCTTGATTTCATTTGCAAGAGTAGGAGTTGCTTGTTCTGCGCCAACGCCAAGAGAGCGAATGGACATGAGCAACGTCGTAGCTGAATTATGTCGAATAAGGGATGTACTAGTTGGAACCAGGATGCCTAGGTAGCATCTAGGACCACGGCTTACTTAGCGGTGCGTAATAAATTGACTTTGTTTGTATCTACATAAAATCTTCACCAACGTCGGAGTCTCCATCCCCGTCGTCATATGTCTACGAGCATTGTCACTTATATGCTGGCATGATAAAACTATACCGATCAGGAAACGATCATGTGGTAGTGGTATTGAGAAGGGCACAAGCTACTTCGCACCGTATTTCCTGTTGTACTTGTACCTAACTATTGTGAAAAGGGATGGAAACTTAAAGTTGATGTGGATGATGCACAAACTTTTTCCCCTCTGTTTTGAAGAGAAGGAAGACTTTGTTGATTAATTATTGGGAGAAGGAGGGTTTTACTAATTCCCAGTCACTACTGCGCCTGGAAGAAACAATCTGTGCGAAGAAGATGTAAACACAAATAAGATATAGAAAGTGAATGGAGCCTCACAGTACAACCAGATTGTGATTCCTCTCTCTCCAAAACTCGTAGGAAAAAAAAAAATAAAATCTATCAATAAGACAAAAGGCCAACTGATATATTAAAGAAAATTATATTTTTACTTGACTTGATTTGGACGGATAATTTCTATTGCGTCATTAAAAGCAACGGAGAGTCTCGGGAAGAGACTCAAAAGCACAAACAAATGGGACTGCCATGCTCTAGCATTGAATGCTCACACCCCGATCTCACCCCTCCTTTCCCTCTCTCAAGCACCGTAGCCTCTACCCAACAAACCGACGGTAAAAGTTAATGTCGCTTGGAAATTCATTTTAGAAAAAAACAATTAAGCTTAATTGTAGATGATGTGCCAAGCTCTAAATCGTAAAGTATGATAATAGTCTAAATAAAGCAAAAATACGAATAAATGCACAAAACTTAAATATAGAGACTAATCTCTACAGGAAGATAAAGGATTGTATTGTTTGACCCTTTACATATAAAAAATCATTCATTCTTAATAATTGCCAATTAATTACACTTTGACACGCGTACTAAAAATGTCTTATTTAAACAACAAAATTGATTTTTCTCATCTAATTGGGAATAACTCCCTAGTCCTCTTACATATTAAAAGCCAAGCATTCTCTATAAAAGATAGTGACACAGTTATCATATTTCCAGTTTCCACAGTGACTAGCATTTGAGGTTCCAGGTGAATTTTTCAATATAAAAATATCATTTTGTAACTCCACCACCACCACCACCACCTCTCCTCCGGCGTCATGAAAGCCATGAGATGTTGTAAGAAGCTATTCATGTTCAACTTGTTTACAACAGCTTTCACTCGCTACACCCAGAAATAAACATTCAAATGATCTCTGGTTTTTCAATCAGTATCCGTAGAAAGCGAGCCACGAAAAGCTGTTCGGTACATAACCAGATTTCTTAACATTACAAATATCATGAATTACAGCAATTACCCGTATTTCTGGTACACTCGAAGCACAGAGGCACAATTCTGGTCAGGTTTCCTCAGAAAATTGGTTTTCTTTTGACTGTCAAGATGGTTGGAACACAAAATAAAAACGCACGAGGTAGATTAGATGCAGTTTGTGGAATGATGGTAGCTCTCCCAAACCATTACCTACCGCGCACACTGGCAGGAGATCGAATTAATTCTCTCACTGCCATTATCTTCTACCCGCTCCCATCTAAACAAAGGCCATTGTTGTTTACGCTAACTTCGGAGCTAGCATTACTGCTAGTGGCAAGAGGGAGAATCTGAAACACTACCTTCGTTCTGCTTCGTGCAGGCCTGATCTCACACTGTACATAGAGGGATGCAGGGAATATTTGTCAAACAACGGTCGTAAATTACCTGGAATGGGATCGCCTTATGTCCTGCAACCAACAGTTGAATCAGGAAACATTAAGTATACCAAAGTCGAATCAAATATTTTCTCTAAATTAAAGTAAGTTCTGACTGCTTATCAAGCACACTGGGAGGGAATGGGGGAAAGCCATCTTCTACAACAGAGAATACGAGATACTTCCACAGAAATAGCATGCACTGTAAGAATCCTATGTGGACTTAACAAGTTGTGATAAAGGAGAGGTTACTTGTTGATAATATAATTCTCAAGAGTTTTAATACGTGGAAAAGTTAATGTCCTATTATTGTGGGAAACACATTCTTAATACCTGGAAATAACCTCTTTATTTCAACCGATATTCCATCACTCCACTACTACCGGGATTGAGGCAACGGGGGTCACCAACCATACCTACGATAGACAGCTGGCTGCCTTGTCTCTATAAATGCAGAAATTCCCTGCTCGCAAAGATACGTTCGAGATTAGGGTTCTATCACCATAAGAACATAAAGGTTTTCAAGAGTAGAAGAGTTTCTGGAGAAACCATTGACGATGTCTTCCTCAAAAATCGCGCGATCTTTTCTCTTATGTGACTAGTGTTATCAGTTAAGTGTGTGAATCTTCCAACATTTGGTATCAGAGCAGGCTTAACTGGTTCTAGTCCATAGTTTCGTATTTTTATTTATTTATTTATTTATTTTCATTGATCAAAACTCATAAACTGTCAACATTCTTTTCTAAAGAGAAGTATGTATGAATTGTCGAGAGTTTTAATCAGTGTACTGGACCATATTGATCCATTTATGTGTTAGTCTAAAGACTCGATTAAAAAATTGCATAAATGATCCTGTGAATGGTGGCTGTACAATAAGGAAATAATGGCAGTTCATATCTCTAGCCTAAAGGCGTGATATAAACATGCATTTGAATAATTTTATTTGTTTGTTACGATGTCTTCCTCAGCTTTGAATCTGTCTTCCATTGAACCCTTGAGCGGAGGAAATTACAGAAAGTGGAGAGAAGATGTTGAGATCGTGCTAGGGCTAATGGACCTTGATTTGGCCTTGAGAGAAGATGAACCAGCACCATTATCTGATGATTCAACTCCTGATCAGAGGATGAAATTTGAAAAATGGGAGAAGGCTAATAGAATGGCTTTGATGGTGATGAAGAGGACTATGAGTGATACAGTGAGGGGTGGCTTCGCAGCATGTGACAAAGCTAAAGATTTCTTGGAAGTTGTGGGAGCGAAGTTCAGAGAGTCTGAGAAGGCACAAATGGGAGATTTGATGACAACCCTGACAACCTTGAAACTTGATGAGAATAAGAGTGTGAGAGAGCACATTCTTAAACTTGTTGAGACTACTGTCAAACTCAGAGAATTGGATGTTCCCATTGATGATGCATTCATAGTCCACATGGCCCTGAATTCGTTGCCTCCAAAGTTCAATCAACTGAAGATCTCCTCTAATACTCAGAAGGAGAAATGGGCATTGGATGACTTGATCTCGATCTGTGCACAGGAAGAAGCAAGAATCAAAAGGGATGAAGTTTTTCACACTGTTAATATGGTGCATGCTAACAAGGGTAAGACAGTGGCTTACAACTCTGGTAAGGTCCCTAATCTTGACAACAATTTCACTTCTGCACCATATGCATCCTCCTCTAAGGGACCCGTGACACATAAAGATTATATGGACAAAATCAAGTGTTATTTTTGCAAAAAGCTTGGGCACATGAAAAGGGACTGTGACAAACGAAAGATTTGGAAAAATAAGAAAGGTACAAATTTTGTTGAAATTTTTGTTTGTTTTGAAACTAATCTTGTTGAAATCCCTCCAAATTCTTGGTGGTTTGACACTGGTTGTTTGGTTCATATCACCAATTCATTGCAGGGGTTCACAAGTGGAACTCCAACAAAAAGAAGTGAAGATTTTCAAGTTTATGTTGGCAATGGAAATAAAGTAGCCGTGGAAGCAGTAGGCAACCTCAAGCTAAAGCTTTCAAGTGGTTTTATTTTAGAATTAAGTGATGTTCTCTATGTACCTTCTCTAAGAAGGAATTTAATTTCTGCTTCTCAACTTGTAAAATCCGGATTTGCTTTTAGTGGTGACATTGAAAGTGTAAGGATTTTTATGAAAAATAATCCAAGTGAAATACTTGGAACTTGTTTTTTAATGCATGATCTATGGCGTCTACTTTGCTCAGTTTCAAATGATAAGGATTGCCTAAATGTGATTTCAACATTGCCAACTAAAAGATTGATTTTGAATGAAAATTCTTCCATGCTCTGGTACCGTAGACTAGGCCACATTTCTAGGGCAAGATTGGAACGGTTAATTAAAGAAGGAATTTTACCAAATTTGGACTTCAGTGATCTGGTCAATTGTGTTAATTGTTTTAAGGGAAAATTAACTAATACAAGGAAGAAAAATTCAACAAGAAGTCTAAAACTTTTGGAAATCATCCATTCGGATGTGTGTGGTCCTTTTCCCACAAGGACTCTTTGTGGAAATGTTTATTTTGTAACATTTATTGATGATTTTTCACGGTTCACTTATCTCTATTTAATTTCCGAAAAATCTTCAGTGCTAAATTGTTTTAAGACTTTTAAAATTGAAGTTGAGAATCAATTGGATTTGTCCATTAAAGTGTTAAGGTCGGATAGGGGAGGAGAATATTATGGCAGGTATATTGAAACTGGTCAAGCTAAGGGACCTATGGCATTATACTTGGAACAATGTGGTATACAGGCTCAATATACAAATCCAGGCACACCACAACAAAATGGTGTGGCTGAAAGAAGAAACAGGACCCTTATAGAGATGGTTAGAAGCATGATGAGTCACTCAAACCTTCCTCAATTATTGTGGGGTGAAGCACTGAAAATGGAAAATCATGTCTTGAATAGAGTGCCATCGAAAGCAGTGTGCAAAACACCTTATGAGCTGTGGACTGGACGAAAGCCGAGCCTGAATTACCTACATGTATGGGGATGTCGTGCAGAGGCTAGAATGTATAATCCTGGAGAGAAGAAATTGGATCCAAGATCAGTATCATGCAATTTCGTGGGATTTCCTGACAAGTCTAAAGGGTACAGGTTCTATTCACCAAACCTCACAAATAGAATCTTTGAAACTGGAGTGCTAAATTCATTGAAGATGGTGAAGAAATACAAGATAATGAGCATGAAGGGTCGTGGTTTGTAGAAGGTGACATATTACAACCAGATAAGAATAAAGATATGTTACTTGGTGATAAAGAGATCAACACAAATGCCATGCATGACATTCGTGGGACCCTGATTGATACTCAACAGCTAATGGACTTACATGCTGATTATTTTAATGGAGCTATTGGAGGTAATGAGACAATTGAAATGGCAGGACCTTCAACTGAGGTAACTAGCTCTTCAACTAACATGGTAAGGTCATCATCGCAAGGAACAACTCCGCCCAATGATCCAAGTGCCATGGTTATGAGAAGAATGCAGCCACCAAGAACTAGAAAATCAGCTATCCCTGATGATTATCTAGTATATTTTCAAGAAGTTGATGTTGCTGAGGATGTGATAGAGGACCCAATGACTTTCGAACAAGCCATGAATACTGAGCAAGCAATATTGTGGAAAGATGCAATGGTAGATGAGATGAAGTCCATGGAAGCAAATAAGGTATGGAGTGTTGTTCAAGCACCGGAAAATGTTAAACCAATTGGGTGCAAATGGATTTTTAAAACCAAGAAAGACTCAACTGGTAAAATTGAGAGGTACAAGGCCAGACTTGTGGCCAAGGGCTACACACAAATGGAAGGGGTTGATTACTCTGAAACCTTTTCCCTAGTGTCAACTAAAGACAGTCTTCGAATCATGTTGGCATTGGTTGCACACATGTAAGAATGTAAGAATGTAAGAATCCTATGTGGACTTAACAAGTTGTGATAAAGGAGAGGTTACTTGTTGATAATATAATTCTCAAGAGTTTTAATACGTGGAAAAGTTAATGTCCTATTATTGTGGAAACACATTCTTAATACTGGGAAATAACCTCTTTATTTCAACTGATATTCCATCACTCCACTACTACCGGGATTTGAGGCAACGGGTCAATAACCATACTTCCACGATAGATGGAAGTTGGCTGCCTTGTCTCTATAAATGCAGAAATTCCCTGCTCACAAAGACACGTTCTGAGATTAGGGTTCTATCACCATAAGAACATAAAGGCTTTCAGTGAGTAGAAGAGTTTTCTGGAGCAACCATTGACGATGTCTTCCTCAGGTAAACCTGCGCTGATTTTTTTTTCTCTCTTATGTGACTAGTATTATCAGTTAAGTGTGTGAATCTTCCAACATTTGGTATCAGAGCAGGCTTAACTGGTTCTAGTCCGTAGTTTCGTATTTTTATTTATTTATTTATTTATTTTCATTGATCAAAACTCATAAACTGTCAACATTCTTTTCTAAAGAGAAGTATGTATGAATTGTCGAGAGTTTTAATCAGTGTACTGGACCATATTGATCTATTTATGTGTTAGTCTAAAGACTCGATTAAAAAAATTGCATAAATGATCCTGTGAATGGTGGCTGTACAATAAGGAAATAATGGCAGTTCATATCTCTAGCCTAAAGGCGTGATATAAACATGCATTTGAATAATTTTATTTGTTTGTTACGATGTCTTCCTCAGCTTTGAATCTGTCTTCTATTGAACCCTTGAGCGGAGGAAATTACAAAAAGTGGAGAGAAGATGTTGAGATCGTGCTAGGGCTAATGGACCTTGATTTGGCCTTGAGAGAAGATGAACCAGCACCATTATCTGATGATTCAACTCCTGATCAGAGGATGAAATTTGAAAAATGGGAGAAGGCTAATAGAATGGCTTTGATGGTGATGAAGAGGACTATGAGTGATACAGTGAGGGGTGGCTTCGCAGCATGTGACAAAGCTAAAGATTTCTTGGAAGCTGTGGGAGCGAAGTTCAGAGAGTCTGAGAAGGCACAAATGGGAGATTTGATGACAACCCTGACAACCTTGAAACTTGATGAGAATAAGAGTGTGAGAGAGCACATTCTTAAACTTGTTGAGACTACTGTCAAACTCAGAGAATTGGATGTTCCCATTGATGATGCATTCATAGTCCACATGGCCCTGAATTCGTTGCCTCCAAAGTTCAATCAACTGAAGATCTCCTATAATACTCAGAAGGAGAAACGGGCATTGGATGACTTGATCTCGATCTGTGCACAGGAAGAAGCAAGAATCAAAAGGGATGAAGTTTTTCACACTGTTAATATGGTGCATTCTAAGGTCCCTAATCTTGACAACAATTTCACTTTTGCACCATATGCATCCTCCTCTAAGGGACCCGTGACACATAAAGATTATATGGACAAAATCAAGTGTTATTTTTGCAAAAAGCTTGGGCACATGAAAAGGGATTGTGACAAACGAAAGATTTGGAAAAATAAGAAAGGTACAAATTTTGTTGAAATTTTTGTTTGTTTTGAAACTAATCTTGTTGAAATCCCTCCAAATTCTTGGTGGTTTGACACTGGTTGTTCGGTTCATATCACCAATTCATTGCAGGGGTTCACAAGTGGAACTCCAACAAAAAGAAGTGAAGATTTTCAAGTTTATGTTGGCAATGGAAATAAAGTAGCCGTGGAAGCAGTAGGCAACCTCAAGCTAAAGCTTTCAAGTGGTTTTATTTTAGAATTAAGTGATGTTCTCTATGTACCTTCTCTAAGAAGGAATTTAATTTCTGCTTCTCAACTTGTAAAATCTGGATT
Organism: Gillenia trifoliata; assembly: GCA_018257905.1. Lineage (NCBI taxonomy): Eukaryota > Viridiplantae > Streptophyta > Magnoliopsida > Rosales > Rosaceae > Gillenia > Gillenia trifoliata. The sequence continues at coordinate 24,262,464 of CM031086.1, forward strand.
TGCTTTTAGTGGTGACATTGAAAGTGTAAGGATTTTTATGAAAAATAATCCAAGTGAAATACTTGGAACTTGTTTTTTAATGCATGATCTATGGCGTCTACTTTGCTCAGTTTCAAATGATAAGGATTGCCTAAATGTGATTTCAACATTGCCAACTAAAAGATTGATTTTGAATGAAAATTCTTCCATGCTCTGGCACCGTAGACTAGGCCACATTTCTAGGGCAAGATTGGAACGGTTAATTAAAGAAGGAATTTTACCAAATTTGGACTTCAGTGATCTGGTCAATTGTGTTAATTGTTTTAAGGGAAAATTAACTAATACAAGGAAGAAAAATTCAACAAGAAGTCTAAAACTTTTGGAAATCATCCATTCGGATGTGTGTGGTCCTTTTCCCACAAGGACTCTTTGTGGAAATGTTTATTTTGTAACATTTATTGATGATTTTTCACGGTTCACTTATCTCTATTTAATTTCCGAAAAATCTGCAGTGCTAAATTGTTTTAAGACTTTTAAAATTGAAGTTGAGAATCAATTGGATTTGTCCATTAAAGTGTTAAGGTCGGATAGGGGAGGAGAATATTATGGCAGGTATATTGAAACTGGTCAAGCTAAGGGACCTATGGCATTATACTTGGAACAATGTGGTATACAGGCTCAATACACAAATCCAGGCACACCACAACAAAATGGTGTGGCTGAAAGAAGAAACAGGACCCTTATAGAGATGGTTAGAAGCATGATGAGTCACTCAAACCTTCCTCAATTATTGTGGGGTGAAGCACTGAAAATGGCAAATCATGTCTTGAATAGAGTGCCATCGAAAGCAGTATGCAAAACACCTTATGAGCTGTGGACTGGACGAAAGCCGAGCCTGAATTACCTACATGTATGGGGATGTCGTGCAGAGGCTAGAATGTATAATCCTGGAGAGAAGAAATTGGATCCAAGATCAGTATCATGCAATTTTGTGGGATTTCCTGACAAGTCTAAAGGGTACAGGTTCTATTCACCAAACCTCACAAATAGAATCTTTGAAACTGGAGTGGCTAAATTCATTGAAGATGGTGAAGAAATACAAGATAATGAGCATGAAGGGTCGTGGTTTGTAGAAGGTGATATATTACAACCAGATAAGAATAAAGATATGTTACTTGGTGATAAAGAGATCAACACAAATGCCATGCATGACATTCGTGGGACCCTGATTGATACTCAACAGCTAATGGACTTACATGCTGATTATTTGAATGGAGCTATTGGAGGTAATGAGACAATTGAAATGGCAGGACCTTCAACTGAGGTAACTAGCTCTTCAACTAACATGGTGGGGTCATCATCGCAAGGAACAACTCCGCCCAATGAACCAAGTGCCATGGTTATGAGAAGAATGCAGCCACCAAGAACTAGAAAATCAGCTATCTCTGATGATTATCTAGTATATTTTCAAGAAGTTGATGTTGCTGAGGATGTGATAGAGGACCCAATGACTTTTGAACAAGCCATGAATACTGAGCAAGCAATATTGTGGAAAGATGCAATGGTAGATGAGATGAAGTCCATGGAAGCAAATAAGGTATGGAGTGTTGTTCAAGCACTGGAAAATGTTAAACCAATTGGGTGCAAATGGATTTTTAAAACCAAGAAAGACTCAACTGGTAAAATTGAGAGGTACAAGGCCAGACTTGTGGCCAAGGGCTACACACAAATGGAAGGGGTTGATTACTCTGAAACCTTTTCCCCAGTGTCAACTAAAGACAGTCTTCGAATCATGTTGGCATTGGTTGCACACTACAATCTCGAACTCCACCAAATGGACGTAAAGACGGCTTTTCTCAATGGTGATTTGCATGAAGAAATTTTCATGGAGCAGCCACTTGGTTTCATAAAAGAAGGAGAAGAAAGAATGGTTTGTAGATTGAACAAATCAATCTATGGACTCAAACAGGCATCGAGGCAATGGTTCTTAAAGTTTGATGAAAAAGTGACAGCTCTCGGATTCAACGAGAACAAAATCGATGACTGTATATACTTGAAGGTATGTGGCTCGAAATTCATATTTTTGATTCTATATGTGGATGACATCCTTCTAGCTAGCAACTGTTTGAATTTGCTGGTTGAAACTAAGGCTCTACTGTCTAAGAGTTTTGAAATGAAGGACATGGGGAATGCCTCTTTTGTTTTGGGAATTGAAATAATCAGGGATAGGGCAAAAGGATTGCTTGGACTTTCACAAAAAGCATATATTGAGAAGGTGCTCCAACGTTTCAATATGCAAAGTTGTTCAGGTGGAGAGGTTTCGATGGGAAAAGGAGATAGGCTCAACAAGTCACAGAGTCCAAGAAACGAATTGGAAAAACAAAGCATGACGACCAAGCCTTATGCATCTTTAGTTGGGAGCTTGATGTATGCTCAAGTTTGCACAAGACCTGATCTTGCTTACGCCATAAGTGTTTTAGGCAGATATCAATCGAATCCAAGAGAACAACATTGGGTCGCTGCTAAGAAGGCATTAAGGTATTTGCAAAGGACTAAATCGTATATGCTGGTTTACAAAAGGGTGCAAAATATGGAGCTTGTGGGATATGCAGATTCTGACTTTGCTGGCTGTATTGACGATAGAAAATCGACGAGTGGATATGTATTTCTTCTTGCAGGAGCTGCAGTGTCGTGGAAAAGTGCTAAGCAAAAGGCGCTCGCAACCTCGACAATGGAGGCTGAATTCATAGCCTTGTTTGAAGCCACGAAGAAAGGGATGTGGCTAAAAAATCTCATCACATTCATGAGATTGGTTGACACCATTTCAAGGCCATTAAACATATTTTGTGACAACAAAGCAGCTGTGTTCTTTTCGAAGAACAACAAGAAATCAGAAGCCACTCGTTTAATGGACGTCAAGTATCTATCAGTGAAAGACCATGTGAAGAATGGAGAGATTTGTGTTGAGCACATAGACACAAAGTTGATGATAGCCGATCCATTAACAAAGCCACTAGCTGTGGGAGTGTTTAAAGATCATGTTGCAAACATGGGGCTGCACGAAAACTTTGAATCTGCAGAAGTGTGGGAGTAAATAAGGCTTTCATGTACAAGTTTATTTTCATTTGTTCATTTCAAGTTTATGGCTGACAATGTGTTTTCATTTTGTAGAATGATTAACATCAGATAAATGCATAACCATCATTCCAAAGAATGTGTTATTCGAGTGTTTATCATGCAGGAAACTTGAATTGGAAAAGTCTAGTGATTGAAGACAGTGGTTCTGAAGTCAATCAATGAGGTAAACTGGACAAAATGTGGGAGAAATAAAGAGATGCCAGTTATTTATTGTCATTAGAAATGTGTATAAATGGTTGAATACACTTGCATTATACGGCATGAGTTTAAAGACTGTGATCTCAGGTGAATACGATTACTAGTACATGTATTATTTTATGAGAGTTCAATCTCTAAATGATTGCTGGTAAATGTAGATCTGACATTAATTGTAAAACTCAACGTGATCACATAAGGATGAGTTTATATTAGACACAGGAACTTTAAAACCACAACCAGTTAGCGTCCATGTGGGAGAATGTAAATCCATGTGGACTTAACAGGTTGTGATAAAGGAAGGTTACTTGTTGATAATATAATTCTCAAGAGGTTTAATACGTGGAAGTTAATGTCCTATTATTGTGGAAACACATTCTTATCTTTTGGGAAATAACCTGCTCATTTCCAAGGCGATATTCCATCCTCCACTACCTAAGGTTTGAGGCAACGGGTCAACCATACTTCACGATAGATGGAAGTTGGCTGCTGTCTCTATAAATGCAGAAATTCCTGCTCGCAAAGATACGTTCACAGAGATTAGGGTTCTATCACCATAAGAACAACAAAGGTTTCGGTGAGTGAAGAGTTTACGGAGAAACCATTAACGATATCACTTCCTCGAGTAAATCACAAGCTGATCTTTTCTCTCTTATGTGACTAGTATTATCAGTTAAGTGTGAATCTTCCAACATGCACAACTTTGCATCTAGCAGGCATTCTAGTCTCAACTCATACGGAGATGTGCAGCGATTCATAAAATGGAATAACATGCTTACCATGTGGCGTATAGCCATATCAAGGGATTTCTTTGAGAGTGATCTACAAAGCTGAGCTGTCTGGGGATGAAGCTGACTTCCCAAGTGGTTACCATGAGGAGAATGTCTGTCCTCTTGCTGGTGGTGCCAGTTTCCGCATATTTATTACCCTCTCGACCATTTTTGTTCCCTAATAAATAGGCTCCATTTGTGTATTCTTCAGATGTCCACAGCTGGAAATGTGAGAACCGAACTCCACTGTCAACTAAATTGCGTTAGAGGTTCAATCCCCCTCTTCTGAAAGGCACAACGTGTTGCATCACAGGGTCTTTTAACAGAAAACCAATAACAGAGACAGTCAAGAACCACGTTACTCAGCACGCCCTTACCCAAGGCTGGCTTCAAAATGCTGTCTGAAATAGTCTTATCCTTAAATGCGGCTTTCAAATGAAACCAACAGGCATTCTGAAACAGGCTTCCATGGTCTAGATTTCACTGTTGGAGAAGCACCACGTGATGGCACCTGGATTTCTTGCTGCTGTGGGAGCTGGCTTGGAAACTGAAGGTGAGGACTTTGATGGAGGAGCTGATATACTAGGTGTAGGGATGGCATGGACGGTCAGCAGTTGGTGTTGATGCTCTTGATGCAGACTTGGGTGGGGGTACAGTGGGTCTGGAAGTTGGTGTTGAAAGATCTTGCCGTAGACCTTGACGGTGTAGAGGATCTTGGGGAACTGTAGATTTAGTTGCAGGGTTGTCGATCTATTTGCAGGAAGCGTGGATCTAGTTGTGGGAACCGTAGACTTAGGTGCACAATTTATGGACTTGTTTAACGGCATGGTTGCTCAGAAGTAGGTGTTGATGATCTTGAAGGTCTAGGTGCTGAAGGCAATGTGGGGCGTCCAGTTGGTGTTGCAGGTCTTGATCCTGGACCACCGGACGATGGCGGCCTCCGGGTCCCTGAACTTGAAGAACTCAGCCCAGGGAAGAAGTTGATTGTCTGGTCCATAAGCTGCTCCTAGCAGCAGACTCCAGCTGGGGAGTTTTGCTAACCATAGTCACAATGAAGAAATGATAGAAGTATTACTACATGAAACTCAAGCACAATTAGAATTTAGAACTCAAAAGTCATAAACTGCTGGATGAAATTTACCCTTTTAATCGAAACCCAGGGGTTTCGATTTTCATTTTACGGTGTATAGTTCTGTATAGCAATTAAATTTTGACACTTTTGCGTGCAATTTAGTTGAAAGTTCTTGGTTTTGATTTGGTTTTGGTTTGATCTTTCTGTTGCTGAGAATTAAGTGGAAGTTGTTGTTTTGATTTCAATAGCACAAGAATTGCATGCCCAGTGATCATCTTTCTGATATCAAATTGTTAAATTGATTTTCTATAAATAAAAAAAAGAATTTGTTAATATCTTTATGAATTTAACGTGCCGATTGTTCGTATAAGAATGTGGAGCTAATTCAAGAAGCGGAAAGGATTATGCTTAAATATTGTCAATTTGTAGTTATTATTTATCAAGAAGGTGGTTTTATCATTTACATAGAAGGTTGTGGAAAAATAAATGGTTGAATTTTGTGAGGTTGTAAGGGAGTTCTCGTATCCGTAATTCAAACTTTTGTGACATTCAGACAGGAATGCAATTCAGCTGGAGGATAAGGAAAAGAGGGAGAAGGAGTTGTTGGTTCAGATAATCGAGGAAGCAGATGAATTCAGACAGGATTCTACCAGAAGGAAGATCACTACTGAAAATAACAAGGCTGCTAACAGGGAAAGGGAGAAGGTTAGATAAAATTAGCTTTCCGAAAATATGATTGGCACAATTTGTGTTTCAAATGAGCACTTCTAATGTCAATTCTTATTCACTTCACTGCCTCCCGTTTCAAGTTTTTGGTTGGAGTCTATTAGATGCTTTGACAAAGTACTTATGATTTATTTGGCTAATACTAACATTCAGTTCTTGGATTGCTGATTATTCAATAAAATTGGGCTGATAGATGAAACCAGGCATTGAAGAGCCACAATTGTTATTTACATGCTCCCCGCTCCACTCAGTTTGGTTTATTCATATTGCTGGATCATACTTGCATTCTCTCTATGAGGCTGAACATCTGATTCAACTGAGGCCCAGCGGTCCTGGTGCCCAGGTCCACTTCCATAAATATTTGCTACAAATAACACCAATGAGGAAACTGAGCCTTAAAATAAAAATTTACAAGTACTACCAGAATCATCTCTTTTTCCAGTACCAAACAAAAGCTATCTGACCGGATATGATTTCACGGTAATGGTTTCTGATATCTGATCTTTTTATTAAACATTTTGAATGAACTATCATGCTTCACAGTTTCTTCCCTTAGTATCTATATTAGTCTCTCTCTGTCTACTTCTAAACTTTGGCAGGAGTTATCTACATTTCTGGCACATTGTTTTTGAACTTGTGTTTGTGTTTCTCAGGTGTGTTCCCCCTTAATCAGAAGTTTCATGAGGGTAAGACAGGGCACTACTGGAAGGTATTAGGACCTGATTTAAGCCAAATTACAGCTATAGAAGAAGAGAAGAGGATCAGGGAAAAAGCGCTTCAGTTCTCATGTCCAAGGTCCAAAAGCCTGATAGCTGAGCTTTCAAGGTTGAGGCAGATGCGCAGAAGCGAGCACAACTTTCACATAGCCCTGCCCCAGCTCCAGCAAGGATGCAAAATAGGTACTAGTGCACTCCCAGGCACGTTGGCAGCCCAGGCTGGTTGCACCTTCCGTAATTTGCCTGGCGTTCTTTGTTGGAAGCAACAAGTGAAATAAAATTACTTCCATTACAACATTGTGAGTTTTGCTTGTGTAGTTGAACACTTCCTGATGGGTATATTCCGTTCTTAAATTTTGTGTTTCATATCTTGCAAATGTGAGTCAAGAGAAATTAGGACCCCTCCAACCTTTATTATAAATATTTTTTTGGGCAATTAGCTGAAATGATCATTTGGTTTGCAAAAATAATCGGTTTCCCAATTCATCAATCAGAAGGGGGAAAACGCACCGACATACCTCGTTATATCAAGTCACATCCTCATTATATAGCTCAATGGGAGTTGTCAAATGCTAAATCCTATAATTTGTAGCCAAATCCTTTCCCAACCCAAGCTCAAAGTCGTCAAAAAATTTGGGAACTACTTTTGAGTTGCTAGGTCATTTGGGCCTCACGCATCAGCTAGCACATCATGCGGGGTGGGGCGCGGTTGGTCGGTGCGGAGTGGGAAACTAAATTATGGACCGGACCGAGATGAACGGTCTCGGTCGGTTCGGTTTGAAAACCCGAAATTTTTGTGAAACCGGTCCGGTTAGGTTTCGGTTTAATTTGTTTTGGGCCTTGCAATTTTGGGCCCAATTAATGTAAATTAAAAAAAAAAATCATGTTGGAGCCTTAGTTTTGGCTGTTTGATTATAGTAGCTGTTTTGATTATACGCATTTTCACCAAATTCAACTACCAAATCACCAAATTCAAAATTTTCAAAATTCTAAAGATAACATCAGGCTTCTAGGTTCAAAAGACTACAAAAAACTAAAGATATACACATACGAGATAGACACAAAAACTAAAAGAAAAAGCACATATGGCTACTATAGAACAATTCTTATACAACATCATAGTACCATGGGGTCCTCCATCATACTGCATTAAACTTTTTATTCCAGTAAGAACCTAGAAAACTGTAAAAATGGCTGCAACACCCACGTTCTTTCATCGTCACCATACTCACGCTCACAGCTCTAATTCAGCAACCCAACAACAACAGCAGCACATACATGCATGCTCACTATCGAACCCCCCTCCATACCTGCATCACTGATCCAATTCACCAAGCAGGATTTGACATGGAAGCAAAGCTTCCTCTGTTATTCAAGTGAAAAAAAAAGCCTTTCCTGCTCGTGCAATAGCAACATTTTCCCTTTCACTTTACCACAGCAAGAAAGGAGGGGGTTTACCTTGCAATTTACCAGTATACATTCACTAAGCGGTTTATCTCATTCTGAAGGAACTTAATATTATCCTCGTGCCGCTTGAGTTCCAGATTATTCTGAAAATTTTGTTAAAATGAACTATTGAAATTAGCTGTTATCGATTCTACATATGGCACAAGTTTGCAGCAATCATTTGTGCATATCCAACGACGACTCAAACTCGAGGATCAGTAAGACAAATATACAAATAAAGTACACAACTTTATATCACAAATTCACATTGCATTGCCACATTCTCGCACCATGCTACCTTCCCAGGACATGAATGCCATATCTGGCTGTTAGATAGTGAACGTATAGATTCACCTTCCATTTTAACTCAACCAATATTCCAATTTATTTAAATTTAAACCAAAACCCATGTAATAAGAAGCATATATTCTGCTGGCCATTGCCAAATTTACATACCAAGTAAATAAATCACCCTTAACATTGTCAAAAAATAACCAAATCAGTCAAATAAACAAATCCCAATTTGAATCTCTATGCACATTTATGTTTCAAACTTGCAAATACCAAAGAAAAATTTTCTGCCACGAGACCAATTTACAGAAAAAATTGCAGTGTGAAACATTCCAGCAGTTCCCTCCCACCTAAAACTACAGCTTTTTCTTCAGTTCCACAGTAAAAATTGAGAACTTTATGCTGCAGCAAGAAAGCTTCAAGAGTGAAAGCAGTGGTCAAATGGGAAATAAGAGAGAAACAGAATGGGCAGAGATATAACCAGGTAGTCAGGGGAATACCTTGGTGTCGTCCGCAGGGACGTCGTTCGTCCGGGACGCCCCTTGAATTTCTGGTATTAAACAACCCCTAAGACTTGGAGACGAAAAGTATGCAAAAACTGCACACAGATGCAGGCACATTACACAATTGAAACCAAATCAACACATTACAGATGCAAAAACTGAAGACTGAAACCAAATCAAGTCAATGAAGCACAAAATTTAATTATTTGCAGCAGTCACAAAAATTTAATTATTTGTTGGCAGTAAAAATGGAGATGTTGAAAAGGCTGCAAGTGCAGAAAGGGTGAGTCGCGGTTACCTGGTAGTGGTGGCGTCAAGACTCAAGGCTGACGGACGGGCGGAGAGATGATGCAGAAAGAGTGAGGCTGTGAGGGAAATTGAATTGGCAATGGCAAATTGACCCTAAAGCTTTAGGGCTGATTCTGTGCACCAAGCTCTACTCTAGTCTACATTTTAACCAATTAAAACATGACACGTAATTAAAATAAATAAATAAATAAAATATATAATTCTCGGTTCGGTTCGGTTCGGTTCCGGTGCCCGTACATTGTGCGTAAGCGAACCGAACCGAAAATACGGTTTCCTTCGGTTTTGGATTCGATTCCCTTGTTTTGGTCAGCTCGGTTTTCTTGGTTTTAGGCTTCGGTTGGTGCGGTTTCTCGGTTCTGGTTTTTGCCCACCCCCTAAGCATGGTGTGCTGATCTTATCATGTGGGTCTAGTAAATAATATTTTGTAATACATTTACTTCCTAATTAATCTCACCAAAAAGTGGATCACGACTTTTAAGCCTTAGAGATAGGCTTGATTGAATGTTGTAGTTTTATATATATATGTTGTACTGTTGATGTTTGTAAGTATCAGACACCAGTCCTATTCAATCAGTCTATATTCCATTCAAACATCAGTCCCTATTCTAGCCTACTTTATTTTAGATGGTATCAAAGCACCATCCTGGTGCCTGATTTCCTGTTTTTTCAAACCCAAAGCATATTCCAAAAAATAAAGAAAAATCTTAGTGTAACACCAGGCAATTCAATTTGTCTTAGCTTTACGATTCACGGTTCTTATTTGCTTTTCTTTTGAAAGGGTGGGTTAATAAAAAATTAAGATATATAAAATAAAACTTAAATGGAATTTTGATAAAGCGGTTTCGTCTCATTTCCGGAAAGCCGGTCATGCCATTCCACTTTAGCTAAGCTAATGATGGCAGGATCTGGTTGTCTGGGATGATGATGTCCACTCTGGCTCGAAGCGCTTAACGAAAGGGAACTCTTTAGATTAAGAAAACTGTTGCACAGTATGAAAAAACAAACTTTGCAAAAACCGTTTCACCTAATCGATCGTGGTGAAGTCGGCAATGGATTCGCCGGCATTTTTGGTGTCCGGACCAATACTTGAGCGACGGCGTCGGTTAAGGCTCCCCACGGTAACAACAACGAGAATTAGCTAAACTATTGGCAGGAGTGGAAAGCTGCGGCGGTTAAAGTTACGAGCCTTCCAAATAGGGGCATTGCTAATCCATGGGTATACCATGAAGTTACAAAGGTTGTACACAGTGAACCAACCATCCTGCGATCCCATAGAAGACATCACGATACCTTGTGGAAAAAAAATTATTTCTTTGAGAAGAGGAAATAAAGATATAAAATTCCTACCGGTGCTCATTTCGGTCAACTCTCCATCATCTTTCTTTGGGTTTGTGAGTGGTATGTATTTCCATGGTGCTCGTTTTCAATTATGAAGCATGGATAAGTGATCCTACTCACATTGGACCTAGTACTCGACCAAAGGAAGTCTTTTCAAATGGTCATTTCGGTCAACTCTCCATCATCTTTCTTTGGGTGAGTGGTATGTATTTTCATGGTGCTCGTTTTCCAATTATGAAGCATGGATAAGTGATCCTACTCATTGGACCTAGTACTCGACCAAAGGAAGTCTTTTCAAGTATGGTAGACACTAGACATTCCACATTGGATGAATGCCCTAAAATACAAAACTATGGGAGGCAGAACAAACATACGTCACCTAAATTCACCAATTCTAGCAAAAGATATCTAGCGACCACAGTATGGATTTGTCAAGTCCATACAACATCCATCCTTGAGATCACCTAGCCATACTTGTTTAAGAAAAATTGGGCGGCACAATTATTCATCCGAGGAGCAATCCATGCTTCATGCCACTGCCAAGCCAAGAATAAGAATTGGCTATCGTGGAACTCTTAAACCCCATTCATTACGGGACACGTTTTCTTACAATTGTTGATGATTTTACTCGTTGCACTTGGGTATTTTTAATGTGTCATAGATTTGAGACTCATGACTTTTAAAGTCTTTTATCATTTTGCTCACAAATCAATTTCATCACAATGTCAAAGCCTTCGAGTAAATAATGGAGTGCAATTTCTATCCATGAAGGATTATTTTAATCTAATGGCATCGAACTTCAACACACTTGTGTTTACACTCCCCCAACAAAATGGGGTTGTTGAATGCAAACATTGTCATATCACTTTACAGGTGGCACGTGCCTTACGCTTTCGGTCAACATACCTCAACTTTTTTAGGAGTGATTGTGTACTCACTACCGTATACCATATCAATTGTTTACCTTCACCCCTCCTTTCCAACAAATCACCTCTTGAACATTTAAAAGTTTTGGTTGTCTCGGATTACGCTACCGTTGTTCATCCTACACACAGAATTTGAACCACGCGCTCGGCGATGCGTTTTCGTTGGTTATCCAGCGAGGCCACAAAGGTTATAAACTTTACAGATTTAGACACTAAACATTTTTTGATCGGTCGTGATGTAAGAATCCACCAAAAGTGGATCACGGCTAAGCCTTATAAGTAGGTTTGATTGAATGTTGTAGTTTTATAGGAAAAATCTTGAGTGAGTACGTACCATTCAATGGAGTACATTATTGAATGGTTCGGATTAATTGCGGCGGGCCCCAAATGAATCTTAACCATTTAACAGTACGTACCATTCAATGAATTACAGCACCCTTCGAGGACCTAGTTTTTTTTGTTTTTTTTTTTTATATATATGTTATGCTGTTGATATTTGTAAAGTATCGAAATCATTCAATCGAGTCTACATTCCATTCAAACACTAGTCTTATTCTAGCCTACTCTATTTTAGGGTCAAAAATGATATCCAAATTAGGTTTCTCACTTCTTCTTCTTTTTTTTTTTTTCTATTTTTACTTTTTTTCCTAAAATTCAACGGATGTGATCACATCTACAGTAAAAAAAATAATAATTCAACGGCCCAATTTCAATTCAATATTTAAAATATTATTTAAAAATTATTTAACTTAAATATTACCTCAAAAACTCTTAAATACCATTTCTTTTATGGAAATTTGAATTTTTATATTAAAATGGTTGTAAAAATAAATTAAGATAACTTAAAAAAATTGTGTGAACAAATATTTAAGGCTAAAATACTAGTTGAACACTTAATATAGTCGTGGTGCTAAATTTTAGCACTGTAGAAAACTATTTGACAACTTAAAGTTGTCTTTGGTGTGTCAAATTTTAGTATTTGGTACCTTTGTATTGGAGTTTGTCTTACATCTGCAGGCAAATCACACACAGGATGTCGCGGCCCACTTCCACCCATCACCCGGTGCAAGGGCAATTGGGATTGGATACAAGAACCCAAAACACCTCCACCCTTACCCAATTGCAAGGGCAAGAATTGCCCTACCTCAAGCCCTAGCAAAAGTGCCCTACCGGTTGCCTCCGGTTGCGCGTCGGCGGCCTTTTTTTTTTTTTTTTTTAAATTTAATTTTTTTAAAACTTTTTTTTTTTTTTTTTTTTATAAATACCCCCAATCTTCTTTTTCATTCCCTCCACATTACAACTCAATATTTTTTTCCTACATCAACTATATTTGTTTCACCTTCCAAATCCTTGTTTTACAAAAAAAAAAAAAAAAAAAATTTATTTTTAAAAAATAATGACACGTGTCGTGAGCGAGTGTGGTTGAAAATGTCGGTGCAAAATATATGGGGATAATCACAGAGTCTAGATAAGGCCAACAAAAATAATAATAATAATAATAATAATTTTTTTCCTTGCCGCCTGCCACACCTCCCTGAAGGCAGATTTGGAGTTGCACAAGAGGCAAGCCTTTGTTCACGGAAGGCAATTGTTGCCCTTGCCTTCCACCAACGGGTGGAAGTGCTCTCAAGCATCAACTTTTACAAGCGTAATAATTTGACTACGGAGGAACTTTGAGAAGAAATGTAATAAATTAATAATATTGATTATTCAAATTTCAACAAAGCTCATTTCCTTTGAAGATTTAAACGACTCCTGCTAACAAGTCAATGTAGGTACATTTTCTTGGTTTCCCACATGTCAGTTTTTCTCTTTTCTAAAAGTATTCAATATTAAAAATATCAATGTAAAGGACTAAAATTCCCTTTTTAACCGGCATCTATGCCTATAGAAATTTGTTCAACAAAAATGCTTTCGTTTTTGTTTTGGCAAATTTTGGGAAAATTCTTTAGTGAGTACGTACCATTGAATGGTCCAGTTAATTTGTGGTGAATTAAATGAATCTTAAATCATTCAATAGTACGTACCGTTTAATAGTACGATACCCTTGAAGTTTGACCCCAAATTTTGGGCGGTATAGAAATTTGAAGTGGAGGTTGCTCTATTTTCTTTGAATTGTACTATCTTGAAGTTATTGTGAAAGTACTCTTATTTATTATTATTTCATCTTCTTTATGTTATAATGGAAAAATCTTAAGAATTAATTCGTACTATTCAATGTTAGACTATTGAATAGTTGATTAATTTGCGGTGGCCCCAAATGAATGCTTGCTTGCAGTTTTAACGGTACGTACGCTGATGAGTAAAATACGCTAAAGGCTTTTTGTTATAATACAAAATGACAAATAGACATAGCATAAGAATAATAAATAAATGAGTGCATTTTAATCTTTTACATAAGTATTTTTAATATTGAATAATTTTTAAAAAGAAAAAAATTGGACGTAATGTCAAACAAAACTTGTTGTAGGAGCTGCCGCTAAATCTTCAGCAGCCATGTTCTTCAAATTTTATGCAGGTTTTTCGACTTATTTCTTCTTGTTTTCATACATGATCTTCACAGTTTCTATCTTTATAAAATCCTCTGGTTTCTAGTTTTGAGCTTTATTTTGCGGCCTAATGGAGTTCCCAGGTATCCGTGTAAACGTAAGCATTTTTGGTTTATTTTCGCTTACAGCTGCTCGGCGTGATCTTTCTTTAGCTCTGCCTCCTCCACCACCACCTCCTCCTTCACCTCCGCCTCCCGACTTGTACCAACTGGGTGGATAGGATGTCCTTGCTTGCCTTTAAAGCTGAAATAGTGAGCGATACCCTCGGCATCCTTAGCTCCTGGAATGAATCCCTCCGCTTCTGCCAGTGGCGAGGCATTACTTGCGGCCGAAGACGCAGAGAGAGTCACGGTGCTCGATCTCCGATCAAGCCGGCTAGAGATCGACTATCCTCCCACATTGGGAACCCAGGCTTTCTGAGGACCCAAACCTCCAAAACAATAGCTTCAGCGGCACCATCCCTCAGAAATTGGTCGTTTGTTCCGGCTGCAGAGACTAGCCCTTTACAACAACTCCTTCAGTGGCGATCTTCATCAACATATCTCGTTGCTCTAACCTCAATCCTAAGCTTATTTAGAAATACTCTCGGTAGGAAAACTTCTGATCGAAAATTGGCTCGTTGTCCAAGCTTCGGTCACTTGATTTAGGCAAGAACAATTTCAATGGGAAATCCCACCTTCTTTCCGGAAATCTTTCCTCTCGAGATAGCTTCTTGTGGATCAAAATTCACTCTACACGGAGGTATTCCAAATACCTTGGCCAATTAAAAAGTTTAACAGTTCTTGCATTGGGTGAAAATACCTTGACTGGTACCGTCCCTCCTTCGATATACAACCTCTCTTTGATTACCGTCATAGATGTTAATGGCAACCAACTTCATGGAACTCTTCCTCCCTGGCTTAGGCCACACCATATTTCAAACCTCAGCACCTTTTATTTCTTTTCAAACAATTTCAGTGGACCGATACCAGTTTCCAATCTCCAATGCCTCGTACCTTTTTCCGATTTTTAATCTCAGAAAATGAATTTACCGGAAAAGTGCCTTTGATCTCTCACGCCTGTCGAATTTGTTTTGGTTAGGACTTCAAGATAACAGTCTCGGAAACAATGAGGAGGGCGACTTGCACTCTCTCTTCTCTAGTTAACTGCACCAAGTTAGAAATTTTACATTTAGTGACAATAATTTTGGAGGAGAGCTACCTGAATCTATCAGCAATCTCACAGCAATACTCAGGAAATGACATTCACAGCGAATCAGATGCGTGGAAGGATCCCCGTTGGCATTGGAAATCTCATCAACTTGAACGTCCTTCGCTTTGATGCAAACTTATTGGCGGGCGCTATACCAAGCTCAATCGGCAAACTGAGTAAGCTGGGATCTCTGGTTCTAAGTTCGAATGAACTGTCAGGTACCATCCCATCTTCTCTAGGTAATCTAACTTCATTAGTCATATTGGTTCTCATGTCAAACAACTTACAAGGAAGCATACCGCAAAGTCTCGGACAATACAGGAAGTTACAAAGCTTGGATCTTCATCAAAACAATCTTAGCGGTCAATTCCAAAACAAGTCATCGAGTTTATCATCCTTGTCAGCATATTTGGATCTATCCAGAAACCAACTTACTGGATCGATCCCCATGGATAATGGGTAACTTGGCGAATCTTGTTTCCTTGGATGTTTCTGAACGAACTATCTGTTGAGATTCCACAAAGCTTAGGAAGTTGTACAAGTTTGACAAGTCTGTATGAGTGGAAACTCATTGCAAGGGACAATCCCCGGATCCTTGAGTTCTTTGAGAGGATTGAGGATTTCGACCTCTCTCGTAACAACTTGTCTGGCAAAATTCCCAACTATTTGGAGAGTTTCCGCTCCTTGCTGAATCTAGACCTCTCGTTCAATGAATTTGAAGGTGCATTACCCAATGAAAGGAGTTTTCGAGAACACAAGTGCGGTGTCTGTCATGGGAAACTCACTGCTTTGTGGCGGTAGCACCTTCTTTAGGATTGCCCAAATGCATCTCCAAGATATCAAAGCAAGGACTATCTCCTAGGCTGAAAATAATTATCTCAGTTACTTGTGTCTTTATTGCATTGATCTCAGTGTCATTATTTGTGATTCTTTATCGATCCAAGAAATGCAAGAGTACTTAAGTCAACTTCAGAACCATCGCTGGGGTTTCATTCTTGAAAGTATCATATGGAGATCTCCTTAAAGCAACTGCGGGTTCTCCGCTGCAAATTTGATCGATTGCTGGTAGTTTTGGGTCTGTCTACAGGGAATACTCAATCCCAGCATGAAGGAAAGAACTGTTGCAGTGAAAGTACTCAATCTTCAAACTTCAAGAGCTTCCAAAAGTTTCATAGCTGAATGTGAAGCTTTGAAAAGCGTTAGGCACCGAAATCTTGTCAAGCTATTGACAGCTTGTTCAGGCATCGATTTTCAAGGAAATGATTTCAAAGCTTTGGTTTATGACTTCATTGTGAATGGAAGTCTTGAAGAATGGCTGCATATTTCGGATCAAGGTAGACAAACCAACCGATCTGCAGAAGAATCTAAATCCTACTCAGAGAGTGAACATTGCAATCGGCGTGGCGTGTGCTCTGGATTATTTGCACAACGGATCTCACATGCCAATCGTTCATTGTGATTTAAAAAGCCGAGTATTCTCTTGGATGGTGACATGACTGCATGTGTTGGTGATTTTGGTTTAGCAAGGTTCCTCCCCGACGCTTCTCATCCATTTCCTACAGAAAGCTCTTCCAATGCAATAAAAGGCTCCATAGGCTATACTGCCCCAGGTAAATTTATACACACACACACACGCTCATGGGTCTATTTTTTGTTTAGCATTAATTTCTCAGAATACATAAAACATGACTCGGTTTTTATGAAAATAAATTATAGAGTACGGCAGTGGAAGCGAGGTGTCAACATATGGCGGCGTGTATAGCTCTACGGGATCCTGTTACTGGAGATGTTAACAGGCAAGCCCGACGGATGGCATGTTTGAAGATGGTCTGAACCTGCACAACTTTGTCTCGGCTCTGCCCGAACGTGTGAAAGAAATTTGCGATCCCTGCTCCTTCAAAGAGAAGAAAACAGAGCTAGTACTAATGCCAACGGGAGCGATCGAGCCCAAGATGGCCAAAGACAGAGAGTTGAGGAGTGCTTGATTTCATTTGCAGAGTAGGAGTTGCTTGTTCTCTGGCTCCAACGCCAAGAGAGCGAATGGACATGAGCAACGTCGTAGCTGAATTATGTCGAATAAGGGATGTACTAGTTGGAACCAGGATGCCTAGGTAGCATCTAGGACCACGGCTTACTTAGCGGTGCATGTACAATTGAGTTTGTTTGTATCTGCAAAAATCTTCACCAACGTGGAGTCTCCATCCCCGTCGTCATGTCTGCGACATTGTCATTTATATGCTGGCATGATAAAACTATACCGATCAGGAAACGATCATGTATGGTAGTGGTATTGGAGAAGGGCACAAGCTACTTCGCACCGTATTCTGTTATTACTTGTACCTAACTATTGTGAAAAGGGATTGAAACTTAAAGTTGATGGATGATGCACAAACTTTTTCCCTCTGTTTTGAAGAGAAGGAAGACTTTGTTGATTAATTATTGGGAGAAGGAGGGTTTTACTAATTCCAGTCATCGTTTCGAAGAAACAATCTGTGCGAAAGAAGATGTAAACACAACTAAGATATAGAAAGTGAATGGAGCTTAACAGTACAACCAGATTGTGATTCCCTTCTCTCAAAACTCATGTAGGAAAAAATAAAATTTATGAATAAGACAAAAGGCCAACTGATATATTAAAGAAAATTATATTTTACTTGAAGGCGATTTGGACGGATAATTTAGGCTGCGTCACAAGCAACGGAGAGACCGAAGCGAGACTCGAGAAAAGCACAAACAAGGCGGGAGGCGGCAAAAGGCAACTGATATATTTAAAGAAAATTATATTTTACTTGACTTGATTTGGACGGATAATTTCTGTGCGTCCTGAGCAGCGGAAGACCGGCAGACTCGAAAAGCACAAACAAGCGGGGCGCTACGGTGCTCGCAAGCATTGAATGCTCACACTTAGATCTCATCCTCTTTTTCCCCCTCTCTCAAGCCTTGGTAGCCTACTCCGACAAGGCGGTAAGTTAATGTCGGTTTGGAAATTCATTTACAGAAAAAAAAAAAAACAATTAAGCTTAATTGTAGATGATGTGCCAAAGCTCTAAATAGTTAAAGTATGATAATAGTCTAAATAAACGAAATACGAATAAATGTAGCTTAAATATAGAAGCTCGGATCTCACAAGGGAAGATAAAGTTGTATTGTTTGACTCTTTACATATAAAAATCATTCATTCTTAATTGCCAATTAATTACACTTTGACACACGTACTAAAATGTCTTATTTAAACAACAAAATTTGATTTACATATTAAAAGCCAAAGTATTCTCTATAAAGATAGTGACACAGTTAATATCTTTCCGGTTTCCCACAGTGATTAGCATTTGGAGGTTCCAGGTGAATTTTTCAATATAAAAATATCACACATTTGTAACTCCCTACCACCACCACCACCTCCGGCGTCATGAAAGCATGAGATGTTGTAAGAAGCTATTCATGTTCAACTTGTTTTTACAACAGCTTTCACTACACCCAGAAATAAACATTCAAATGATCTCTGGTTTTTCAATCAGTATCCGTAAGAAAGCGAGCCACGAAAAGCTGTTCCGGTACATAACCAGATTTCTTAACATTACAAATATCATGAATTACAGCACCACCTGCATTTCGGTACACTCGAAGCACAGAAATTCTGGTCAATTTCTCAGAAAATTGGTTTCTTTTGACTGTCAAGATGGTTGGAACACAAAATAAAAACGCCTGAGGTAGATTAGAGAGATGCAGTTTATGTGTGGAATGATGGTAGCTCTCCCAAACCATTACCTACCGCGCACACTGGCGGAATCGACCACCTCTCTCACTGCCCATTTATCTTCTAATTCGCTCCCATCTAAACAAAGGCCATTGTTGTTTTACGCTAACTTCGGAGCTAGCATTACTGCTAGTGGCAAGAGGAGAATCTGAAACACTAATTGTTCTGCTTCGTGCAGGCCCTGATCTCACACTGTACATAGAGGATGCAGGAATATTTGTCATCAACGGTCGTAAATTACCTGGAATGGATCGCCTTATGTCCTGCAACCAGCAGTTGAATCAGGAAAACATTAGTATACCAAAAAGTCGAATCAAATATTTTCTCTAAATTAAAGTAAGTTCTGACTGCTTATCAAGCACACTGGGAGGAATGGGGGAAAGCCATCTTCTACAACAGAGAATACGAGATACTTCCACAGAAATAGCATGCACAACTTTGCATCTAACAGGCATTCTAGTCTCAACTCATACGGAGATGTACAGCGATTCATAAAATGGAATAACATGCTTACCATGTGCGTATAGCCATATCAAGGGATTTCTTTGAGAGTGATCTACCAAAGAAGCCTGAGCTGTCTGGGGATGAAGCTGACTTCCCAGAGTGGTTACCATGGGGAGGAATGTCTGTCCTCTTGCTTTGGTGGTACCAGTTTCCGCATATTTATTACCCACTCTCGACCATTTTTGTTCCCATTAAGAAACAGGAGCTCACATTGTCATTAACTTTAGGATGTCCCGACTGAATGTAGGAACAGAACTCCCACTTGTGACTAATGCCATTTGGGAGCCCGTCCTCTTGAAGGAGAGCATGATTGCCGTCTTGGTCTTACATTAAAGCAGGCTCAACGGAAGATGATCGAAAGACTAGGTGCTCCAGGCCTACCTCTAGTGGCTGAAAGTGGTCTGTCAGGAAGTAGTTGTACTTAGAATTTGGCGGGGCCTCAAGTGAGAAACCAGGCATTTCTGAGAAAGCTTCCATGGTCTAGATTTCACTGTTGGAGAAGCACCACGTGATGGCACTGGATTTCTTGCTGCTGTAGGAGCTGGCTTGGAAACTGAAGGTGAGGACTTTGATGGAGGGAGCTGATATACTAGGTGTAGGGGATGGCATGGACCCGATTCGACGAGTTGGTGTTGATGCTCTTGATGCAGACTTGGGTGGGGTACAGTGGGTCTGGAAGTTGGTGTTGAAGATCTTGCCGTAGACCTTGACGGTGTAGGGATGCCAGGAACTGTAAAGATTTAGTTGCAGGAGTTGTCGATCTATTTGCAGGAAGCGTGGATCTAAGTTGTGGGAACCGTAGACTTGGGTGCTGGTTATGGACTTGTTTAACGGCATGGTTGCTCGAGAAGTAGGTGTTGATGATCTTGAAGGTCTAGGTGCTGAAGGCAGAGTGGGGCGTCCAGTTGGTGTTGCAGGTCTTGATCTGGACCACCGGACGATGGCGGCCTCCGGGTCCTGAACTTGAACTCAGCCCAGGGAAGAAGTTGATTGTCTGGTCACTAAAAGCTGCTCCTAGCAGCAGACTCCGGCTGGGGTTTGCTAACTATGATCACAATGAAGAAATGACTAAGTATTACTACATGAAACTCAAGCACAATTAGAATTTTAGAACTCAAAAGTCATAAACTGCTGGACGAAATTTACCCTTTTAATAAAGACTGATAAACGAGAGAAGCAGCATCATTATCTTCTATGAATTACAACATTCTAAGCGCAATAGTTACGAAATTTACCCTTGTTTTGAAAGATTAACAACACTCCAGCATAACTATTACTTGTCCGAGAAAAGAGGAGGTTCCTCAAAATCAAACATCATACGAAACTGGTGGCTTCTGCTTTATAAAGGACTAAAGATGGATGCTAACTTCCAAAGTCTATCAACTCCCCTTCACATACTATAAATTACAACCACTTCAGACGTAGAACTGCAACCCAGCTAATACATTTAAGGAAATTCTTACTCTGGATTTGAGTGCAGTCGGACGAGCCTTTGGGGTTCCAAGCTGACTCATCGCGGTTTTATGCGATTCCATCTCCAATGAAGGAAAAAGAGGAGTCCCGGGTGGAGTTAAAAGCCTGAAAGGAGAATAAAATAATTAATACCAACTTAGATAACACTTATCTGTACCTAATAGCATCTATGCAAAACTGAAATTTAATATGCATTTTAAGAACGCAAGCTGTACAGACTTCGCATTTAGTAAAACACCTCAATGGTCATGCTTTCCTTTGTCAGAAATATATACCCCCTACGTCACATAGGTATGCAAAATTTCTAATGCTAAAATATGGTATTAGAAACAAAACAAAGGGGAGGCAGCAGGTTTAGGCCACCTTGAAAATGACCAACACACATGTAAGCAGAAATGCACTCCACGGATTACACCACGAGTGTATTATTATACTGCTGGACTTTATCCAGAAACTTTGCAACCCAAAATATTTCATATGATACGCGTAATTGGAACAAAATAATGCGGGAAAAATTTCAGAATCATAAGCATACAAACCTTATAAGTGAAAAAATGTATGGCCTATGTTCTAAAAATGTAAAACATATTATGGCATTACCAATCATAATCATTCTTGTCATTCTCAGAATTGAGAAAATCATCAGCACCAGTCTTGCGTGGAGGTGCCGGCGTTGATGAGGAAATATTGAAAATCGGAGAAGTTCCGGGTTTCGCCCCTGCAATGTCAAAGTTACCATACCAGAAGCAACCTTAGTAATCAATATCAATGCCTAAAATAAGAAACATTTCTAAACAAATTTAACCTCAATAATCAGTATAAACTATTTTAGCATCAATTCAAGCAAAAAAGCACATTACAGATTACGAAATCGAAACTTGAAATCCTCTACATTGCACTCGAAAACCTAAAATATTTATACCTAATGGTGCATCGAACTCTTCGGAGCTGTTGAGAAGAAGATCGTTCCGTTCCTTCTCGCGCTTCTTCATCTCTAGGAACAAAGCAAGCTCTTCTTCCTTCTCCTTCCTCACTGAGGCTCTGAGCTGCTGCCTCTGCTTAATCATCGCTTGCATTTGCGAGTCCTGAGCCCTAAAACTCCGATTCATCGCCATTAACGCAAAGTCCACCGATAATAAATAAAATCAGAAACCTAATTTCCAACCACCGCTCAAGCACTCTCACAGAAAACGCCTCGCAGTCGTCGCCGGAACGAAGCTCAGCGGCGGTTAGATCTGAAACCGAGGGCCAATCGGAGCACAAATTCGAAGGCTACGAGTCGGCATTTCGGTTCCGTTTTCTTCCAATAGCGATGAGAACTGCGTAGGAGTGTGAGAACTCTGGGAAATATGAAAGCTTGGAGAGTTCTCAGCTGTAAGTAATCGGAATCGCCATTGTTGAGGAACGGAGCTCTCGAGTGTGTTGAAAACTACACGAGAAGAGAGATTGAGCTCGGAGGAGCCGCCATTATTGCTAAGCTGAGCTCGAGGGGCGGCGGAGACGAGCGGGAGTTGCAGTGAGAAAGCTCGGAAGATCGGAGATTTCACAGTGGAGATGGAGAGAGAGAGAGGGGGAAGATGAGGAGTGGCATTGAATGGTAATTTAGGAAAGATTTGGAGTCCGAAATTGGGAAAATGAACGGAGGTGCGCACCGTGCAGGTTTTGTTGTTTCTCTCACTTAAAGCCTACGTTTTCAGGTTGTGGGTTTTGGTGGGGAGATAATCACGATAATGCCCTCCTTTTTAATTTATTTTCTATTTGTTTTTGAATTTTGAAGTGGTTGTATTTGCAGTTAAGCCCATGTATTTTTGTGTAATTCTGATGTATGGCTTCGAGGATTTTCTTGGTTTTGTGAAGATGAATATTGTTTTGTGTGTTGTTGTCCCGTGAATCGTACTCCACCCTCAAGTAGAAGAAGTTAGTGTCTGTGCACGGCACGAGAGCAACTTGATGGATCGCTTAGACTGTTAGAGTAGTTTCTCGATCTAATAATATAATATTATGTGTTAGTTTTATTTTATATTATATTGTGTTATTGAATTAGGATATCATCATAAAAGGTTTACCAAGTCCATTTAAGACCTCACTCGGCGCCCTTGGATTGTAATTTTGGGTATGTGGTCGTATCGGTGACCTAGTCGTTCTAAATTTAAGAATTCCTTCTCAATTAGGATTAATGCTCACATTAATTAAATGAGAGGTTTTCTTTTAAGAATTTCTCCTATAGACTATAGTAGGTTATGAGTAGATAACGCGTGACTGATTTGAATTTATGATCTCTAAATTAAACAAGAGAAATATGACTCAAGTCTCAATTATATTATGTCTCAATTAGAGTTTTGGGAATAATGTCTTTCTTTTTCAGTTATTTTTCTCAATATGGCTAAAAAATATGAACGTGTTGTAGACGACTAAGGTTGATCAAGGATTGATTAATTAGTAAATTATTCACATTCAAATTGAGATTGTATTATTAGTGTAACTAGCTATTTTAGTTTAGTGAAATTTCTCTTCTCAATCTTATATGGAATGTTCAGTTAAGGTAACTCGAAGAAAATATTTATTATGTTTTAGACCGTTTGCTAAAAATTTGATAATCAAGGTGATGCAAAGTTTAAATATATGCATTTAAATGGTATGTTTTGTTTCAAACTTATGTATTGGTAATTAGAGTGCTTGAGCGCGTACCAAGGGACTAGTAACATGTATTGAGTGTATTGTAAACCTTTGTATGTACTACCATATAATAGTCCATTTATTTATTTTTGCTGGTTCTTCATTTTTCTCAACTGAAATAAAGTAAATACAAATAGAAAGGGGGCGAGGAAGGAAATAGAAAAAAGTTATGGAGAAAAAGAAGAGTAATTGCAGTTAAATTCACCGACCGGCAAGTTCCTCGTCTCTGCTCCTTAATTTCTCCGCATAGTTAAGAGTCTTTCTTGCATACCCAAGGGTAGGATAAGGGATACTTCAAATTTTTTAATAGTCGAATTTTTATTTTTATATTTAAAAATAAAAATTCAACGGTTAAAAAATCTGAACTATTCCGTACTCCGGAGCATCCAAGAATTTTTGCATAGTTAAAATGTTATTTTCAAAAAACTATAAAAAACAAAATCAAGTCAGATACACAAATGAATTAAACAGTTAAAGCCCAATTGAAAATCGGCCGGCGAGATCAATACAGAAGGAGAGAGGATCGTCGTACGGCTGGTTATCGCGTGCCACGACGTCGTTTGTAAGCTAAAACGCGGTCCAGAACCTCCGATGCAGAGGCGGAGCTGAGCGGAGAGAGAGGATCGAATCGGAAAATTGCGGGGAAGATGAAGAAGGGCGAGGCGAGCAGCAGCGGCGGCGGCGGCGGCGGCAGTAGTAACCACAGAGGGGAAAGCGTGGTGGTGGATTACGGCAAAAACAAAAGCTCCTGCGGCTACTGCAAATCCGCTGCTCGCACTAGTATCTCTCACGGTCCGTTTCTCTCATCAACTCCCTCTCTCTATAATTTGTTTGGTTTTAAGCTCGTAATTTGGTTGATTTGTCTTGCTAATCAGAATTAGAACAAGTTTAGGAATTTGATTGTGTGATTAATGGAGCCTTTGGAAAACTTGGGCCTTTAAAAATGATTATATTCTTCAAATGGTTGTTTGTTTATTAATAGTTGCGAATCCTCGAAAAATTTGTACACTGGAATCATTGTGTTTAATTCCATGAATAAACGTTACTGTGATAAATTTGCAAATTAGTTATGAGGTTTCTAAGCCATTCGAATTCGACAGAATTTTTATTACAAGCATTTGTTGTATGCGAATTTTCGGGTTTGAGAGTTGGGATGTTAGGCCAATGCTAAGTTGCTAACTACAGCTCTATTTTCCGTCACCCGTGTTAAAGTTCTTTTGCCCTTTTTGGGATGAATTTAATGTCTGATTACATTCTTTATTTGTCTTTGATTTTTTCAGGTTTGTGGGCGCATAGCATTACGATCAATGACTACCAAGGTTGGTTTTTATTGGCTTCTCTTTAGATTTTGTGAACAATACTACTGTTATTGTATTGGTAACCATGATAAAAAACACTCTCATTTGACCGAAAATAATGATAGAGAACTCTCTTGACAAATATGTTTTACCATTTTGCTGCTTACAGTGTTGTCTTGATTTCTTTTTTGTGTATGTATTTTAACGAGTCTCGTTTTAGATCTTCTTGACCGCGGTTGGAGACGATCTGGTTGTTTCCTTTACAAACCTGAGATGGAAAGAACATGCTGCCCTGCTTATACTATTCGTCTGAGAGCAGGTGATTTTGTTCCTTCTAAAGAGCAAGTACGGGTGTCTAGACGAATGCAAAGGTATAGTTATGTTGCCTTTTATTCCTCCACCTCTCCCTAAAAAACAAAGTTTGCAGTATTGTTGCGTGCAGATTGAGAATTAGCATTCTTTTGGTACGTTAGAATAATTCATCAGTTAATTTACAATTTAGAACCCCTCCAAATATGATGTCTCATGATACTTTCAAGGTTGGAAATTTATTACTGCACAGAATCTGATCTAAATAGAATTGTAATGTCGGACAACTATTTCACAATTTTCCAAGGTTTTGAGTGGGTCATGGACCAATTGATGTCGATTACTTTCAGTTATCAGTGGTGTAATTTTATTATGATTTCTTCTGTATCACTATTAAGTTCTAGCAAAACATACATTTATTTCGATTTATACTTTATCCTGATAACTGAAAATAATCTATGCCTAGGTTCTTAGAAGGTACCGTGGAATGTAAGAAACCAGGGGAGTCCATAGAGATTCCAAATGCTTCTAAGGACACATGCAGCCATACACATCTTGGAGTTTCAATCTCAGCTGCGAAAGAATCCTGTTCCAATAACAATGAAGAGAAGGGTGGGGAAGAAAAGATTATGCATTACTTATCAGATCAAGTTGATAATTCCGTTCGTGGTTGCTCTGAAAGTGGGGAATTTCCTGACATACAATTTCCAAAAGCTTCTGTTAAAAAGGTTTTACACGCTAAAAGAAAGCTATTGGTTGAAGGATCAGAAGATCTCTTATACTCGAGCAATATTGCATTCCAAATAACAGCTACTATAAGGAAGTCATTACCAGGTGGGAAGAATGCCCACCAGGGAAGATTGTTGACGCATATTACAGATGAAAAGGGGCCATCTCCAAAACTTATTGCTGAAAAGCTAGAGAGTTCCTTGAATCAGTTGGCAAAAACATCTGGTCTGTTAGTCAGGGCTTGCAATGGACATTTAAATTTTTATTCTGCCACAAGACAAGCTTCCTCATATCAAAGTTCTCCAACTGTGAGCGTCACTAAAGGATCTGTCGCCAGGTCTGAAAGTAAAGGGTGCAGTGTGAAAAATAGCTTTCAATATACTCCGGTAAAGAGGCGGAGGCTTGAGATTTATTTGAAAAGGTCCAGTTTTGATTCAGAAGAGTATGCTTTGTATAAACGGTATCAAATAGCAGTGCATAATGATACCCCTGAGCGTGTTACAGAAAGCTCGTATAGGGGGTTCCTTGTTGATACTCCCTTAAATTATGTTCCTCCAAAAGGCGATGGTACAGTTCCACCTTGTGGCTTTGGTTCTTTCCATCAGCAATATGTGATTGATGGCAAGCTTGTTGCAGTCGGTGTTATAGATATCCTCCCTAGATGTTTGTCAAGTAAATACTTATTTTGGGACCCAGATTTTGCCTTCCTATCACCTGGAAAGTATTCGGCACTACAAGAAATAAATTGGGTGAAAGAAAATCAAGTGCATTGCTCCACTCTTCAGTATTATTATCTCGGTTATTACATTCACTCTTGCAGTAAGATGAGATACAAAGCAGCATATTGCCCGTCTGAGCTACTCTGTCCTCTACGTTACCAGTAAGTTCCCCTTTGCTTGCACCACCTGACCATGGAAAGCTGTTAATAGTTTCAGTTTACTAATTAGGTTGAAAATTGTTCGTTTATGCATCTGTCCTCTATGTTACCAGTAAGTTTCCCTTCTCTTGATAATCATTACTTTTCATATTAATCAAGAAAATTTTCTAGTGCCCTGATATTCAAATTTTTCGGTTATTCAAATTTTTCGGTGGCTGACAAACCGAAATTTTAACACCAGGTGGGTTCCTTTTGATATCGCCAAGCCTTTGCTTGATAAAAAGCGGTATGCTGTTCTATCTGATGTTTCCATCCCACAAGATAGAGAGTCCTTGCAACCTCATGTTTCTGAAGAAGTCATGGAAGTGCAACATGATGACATTGGGAAAGAAGACACTAATGATTTTCCTATGTATGACGATGAAGGAGCGATTGACTCTGAATATGAAAGCTCAGACAACGAACAAAATCTGGTATTTGCTGATGTAGAAGATGGAGATGTCGGTAACATTTTAATCGGGTTGAAGGGATCTCGTGTGAGATTAAAGGTATGTATACTCAAGCTTCATAGAATTTTCAGATACCTGATTTAAAACTACTGAAAACTCCCCACCCAAAATCCAACCCCTTATTGTGGCATTCATTTACTTCACTGTTTTCTGTTAAAGGATATAAAGTTCGCTTTTGGCCCCTCGGAAAGGAGTTACTTGGAGTTCCAGCTGCATAGATATATGAGAGTTGTAGGCGAAGAACTGGCTGAGCGAATGGTTTATTCACTCGAGTGATTTGGTCGTTCTCATGACCCTTCGATGGATTTCATCTCAAGCGAAAGATTTATACGTTGTTGTTGGAGCCGACTTTTCTGCCTGAATCAACAACGCCTGGTCATTTTAGCCGGGGCTAAACCCGAGAGCCAATGTCGAATAGTTTGGTTCGGGCACTTGTTTGCTGTTCCAATCGGCTATGTTCGTTATCCGACAGACTCCTTCCCCGGATTCATCTTGCAGTTTGCATGTTTTTTTCTTGATGTCAAGTTATATCTATTTGCATTGGTAAATTTACCTATTTTATATTTTAATATAATATTAGACTAATTTTCTCGCCACCATTACCAATTTATTGGTAGCTGTTTTCCAGGAACTTCCTTTTTCCTACCAAAAACCAAAACTAAAAATAAAAACAAAAAACAAAAAGAAAAAGGTGGGTGCTTAACTATTTAGTGGGTCCCCTTTGTATTGATTGAGAGAAAATCTTGATGTCAGCAAAACTGTTTTTTCCCGCCAGATTGTACGGATTAATTTCGGCGAATGAAGATGTTCGAGTCAGTTTATTTTTGCTTCTGTTTCTTGATGTGCACGGTACAATTAACTAAAAAAATCTGAGAAACTGAGATGAGAAAATTGCCAAATTAGGAATTCAAACAGAATCAACCATAATCGTGATTCATATGGCCCTGTACTCGTCACACGAGAGAATCTGTCTCTTAACGTGATGAGAGAGAAATAAAAAGAGATATACAACCGATAATATCTAAGAATGTCTCCATCACAAAACTAAAACCTACCTTTATGAGCGAATCATTTTCGATCAATTACAATGGTGAGGGAAGCGGGAATTTAATTGAACTAGAGATTGCATTTGAAGAGAGGTTACATACAACATGATCAAATTTGAACGCAATCAAATGTTTTACAGTTTTGTTATTGAAGGCAAGTTCAGATAGTTGCCTAAATTGAGGAATTAAGAGCTTAGTGATTCACATGAGTAGAAGAAGAACGATGAGATTTGAAGAATGTACAATTGAGAATGAACGGGTAATCAATCACGCATCATCTGCGTCACTGCTACCGACTTGTGCTTCATGACTGACCCAATAATTGCTTCCGTCAGGACCCGACACCTTAACCCTGCTCAAGAATGAAACTCACAACCTTATTTTCACAAAACTCAAATCAGATTAGAATTCAAATGTTCTTTCTCCTCATGTCTACTGACCGCTCAAGTACGGATTTCCCTTCCTTGTATTTCTGGCTCTTGTCGTGGGCAGTCTCCTAAAAGAAACCATCAAAACGAATAACAGCAGAAAAATAAATGAATAAATCATGATAGTTCTAATCATGGCTCATGATCTTACATATTTCCACCCCACTATTGATCCACACCCAACACAGAAAATGTCAGCAACTGTGTGCAGTCCAGTCGTCATCAATCTCTCTTCACACTCTCCGGAAGATATGTTCACTCTGTAATATGATTGGAGATGCAAATCACATATCTAAGACCAACTAATCACAAGCATATACTGCTCAATGACAAAATTCATTGAATGAGCTTGCAAATGAGCACTTATTATCCTATTTCAGACTGCATTATCCCCCATCTTCCATACTTTCAGCTACGTTGAGACATAATTTGGCAGACTACAAATGAACAATAAGACTAAGAAACTGAGTGCAATTCTCTAGTTAATCGTTATATATAAATACGAGAAAAGAAAGCAGCTGTTCATTTAAACGAAAATAGACCAGTATCATATGATCAATAAATCACACATGCAATCAACAAATGTTTCTTGATCACACATAAAAACAAACAGAATACTCTTTCACTATTTCAACATCTCGCCTGGAACTTCCATATCAGACATGGTAAGGGTGTCCAAATATTAAGAAAAACTTACACCTTACTGAAGAGATAAGCCTTCCCATGCCTGCTGTGGAAAGACTGAATGAAACACAGGCAAAACATGTCGTCAGAAAATTAATCAATTCAAATTTGAAATTACCAATCAAGAGTTATTTGACACTTGAAATGAAAAGGGAAAATAAGTGGCAATCACAACAAAGAAGAACAGAGCAAGCCTTAGTTATACTGAACCATTATCAACATGAATTCTAATAATCATCATCGTTTTATACCTCGTCGTCAAAACTTTAAAGACAGCGCAAACTAGAACCATCTGTCATTTCATTCTAATTAGAGCACTATGTTCGTTCTCTTACATTATAATTATATTACCTGAGACAATACTTCATGGACAAATGCTTCTAAAACTAGTTGTGCACATGGAAGTAAAGACGCGTTTGAAAGCAATGAACAATGAAAACTATGAAAGCATAGCCCGGCCCTCAGAGAGGATGGGGAAATAAAATAACCCAAATTCTAACAGCTATAACATACACCACCATGTCCTCTCCCAGGTGAAAAGAGGATAAGCCTTCAAGTTCTTCTGGCACTCCCGGCCGCAAGAGAAATAATAAAATGCACCATTATGTTTGTCCTGGATACAAGTTCCACCTTATGATATAGGATCCAAATGCCTTCAGTAACATAACATCCCTTATCTCATTAATCAATAAATTTCAACAAACAGATACCTTGGTGTGAAATAATCTGCAAACTAAATATTCATCTGAAATCGGGTTTACAGTCGATCGCCACGAATCTAAATAGCAAGATACAGGACACACTATCAAGCTCACAAAAGAACACACAACCCCCTAATAGGTAATAACTATGAGATACTTAATGAGATCTTCTGCTAATAATATTATCAAACACCAAATTAAGCTTCCTTTCAATTACATAAATTTTGTTTTACATTTCAAGTCCGACAAAAACAGAACTTCCCAAAAGTAACTAAAAAATCATTAGTTCATAACCACAAAAGCAGACTAACTAATACAGTTGACCAATTGCACCATCAAAGAGCATGCATCATCTCACAAGAAAAAAAAAATCAACAACTCATCAAACCCCGGATGAAAAATTCAGCAGAAAATCACACAAAATATTAATTTTTTTACTGATCAAACGCTTATAAAGATTAAATTTACAACCTTGGAAACTATGTCCTCACAAAGAGCAAGATGGGTCCGGCAGTGCTTGCAGCTGTAGATCTTCCCCTCAAGACTCACCACAAACAGCCTCCCCATGCCTCCACCGCACACCCAGAAAAATTCTCTAACCACCCAAATTCCAAAACAAGATGAAGATTCGGGAAAAGGGTCGTCGTTAAAATCGAAGAAAACCCAGAAGAAGATTGATTTTTGAAGAAATGAATCAACTGAGATAGAAAAAGAAAACCCAATTGAGGAAGAAAAGGGCAGATGCCAGAAAAGAAAGAGAGAGAATTTCTGACTGAATAATTTTACCTTTGCCTGTTGTTCTTCTTGTTGTGGTGAAGTCTCTGTAGTCTGTAGTTGCAAGAAATGTGGACGGAGAGGAGCTATCACATTTCACAATTATATCACTTTTATGTTAAAGTGGAACCTGACAAGACGTGAAATCTACGGTTTTTTGCCCTTTATATCATAAAATATTCAATATTATTTGTTAATCTTAAAAAATATTTTCATAGGTTATAGTAACTTAAAAAAAAATTTAATGATCCGGACCATATTTTTCGTCGGTCATAATGTGAAGATGTGAGTGTGAGTGGGTGAGTGATAAATCCGAAGCGTTAAAAAGCCGGACCATTAGATAGTCCGAACCACCAAAGCCAAACCCCAATAACCTATGTTTTCTATTTGTTTAGAATTAAATCTACGCAGGCATAATGTACGTTTTTGTTAGTTAGATGAAAAAGAAGAGTACACTAGTTTAGGCAACTTAGTAACGCATATTTTGGTTATTGGTTAGGTAATTTTATGCTTTCGGGCATATGAATGAAACTGACTAGGAAAATGCCCTCCAAGAGTTCTTCCTCATAATGATCACCAATAGTAGTCATTATCATGGAAGAAGCTCAAAGATGATTTGGCTTTTTCTTGCTTGAAATGATAATATTGATCATATGATTATTAATGTGATTTTAGAAAGATACATACAACATCACCCTAAATACATGTACTTGCCATGTTTTCCGATGTGTTACTGAATTTTGATGGTAAAGTTTTGATTTTTTGAGGTTTTTATCCGTAGTTCTTTTTCATAAAATTTGAACTCCTGACCTACACCAATAATATAAAGCTGCATCCAACTTTTTTTAAAATAGAAACGTATTGCGACCTCTCAAAGGCCATTTAGAACTTGACAATTTCAAATTGGTATGGTATACCTATTACTTACCAAAGATTTGACTTGTGTGTATATATATATATATATATATATATGTTATCTCTTAGGTAGATTTATTTAGCTTGTTGGAATAAAAATAAGTTCAAAGGTTAATATGCGAATATGTTGAGTGAGGAGGGTTACAAAATTCCAAGAGTAAAATCAATCTTGGACGACCCTTTAACAATTTTCTTTTGGGGTGAATTTATCGGGACTTTCTTGAGAGTTCTGTCGTACACGGTATTCAAAATATTTTAACCATTAAATTTTTGTTTAAAAATTTGAAAAAAAATTAAATTTAATGGTTAACATACCCGGAATATCGGGTACTCCAAAATACCAAAAAAATTTTGCAATTTATCTGCTATTATTGGAGAGGAGAGGAGAGGAGAGGAGTGGGTGGGTGGGTGGGTGGGATGTGAATATGTAAGACACCCTTAAGTTTCAATACAATAAAGTCGACCCCATTATTGGACATTTTATACTCTGTACTGATAAGATGTTTCAGGCAGCTAGTGCCCACTGAATTTGCAAAGCAATGTTTTATATAAATGGCCAAATCTTAACCAATTTATTTATTTACATCACATATGTGAATACACACTGTGCCAATGATTGGAGATAAGGTGATTAGAAGGGAGGCTAAAATAGGACCTTGCAGTTGAACCTACAACTCCACAAAGTCATTGAACCTAAAATAAGTCCGCTAGTTCTTGAACTTAAAAGTCCACAAATCCTTCAACACATTGTCCAAAATATGCTCATCCATTTGTTTGGCCCATTATTTTAGGGCAAATAATGCGATGTTACGATCTTACCAAAAAATTACTAGTTAATAAGTAGATACTTTCACACATGTTACAAAGTTGGATAAATTATATTTTATCACTTTAACTTTGGGTCACATAATTAACTCATATCTCATCTTTTGAACATTGCAAATGTTATACATCAACTTACGAATTTGTTGCAATATCAGACATTCGTGAAAATTTTTGCCAATTTGACTGTTACTTGATGATGTGGCAAGTGTAGGTTCCACATACTTGCTGACATATCAACAAATTTGTACGATGTGGCAAAAATAGTTTTAAAAGGTCAAATTTGGCAAGATCGTTGGCCTTGGCGATGGTGAAATTGTTGAAATTTTTCTCGAGCTTCTATTGGGACTCTTGGTCCTCATGGATGGAGACGTTGGTGGGCGAGGGACTGGTTTAATTTAAAGGAAAACTAATTAAAATGACATAAAAACTTTAAATCTTAACCAAAAACACCTTAATAACTTTGTTTAATGAAAAGGACAAAGATAAATAAATAAATACAAATTAGCCTACTGTGTGGTCCCTACCACATTAGCTGCCTGACGCGCAGCTACTTCCCACACGCGCAGCTGAAGGCAAAATCCAAAAAATGGCCTACTGCGCTGCTTCCTCAAAGCTGGGTCATGGGGGCTGAACAATTCATTCCTACCCATTTGGGCTACATGCCCATTTCTGATAAGCATTGGATAGTTTTTATAGCATTAGCACACTAATTAAAAAAATAGATAGAGAAATATCTCAACAAGGCTTGAACCAAAAATCAAGGGGAAATTAATTGGCTACACTAAGATTATTTATTCATTACAGACTATTTCTAAAAAAATTATTAATTTATAAACAATGACTTCAATGTGATTAAAATTGGCATTAATTAATCAATCAACAAATATTTCATATAAAGAGATTATTTTCAAAATAATAGTAATATTTCGAGAAAAGGTGAAACTATTCGAGATACGGTGACGCAATTTTGAGATACGATAACACTATTTCTAGAACAGTGACACTATTTCGAGAAAAAATGACACTATATCTAGATATGATGACACTATTTCTAAAAACAGTGACATTATTTCGAGAAATTGTAACACTATTTCTAGAAACAGTGACACCATTTCTAGAAACAGTGTCACCGTTTCTCTAAATAGGGCCACCGTTTTTAGAAACAATGTCACAATTTTTCAAAATAGTGGTCACCATTTGTACAAATAGGGACACTGTTTCTAGAAATAGTGTCGCCATTTGTAGAAATAGTGACACTATTTCTAGAAATTGGGACACTATTTCTAGAAACAGTGTCACTATTTCTAAAAACTGTGACACTATTTCTAAAAATGGTGACACTATTTCTAGAAACAGTCGATACATATTAATAAATAGTTGGCATATATATATATATATATTAATAAATAGTTATGTGTATTTGTTGAATTTACTTGAGTTTTTGGAAAATAGACCCAAAACAAAACCAAAATCCACTCCAATGCTAATACACAATCATTTGGATTTGTGGTTTTGATAAGTTTACTTGTTGAATTATTTGATTTTTGTTATTTGATATGCAATTAGACCCAAAACAAAACTAATTCACCCCAATGATAGTTCACAATCATTTGCATATGTGGTTTTGATACGAAATTTTTAGAAATAGTTGACATATATGTGAAGAACTAATTATGCATACTTGTTGAATTTATTTGATTTTTTATTTTGATTCGAAGATTTTAGATTTTGGAGATTTTTCATGGATTTTATTCATGTTGCTAGATTATTGGGATGTATTCATATGTTGATACATGAATAATATGGAACAATGATAATGATATTTTGTTTTTGTATTTACGGAAGAGCCCAATCAAGAAATGTTACAATAAGGGGCATGGGCTGATTGGGAGGTTGGAAAAAAAAAATAATTTTCTTTAAATTTTTTTTTTATGTGGTCTTTGGACTTTTAATGAGGCAGTGGCATATATGTAAATAAATAATTTATTTCTGACGAAATTGGACTAACGGAAGTGGGGGTTCTGTTAGGGGTATGGGTTGGAAAGAAATTTTTTTGTTTTGCATGCTGGGATTGGCTAGCATGCCAGGCCTTTGTTTTAGGCTTATTCTTTTTTAGTTTTTGTCCTTTTTATTAAAACTTATGTCTTTTTCATTAAAGAAAGTTATTAGGGTGCTTTTAGTTAAGAAAAAGTCTAAAAATGTCCTTTTCATTAAAGCTCCCATAATTTAATTGAAGGGAGAGAGGTTTTTTTTTCATTAATTTTAATTTTGTTGAGAAAAAAAAATCTTTAATTTATTAATATTTAATTAATTTTTTAATCTAGGTGGGTAAGGAAGTGGGCCCTACATCTGTCACATCTTAACAAACAAATTGACCAATTTTTTAATAGAGGTCTAACATTGCAACGAATTTTAAAGTTGATGAATGACATTGCAACGTTCAAAAGATGAGGTATGAGTTTGTTATGTGATCCAAAATTGAGATTGTAAAATATAATTTACCCTACAAAGTTTTATTACACATACCAAACTTTTTTATTTAAAAAATATTCTAAACTAACCTAAACTGCTAAAAGAAAAATTCGGACAAGGAGCCAAGTTGGTTACATCACGTTTCTTTTTCGTCTTCCTTTTTTTATATTGATAGATTGTTCATAAAGATGTTCGTGATAAATGACAATCCGATTATATGTTTTTTCTCCATAATCATACATTTGTAAACATATTTAAGACATCAAAGCATTATGAGTTTACAAGCGTACAAAATCACAGCACAATACACATAAATATAGCATTAAACGTATGAATATACAAAAGAGCTAATTAAGGAGGGCCATATAATATAAGCGATAAGGGTACTCTTATTACTCGTTTGGAAGTGCTTTTAAAATGGCTAAAAGAGCTTTCGATAAAATTGTTTTTGGGTTCCAAAAACACTTTAAGTGTTTCCTGCCATAAACACTAGTTATGTGCTTCTTGCAGAAAACACTTGAAGTGTTTTTTCAGTATTCACTTGTATTTTTACTAAGAATTGGTTCCAAAAATACTTTCAATTATTTTAAAATCACTTCCAAACGAAGTCTTAGTCATAGTCTTGGACTCTTTGGCTAGAGAGGGAAGAGAATGAATGGAAAATTAAGATTGCTTTTTATGACGTAGGATTTATTTAATTATCTTATTTGTTAAAGGTAAGCAGAAAACTGATAGGTCCCTTTCCTGTGACAGCAGCTTGGATTCCAAAAAGGAGGAAGACGACCATGGCAAGACGTGCATGCTTGATCTCAGCCAGTTGAAGCCTTTCAAACTCATCCGGGTCGGAGGCCAAACCCAACGGGTCAAAGAACTTGCCACCCGGGTACAGCCTCTTCTCCAGGTCGAGCTCGGCATTCCTCTGGAACTCAATGTAGCCAATCACCAACACTTCGAT
The DNA here is from genome assembly GCA_018257905.1 of Gillenia trifoliata. Taxonomy (NCBI): domain Eukaryota; kingdom Viridiplantae; phylum Streptophyta; class Magnoliopsida; order Rosales; family Rosaceae; genus Gillenia; species Gillenia trifoliata. The sequence goes on from CM031086.1 coordinate 24,298,545, forward strand.
CCATATCAATGTGGTGATGGAGAAGGGGAGTGGAAGACCTAGGTAGGATGATCCTTCGATCAGCTCAACCTGTTGTGTCAATCAAACAAAATGAATGACCGAATTAACAATTTACAGTAACATCAAATCACGTAATGAGTGTTGTAGATATAAAAAGATACATCTTCCAATGTAAGGCGAACTTTTTTCTCATAATAGGAGCACTAATAGGTTAAGTAAATTAATGTGAGATGTATAGAACAAAATTGGAATTTGGAATGGTGTGGCTATCTCTACCATCACATTCATCGTCAATAAGGACCTTACCTTAGGAGTTAGGACCATCATGTTTTTTTTGCATGGATTATAAGAAGACACGATGGCCAAAAAGCTGTGCCAGATATATATATACTCAGCTCCTTATATAATACTTACAAAATACGAGATACGGCCTATACGTCATAAATACAAATAAAATTTTTTTATGTCTTTTGTTTTGTCCATGAAATATTTTATGACACTCTCTAGCTAGCCTTTCTATTACTATTTTTCTTATAAATGCCCTTCATACTAAAATCCTATTATCATATTTATTTACTCTTACTTTTTGTTAACAAATCAAATTTCTTCGATGCATCTAAATAATTTCTCGATACATAGTTAAAATATTCATCAATTTCTCAACTTAATACTTTAAATTCTGGTACTCCATGGAAAAATCAAATAGTGCACGTTAGAATATTATCTTAGAAATCAAAAGCTCTGAATACTCATATTTTGAAACTTTTTGCTAAGTATTTTATTTTCTTAAGTTATTTAATAATTTTATCATCATATACTCTATACTTTAGTGATTTACGGGCAATACATTAAGCAGGCACATTGTGCATTAGATTCGACTCCTAAAACTAAAACAAACCTCAAATTAATGAAACTTAACTAAGCATGTAATGCAGTGAGTTTTAGATTAATTAAATTAAATTAATTTACCTTTCCAGCGTCCTGCCAAGCAACACCAGTGAGTCCCTCAACAGCAAGAGCACCAAGCGCACCCAACATGGCCCACCTCCCGTGAATCAGCTCGCACTCCCGGAACCTCTGCAGCCCAAACACCTCCGTGTACGGCTGAAACGGCGTCGGATTCACCTCCGCGGTCTCGATCCTTGTCCCGATGATGTCACCCGCCAAATTCTTGGCCAGGTTCTGGTCGAGCCCATCGTAATCGAACTGCAAGTACTCGGCGGGCTTCCCCAACCCAAAGGGATCAAACCCGCGGTCCCCTGGCAACGACCCATCAAGCCACTCTGGCGGTTCGGCACCTGGGAACCATACGGGTCGTTCGCCGTCGTCGAACTTTTTCTGCTTTTGTTTTGGTGGTGGAGGTGGTGGTGACTTCTTAGTGCCGAAGCTGAAGCCTCCGAAGCCACCGAGGCGGGCTTGGAAGCGCCCGAACCTGGGTTCCGGGGTTCGCAGTTGGGATCCAAAGAAGTGGGAGGTAACGGCGGCTGTGTTGGCGGCCATTGTCTCAAAATGGAGGAGAGTGCGGTGGTGGGGGTGGGACTGTAGGTGGAGAGTTATATAAATGTAAAAATAGTGGGAATTTTGTGAAGAGTATGTGTGAAATGTGTGTTTAATTTTAGGCCTCGTCTTTTGGCAAAGCCTTATCTCTTGGATATGTACATGTAGGTGGGATATGCCTTCTTCACATTTATTTATTTATTTATTTGTTTATTTATTCTTTCTTTCTTTTTTTATAACAAAAAACATAACAATTTATTTGGGTATTTCACTCATAGGTCTTATTAATCCTCATAAAGGGATATGAACAACATGTATCTACTTTGAGTCTTTTACCCCGCACAATGTATAGTTTTACAAGAATCATAGTATTATCATATTGTGAACTTGAACCATATTTAAATGTCTCAGTATGTGATTTATATTCACTGTCTAGCAATACAAACATTTTGAGGTGATAACATAGCTAGTTAGGCTACTATCTCTTCATAGTAGCTCAAAGAATGAAGAAGTTATTTTGTGTAACTGTCACATCATCACGTAATATTATCAATCTACTTATATTATAACATATAAATCTTTTTATTAATACTAACTATAAGTCCATGACATCAATTATGCCATCCACATATATTATAATACCTAAATCGGTAATACTACATGATGACTATCACAATAAATTTTTCTCCAATAAATGGGAGCAATGTGCATCTTAAATCCATTGTAATTGTGGAGAAATTTTTCAAAGTATTTGGTATTCAAGTGGATATTCCATATGTGATAATACAAATGGAGAGATACGAAAAAATATATCATTTTTTTCATTTATATTATAATATATAAAGTATCATTTAAATACCCGACACTTGAAAAAATTTCTGACAATTGTTAAGACTGCAACCACGCTTATTATAAAATCTCCTTTTCTTTTTTTTTGGTCGAAATAAAATCTCCCCTCAAATAGTAAAAAATGAAGCCAAAGCCCAATAAACAAAGGCCTTCAAAGTTGGAAACACTCGTATGAGAAGGGAAAATTCTTCAGTGGTACGTATCATTCAATGGCCCAGATTAATTTGCAGCAGGTCCCAAATGAATCTTAAACCATTTAACAGTACGTACCATTAAATGGTACGTACCACTGAAGTTAAACCCGTATGAGAAGTGAAATTCTTTGTACTCTGGACGCTCATAATTCTTATACAAATTTAATGACAATTTTATCCCCTTACAGAATGGGGACTGGCTACAGTGCTCGCAAGCATTGGATGCTCACACCAATCTCACCCTCCTTTCCCCCCCCTCTCTCCTCCCTCCTTCTTCCTTTTAATGGTGAGATCGGTGTGAGCATTCAATGCTTGCGAGCATTGTAGCCTACTCTTACAGAAGGACTGAAACAAACATCTTTTTCAAATTTTTTTTTTGAGAAAACTTAATATTTAAATAAAAAATAGAAAGAAAAAAAAACTCAAAAGTTTTCAAAAACAAAAACAAAAAATTTGCCGCTGCAACAGTTTCTCCCGGAGCCGTATCTCCTTCACCGTGCCCGGCGGCCTAAGCTCCCTCCTCTATTTCCCTCTCTACCTCCTCTAGCCCAAGAGCCCACCCCCACCCCCTTAGGAAAGTTCCACTCTAGGCAATTTTGTTTTTGTTAGTTTCTTAACAAAGAAAATAGAGGGAAACAGAGAAGGAGGTATCAAGTTTTTAGGGGTGGGACCGTGGGAGGGAGGTGGGGAACCAAAGGGGGGAGCAGGAAAAATTTTGGTGGAGAAGTTGCCGGAATGTGTTATCGACGGAGGAACGTGGAATAGGGTTGCAGAACCCAGAATTTCTCGTTTTCTTTTTAATTTTATTTTTATTTCAAGTGTTTAGATTTTTAGAACTACTCGTATGCTTATCCTTCATGATCCCCAACCCCATACATTCCAAAGTCCAATGGATCCGTACCCGAGTCTTGGCCATGAAAGTCCAATGACATATGCTAAAAACTTTCCATGCATTCATCTATTTAGAAGGAAAATATGTAAGGGGTTGTAGGTTAAGTGATTAAAAATATTTATTAATGCTAGGTTCTAAAATTAATTGTTTTTTAATACAAATAATATTGAGAGAGATAAAATGATACAACCTGTTCTGGAATTTTTAGTATTTTATTCCCGAAAGTGGGAAATGACCAAAATGCCCCTGGTTAGGCAATGGTTGACTTTTGGTTGACTTCCGTGTCGTGACACGTACAACCCTTTCCTTAGTATTTTCTTATTGTACTCGTTGATACGAGCGCATGGACTCGAACGGGACAAAATTTGAAGTTCGAACGAAGGTTATACGGGACGTTAATCTCAACGGCGCTCGCGTAACTTTAATTGGATCTGTATTTTTGTAATTTGGGCTTTGGGCCCAATGAGCCCAGTCACTCTCTATCTGCTCTCACTCTGTCTTTCTCCCTCACTCATTCTTTCTCTGCACTCTCCCTCTCTCTCATTTTTCTTCCCTGAGAGCCACATCTCCCCGGCAAACCACCACCTGGTTCACCTTCAACTCACCAAACCTAGCCTTGCAACCCAAACTCAGCCTCGGACCTATTTCCCAGAAACTCCGGCAAAGCTTCAAATCTTCCCGACGAGTTTCCCGGCGAAACTGGCCACAATCGGCTTCATGGTGACCCTCAATCGACTCCTAGTGAGTCCTAGAACATTATCCAAGCCTTGCATGCTTGGAATTAGTCTGGAAATTGAAGTTGGAATTGGCCACTTTTTATGCCGTGGCTTCCCTTCCATTTTCCGGCCATCTTCGCCCATCTTTTGACCTCAAAATAGGTAAATTCGTGTTCCTTGTCTTCATAGCTTCATTTTGACTACTTGTACGTGTGAAATGGTTGAGATTTGATGAAGTTGTGCCTCTTTGAAGTTTTTCGACGAATTTTCCAGATTCCAACCGGCGGACGGCGGCCGGAAATTACAGCGGCGACCTGACGTCAGCAAACCCGGTCCCAACGTCAATAGACTCGGTCCAGATCCGGTTTGACCGGGAATATTCCAACTGTATATTCATTTCCCTAATTGACGCCGTTAACGGAATATTCTCTAACGCTGTTAGAATATTCCGCTAATGTTAACGGAGCGCCGTTAACTTTAACGGTGCCTGTGACGGCGCATGAGGGCGCGTGACCGCGCGTGGTGACCTTCCACCGGTGCGTGACGGCGCGTAGGACCTCACAGCGACGCGTGGTGGCCCGTGCGGCGGCGCACGGCTGCCCATGGAGGCATACTTGGGTTTTCGGACACCGAAACTCTTAATTTGAGTTCCGTACTCCGTTTTCTTCGTAGTTTTCGATTAGATTATTAATTGTGGGTGTTTTACCTTAGGAGTGACAACCCGTGGAGTACGGAGGGCGTACAAGCAAAGCATTTACGGCTACGGTCACTGTGAGTGTGCCTTTCTTTCTAAAACTATATATTATATATGTTTGTGAAATGAGATTTACGTTTATGCTTTGAAATGAATCTTGGCTTTACTTATTATCTTACTTGGTATTCGAAGTTCAAATGTTTTAGCGTATTATCGGTATTTCGAATACGGTATCCGTGAATACCATTTTAGAATGTTTTACTACTAGCCGTACTTTAGAAACGACATACTTTATACTATACCCCATTTTAAGATATGAGACTTTACCCGTGACATGTTTTCATACCCCTCAATTAGGATTGCTTACACGGTGTCTATAGTACTGTCCGGGGCCAGGACCAGCTTCACGTGTATGTTCACACTGCACCGACATGCTCACTTTGGATCCATCGTAGGTGCCAGCCTGTTCTAGTTGCCTTGGCATCTAGAACTCGTTGTGACGCGCTTAGTGTTAGCTTCACGTGTATGTAGTACTCGAGCATAAATTATTGCACCCAGCCGGTTCATGACAGAATATCTCTGCATGAGCTCGTGTGTTTGCACTGCTTACTGAGTGTACCCTGTTGTTATATGTGATTTTACGATATACCTGATTTCACTGATGCCATGGAACTTTGTGTTATTATTGGATTTCTCGTATTGATTTCTACGTGTTGATTTTTGTGAAAGATTTTATATTGAAATTTGTGATTGTTTACCCGTTTTGGAAAATAACTGACTTTCCACAGTTACGCTGTTTTTTATACTTATTATGTAGTAAGATTTTCAGAATTATTACGGTTTTTACAGTGAGGGGTTAGTACTTTCGGAAAAGGAAAGTTTTAGAAAAATGATTGTTTTTGGCCCACTCACCCTTTTTGTTTTTTGCGCCCCTCCAAGTTTAGTAGCTTTGGAGCTTCTGACGTTGGGACGCGGTGGCATGATTCCCTCCTCAGTGTAGGGAACTTTACTAGTAATTGTAATTACTTGACAAATTCTATTCTGCCAAATTTATTATTCTTTTCGGTTCACACACTTCCGTGCACTCGACTCTTATTTTAATTCAAATTTTCCTTTTATCACTTTTAATTACTCTTTATTCTTTCAAATGACTTTCGTCACCTCACGAGGTGTCAGCCAGCACCCTCGATTTTTGGATGTCCACTTGGACATCTGGGTCCGGGTGTGTCATAAAATCCAACATCAAACTGTGCTTAAAACTAAACCACTTAAAAGTACAAGTTGGTTTTACCTAAAATTATATGTTATAGCCTTCGAGGGTACACTTGGAATACAACAACCCTATTAGTGAATCGAGTCAATCGACAATCATACGAGGTGGACTATTTAACTCATTCACAAATGTGTAGAGTTTATATTTACATGTGTCCAAATAATACCTAATAATAATGAGTCGGACAATGCACTTGAATCCTACTATAAGACACAAGAATTTCTAAATAACTAGAGCGATTCAAAGAGTCAACACTTTGACTGTATTTATCTTTTTGCCCTCTGTTTGGTAGATAAAACTTTGACTGTGCTTTTGCTGCTAACCAATCAAAACCCATCAAGTCAATTTTGTTGTCTGTATGCATGTACTATAATTACTTACATGAAACAAATTTATCGCTATGTGTCGTTCCGTATTCAATAATATATTGCAAGTATAAGTTTTTCTTCACATAACAATGTATTATTAGATTGAGACGTCACATGACGGTGAACCCGTTCCATATAAGTTGTTCTCTATAACCAGAGCCTAAAAAAAAAAAAAAAAGACTTTGGATGCGGTCGCTAGCTACTAATGTTCTTGGATTGAAATCTTATTGGCTTTCAGTTTTTGACCGAAGTCTCTGACATTAATGTATTAATATATTTCCATGTCAGTTATTATATTTTTTAACTTAAAAATTGAAATTTATAGTTGCTTATATTAATGAGATTTTCAATAAAACCCTTGATCTGTGAGATTGAAAATATTAAAAGATAAATTATACTCCCCACCCCGTGGAAGAAAATTCAAATTCAATAAAAAACCCCAAACCCTACACACACACACATGGGTACATTCATCAAAATTAACCAAAAAATTATTGTACCATAAAACGTTTGATAGATTCTTCAAACTCAAAACATGGGTACATTCTTCAAAACCACAAAAAAGAATGTACCCGTATAAGTTTTAAAAATGGATTAGAAAAAAATTGAATGGATTTTACATTAAAAAAAAAATGGGAACATTTTACATTTAAAAATATTTGTTACATTTTACATATAATAAATTGGTATATTTAAGAATGGGTACATTTAAGATTAAAAAATTTGAAAAATTATATGAATGGTTACATTTAAGATTAAAAAAATTAAAGATCTTTTTATATAAAATTAATGAAGGTGTGAGTATTAATACTCTAAATCAATTATCAATTTTTATTTAAAAAATTTATGTAACTGATATGTAAATTTATTGATACATTAATGTTAAGGACTTGGATCAAAACTTGAAAACTAATACGGTCTCAGTCAAAGAACATTAGTAATTAGAGATCGAATACTAATTTTTCAAAACAAAAACAGAGTAAACTATACAAGTAAGTTTTTATTGCAAATCCAGGTACCATGTAAAGCACTATAACAGAACATTTAACAAGGTTAAGATGGAAGGACCAATTCTTCATATTTTGACAAATTCAAGTATGTTAATTAACGGATTTTTAGTTCGTGTCGAAATCTAAACTAAAGTGTAAGTTTAAAGACAAATATATAGTTAACTAAAAAAAAAAAAATTTTAAATGGTCAACTACCTCAATGGTTCCAATAAGTTTACACGTGTCAGCTGCTACTTTCCACAGACATATCTTCTTGGCATCTCTCCCTCTCTTTGGACCTGATGACTTCCCACAAATATCTCTATACTTTTTTTGTCTTTTGGTTTCTTAACTTAACTTGCTTTACTCTCTACTCTCTCTCTCTCTCTCTCTCTCCCTCTACCCTTTCCCTGTTGCGTTCCCTTCTCTCCAAAACCAAGAGGTACGCGATTCTTCCTGTTTCTTCTACTTTTTTTTTTCAGATTAAATCTGTAAATTTTATTAATTTTCTTCAGCTTTGAGTATGTGAATATTATTTTTCTATAATTCACTTGCCTGTTGACAATTTTAACCATCTGGGTTGGTAATCAATCTATTTTTTCTAGTTATTTTATTTCCTTGATCTGGTATTAATAATTCTGCTTGGCTACTGAGAAAATAAAGTATAAATTTTTGCTTTTCTGTCAATAGTATAACTTGCATAAATTTCGTGGAAACTGAATTGTTTGACTTATTTTTTTATTTCTCAGCTCTCAGACTTAGCAATGGTTTTATTAGGGTTAGAATTTAATGGTAATACAGCATGGTTTCTTAACTTTTGATAACTCGAAGAACATCCTTAAAAGAAAAAGGAAAAGATTATTAACTTGATGAAAAATCATAATTAAGGAAAATATTAATAGTTTGATTGAAGGGAAGTGTTTTTGGCACTTCAAAAATGTCATTTGCACTCCTTCCCTCTGTATTTTTTTGTACATTAGGTTGGAGTGCTTAATGACCTTTTAAGAGGGCAAATAGCCCTGATTATTATCCATAATTAGTATATTTTTAAGGGTAATATGCCGTTTTGCGTCCTGAATTTTCACCCTAGCGTTAAATTAGGGCTTGAACTTCTTTTCGGCCAATTCAGGCTGCGTACTTTTTACAAGGGAAATGATTTTCACACACCCATTTTCTCCTTCTCCCATGTTAATTTATGCCCTTTGATCTCCTTTGCTTTATTCAATTCAACGGCCAAAATATAAAGAAGGGTGTGTAGGGGGAGAAAATGGATCATTTCCCCTTTGAAAGGGGAGTACAAATAGTAGTAAGGGGGTACAAATATCAGCTCCCTTTTAAAATAGGCCAATGTGGGGCCTACGCCAACTCTTTTGGATGTCATCTATTATTCTGTCCAAAATGTCATGTGCACAGGTTTCATCCATTGTTACTACAATATCAGTTTCTTTCTGTTAGACTTGGCAGTGATGTTTTAATCGAATTGTATGGTTCCAGAAAGCAGTCGTTGAGAATGAAGGCTTCCAAAGGCAAAGGACCTGTAAGGAAGGACAAGAAAGAAGTATTAAAGCCTGTCGAGGACATGTAATTTTCTTTAATCGAAGTTAACTCTATATGAACGACTTTCTTGAGTGAAACTTTAGGTTAATAATTAGTTTTGCAGTGTCAGATGTGAGTCTTAAATAGCTTTCCTTGAAACGTAATATCATGTTTAATTTTCATCAATTCAGAAAGGTGGGAAAACGAAAGGCGGCGATTGAGGCTGACAAGAGTCGCCGAAAACTTGCCAAGAATGCAAAATTGGGCAAGAAGGACCCTAATAAACCAAAGAGGCCTGCGAGTGCTTTCTTTGTTTTTCTGTAAGTACTCTATTTATATGAGATGGGTGAGGGAAACATGTTAGACTTTTTTAATGAATCTTATAATATGTTGCTGTTTAATCAATTAATGTAGAGAAGAGTTCAGGACGGTTTACAAGAAAGAGCATCCAAATGTGAAAGCTGTGTCAGCTGTAAGCAGCTACCATTCTTTATGTTTCATTTGGTAGAAAGTGTTGTTTGTTTTAGTTTGGTAGGTGCTTCATCTTTGGTTGGATATTGATGAGATTACTGGATGCTTTGAATGAAGGTGGGGAAAGCTGGTGGAGAAAAGTGGAAATCTATGTCACCTGCGGTAAGTCTATACTCTATAGTATCCTCTGAAAGTAACCTGAAGTATTGGGATGTATGAGGAGGATCATATAATGTGCTCTCAATGGACTTGGCTATGCACAAAGCAATTTGATGACTTTGGAAATTTTTTGCGTGGGATAGCCATTGCGACTCGAGTAATGGCTTTGTGCTTGGTGCCTGATGAATTTAAAGGGACTGAAGAGTCGAATGTGAAATTTCATCTTCGATTGTGTAGCAAGTTGGGAATTTAGCACAATATTAAATAGTCAGTGCACAAAGGATATATAAGTTCTTAGTTTCTGTAAGCTCAATTCTCTTTTTGTAGATTCAGTCCGGGTCACAATTGATTGATCCCTTGCATTTATTGTCTAATTGTTCTTTTTACTGGGCCGGAATTGGTAGGAGAAAGCTCCATATGAAGCTAAAGCAGCAAAAAGGAAAACGGAGTATGAAAAACTAATGAAAGCTTACAACAACAAAGAGGTATAAATGGACTTGCTCTTTAATAGAAACAAGCCCTTCATCCTTTCTTTATGTTTAGTTTCTGACTGTCACTTCTTCTGTCAGGATGACACTGAGGATGAAGAGGAAGAAGTTGCTGAAAGGTCAAAACCCATTGCGAAGGTTATTGAAGAAGAAGAGAGTGCCGAGGTAATCTTCAAAGCTATATATGAATCCTTGCTCAGCTGCGCTGTAGTATTGCCTGCTTCGTTGAGTCTTTGATACTTCTCATATCTTGCATGCAATCTGATCTTTCATCTGATGTTATCAAGATCTTATAATATCAGAAAGTTCAGACATATGAGCTGCGTTTTATTATTAAAATTACATGTAAAATCAACTGCAATTTGTGCTGTGATGCACACATAGTTCATGTTGCAGTGTGTCAGTTAGATCCACAGTTTTTACCTGAACAATAATTAATTTCTTACTTTTAATCGGAAAAACCATTAATTTCTCCTACAGTCCTACTATATACTATACATTACTATATTGTCAAAAATGGATTTATGAGGTTCATCCTATATTTGGCATCACAGTCCAATCCCTAGCAAGTCAATAACATGGAAATCAATTTTTCCCTAGTACCATTTCTTGTTGTTCGTACTTGACTAATTAGGATTTTCCCATCTCGGGGGTGTCCCTGATCATCCTAACATAAATTGGAATTTTCAATTTGCAGGAGGACGATGAAGAAGATGATGACGATGATGAAGATGAAGACTGATCTGGCGTGCCATGTTGATCCATAATATCATTCCCACGGGATGGGACTTGTACTATGACACCTTTAACTTATGTTAAGTATGCTTGTTTATTTGAGAGGGAAGCATCAAGTATGCGGAGCCCTTGCATCTTCCAAGTAGCCTTGCTAGGTTACATCATCTATATGCACACCTTGCTCACCATCGTTGTATATATCGTGTTTACACCGTGTTCATTGCCCGTGGATGATATGGTATCTATGTTCTTCTATTTACTAAATTAGAGATGAATGGGTTCTATTTACTAAATTAAGAATCGTTTTACAAGTTATCTACTTATTCCCTGTCTATCAGCATTACTTCTCTTTTCTCCAAATCGAGTAGCACGCTTATTTCTCAAATGATTTCCTTTCACTTGCCGAGTCATGTCATGGAGTCCAAGGGATCCTGCCGGGCCATGGACCGGGCAGGTTTTGGGAGCAAAAACCGGGGATGTGTGTTTGGATGGGGAAATTGTATTCCTTTCCGGTTTGATTGAAGTGGGGAACATCCGATTCTGTATGGGGTGGGATAGGGATAGAGAGAAATTCTTGTAACCGGCCGGAGGACCAGCCCATCCGGACGCTCATACACAATCCAGTGGATCCTCTCTATTGGGTTGGTAAAAGCGGAGTTGTGGAGCACCCTATTACACAGGGTCCAACGTCGTCATGTGTAACATTTTCAAAGGGGAGGCCCAACCCAATTAGGCAAAACGAGAACCCAAATTGTAACCACCTAAAGAAAAGGTCCTACGATCAGTATTTTGGGATTAGGGTTTATGTGAAATTATGGAAAAGCTAATGTTTTTTTTATAACAAATCAAAAAGGCAAACCGCTTTCCATGCAATTATCATTATCACACGCGGCGATGTCGGAAACATGTTGTGAGAAAGTGAGAAATGTGATGGTCACATGGTCGCAAGTCAAATCTTTCACAGTCCCCAGAGAGATCCATCCGATGGTCTTTCACTCTCTCGCTTCGTCTTCCCAGCTATCCTTTACATGAACAAAAATGTAGCATGCCCTAGTGGACTACGAGTGCCTTCATCATGATTAATCATAAAGCAAAGAGGGGCTAAAATTAAAAGACCCAAAGATTAAAAAGAAAAAAAAAAGCCTCCCACAATCCCTACAAAACCCAATTTCCTTTTTCTGTGTGTTTCCATGCTAATCATCATGTTTATTATATATAATTCCATTTATATGATTACATTCCATGCATAATCCTCAACACTAATCATTTTCAATGTCATTTCCCACCCAAACCCAAATTACTAGCTAGTTGGTTTACTTACTAAGGGTCTCGTTTCAATCTTTTTGTACACTTGTTCATGTCGGATTTTTGTCCTAGCGATTAACGGCCGCACGTGTGCTAGTATCTATTGTAGCAAAAGTTACAGGAGGGTTTTACATTTTAAAGGTGCTAGCAATTTTTTCACTTGAATCAGAACCGTCTAATTTATAGATCACTCTTTAAATATCAACTCTGCGAAAAATCATCCAAATCAAAAATTGTTTAATCGTTCAATTAACGTTGACAAAATTTTAGTGTTTAAGTGAGAAATGTGGTTCGTCTATTTATTGTATAATTGTTAGATGACTAAACAATTTTAGATTTAATTGCAAAGATGATCTTTAAAGAGTGACTTAAATAATATATCATTCAGATTATCATTCCACATTACATAATGAGAAGACTGACCAAAAAAGTAAAACGAAAAGGTTGCTAGCATTCCCTGTACATTTTTTTCACCGACCATTCATCATCATCATCATGCCACGTTGAAGACGTGATCAGATGATTGCGAGAGCACGACGTATACACGTCACAGCACATTAGTTAATGACCTTTTCGCAATTGAGGTTGTGATGTGTCCCTTCATTCTATTTTTCTTGTTTGGCAAACGATCTTTAATAGTCACAATAATTCAAATTGTCGCTAACATGATGAACTGCATTTGTTTATCTTTTTCAAAGGTTGGTAACAAATTTTTAGCTCGTTTGGAGTTCAAATCTATAGCAAGTAAGCACTATCGAATAGATGTGAAAGGCATAAATTTTCTACAGAGATTAAAGAAAACAAAAGTGGAATGCCGACAGTAGATTTATCCTAATGAATCTAAGCTAGCAGGTACTCCTAGACTCCTAGCATAGTAGGTAGGTTTGTCCACCATTTTTCAAGCAACAACCAAGATGGTAACCATCTCGAATTCATAAGATAAACCCTAACCCTGTTCACTTTTTCTGTTTCAACCTCTTTCGTGCAAGTGAAAAAAGATGATGTGGCTGATTAATTATAGAAATATAATCTTAATTAAGAGATAAAATTAGTGGATTATAAAGTGATTGGTGGAGGTGTAGTAAGTCTTAAATGCTGCAGTAGTGAACGAAATGACAAAAGGACAGGGTTTTGAATTATGAGTGTGGGGTTTTGGATTAATACCACTTGATTAGAGACAAAGCAACCAAACCCTAAAGATTTAAAGGGAATTTGGCGGACAATGTCAATCAAGTTTATCAGTAACTACTACTACTTTATAAAAATAGTGGTGCTATCCACACACTTATTTTTATCTCTTACACACTTCCTATTAATTTTTGTCATTTGATTTTCTTCAATTTATTTGATTCGACGGTCAAAAATTGTGAAAAGTGTATATAAGATAAAAAGAGACCTGTGGATAGTACCACTCTATACAAAAAAATCAAAATAATTAATATTTTGATGAGCTTTTGGTAAGAGTTTCTAAAGATCCATTATCTCCAATGAGAATTGACTCCAATGCTTTTGGTAATGGTCCAAATACCTTTTTTTCCCAACTAAGCATACCCATAAAATTGGGTATACCCCACTACCCCCCTCTCAAGTTGACGTTTTCCAATTTTTCTTCTTATTATTATTATTCATTTTTTTTCAACAATACTTCTTGTAAATTGTAATTATTCTCCTCCATTTGGCAAATAAAAAAGACTGAAAAAGAATCCTACTGTGCAACTCGCATAATTCCATACCCTTTTTTGCACCCTAGCTAAGACAAGTCATAGTAGCTAAGATACAAACATGTTCATTTTTTTTTTTTAAAGAATCAACCGGCGACTAAATAATGTCAGTTTACACTTTTAAGAGTTGGGAAGACTCACAGAAATATTTTTTTAATCTCCCATAAGTGTATATGACATAAGCTCTACATGTGAGAGATAGGGACACCAACCAATCAGTCAAATAACTAGGAGAGATGTTTTTATTTTGTTGTTATATAAATGGGGTTCGAATCCCGTATTTTTAGTCTACTCTTATCTATTACCTATTCTTACCGCGGGAAAATTTAATTAGCAAGTAGACAATTACCAAACTATAAGAAAGCTGGGCATGTGAAGATTGTTTCTTGTTACAGACAAAGCATCATTTGACGTGTAAACGAAAATTTCTTTTATAATTTAATTGATGTTGTGGCCAATATTTCTGAGAGGGTGCGGCAAGCAAAGGGAAGAGAGAAAGTAGAGAAGGCTTGAGGAATTATACTGTATTGTGGTGTATATTCCTCATGCCAGGTGCCTTTATTTATAGTGAAATAAGTACAATTACATTAGGAAACTAATCCCATACATAATGGAATATCCTAATCCATATCTACCTAGGATTTACACAATCACATATAACACATGTTATATTTTATCTACAACAATTGAGTTGTTTTTGCATGTATCAAATTGTTATTGTCATGTAAAGACAAATTTGAGTAAATTATAGAATTGGTTTATGAACTTTCACCTTAGTTTAGAGCTCGTCTCTGGACTATAATTTTGCTAATTTAGATTTCTAAATTTAACAAAACGTGTATTATTATTTCATTCCGTTAACTTCGGTTAAAATGTCAATTAATTTGATGATGTGGCACATGCGGGTTCCACATATATAATTTTACCAAGTCATAAGGAATAATAATAATAACTATATATTATAATTTTGAATAAACAAATAAGAAATGGTAGGGGAAAAAAATTGCAGCCACATGGATTTCATGTAGATTTTTCCTGCAAACCCCCTCCGCCTCTCCCGAATCTCTTCCCATGACTTCAGGTCATTATCGGCTTGCCGTCAATAGCCACTCTAAGGATTTTTTTTTTTTTGCTTATTTAGGGCTAGTTTGGTATTGCTGTGCTTTGAAAAAAAGCTGCTGTGCTGTGAGAATAAGCGGCTGTGAAATAAAGCCAGCAGAGTGTTTGGTAAACTTTTTTGTAAAAGTACTTTTGGGAAAAAAAGCAGTATGATAGTGTTTGGTAAACTTTTATGTAAAACCGCTTTGATAAAACTCAGTCTCCTCCATCTTCTCCTGAGCCAACTTGAACCTCAGCTCCCTAAGCATATCCCCTCGAATTCCGACTTCACCCACAAATCTGCATATCTTCTTCACCTCCTCTTCCTGCAAAAACCCCTTCACTTTCTCCTTTTTCGCTTCCCTCCTCCATCACCATATTGCTCACCTCCCACACTGTCTTCCACAAATCCTCACTAAAATCATCCGTCGACCCTGACGAGCCCAGCATCTGCTAAATGCCGCCTTTCTCCATCTCCACGACAACTCTCTCCACAATCACCAAGAGCAATCCATCCACAGTTACCTTATCGCAACCCGGGTACGATTCGGAGAGCTTCTGCAACATGATCCACACGAACCGGGACAGGAAATCGTTGACAGCTCCGTCTTCCTCCTACTCGGAATCCTCGGAATCAACGGCTTGAGCTTGAGTAGAGTGAATGTACCGGCGAAATGGAGAAATGGGTTTTGGGAAAGTAGGGTTCTTGTGGGGTTTGGGGCCGCCATAGCTGGGTGGATGAAATGGTAGAGGAACCGGGTCTGTTGCCACGATTGTGAAACCATACAGCGATTGCAACCTTCCATTGATTTTTGAAGCATTCGTTACTGCTTGCCTGGAAATCAAGTGCCGCAAATTCATTTCTCAGATGGGTGAAAAAGAGAGAGAGGGAGAGAGCTTTGAGGTTCGAAGAGGGGGATGCTGGCATGCTGCTGAGAGACTGAAGCTTAGTTTTTTAGAAGCTGTTATTTGCAGCTTCAGCTTTTAGGCTTCTTTTCAGCTTAAGCTTAAAAAAAAAGCTACTTTTGGAAAATTTACCAAACACCTAAAATCCTTCTAACTTTTTTTCACCCCAACTTTTTTTTTAATCACATCACTCCCAAACTGCACCTTAGTGTCGCGCTTTGTCGATCCTCAAGAAGAGGTGGGTGGAGTGTCTCATAGCTTGGTCGACGTTGTGATTTGGGTCTCAAATCCCCTCGGTATTTGATTTAGATTCAACCGGAGCCGCTTCCCCCACCCGCCCCTTGGTAGATGCAGAGATTGATTATATCATTAATATGTTTTCCATCTCAACATCTTATTACATAATTGCTTCGATTTGTTTTTATTTTCTTTCTTTTTTTCCCCTTAGTTTTTCTTTTTAATATTCCTTTTGAATCCATGGGGCTTTTTAAACATCATATATGTGGGACCCACAAACGTGCCACATCATTAAATTAACCAACTTTCTAACAGAAGTTAACAAAATAGACTGATAATGCTCGTTTTGTTAAAATCAGAGATCTAAATTAACGGAATTATAATTCAGAAACGAGATCTAAACTAAGGTGAAAGTTTAGAGACCAATTCTATATTTTACTTCGACAAACTTTGTACTTAAAGAGTTAAAAAGTGTTCTCAATTAACTGGCATGAATAATGTAAGTAGTAAACTTGAAGGTTGTGTACAAATATTTTCAGATGTAGATGCCAAAATATTCGACTTACATGATACGTGTGATTCCTACGTGAGTGGTTTATACATACCCTAGTTTTACCCTAGATTCTCTATCCAATACAAAAGTACGTACCACAAGAAGGCACAAAAAACTAATTTGGATGGAAGCGAAAGCTAAAGACCAAGGTATGAATATAACCAAGTTAATTTGTCAAACAAGCCACAAACAAACTAGCTAGTTGTGAATCAATTGGAAGCTAAAAGCCAGGAACGGAGAGAGAGAGAGAGAGAGAGAGAGGTGACGAATGCCATGGGAGTGCATGTGAACCTTGTTCCGGAAGTACGTGAATATCGTCAGTGCTCTCTCAAATCTCAATCTCTTCCATCTCTCTCTGATGAATGTGTCTTTGTCTGAGTCAGTAGTGCATGTCACTAAAATTACTGGAACCCCACACGTGCACTTCTGACAGACACACCCATTCGTGTGAAGTCAGACTGATCATCTGATCAAGTTTGCAGACGTTGAAAAGTGTACACACTCACACACACACAGAGGGATCTTGTATTCAACGTCCCCCCATGCACACGTGTGGCCGCAGACCTCGTGTCTAGTGGCTGACCACCCTATACCCCTAGTTTGACTCTGACCTCACTCATCACTCTCTCTCTCTCTTTCTACCCCCCACCACTGCCCTATTTGAAGGAGTGTTTCTTGGGGGTACGGGATACTTCGATTTTTTTAATCGTTAGATTTTTATTTTAAAATATAAAAATCAAGATTCAACGGTTAAAAAATTCAGAGTACTCCGTACTCCGAGAATTTTTGTACTTGAAAGGGTAGCTCTGGAACCGGACACTTTTCATCTTCTTGTGGTAACATTGCATGTATGCACTACTTCCCTAATTTCATCGATTTACTGTTTTACTAATTGTGGAATTAGATGATACAACCTATCTATGGAACTATATGCAACGACCAATCCACTTATCAGGCTCAACGATCCCTTCAATTTACGTTTATTTAGTTTTGAGTCCAACAATCATTCTACCATACATTTAATTGTATTTGCGAACAAAATAATTACCGTAATCTTGAAATCTTCTGAGTTGAATACTTCAGTTTTAGCATAACATGAATCTACCTATGAGACTCAACAACCGTACATATTCCTATGTTACGAAATATAAATTAGTAATGTATTCGGAATTCGCAGATTTTTTAACCATGCATAATATCTTTCACTAGGTTTAGGAATATTCTATCTTAATATGAATTCTTCGCTAGAGTTTAGAATTCTATTATTTCTCGTCAAAAAGTATATATTAATCGAAAAAAGTTATATCTAAGGTTTAGGATTCTATCGTTTCTCGTCAAAAAGTTTGAACACTATTTCCAGCTTGCAGAGGCATTTGCTCCTAAAGTTAAGCATATTAAGATTCATAATCATATTAGGAAATTGACGAGTGAAGCTAGCCCACCTTTCTTTTGAATGTTTGTTATTGATTTGTCACAATTGAACAATTATTGGAGTTCATCAATCTTGCATTATTGGTATTGCTTGACTAGCCACAAAAACTTCCAATTTACGTCCTTCGCTACCTGACACACACCGAATTAATGGATGAGAATTCACCAATGATTGCATATATAGCACGCATGGTTTTTTCCTCAAATACTTGCCCGTATAAATCCAAATTATGACCATAGAAATACTAGTCCAGACTCCACCCTCACTGATCCATGTCCATGATTGCACACTCTTGATTGTTGTAAAAGGAAATACATATGAATTTCATTGTCAACCTGAAAATGATGTCTTAGGGAAAAAAGGAAAATAGAAACCTTTGTCAATTAGAAGAAAGAAAGACGTATGTATAGTTTAATCCTATGAGCTGAAGTCGCTAGATTCATTCGATGGTAAAAAATAATAAAAGGTGTGCAAAAAATATAAAAAATGTGTGATTATCATTTCACGTGTTCAACGATAGCTTGACACACTCCAACCCGTATATTAAAAAAGACACCGAAATTGAGGCATGTTGGCCAACACCCAAAGGATGACGAAAACCATAACATGCAAGTGTAGTGTAATTTGAAAGAATAATTTGAAGACTGAAATTAAAATAAGAGTAGAGTGTGCAGAAGTGTGAGCGAGCTATACTAAATGCATTTAAAGCTAATCAGAGCATCTAATTAATAACAATAGAAGTAAACTAAAGTACCACATCCAAAGATGTAAGTTACAATTTACTAAGAATAATCCTTACTCTGAAGAGGGAAGACTATGTCACCACACCTCAACGTCAAGAGTTCCAAAGCCTACTAAAACCTGGAGGGGTGCAAAACAGAAAAGTGTGAGTGGGCAAAAATAATAGTTTTCTAAAACCTTTGCTTTTCCGAAAGTAATAATTCATCGCTGTAAATACCCGTAATAACCAAAATCATACAACATATTAAGTAAGAAAACCAAGGCAAAAGTGGAAAATAATTTATTCCCAAGACGGTTAAATAACATAAAATCTCAGTATAAAATCATTATGAAGAATCCAACATCTGGAAATCACAGAAACCAAAGTATCTCACGTAAAATCCGTAAGTAGTACAAGGTACCATGGCATCAATGAAAAGCAGCTAAATCACGGAAATCACTAAATAAGCATGTATGATATGCTCATCAGATAATGCAAACACACGAGCTCATGTAAAGATATTCTGACATGAACAGGCTGAGTGTGTTAATCTACGCTCGAGTACTAAATACAGGTGAAGTTGACGCTAAGAGCATACCAACGAGTTCTTGATGTAAAAACAACTAGAACAGGCTAGCATCTACAATGGATCCAAAGTGAGCGTGTTGGTGTAATGTTAACATACACGTGAAGCTGGTTATGGCTTCATACAATATTATAGACACCATGCGAGCAATCATAAATGAGTGGGTACATAAAATGAAAACATGTCATGGCTAGTCTCTTAAATCTCGTATTTCAAAACAGGGTATCGCATAAGGCGTATTGTTTCTAAAGCATGACGAGTAGTAAAACGTTCCAAGGTGAGGTTCACAATATTATAAATCAAATCACCGATAACTTGCTAAATATTTGAATTTGTAAAACAAAGCAAGATAACAATGCATATCATAAAACTCGTTTCGAAGCAAGATAACATCGCATATATCATTGTGAGCGTAAGCGTAATCCTCTTGCTTGTATGTGCTTCGTAGTCTTCGGGTTGTCACTTCTAAAGTGAAACAAACTTTACGTAGCAAACTAATCAAAAACTACAAAGAATATTGAAATACGAGGCTCGAACTAAGAGTTTCGGTGTCCTAAAACCCAAATACGCCACCACAGGCAGCCGTACACCATCGTACTTGCCGCCGTGAGGTCCCACGCGTGGTCAAGTGCCTGCACGCACTGACGTCAGTATAATTTAACAGCGTTACAAACACCATTAAAGTTAACGAAGACTATAACGAATTCAATTAAAGGTAACATAATATACATGACGCCGTTAACAGAATATTCGACGAAATATTTCATGTTCAACCGCCTGGACTGGGTTTGGACTGGGCTTGGACATGTCCGCCACTACAACTGTCACTGAAATCTGAGGATTTTGGCCGGGATTCTTCCAGTCGTCGCCACACCGAAGTTGTTGGTTCGATGTCCGATCTGAGACCAGATCTGGACTCCTAGAGTTAAGACGCTCCAAATGGTGGTAGCCTCGAGGATCGGTTTCTAGCCATTTGGCAGGAAATCCCTCGTCGGCCACTGTCACTCTCGTCGAAAACTAGGGAGAGCTTCCTCTTTCTATTTGAGCCATTTCGCAACCAAATCACACATGCAATACATGAGACTTCATCTACTCAACGAGACAAGAAGAATGATAATGGTTTTAGGTCTTACCTTTGCCAGAAAAGGGTGAAAACTCGCCAAGAAATGTCGCTCCTTGCGAAGCTCCTCGATTCGACTGCTTGCCAATCGATTTTTAGGAAACAGAGGCTGGAAATGAATTCCTGGTGAGAAGAGGGTCATGATGGTGGTAATTTAGGAGCTTAGTTTGCCGGAGAGTGGCAGCTTTGCCGCCGTGGTTCATTGTGGTTGGTTGGGGGAGAGACAGGAAGGGATGAGAAAGAGTGAGAAAATTTTGCAGAGTGAGGGATGATGGAGAGGACGAGCATAGGTAGAAGTGAGAGTGGGTCTCAGTGGACCCAAAACCCAATCAAATTACAAGAATCAAAGATGTGTCTCTCAAACTTAAACGTTCTATAAAAACATTGTTACAATTCCGAAGTCCGTTCTACTTGTGCCCACGCGATCGTAATGAAGAATACTTCAAGAAAATAATAATGGCATAATTTATATGTGTCACGACATGATGGTCAACTAAAGTCAACACTTACTCTTATAGGGCATTTTGGTCATTTCACACCTTTGGGAATTAAAATACCCTAAAAACCGAGACGGGTTGTAACATAGCTAGTTGAGCTTTTTAATTAAACGAAATCAATTCTTTGGTCCCCTTTACAGTTGAATAAATGAATCCAAGATTTGAAAAGATTTCGTGGTCCTTTTGTGGCTTTATAGCTGGTACAGTACATTTACATATCTATGATCTATGCGATCTTGATGCTTGGGATTGTGGTGTCGCAGAGCTGATAGAAAAGAAAAGAAAACAAAAGAAAATTCGGGACCTCAAATTGAAAATTCTCACTTCATCATGTTATCTTGCAACTAAATCAGTTGTTAACTAGCTAGATTAATGGAATAAAAATACTTGGATTCTTAACCATATAGCTATATGAATATTATTGTGTCGGCAAGCACATGATATATGCGATGCGTCAAAAAATTTCCAATGTCCCACATGACTTCATGAGCCCCTCGTAGGTCACGAAACAGACCTCCGACTCCCGTATTTTTCATGTTAAATCCCTTTCACTAGATAAACAATGCCCAACTAGCTATCGTTTTTCTTTCAATGTTCAACATTTTTATCGTTTACATCACGTATAAAAGTATCTTTTTCTTACCAAACAGTTTGTATACTATTTTGCAACATAATATGTCAGTTTTTTGTTTTGTGTGTGTGTCATTTTTTTACATTGGGTTTATTGGAGATAAAATGTCCACGATGTAACAATAACCATATCAAGAACGGTAAGGTTGCAGCTCAAAAACAATGAGTATATCAACAACATATCGACTTCATGTCCACAGTCTTAAAAATAGGATTAACTCCAACCTAAAAAATCTCTATATGAAGTTATGAACCGTGGAAGAGCACGGACCCGTACCAACTTGGCTGTTGGATCCAATTCCAAAAGATCGGTTTGATGTGGTGGAGCTTCACTACGGTTAGTGCAAATCTGGATATTACATCTACCAATCGACGGAGGCTGGCTAGTAGCACATATATAGTTGGAGTCGGCCGTAATGGCCGGGCCCTTGAAAAAGGACACGATTTATACACATAACCATTAACCACTTCCTTATTCATCTATTCATCTCACTAACTATAGATTAATAATAGTAGGACTGTCACCTCACACGTGAGATGAGATGTGTTGTGGGGGCAACATCATCTACTATAATTGGCCAACCTTGATGATGACTTGCATGAGCAATGTCTCACGATTAGGGTTTGTAACTTTTCTTAAGGGTAGGGTTGACTTGGCATTATCTAAATAATAACAATTAATTAGTGCTGTCCTGTTTTGACATAATCATTCGGATTTCATTCATGAATTTCAGAGGATTTTGGACACTGATCTATCAATTACAACCTCAAATTGGTATTCTAGTGATATATACGCATTAATCTAAGAAATATATGTATTGGAACAATTAACCTAGCTAGATGCATGCAAGAACGATCTCTTCAGATGATTTTGATTAGATTATGGAGAAGGTGGATCGAAGTTTAGTATTGAAAGACACAAAATCCACGCTTTGCATATTTGAGCTTTAGTGTCCAATTTAGACCCATCACTTGCTATTTCGAAGAGAATTGCGTTATAAGTATAACTCACTGCTTTGCGGTGAAATATGGGGGTTTTAGACCAGATTATTGGTTTACTAAGTTTTATTAGCATTTTATGTTTTAAGGATATTTTCAATATTTTTTATGGAAACTATTATTGATACTCTTGTGCATAGAAGGTTTAGAGTGCACAATCAGACTTTTAGAGTGTTGATAACAATTCTTTTTTTCTTTCTTTATTTTGTTTACGATTTGGAGTGTCAATAACAATTCTCTTCTCTTATTTTCTAGTAGATACCAGTTATGTTATGCATTATAAGGTTATCCTTTGATACCATTTGTTTGTTACGATCGATGCGTCATCAATTGTACCAAAATATAAAACTGCAATCATACCATTCAAATGCAATAATGATATTTAGACGCTTATTAAAATTGACATATTTGTTGACACACTTTCTAATATAGGTAATGTTTAATATTTGTGTGACCTATCTATAATAGAGAATATGTCAACAAATATGTCTAATTTTTAAATAACATTACTCATTCCAATGTGATTCCATCTAGTTAATAATTGTGATCCAAAGTTGACAACATATAGCATAACAAATTATATCAATACAAATATTCTGAAACAACAATGATGAGGATAGTTTACAAGGAATAACAGACGATATCTGAAAAGGAAGAACTGGATCGAACTACAAAGAATTAAGATATATTTAAAAGTGAGAGCTTGCTTTAACATCGATCAAACATGTGAATTAATGGGGATTGAAGAATGTGTGTGTTGTAGGGGTTCGTACAGTTGAAGTGATCACCAAAAAAAAAAGTGGGAAGGCACAACACAAACACATGCATGATGGGATTCTGTCATGAAAAGCTTGATATATACCAATATATAAAATCGGGTGTTTGTGAGTGCTTCATAGGGATCATTATTTTATGGGGCTGTGACTTGTCTAGTGGGTAGAGATCGATCGATCGAGCCTAATGTTCCTTATGGGGACCATGTGGATTGAGCGATGTGTTATCATCACCTCATATTTTTAAAGTCCAAACCTTATAATTGCATCATACTGATCATTATTTGTATACACGTGGCCGCTTGCTATGTTTAAATTATCTTTTTAGAAGCTTCATCTGTGGGGTTCACACCCACCGTGGCTGCAGCCTGCAGGGAGAGGAGAATTCAGATCAACTTAGTTTTCTATTCCATGCAAATCATAGTTCGGTTTGATAATGACAATGTAAAGAAAGAGGTTTAGTGATTTTAATTAAAGTATGTATTAAACATTTGGAATGGGTGGGACAATTAGCGTTTAGTAAGTACCAAGTATGATTGCATCCAATTTGATAACATTAAACCTCAACTTAAGCAAGATATTAACTCATTACTTATGACCGTATCCTATCTTACCACTTGGACAAACTCAGATTACTTGAAGACGAATAACTTTAGCAGATAAGTTGGAATATCTCTCTTATAAATCAAATTATAATGGCTTATAGCTTTAGCCTTTAGTAAAGAAATTTACCAAACATTTATGACAAGAATCAAGCTTGATTCATTTGTTTTTAACGTCGTCCAGTCCGCCAACCCCTTGAATCTTACTATCCCTCAATCCCTGAATTTTTGTTTTCCTCGAGAAAAATTAGTGGCAAAACCTAAATTAAATGAAAATATATTAAGTGCTATATACACTTTAATCTCCTTTCTTACTTTATATAATTTCTATATATGGGTTGTGTAGTCAGATAATTCGGATCGGGTTGGTGTACTTGCAACTTGTATGATATAACTTGTGATAATATATTTCCAACCCATAGTTAGAAATATTAAAAAACAAAATTTGT
Source organism: Gillenia trifoliata (assembly GCA_018257905.1). Classification (NCBI taxonomy): domain Eukaryota; kingdom Viridiplantae; phylum Streptophyta; class Magnoliopsida; order Rosales; family Rosaceae; genus Gillenia; species Gillenia trifoliata. The sequence continues at coordinate 24,323,035 of CM031086.1, forward strand.
GCGCCACGTGACGAATATTATTGTTGCTGAAGAGATCACTTCTTATGTTTTATATGCATAAAAATGATGTCTAAGGTTATTATTAGCTAGTGTTCCACATGGTTTGGAGGGTTTCTCTAACAAGCTTTATTAAAATCATTAATTTATTATTGATTGTGAGTATATATACTATGATGAGGGATGTTTTGCGCTAACTAATTCCAAGCCATTGCTGTAAATTGAAACCAATATACTTTATAGTAGTACGAATAATGTATTTTGTGATGAGATTGATATTAGTTGCGACTAGCTCCATCGTAATAGATACACATATCTTTATAGATATCTTGTCATCTCTCAAAGAATAAAGCGTATTTAAACTTGCGTTCGTGATCGGTGACCGTGAGAACTTATAAGTCTACAGTTTTAATTTTTCTCCCAATACTTTATCCTGAACCACCATCTTTGGTCACTAATCCCTTCTCCCAATCGAACGGCCAAGACATGGACACTTCAACACATTCATACCATACCAATCACCACATGAAGCACACCATAACCAACAACTCTTTCCTTTTCGAGAATGACTTACATGAAACGGGTTCACTTTCACATGATGTCTTTTGTCCAATAATACATTGTTATGTGTAAATTTTTTTTCGCATAACAATATGTTATTAAATCGAAACGACACATAACGGTGAACCAATTTCATATAAGTTACTCTCATTCATTTCCCACCCCATGTTTTCCCCACCAAAGTCTCACGACTCTTATCCCACAGAGACACATAAGGAGAACGATATCGTTTTTACGAGAAAAGGAAAAACAAAAAAAACGTAAAGAAAAAAATAAAGTTGCCAGATACTAAAATATCCGACATTAATTTCTTTCTCTCCTCGCTTCCCCTCCTTCAGATTCTTATATTTAACAATCAGATCCATCGATCCATTTTTCGATTCTCGAAACCCCCCGTGTGCTTCCCCCACCACCTCCTCTCCATTAAATCACCCTCCATCTCCTCTTGCCATACCCCCCACTCTTTCCTTCCTTTTTCTATATATACCCACCTCCCCATACACAAATATACATATAAACAAATATATCTAAATATATATATACACACTTTGAGTTTAGAGAGAGAGAGAGAGAGACTGTGTGTGTCTACTCAAATATTAAAAACTCCATGGATTTCCTCTCCTCATTTCTGTTGGTTTTCTCTCTCCTTTCAACCCTAGTTTTTGTTTTTCTGAGAAAGTCTAGGTGCCGGAGGCTGAGGCTGCCTCCGGGGAATCTAGGGTTACCATTGATAGGGGAGACTCTGCAGCTCATATCAGCCTACAAGACTGAGAACCCCGAACCGTTCATCGACGAGCGCGTGAACCGGTTTGGACCCATATTCACAACTCACGTGTTCGGAGAGCCGACCGTGTTCTCCACCGACCCGGAGACCAATCGGTTCATCTTGCAGAACGAAGGGAAGCTGTTCGAGTGCAGCTACCCGAGCTCCATCACCAACCTTATGGGGAAGCACTCTTTGCTGCTGATGAAGGGCACCCTCCATAAACGGATGCATTCTCTGACTATGAGTTTTGCAAACTCTTCCATCATTAGGGACCACCTTTTGGACGACATAGACCGGTTGATCCGGCTCAACATGGATTCATGGGCCGACCGGATCTTTCTCATGGAGGAGGCCAAAAAGGTAGGGTACAACTTTTCTTCTTTAAGATAGGATTAAGGCATGTTCGGAATTCGAAATTAAGACCTTGTAAATAAAGTATTACTTTTTAGTTTGGATTTTTCCTTCACCAAGTTAGAAATAGAAAATGGTGTTTTCTTTTTACATGTTAGATCAATAGCGAGTTGGTAAGCTTTTCTTCTTGTTGTCTCTTTTTTTTTAATTAAATACAATCATACAAAGATGTTATTTGGGCACTTAAAATTGGCACACTTATTAATAAATACAGGTCAAAATCACTTATAATTATTGTATGAGTGAGAATTTATCAATTTTGTGTATTCGAGTAGTTTTATTGAAAATGCAAAGATATATTTGACAAACTTGTTTTTTTTCTTATTCCTCAAAAAGTAAAGGACAAAGGTAAAGTTTGTTTAGAATGTTTTATAAGCAATGGAATGTTTTAATTAAAAAGGGATTATTTAGATTTGATTATATCCCATTGGTTGGTTTTAATTTAATTAATTATGTTATGATGGTATTATGCTTCATGGGGTTCACGTCAAAGAGAAATGGAGGTGACTAGGATCCCATGGCCTAAAGTGGGTGACATGCATACAAGTGCAAAGTGCTCGTTACCACATTTTAAAGTAAACGGCTACAAAGAAAAATAAAACCATTCCCTTGAGTCATCATTTTCATGCTAGCTCATGTACTTCTTTTTGGTTAAAAGTTCATGTACTTCTTGATTTATATTTCTCTTTATAGATTCTTAATTAATCATAGTTTTTATTAGTTGATTAATTAATTAATTAATTAAATTATGTACAGATAACTTTTGAACTAGCAGTGAAGCAACTCATGAGCTTTGATCCAAATGAATGGACCGAGAGTCTAAGAAAAGAGTACGTCCTACTAATCGAAGGCTTCTTCTCTGTTCCTTTGCCTCTATTTTCCACCACCTACCGCCGGGCCATTACAGTAATTTCCTCTCTTTTTCTTGTCCGTTAATTAATTAATTGTGTAATTAGAGTAATGTTATTTGAAAACGCAAAGACTAACACATTTAGAGTTTGTCATAAATTGCGTCTAAATAGTATTTTTGATTTAATTAAAACTAATTAGTTAATTAATTTGAATTTTGAAATTGAAGGCTAGGACAAAGGTGGCGGAGGCGTTGAGCTTGATAGTGAGACAGAGGAGGAAGGAGAGCGAAGCCGGGCAGAGAAAAGAGGACATGTTAGGCGCACTTTTGGGCGGAGACACCGCGTTTTCCGACGAGGAGATTGTGGATTTCTTGCTTGCTTTGCTGGTGGCCGGCTATGAAACCACCTCAACAATCATGACACTTGCCGTCAAGTTCTTAACGGAGACACCTCTGGCCCATGCTCAACTCAAGGTGCCACTCTACCCACATCCCCTTTTATTTTCTCACTTTATTTGCTTAGTGGGGACTGCTAGTCTTGCAACTACCATCATATGTTCATGTTACTATGTTACTATGTTAGGCATTTCAACATCCACATTTTTGTTATATAAATCCTCCACCATTCACTTTGTTTTGGATAGATTGCATTGGATAAACTAGGGTTTAAGTGATAAGTGTTGTTTACTAGTAACTGAACGCATATGGTTGACGAGTAATTGTACGTATCTTGATCATACATACTAATATAATTATCTACCATAATTTTTTAATAGTGAAATTTATACTCATGTTTTCAACTTCTACGTAATTTCCTCCCATGTTTGTATTTCTTCAATTGTCTCTCGATTTATTCAATTTTAAGACTAAAGAAATGAATGAGTGTCGGACGCGAAAAAGAAAGAGAACGCGAAAATTATTTTCATAATTTTCATATTAAGAAGACGAACTTACCCCTCGCGAAATCAGGGAAAATGTAGCGTAAAGTGTTACAGGGTAGTAAAAAAATAGAGAGTAAAGTACAGAATGTAAAAGTCAGACAACATTCGCATAAAACCAACGGACAAAATGATGGCATGCCCTTCCCTTCCCCTCCCTTCCAAACTGCACGCTTCAATGTGCTGTAAATATAGTCAGATTCTCGTCAGATTTGGTCTTTTGACCACATTGCCTCTTTGCTTCACGTGCAGCTGGTTTGGGGGGTATTTTGGTCATTCTGTTGACCTGCTTCCTCCTACTCTGGCTTTTGGACCCTAGGGTCCCAAAGCTGGGCCATTGGGAATCGTGCGGTTCTGATTTCTAGGACCTCAAAAACCCAACGGTGTAAAGAGGGAGGAGTAAGGGGATGGATGGTGTCAATGGAGTTAGCACCCTAGCTTTGTTACCCTTTTCGATTCCTAGGATTGTTTTGGTGTCTGTGCACTCGTGTAATGTTCTAAGCTCCACCGTCGGATTGTGTCATTATCCGAAAGTGCTAGAATGGACCGGCTCATAGTATAGATTGAAATCTATGGCAATAACTCAAAATTTAACATCAAAATATCTCGATTTGTGCTATGAGCCGGTTTATACTAAACAAACTGGTCATTGTCTTTGCTGAATAGACGGAGTATTTTTATTTTATTTTTCTATCTTGGGGTGAAAAATATGTTAAATTGTTAATGAAGTTTTGAATCCACATTACAGGAGGAACATGAGCAAATTAGGGCGAAAAAGAAGTCATCGGAGCCTCTAGAATGGAGTGATTATAAGTCAATGCCATTCACACAATGTGTAAGTATTGTTAATTCTAATATCTAGAAATCACTCTTTGTTTAAAACTCTTGAGTAAGTTGAGGTATTGCGTCGGACTCTAATAACAAACTGATCGATTGCAGAAGATTGTTGTTTAGATCCAAACAATGTGCCAAACATACTTATGAATTGCGGGACTCTAATTCTTCAAAGTTGATTGACTTTTTTGTCCATGTTTAGGTTGTCAACGAGACATTGCGAGTTGCAAACATAATTAGCGGGATATTTAGGCGGGCAATGACGGACGTTCACATTAAAGGTTACAACCTCCGTACCACATAAATAATTTGCATTCCCAATTGAATATTTTACAATTTCTTATACTCGCGGATAAATTATACTCGGAAGTTATTAATCGGTGAAAAAAAAACTAAAAACAGGATACACAATCCCTAAAGGGTGGAAGGTATTTGCATCGTTCCGTGCTGTACATCTAGACCAAGATCATTTCAAGGACGCTCGAACTTTTAATCCATGGAGGTGGCAGGTACTTAATTATACATCTTTGCCTCTAATTAAGTATATTTACTCATGTTTTTGTATTTCTAATTAGTGATTAAAAACATGATTTTGTAGAACAAATCTGGACCGACCACAAGCCCAGCAAATGTGTTCACACCATTTGGAGGAGGGCCAAGGCTGTGCCCAGGCTATGAGCTTGCTAGAGTAGAAATCTCAGTTTTCCTTCACCACTTAGTAACTGGTTTCAGGTATGCAAATAAACTATGTAAATCTGCACAAATAGAATCGGCAACAATTTTTTAATCAAAAGTAGAACTTGTGGGACACGAAACAAACAAACAACAAAGTGGCATGAAAATGTGTTTTATGCATATGGGTTATTATTTTTTATTAAAAGTTTGCAACCAGTTTTATTTGTATATATTTCCTATTAAACTAACGATGCTAAATGTTCGTGTTCATTTTGGCAGTTGGGTTCCTGCTGAGGAAGATAAACTGGTGTTTTTTCCGACCACGAGGACGCAGAAGAGGTACCCTATCAATGTGCAGCGGAGGAACAATGTGTCATATGGGCAATGTAAAGAGTAAACCGGAGGAGAAAGCAAATGAGTCAGGAAATTATGTAGTAGTACTGTAGTAGTAGTAGAGCTGTAATAACCTTTAATCTCCAACCCAATAAAATAAAATTAATTAATTAATTTTTAAATTAGTTTGTAAGAAAATAAATCAATTGATTAACTTTTTTAAGTAGAACTATGGCGTTAGTGGGCTAAATAGTTAGTTGTTAGAGGTGGTGGGGATCAAACCTGCATCAGTGTTTAGGCATGATTGATTTTCACCACAGAGGTAAATTATCATTTGCAAATCAATTAATTAAGGGCTCATTTGAAAGTGCTATTAAAATGACTGAAAGCGTTTTTAGATAAAATGTTTTTGGGTTTCAAAAGCACTTCAAGTGCTTTTCCATGATTCACTTGCATTTTTAAATAAGGATTGGCTCTAAAAATATTTTCACTAAAACCGCTTTCAGCCATTTTAAAAGTATTTCCAAACGAGCCCTACTTGATTTCTCTTCCCTGGGTAACATGGCGGTTTAGTAGGTGATTGCAGATTTTGCAGCTCTTTTAGGTTTTAGCCTATCTTAATGTGCTTTAATTATTAAAAAGGAAAGCTAATCGATATAAAAGCTATCCATGAATAGTGTGTAAAATAAAATCCACCTGAAGGACTTTTCCTCCTCGAGCCCTTCTTCTGCTTGTGTTTGTGGTCCTGGCCCACATGATCATTTTTTATAATTCATCATTGCACCCAATTTCCTAAAATTTGATTAATGCAAAACTGAAAAACTGAGATTTAAGTGTGCCAACATGATAAAAATTGAGTATAACACAAACATATGAATATGATTCCGAACGGAAAATGACTCGACCAAAAAATTACACAACACATTCAATACTGTTTCAAGTCATCTTTCGACAGATTCTACATTTCTCATCTGTAAAATCAGAGGAGTCGATATTGGGTAAAACACTACAACAAGTCCTTGTTTCTTAAGCAGGGCATCACCATCTGCCACTACAAGCATGTCAGCATAACTAAAGCCGTTGCTGGCCCCCGGCTTCAACTTCCAGAAACAAAGTAGGTCTCAGCATCTGCTGCTGGTTTCCCGACTTTTCAATGCAGATTCAACAAGCTTAACCTTTTTCGAATTTTCACTATTGACCAGTGAAAGTTTCTCTAGTGAGGATTTCAGCTGGGACACTTGAGATTCTTGCACCGGATCTTTCCTCCTTGCTATCAGCCTACGTTGGTTTGATGCCTTGCCCTTCGGCGACTGTGTGTGCCTTCTCAACCTTGCAGTTACAGCATTAATGGAAGAATGCAATGCGTTCAATTCAACTCCGGAGAAGTGGTCTGCTGGCCATGCAAAGATATGAAAAACCACCCCAACCAAAATGTATAGGCTAGTAACTTAAGCAGGAGTGAATTATGACGATTTGGGGAACCAGTAAAATAGGAAAACAGAAAATTACTGACTATGAACTAGGGCATAACTCCTAAGCTCATTTATTAAATAAAAAACTATATTAGTACACTTATTCTTGAAAAAATGGTTATTACCAAGCTCCGATTTGAACTCTCGCTCAGCTCTGGACAGTGGTTTCTTATGAGGCCCAGGCAAGTTCCGCAAACGTTTCAAGCGCTCCTCCAGAAGATTGTGCATCTGGATTGCACTATCAATTCTGTCATCCAATTTTGATTGTTTCTCCTCAACTTGCGAAAGCCTCTGTTGTGCATCACCTAGGCGAGCATGCTGGTCATCAATTATCCTCTTCAAGATGGGTCCATGATGCTTGAGTTCAAAGTAAACCTAGAAAATTGGAGGAAAAATTCATAAAGCAACAAAAAAGGAACCATTTCCCTTAAGAAGGTAGATTTGACACAAGTAAACTTGGTTTATATGCGTGTTGTTTGGCATCTTCTTACCTTATATGCGTACTCCGCATAATTTTCATGAAAGCTTCTGAAGTACTCATGAAGCTTTGATCGACCTTCAATAGAATCAGCAGAAAGAGAACGCAAACTTGGTGAGCTCTGAGGAAGAAGAACCACCTTAGGTCCAACTAGGAGTTCTTTGCTTATAAGATCTGGCATATCTTTCTCTTTTCGTTCTTCCAGGGAAAGAGATTTGTTCTCCATATCGACTTGAAGAGGAAGCAACAGGTTCCAAGTCTTCATCTCCAGCACTATACATTCTCGTGAAACAGTGAGTCCCACAATCCATGAACACCCAAATGAATCTGATAATGACACAAAACCTGAAAGTGGAGATTGCGAGGGGACTTCTCCCTGGAATGTGCTTAGAACAGGATGCACTGAAGGAGTTCTCATAGTCTCGTTCTTGCCACTGATCTGACTTGTAAACGGGAGATAATGCAACACTATTGAATCTAACCCTCCATCATGAAGGGTGTATATTCTTTCCGGCATCAGGGGATCAGTAAACATCATAATAAGAGAACCACTCCTTGCTTTCCTAGGCAGAGCCAGATCCACAATAGCCAATCTCAACAGAGGGGGAGGAAGCCCCAACCAAAGAGTACTATCAAGAGGTTGATCAAGCTTCACAGGTGATAGCTTGCCTGGAGTTGGCTCACAAATCATTGCAAGACCAAGAATATGATCGTGGGAATCAACACGAAGGCGAGGTGGGCTGCCAGCATTCCACAACGGTTGAATTTCATCAGCCATCGCATCTATTTGCAATTGCCCACCACTCCAGGCAGTCACCAGAATTGAGTCTTTGACGACTAAATTATAAAGAAGACTGACTGCTCCACCTTCACATTCTGCACCCCGGAAGGCTAAATCTTCTTCATCCTCACCACGACACACTTTCCTCAGAGGTCCCTGGGAAATTACAATGTAGGTCATATTGTGGACTTCTACAGATTGCAATAAACAAAGACCAATCTTTGAGACACAAATTGCCGACTAAAGACACCCTACACTGAAAGAGAGTAGGCTTTAAACCATTCTTTCAAATATACTTGGAGAGATTCAAACAGATAAAGGGCCGCAACTTTGAATCCTTAGCTGACAAGAATCTCACGATACCATCATACTTCTTAAATTAGAAAAACAATATGAAGTAAAATGAAATTATCAAGGAATTGTAGCTAGTGACGACACATAATTTACTCAGGAGCATCCATAGAGCTATAGTAACTACCGCATGCCTATAGGTAAGAGAGCACAGATACCTGCAGTGAGAGTGAGGCATCAAATATAGCATACGGATGAGCTTTTATCACATATAGATCTGATTCTTTTGTTTCTTGGTTTGCAATTGCTGGAAATGTTGCTTCCAACCAAGAAATAGCTACATTCGAATTGCTAACAGCCACTGAATTGGCTGACTTCAGGCCAAATGTCTCAGCATCATTATGTATCTCTACTATGGATTCCCATTTGTAGGCACTGTTACAAAAGAAAACAATTAATTGCGCTCAGCACCCAATACAAAGATCAGTTAGCATACGATGGGCAACCAGGAAAAAAAATTTCTAACACCCCAAGATACTACAGCCTATATAATGGTAAAAACAGAAGGCAGTGATGCAAGGGGAAAAGACTATCAGTTAAATATTTTGCATCGATTTATAACACTAGACCACCTTTCAATTTTAACCTGTCAGAGATGTCTTAATACCAGACAAAGAAATTACCAGAACTTCACAGCCTGTAAGTGACACAGAAGCACCAGATTTGCATGGAGGAATATTATGTCATAGTTCCAACAAAAAAGTATTAGGACAACTTAAGTCTTCTCTGTAAACTAAACATTTCTGAAAGTTCCTAAAAGGACTGTAACTGAGGCATCCAGTTATATAGTTTATGCATGTGTCTCACCAAATGATAGTTGAAAGCATACTCCCCTCTTAGTTGAAAGCATACTATCCTCTTGGTTTAGGTATCCAGAATCATGTGTTTTATCACGTGTCTCACCGGGCCTAGTTGATCTCTAGTTGATCAACTAGGCCTACCTATAGTTCCCCTTAAGAAGAAAACTATAAGCCTTAATTCAAAATTTAATACAGAAGGGCAGGACAGAAGAATAAATTACCTTCCAAATGGTACAACAGGACAAAGGATGTAAATTGAACCATCGTTGAACAAAATGAAAACCTGTACAATAGCATACGAATGAGAATTAAGTAAATTACGTGATAAAACAGTTAAAACGGTGAAAATGCAAAACACAATTTGCCTAATACGAATGACCATAGCAACAAATAGATGAACAAACAGTTGAAACAAGTGTTATGCTAAAACAAAGATAAGCTATGAAAGTCCTAATAGAATAGCTTATATCTTCATGACTTAATTGATAGCAACAAACAATGATATTTAAAGTCAAGAAAGAAATTACCATATATCCAAAAGTATCAGTAGAGACAGAACATGATCAAAGGCATTGCAATCTATTTCAAGGAAAAATCATATTACAGATGGATAATAAATGACACCACAAGAAACAAAAGACCAAGAGCATTGCAATCTATCACATCAGTGTTTGAACAAAAAACACATGATAAAATAACTTATCAAAGTCAAATTTTTTATGAACTTACACTAAACGAGTCCCATAGGTGATCACTCCCAAATGAAAAGTCAACTGGGCAAATTGACGTCGCATTCCTGGATCGACCTGGTTGCACAGGCTGTAGATAGTATTCTTGCTCTGGCTGAATAGAATCTGAAGACAAATCAAAAATTCTACAAAAAAGTGAAGGTAAATAAAAATAAACATAAGGACATTAAATGTTTAAAACCCTAAAATTAAAATAAATTCAGAGATACATTTACCAAACTCGGACACAAGGGTTTTTTTGTGTAATTCAGACACAATATAACAAGAACATCATTTATACAAGCTAATTTTCGATGTAATGTAAACTAGAAGACCTCAAAGAATTTTTTACATTTGAAATGTAAACATATCTAACAGCATCTGTATTTATAACAGAAACTATCCTGACAATGTGTAAATGGAAAAAGATTTCATACCTGAAAACTGAATCAGAAGAAAGAATTCCCAGATGGGTGTCACTGTTAGGATGCCATGAAACTTGCAGTTTACGTATGATATTGTTTCCACTTAAGTAGATTTGTGAACCAACAGTAACAGTCCTGTAAGGTTTTATTTAAAAAATAACGGATACATTAGGAATCATTACTTTGGAGCATCAAAATTATTCAATTTGCAATACTATCTCAACTACAACGAAAAATATATTCTATCTGCAAGTACATTTTGAAAATGAAACACAGGCTAGTACATAAAAATAAGCCTAAACGAACATGTTGACGTATAATCTAAACCACCATCACGATTCATTTGTCTCTCAAGTTGCTCTCTGAGACACCCCAGCACATGTTAAGATGAAAGCGAAAAATCATAGCGTATTGCCATTTTCCAATCATACCTGCAAACGGTTGCATTGTCTTTGTTGGAAGTATGCCCATAAAGATACATAACGCATAGACCACCCGAACCAGAAAGGAGCAATGCTGATCCATTCCTATTGATTGAGATTTTGTGAACTGCAAAGTCGAGCTTTACATCCGTTTGTAGTACCTATAGAATTACGGGCATCATCAACAATTCACTTAAAAACAAGTAAAAAAAACACTAATTGAAGTTTTATTCAAAAACCGTATCCACACTAAGCCCTAAAAATTCAATTAACACTGTATAATTTTCAATTCTTATACAAATTATAGGTTCAATAATAACTTTCTGTAATCATCAAATCCAAGCAAGGCAACTAATTACACTAAGCTCAGTTGAGTACAATTCGAGTGCAATTGCTTTTTTATCCTTCAATTTTCTCAGCAACCAAACAGAAACAAAGAAATTGAAATTTCAAAAAAATCAGGGAAAGAGTGGAAACCTTGGAAGGCGAAGCAGCGATGACGGAAGTCGGGTCGGGTTCGCCGAGCCGTATGGAGATCCGGTAAAGGCAGAGCTTATCGGAGTCCCAGAAGTAAAGCCGAGAGGCTCCGTCCCAGGCCAAGAGATTTCTGGGCGCTCGAGCCGCGGTCGAGTCGTGGACCGGGCTGGCGGCGGAGGAGGAGAAGACCGGGTGGTTCTGCAGAGGGACCCACTCCACCTCGTCTCTTTGGGGCGTCGGAGACCGGCCCGGCTCCGGTTCCGTTGCCTGCAGGTCGAAATTAAACCTCATTTTCTAGCACTGTCGTTCTCTTCCGAGCTCTGGAGTCTGGAGTATGTGGAGGCTCTTTTCGCACTGTGGTTTTGCTTCAAAAACGATACGACACGGGGTTAAACAAAGTGACGACGTCGTTTCGTTGAGTTTTGCATTGCCCGTGGGGTTGCAATATAGAAGCGCGCTTTGCGATTTATCAACGCACCCGCCACACGAGCCGCGCGCGACACCAACGTTGGTATTTTGAAACGTTCTGTGTCTTTAGAATAAATGACGTAACACATTCAATCTGGCTTTGAATTTAAATTTGAAATCTCTTTCAACACTTTTATGAAAGAAAAATATCACGTAATCGAGTTTTAATAAAAATTGTTAAATTTTCAAATATTATAATCAACATTTTGCGCATGATGAACGAGATAGTACGGAGAAGAATAATTTCATTAATTTCAAGCACAAGTTTACAAAACCCTAGCTTCGGCTAGTTTCATAAATATTATGCTTTTTACATACAAATTGAACTGTACAATTGATGAATCTAATTTCTAAAGACGAAGAAGAACAAAAAATGATGGTATTTGCCGCAGTGGTAACAACCTCTATACTCTCTCTCGCTCTATGATGAATAATATATACACAACCTCCATTTGCACAACATGATGTTGATTGAAGGGGCTGCTTCAATAGCTTCTTCTATATAATTAACAAACCTGCACCAAAAATAAAAGCCGCATAGATGAGCATTGACCACAAGATAGAGAAACCGAAAGAAAAAACGTCACGAGAAGCTCTTCTGGTCATACGTGCTTCTAAGCATTATGAATTCGAAAACACTTCCGAACAAACCCATAAATGAAATGGTGCAAAATGAAAATTACCTGTAACTAAATGACCCCTTAAAATTGGGATTGGCCAAAAATAGCTCCATATATGGTGGGAGATTACTTCACTCTTTCTTCCTTTCGAGGCTTCTGGTACCTAGGGAACCCATTTTTGCAAGCTGAAACCTGCAAACACATGGCAATTTTCACATCAGCATTTGATAAATCATGAACTTTTTTTTGCTTTTAATCATGTTTATTTATGGATTAATTAGGGATTAGCAGAAAACAACGATGTATGAAAGCATATGAATTAGGGAAGATTCTCATGGCAGAAAGTAGTTTATTCGGATGTGACAAAATATTTGGCAGAGAGAGTTGCTGCAAATGGCATGTGGGCAACAATTAAAATATAAAGGCAAAGCTGCCCATCTCTGTAAACGGCCACCCATCACGGATTTTTCCTCGAATACAGGACTCACTAATATATTTTGACAATTCACCAAGAAAAGTAAAAAATAAAAAAGTAAAAAACATGGAAATGCAGGGATCATGGACAAAGATCAGTATTAATATGGTAACAAGGATGCATCCTAAAAGTTTCCGATGTTGTCTTAAAAAAAAAGAATATGAATATTGACCTTCCAGAAGATTAGAAATTTAGAATTCAAGTATTCAACCCTTTCACAAGCTGCAATTAAATTATTGGCCAAAACAAAAATCAGCAATTAAATTGAAACTTTTTCGTGAATTTCTATGGTAGTGGTTGAACCACAAACATCTCAATTTACTCGAAGGCTTATTCAAATAAGTCACTTAAAACTTTTATTTTATAGTTAAAAGCACTTAAAACTCCGTTTTAAAAAAGAAGAATAAAACTTTTGATTTTCAAGCGTTTCTCACTGACATTATCGGTTGTATATACTTGTTTCTAGCAAAATTCGAAACAGTTTAGTGGGAGCAAGATTTGCCCTTTTTTTTATGGAGCAATATTCTATACTATTCTAACTCGTCAAAAGATGATTTAAACTTATGTTAAGGAGGCGCTGACACAAACCTTACCAACTGACTTAACTTCCGTCTTTTTGATTTAAGCATGCCATATCTTGCAATTAAAGTGAAAACTTATAGCCCCAAGATTGATACGATTTCATTTGAGAAAATGGAGATTAGAGAGCAAGGACTTACAGCTTCAATGTCAATTTTGTACACCCAAAGCTTCCTTCTTTCTCTGCAACTTGTTCTATACGCCACCACAATATGCCCAACGGCCAAAACCAGCGAGCAGATGAACAGAGCAATATCTGTTGCTCTCACATACTCTGCTCTCTCCACACCAGAAGCCCCAAACACATACGAAGCCTTCAGTGAAACAAACACCAGAGACAGCACAGAACACATGGTTGTGATCCCCAAATATGGTCCGCGTGATAGCCTTGGTCCATCACAGAAGCTGTAAACGCCTGCAGATAAAAAAAAAAACCCCAATTCAAATTAATTTCATCATAATTAGATTAGTCGAAAAACATTTTAATCTACGAGGAGGTGATTCAAACTCGGGCGGTGGCAAAACACACTATTCTAGCTACTTTACGATCCTAAAACACGTCACGTGTGAATGGACACACTGACCTCGCCAACTAACCTACCTTATGTCTGCAATCTAAAAACATATGCTTCCTGCACCAGGATTCAAACTTGTAAATGTTCTGGTCTACAATCCCAAAACATATGCTTTTTGAGATTCATACTCGGGTGAAAAGCGACAGGACACACTGTATTGGCCGTCCTGGCCAGCCAACCTAACTCATTTCTGCAATCCCAATACAAATACTTTTAGAACCGTGATCCGTCGAACGCCAACTAACTCACGTCCAAAACATATGCTTCTCTTTTTTTTTCCGGCCAGCAGATTTTGTGCACAAAAATTGAAAGAAAAACAAGTAGTACCAAAAAATAAGCAACGAAAAGAGTAAAGATAAAGACTTACAAAATATGACAGCTGATCTTAGGATGGAAATCAACGGAATATCGACGAGGGAAGATCGAAAGTCGTAGTTACTGAAATGGGACGACAGCGTTTCCAGAGAAATCAAAGAAGAAGACGAAGAGGCGGAAAGTATAGCCGAAGGGAGAAGCGTATCGGCAATCACAAGCAGAATCGGAGCCGAAAACAGCAGCAGAGAAATCAACATAGTAATCAAGAAAAACACAGTCTTAACCCCCCTCAAAACCCTCTTCGATTTCTCCTCTTTCAGAAAACCCATGTCTTAATTTTCGATTTCGAGTTCTGGGTCTCGAAGAATGATCGGAGGCACTTCGACTGGTGCCGAAAGGGAGAAAGAAGGTAATTAAAAGGGGGTGGGAAGGGGGAAGGTGCAGTGCAGGCGTGAGGTGTAATGTTTTGACTGGACTCGGTTCCTGCTTTCTTCCTTGGAGGAGTGATGACAAAGACTGGAACTTTATACGCGCAAGTTGCCGGTCAAATGGATGAGTCCTCTCTTTCTCGGTATTTTTCGCGTCACAACGTTAACGGCAATACCTAAATGCCCTAAAAACGACAATCAACGACATATTTTCATTTCTTTTTTATTCAGAAAGGGTCCATTAAGAAATCATCGTGTGTGCCTGCATCTAACTTGCCACGGATAGTCTTCTATGCGCGTGAGTAGATTTTGATTGCTGATGCATTGAGAGTCCTAGACTATATATGTATGCGCTTACATAATAATTTTGCCACTTTCAGAGCAATTCTAGTGTAGGAGTCCTCCCTCTCAGGCAATTTATTATTCAATCCATTCCAGTGAACAGTAATTGTCCTAATGAGCAGTGCATTCCACTAGCAATTGCTTTTTGTATCTCCACTCCTACAGTGGAGTTGCCCTGGCAATTGGCAATAAAATATTAGTATTTTTTTATTTATAAAATAATACATAATAATTTTATTTGTAATTTCGGATAAGATTTTTAATCGTTCTCGTTGCGCCACGTGTCATTATCCGAAAAACTAATAACAATAAAATATTTGTATTTTTTTTATTTATAAAATAATTCAAAATAATTTTATTTGTTATTTTGGATAAAAAATTTAATTGTTCCCGTTGCGCCATGTGTCATAATTTGAAAAGACAATTATTGGTGATGGATTTCTAATAAGGTTTTGTTTGAAACAAATTGGATAGAAACTTTGAGAGAAAGATAGGAATGTGGTTGAAAGTTGTTGAGAAAATATGGAATTGTGGTGTAAGGTAGATGATAATGCCAAGGTATTTATAGAAAAGTAAAAAAAAAAAAATTTTAAAATATTTTCCAGGATTTTTATATATTTTTTACAATTTTTAAAATTTTTATTCAACTAATTAATCTTTGCAGTTGGATTTAAAAAGAATTGAATTCCAACACTCCATATTGTGCCATGTGTCACAACGGTAGCATTTCTGAATTTTTAATTTATAATGGAAAATAATATCAACCGTTGATCTGACATCCAACGGTTGATATTAAATTTGATTATTTATTTATTTTTTTACCGTTGCAAATCGGACGACCCAAATTAAAGAGCCGTTGAGATCGCATGGTCAATGGGAAGCCACGTGGCTTCCCAACAGTAACATTGATTGCAAGTGGATTGCGGGCCCCACCCGCTGACAGTTGTCGACTGATACGCCCCCACTCCAGTGTGGGGTGCACGCGCCTGACAGAAAAAAATATAAAATTTGGCTGACGCCAGGATGACGTTAGCCATGACGTCATAGCCACTGGGTGGCTCGCCCTGTCAATTCTTCACGGTCCCCTTGCTCGGGCCTCGCCTGTCCCTCGGGCTCTCCTCTGCTGGACCTCCTCCCTCGAGCAATTGGGGCCTGTTTGGTCCACCATCCATCGAGCAACTCCACCTGCTGGACTTGCTCTCAGTCTCTTACTTAGGTGGATAAATTGCGATCGTTGATAATTGTGGGTATTGAATTTTTTCAAGCTTGTGTGCACAATAACTTTCTTGAGAACTATCTCATACTCACGTGAACTAATTCTGATTGTTGATGAATCGTGAGTTTTAAATACGAACTAAGATGCGTTTCTATGCAATAACTTTGACAAAGACAATTTTCTACGAGCGTGAATAAATCGTAACCATTTATGTATCAGATGTCTTAAAATCATTTAGGTTTGCATGT
Organism: Gillenia trifoliata; assembly: GCA_018257905.1. Classification (NCBI taxonomy): domain Eukaryota; kingdom Viridiplantae; phylum Streptophyta; class Magnoliopsida; order Rosales; family Rosaceae; genus Gillenia; species Gillenia trifoliata. The sequence continues at coordinate 24,339,600 of CM031086.1, forward strand.
GTGTCTACGCAATAACTTTATCAAGGACATTCGTCTACGTTCGTGATTAAGTATTGATCCTTTAGGCATTGTGAGTCCTTAATCATCCGAATTTTGGGTGTATGCATATTTAATAACTTTGTCATAATCTGTCTCACTAGCGTGCATGATTCTTAATGTATTGTAAGCCTTATATAAATCAACGATCAAAATTAATAATTTTTACGTAAACGACTAACCGTAATCCATAATTTTGAAGTTTATTGCTACAGAGTTTTGCCACGTGTATGGGGTCAATTGTCCAGAAGGATTTAGGTTGTACAATGTACATGAATCTTATCAAATGGGCAAGCCGCTAACCCAAAGTTTATTCTATATTTCTTTTTCCAAAAAATTTGGTTCACTTCACTATTTTAAAAACTGCCAATCAATTGAACCGGGTATGGTGGAACCGACCGATTCGAGACCATGTGACCACATGGAACAATTTGCCTTTGCGAATCAATTTGTGGGTTTTTAATCAATTTTTGGTTTGTGTACATTTGGGGGCTAAATACTTTACAATTGTATAACAATTTTCTAATGACGTCGTGGTTAGATTAATTGGTGGTTGAATTGATAAACCGTTATGGGTCATGCTGATAATAATCCAATTTAATCTGATCTTTAATCAGATAAAAATAATATTTAATCCAATCTAATCTAATCTGTCCTAAAAAGTTAGGCAAATTGAGTTATAAAGTATGGGATTGTAACGTTGGCATTGGAAACTTTGGTGAATAAATTCAAAATCCATCTGGGAACTGACCCAGATATCCCTCCATTGGCAGCAATCATGCACCTAATCTCTATGTAGTCAGTAGTGACAAGAGGACCCTATGTGGCCTGGCACGTTGGTGATACTAAAAGAGATTCCTCATACAACGGCTAGTAAGTATACACTCTACCACATACATATATATATATACACACACATATACATATATGTGTACATTTTCCTGTGTTATATTACAAATGTGTTTTTTCTTTTACAAATGTTTAAATTAATAATAATTGGGTGCTCTTGCTGTACATAACTTCATAACCTAGATAATGAGAGATTGTGTGTGGAGTTTGTGAGAAACTTTAATAAGGTTGTCTTATTAGGACAAATCGCTCTTCGGCCGAGACTAAAGCACGTAGAGTCTACTCAAGTTTTCTCGTGTAAATGGCCACACTCTTATACAACATTTTCATTCCGTGATAAGAATTGTAAATATAAATGGCATCATGTGATAAGAGTTGTAGATATAAGAAGATATATTTCCGAGTTATATGTAATAATCTTTCCGAAACGAGCCTACATATGGCCTGCGCAAAGTTGGAGAAGCCATCGAGATTAACTGAAGTTTTGTCCTCCAGCTGTTTGTAAAGATGCCAACGTGCTTCTCCGGCAGCATAATTTGTGTTATGAAACACTACATATGCCAGGCTATGCCAGCTTTGGTGCTTTGTTTATGAACGGGATCCAAAAGGTGCGTGAGAGCAACCCAACAACAACAAACTACAACTACAACAACGTGCTTAATTGTTTCCAATTTGGTGGCTTAATCTTAATTAGTGGTAATATTACTACTGTAGTAGGCTAGTTGCTAGTGAATTGCTAGTGAGTGGGTGAGTCATGAGTCCTATTTATAGGTTCTTTTTGTTGACTGGTGTTTTATTCCCAACTTGACTTTATTAATTTTGGTATTTGAAGATTGAAATTTTTTGAGATTTCGGTCCGTTTAATTCATCACATGAAACAACATTGTGTATCAACCAACTATATTATTTACATCAAAATGCAATATTGAAAACTAATTAAAACCAAGGCTTGACTTGTAATGTGGCACAAAACGTACGCAAAACCTAAAGAACGAGTTAAGACATTGTTAAAATCATAGTAGAGTTAGATATTTAGGTATGTTGGAACGAAAAAAACTTACATGCAACATGTTTCATACCATTTCTTCTCACGTGAGAATACATGTATGGTGAGAAGAGTACGAAACAAGTTGCATGCAAGTTTTTCTTCATTAAAAAAAAGATGTATCTTGTTATATTGTTTGACAATATATATATATATATATGTTGCTAGATCACAAATCTAACTAGACGTTTTATCATATTAATGTACCGTCCAAATTTAAATTCGATAACATAGGACGTTAATAGTTCATACGAAAGAGAACATAACCATGGCAAAAAGAGCATTACTCTTTTACTTTTAATCTTGACATCCACATATCTAGCTGATAGAACATTTCTTACATGACCTTTTGAATGCGTGGAATCACGTCCGATTCCACTCTCACGGCGCATGTCCGCTCCCACTGTACTAAAAAGAAATTCATAGCTACGTCATTACCTTTTGACATAGATGGGATGGCGAATATATTTACATAAATATATTATATATATATATATCTATATAATCTTTATCTGTGTGAAAACTGTGAATCTTGGATAAGACCAAACCCCTTTTACGTAATAAGCCAAATTAAAATTGAACAAAATCTGTCTTTTGCTTGGAGGACTCGCCAAAGCAGCCCCAATGTTAGTATTTTGTCAAATGCGTAAAAAGTTGGTTCAAACTTAATAAAATCCAAGTGTTTTTGGGTTCAAACGTAATATATGATCCACATTTGTATTTGGAGCCGCCTTTTGTTAATTATAATTAGTGAGTCAAATGTCAGAAAAATCAATGGCCAGGATTCTAGAACCACATCATGGGAGGCCCGTGAAAACAACATGGTATTGTGACATTTGGTGCTCAATTATAAGGTTTATCATATTATTCTATATTTTGAAGTGCTTATGATGTTGAACAAATGCTAAATTATGGTTTGTGCTAAAATAATCATATTGTTCTGCATTTAATTTTGAAGGGTTGTGGTGTTGAACAAATGCTATAAGTTTGGCATACCAACTCAGAATAGTACACAACAAATTTTCATTGTTATCATTTTTCACTGGCAAATCTAACCACTATTCCTTAATTCAGTCAACTACTATTCTTTCATTTCCCAACAAAATTTCTTGATTATAATTTTTCTCTATAAATTAAGCATTTTTTTCTATATACAATGATATTTTACGCTAATAGATGATTTTAGCTAATTAAGCTTCACAATAGTTTAGCCACAATAATTTGGTATACAACCCGCTATTTTCAGCTCTCGAATTAAATATCTCACACTTACAAATGAAGATAAATACCACTTGATTGTAGTACTACTAACAAATTAAGCACATTTTTATATTCAATGTGTATTTTCATTTCAAGACTACAATGAGGGCGAGGCTGCGAAGAATATGTTAGGAAGTCTTGCATATGAACTTAAAAAGAGTTGGGTCACTCCTATTGCTAATTGGTTGCGAAGTTGAACCTCAACTTTTTAATAATATTATAGTAGGTTGGCCACGTGTAAAGTCCAATGATCATATATATGCTCCACGTCCTCAAGTTAAGTTTTCTATGTGGTTAGTTGAGTCATGATCTCCATTGCTAATTAATTTGAGATAAAACTTTACACGTGAGCGACTCACCTAAGCATTCATCGAACTTTTTTTCTGTGCAATCGAGTTGTTACGTGTTGGTTACATAACCGCTTTTTAACCTTTCTATTGACATTTCATGAAAATGCATGGGACAACGTATGGAATCTGATTCCCAAAAACTCCATGCTTGTGCCCTATGAAACAAAAGGGGAACTTTCCACCTATAAGATTGGAAATTGAATTGTATTGCCAGAATTACAGTGAATGGGCGAATGAGAGTGAGAGAGACAGATCACAGGATCAACATTGTTCCAGAAGGAATCAAAACGCAGGCAATTACCATGAGCTAGCTTACAAATGATACCATAAACAAGAACAGTAAAATTGACTTTGGTAGATGCCTTGAGATTCTTAGCCAAATCACTATTGTATGGTTCTTTAGGCTTTTATTGTCTGAGTGGTACTTAGTGATACGAGTTGTGCTTGTATCAGTCGTGCATAGTTCTGTGGTTGAATGTTAGTCATTGATTTATATAGTTGTGTTCAAAAATCAAATATACAATGTCATGTGGGAAAATTAAATACATGTCGTCGTTTTATGTAAATCCTTATCAATTATGTGTGTGTCATCGGACACGTACCAAACTCGGAAATGTGTATAAACACGCAAACAGAATGAAGGAAAAGAAGAAAACAAAGGAAGAACATTGTCCACCCCCCTAGAAAGATAAGCGTGGCCCTTCACTTAGTATTGAAGGGAACAAAGATGGGCATGTATTTATGCACATACGCGTACAGCACGCGGAACAAATTGATTAACATTAATAACTTTCTAGAAACCAAAGTGGATGATGTGGATTAATTGTCACACAATTTAACTTTTCTTCTGCAAACATTTGTTGTTAATTTATTATGGAAAAAGGGCATGGCATTGGCACGCATGGGACACGGATTTTGAGCATGGATATCAACGTGCATTACTCGTAGAAATACTATAAAGAATGTCTTTTATAGCATGAAAATACTGTTATTGTAGCGTTTCGTGTTATACTATAAATATATGTGTTAGTTTTTTAACATAACATTATATTATTAACACGAGACATCAGGTGACAGTATACACGCACAATACAAGTTGTTCTCCGGTTCAGAAGTAATGAAAATGTGTGGCATGTTATGTAGTTATGTGAACCTTTGCATTTTTTAAATATAATGGCAAAGATAAGATTTTGGAAAAGACACACCTGGCTGGCTCTTGTCATGCCCTTTTGTCATTCACAAAGATAGTATGATGGCTGCGCAAACGCAATAATTTTGGAGGGAAGGTGTTTTCAAAATAATTAAATTCCAAATAATGGAGTGTATGCAATTTTGTATTGTTTTTTCAACAAGAGAGAACAACTAAGACTAAGACTCATCACAACTAATGAGGAGGAGTCCCATCCATCTAGATAATCATATCTCATCACACTTCAAAGCAAAACTAGACATAATTCAGAAGAAAGAGCAATGTTATAGAAATATCAAATTTGTTTATCAAATGACGTGACAATATTTGATTGATTTAAATTTGAATGTATTTTAAACCGTCATATCACTAACAAAGAATGAGTTCACACATATACTGACACATCATTTGGTAACATATTTTACCAATAAATTTGGCCAGTCTAACATCATTGTTTCTTAAAATTGAGAATTTCACTAGTTGTGTTCTATAAAATGGGGAGAAAAATGAGGAAGGGAAGAAAAGAAGTATTTAGACAAAATGAACCAAGCCCAACCCAAAATCGACCCAAAGTCAACCAAACCCAGCCCATTAAATTCTGATTATGTCAAAGCAAACCCGGCCCATCTCAATAACTCCATTTAAATCAAACCAATATAATTATAATAAAATTTAGACTCACGGAACGTCACCCAATAATTAATTCTCGCTGACCACGCCCTATAGGAATCATCGAATCAATAGCAATAAGCCCTATAGGAATCATCGAATCAATAGCAATAAGTCCTGTTTGAAGAGGCTCGTATACGGAATGTCTCGAAATAATACCAGGAGCGCGTTGCGAACCTTTTTATTGATTTCCCTCGTACCTTTCGCCCCTTTTTCGCAAGTTCGCGACGCGCCGTGCCCAACGACATGGCCACGCGATCCTTATGGAGAGCCACGAAGCTCGCACTGTCGGCGACCGCCCTCATCGGCGGCGGAGCGGCGGCGAATGCCGCCACCTCCGACGACCCCGCCATGACTTTCAAGCTCTACACCACCGTTCCCCCACGGCTTGTTCGTGACGCCTTGACAGCCGCCGTCATCGCCTTCGGTAAGTCCCGCTCCGCCTCATAACCTCTCCGTTTTCTCCAAGCAATGTCAATCCTAGGGTCTAGGGTTTACAATACGTCGCCGTTTCAAAGTTGTAATCAGTCAATCGAGTATTAGTAACTCAGCTTTAGCTTAATTAATCAGATTCGTTAAATTTTAAGTGAAAAGTTGATTGTAATGGAGTTCTGAAATTGCTTGTATGTAATCAGATTATGAATATTCACTGTTGGGGCTTCCTGAAGGAAGCAGTGAGAGGGCAAAAGCTAAGCATGAAGTTCACCTCAGGTCTGCACTTAAGCTTCAAGAATTGTGTTTCAAAAATGGAGGAATATATATTAAGCTCGGTCAGCATATCGGGCAGCTGGTAAGCTTTCGAATTCAAATTCGAAATGATCAATCAGAATTCGGAACATTATGTGTTGATAGAAAGCAATGGAGCTGATTGATTTTGGGTTAATTTGATTTTGTACAGGAATACTTGGTACCTGAAGAGTATGTCCAGACAATGAGGGAGTCCATGTTGAACAAATGTCCGGTTTCTTCGTACGAACAAGTGTGTGAAGTCATCAAGAAAGAGCTCGGAGATACGCCCGATAAAGTATATGATTTTCGTTGCATGGGTTTATGGTTATGCTCTCTTAAATGCTTGATTCTCTATTAGCTTACATTTAGGTTTTGATCATTTTTGCTTTGATGAATGCAGATTTTTTCTGAATTTGATCCTGTTCCAATAGCAAGTGCTTCCCTTGCACAAGTCCATGTTGCTTGCAATCACAATGGCGAAAAAGTGGCTGTGAAGGTCCCCGTTGTCAATTTTATAAGGGTTTTTACTGCTAGGTGCAATCAAGTAGTCTTTCAGATTTATTCAAACATGCATTTTTCTTATCAGAGTTTTCTTTCTTGGCCCAAATAATTTTCAATTTTCAGGTTCAGCACACTCACATGACAGATACTGCAGCTGCGGACTGTGCTACTGTGAACTTTATTGTGAACACCCTGCACCAGATTTTTCCTTCTTTCGATTACAGGTAGTTCTACTAAACCTGTTGTACCTGTTTATTGTCTCACCTAGTTACTAGTTGATAAGAAAGTTAGATAAACACCATGCTCATCTTGCTGACAACCATAGATGTTATGGTACTGGTTACTGATTTTCATTCTTGCTTTCATTAACAGGTGGTTGATTGAGGAGATGCGGGAAAGTTTACCCAAGGTAATTTGTTTCAATTTCTCTAACCGTTGATTGGCTTCTTCATAACCTTGTAGAAATATGTCTACAATATGTCTAATTGTCTATTAGTCTAAAACTTTTATATGTTCATAAAATCTTTTTGGCATAAAATGTTTGTTTCCTTCTTAATATGCCACTGTAGCGATAGAAAAACACGTGGATTTTGGACCTTAGATTGACTTGTGTAGTGATTCTCTATCATCCAAATATGTGCTGCCTAGTATTTTCAATAGATGTGTTGTCATTTGATCGTATGTGATTGTGGAAATCAGGAACTAGATTTTATAAACGAGGCCAAGAACAGTGAGAAATGCTTGGAAAACTTTCAGAAGCTCTCTCCTCATATTGCAGCTTATGTATATGCACCAAAGGTGCATTGGAGTTTAAGTACCTCAAAGTTGTTGACCATGGAATATATAGATGGCGCACAAGTAAGTGATGTAAAGACCATCAAAAAACTCGGAATTCTACCTGATGAAGTTGCAAGACTAGTAAGTCCATGAGCTTCATGTCATGTTTTACAATCTAGGTTTAGACAATCATGTTGTACAAATATTGATTGGCCCATTCAAAATTACACACTCTTTCGTCTAAACAATCCTGTTGATCATAAGTTGGCCACAGAAGTAGGTCTCGTAATATGACTGCACATTGATTTGACTGCAAAATGAATTAAGGTTTTAGGACATTGGAACCACAGTTTTGGGTCTATGGTTTAAGGTTGAACCTAAAATATATTCCTTCCACAAAGGCTGGTGACTGCAAAATGAATTAAGGTTTTAGGACATTGGAACCACAGCTTTGGGTCTATGGTTTAAGGTTGAACCTAAAATATATTCCTTCCACAAAGGCTGGTTTTGGACGCATGTTCCTCTGTGTGATTCATTATTTTGATTATGTGTTAAGGCTATCAAACCATGGACCACAAAAAGGAAACTAACTTGTGCTTCAGCTTCCTTATAAAGATGTAATCTTAGCAAGTTAGTGAGAAAAAAAGACATAACATTTGATGTTCTTTTTGCAGGTTAGTGAATCTTTTGCAGAAATGATGTTCAAACACGGGTTTGTGCATTGTGACCCCCATGCTGCCAACTTGTTAGTTCGTTCTCTGCCTGGTAGTGGAAAGAGCTTTCTAGGTGAGAATCTACATTGTTGTAGAGGCTGTCATTTGAGAGTTTTTATAGTAGTTTACTTTCTATAGTAACCACAACTAGAGGTAAACCATGACCTAGCTCTATGGTATTATGATATCCCACCCCATTTGTTTGAGAGCTAGTTGGCTTGTCATCTTCATGATATCTTATCATGCTAAGCTTCTGGGTCACAAGGATGACTGTAATGCTGCTGATAAACTGTTTGGTAGTATATTTGTGTATTTCTCAATCATATTGGGGTCTTCAAGACTCACACTGTTGTTGATAAGGTGCCACAAGTTGCTGTGTACTTGTGGTTGTAATAGTAAAGCACAATATATGCAGATCTTCTAGACTCACTCAGTTATTTTTCCCTGACTTCTCATGTACAGGAAAGAAAGAACCACAGTTGATACTTCTAGACCATGGTCTGTATAAAGATCTTGACTCCGAGACCAGAACTAACTATGCTGCACTGTGGAAGGTGCACCATTGCTTTTCTTGAATTAGTTTTCTTCCATATTGTAGCAACTTACTTTGCCGCGTTCTCTAAGTTATTATGATTGTTGCAGGCGTTGATTTTTTCTGATGCCAATGCGATAAAAGAATATAGTGCAAAATTAGGTGCTGGAGAGGATTTGTATGCATTATTTGCAGGGATTCTTACGATGAGGCCTTGGAATAGGGTCATTGACCCAGCCGTTGATCATTTGATTATACAAGGCACTGAAAGTGACCGTTCAGAACTGCAGGTGAGCTCTTGCAATTATATAAGTGCTTTCGTCTGAGTTATATGCTGTTACCGTGTTGCTGATAAGTTCTTTTGTGTATTGGTACTTTTTTCACCGACAAAAAGCAACTCACTTTGGAGCTTTGTTCTCCTCAATTAAATTCTTGTGTTATATGATTGATGTGGATGGTGTATAAATCATAATTTACCACTCTCACAGCTTGAACATCCCTCAATGTTTCATTTGCAGATGTACGCTTCTCAGTATTTCTCTCAAATCTCAGAACTTTTGAGGAGGCTGCCGCGCGAGATTCTTTTAATGCTGAAGACAAATGATTGTTTGCGATCAGTTAGCAATGCTCTGGTATTACTTTGTTGTTATTTGTATTGCCGATACCATTGAAAACCTGATTATAGTAAGATGAACCTGCTTTTCAACTAGCTGCTGTTGAGTACATGTAACATTTTTTGCCGTCTGCATAAGCTGTATGTCAAATGTCCTTACCATGCAGCCGTTGAGTTAACTTTATGAATTTCTAAACTTAATACTCAAATTTTGTGAGTCGGATTTCAGTTGTTGCAGAAAATTAACATAAGCATCTAGTATTAGGGAGCTGTCTTCTATTTTTAATTTTTGAGCTTGAACCTGAAATGCTTCTCAAACAGTTGCAGGTACCTTCTCTTGAGACATTCATGATCATTGGCAGGGTTTCTTCCGAAGCTATCATTGAGGCAAAACTATCGGAAAAGAGATCCTTCCTACGTTGGTTGAGTGCTTGGTTAGACAAAATCATATTAGAAGTTCGACTTTTTACAATGCAAGTAGCGTTGTGGCTTATACGGGGAAGGAAGCTTTATCTTGGCAAAACTGAAAAGATACTGTAGAAACACAATTTCTATCGACTGACAAACTCAGGAAACCCAAAGATTGGTGAAACTATAGTTACTTCTTTGTTCATTACCCAAAAATGGGCATACACATTCTTTGTCTCCATTGATCAAGCTGCTTCATCTACAAGCAGGGTCTCTGAAAATGGATTGACAGGTGATTTTTTATCGCAACGGAAGGAATAAATGATTTGTATTCTATCATTTTTGTTTTATACATAATTATTCTCAGTGTCCTCTGGGATCTGATCTATGTTTAGAAACCCTTGAAAGGAGAACTGTATATCAGAAGCAGATTATTTGCTAGAGATATTAGTTATATACTTTATATGCACAGAGAGATTTTAGACTTTTGAACCGATTCTTTCACAGATGAGTTGTACATTACATTCTTATTTGGATAATAAAACTTCTTGAGTTACTCATATGAGTTATATCTTGACCTCATCCGTATTCTGGTTGTCGAAAACACACATGAATCAGGTGTTCTATGCAGTGTGCCCCCCCCAATCCCTTGCTTCCCAACATGCTTCTTAAACGCAAAGGCTCCATGGCAAAGATCTTGATTGGCTGCAGACTGAGGTAAAACTTTCCCTTATCCAGAGAAAGAATAAGCATATACTTGAATGCCTAGGATTCGGAATAGTGTTGGGATTTGAAAATGCCAGGATCAGTCTCGCACATAGGTTGTGCTTGGTCTCACATCCCACAAGCATGAATGACCAGATTCAACGCCCGCGTATGCGCCTGATCCTAGCACAGTACCACTCATGTTCCTAACATTGACCGTTTCCATTGATGGAATAACTGTGGTTGGTTTTATTTAAATTTCAGCAGTGTCCTTGTTATTTAGGAATGGTAACTAATAGTAATAGGGAATGGATGGGAATAAATGCCACTTCTGGTAGTGGTTGGTTTATTAATTCCGGTAGGCGTTATTGCCCCCTTCTCCAATCGTTGTCCTGTCAATTAAACTTCAACTAAAGTATTGTCGACTGCTACTTTTCTTTGCGTATAATTTTTTTGGGTTGAGTGTGAATTATAGACCCTTTTGGATTATGAACATTGGCAACAACAGCTGCACACACTTTTTGCTTCACCCTTCCATGGAAGTGTTACCTCCAAAGGAATTCGTGTCGGAATTGCTTCTGCAAGTAGCACTTCCCCTAGAATTACACCGAAATTTTTTACTTCTGTCGAGCACCGTTAGAAGTGCTCTTAAATTATCTGAAAGCGCTTTTAATTCTTCCAAAAACATTTGGAAACGTAGCATTTCCGATTCGGACCCTGATTGTTTCCATCTAACTTTTACCTAGCAGAGAAGTAAGTAAGAGGCCTGTGCCTGGTTGATATCGGACGGTGGGTATTGAAAGATGGTGAAAGGATGATCAAGTCTTTGTTTGGTTGATTGGCTGGTTGGTAGTTAGTATTTGTTTGAAATTGAATATTACAACATACTCAGGTCCCCATCAAAAACAGATGATAGGAAAAAAGATACAACAAGTCATAAGGGCAACATTAAATGGGAAGGGCTGGTTGTTCGGCCAAGTTTGGTGGCCTATTTAGTATTTACCAGCTTCACCTTCTTCTACGTACCTACGCCCCCGCTCTCCACGTAACCCCGCCGATTGCTTTTATTTTTCTTTGTTTTGAGATTTCTTCTAAACTATAAGCGTTTTCTGATAGCTATCGTTATTGAATGTGTTAGATAGAAATTTAGACGTGTTTCGGTTCTTAAAAGCACTTTTTAAAAAGTGGGCCTCGTTTGAAAGTCTTTTTAAAATGTCTGGAAGTGTTTTTAGTGAAAGTGTTTTTAAGTTTTAAAAACACTTGAAAGTGCATTTTGTAAAAAACACTAATTATGTGTTTCTTGTAAGAAACACTTTAAATATTTTTTCAGGATTCACTTGCATCAAAAGTGCATTTAGTCATTTTAAAAGTATTTTCAAAATTTTTTCAAAAAGTACCTAACTGTTTCTCCATAAAGCACTTCTAATTATTATTTTTTTCTTAAAAAATAAAACTTGAATTTTGAGTAAAATTTTCAACATATTTATAGTAAAATGCTTTGTAAAGAAGCAAAAGGAGCCCTAAATATTTTCTTGTATTACCCGAAGGGCCAAGGCATAGATTTATTTTACAAATCTTTTCCTCAAATGGGTTTGACTTTAATGATTTTCGATCTAGAAGACTATTGATTTGGTCAAAGGCTACATCCTAAGTGCTGGCTGCCTCTATAAATGATAAACATTAAATAGGTCAAATCATATTAACACAAGAATTAGCAAACAATAATAATGGAAGTTTGTTTGCAAGAGCAATGCTCTATTTTGAGGTTTCTGTAATTCTATTTGAAAAAGTAGGTCGAGGAGAATGTATGTAGTAAGGCTAGGGAAAGTGATTTGGAGAAGAAAAGTGACTTCTATGGGCAAATAATTTGCCAAACTTATTACAGTGCGTGACGCAGTTAAATAGTTCGTAACGCAGTTGATTAAGAGTATTTTTTTTTATGCAGTTTTAAATTCAATAAACACCTCAGGAACTTTATTTCAGCCCCATTACACTTGTAAGAACTAGAACCGTACTGTAAGTTTCTCCCTATTCAATACTCTTTTTTGCAAAACATTAGTATTCGGTACTCCTTTAAAATTGTTAAAAGTGTTTATCAGTTATAAAATACTTTGAGTACTTTTTAACGAGTATTTTTTACAACAATTTATCGTGCTTCTTATAAAAGTGTTTGTCTCAGATTTAAGGTCATTTCCAGTCAAGAGCTATAGGTCATTTTTAGCCCGAATTTATACAAAATCTAAATTTAACCAAGGGCTGGGTTCATATAACAAGCCCTCAAGTCCCTCGGCGGATCCCAACATGTGCATCTCAAGTTAAGATAGAAAGATTTAGTCAGATGAAAAAATTTAACCCTACAATATTTTTTTTTCTTTTCCCAAAAAATAAATAGCTTATATTAAATATAATTAAAATCGAACATCAACACCCGGCTCAGCAGACAATACATTGAATAATCAATTGGGTTCAAAACGATCCCTTGTAGAAACAAAAGCATCCACCGAGTGTGCAGCCTCATTACAACACCGAGGTACAAAACGAAACACCACCTTATTGAATTGAGAAGCCGAGATGCAAATATCATGAATAATGCCTTCCCTTTAACAATCGTATCCACCAATCTTTGCATTTCTTTCAACTTCCACATTTCGGAAGCCCATCTCCAAATAACTAAGGGCTACATATAGCCTAACCGGAGATGACCTAACTTCCATTGAGAATTAACATTTGGTTGTAATTCTCGGAGTAGGCTACAGTGCTTGCAAGCATTGAATGCTCACATTGATCTCACCGTTAAAACGAGAGAGGAGGGAGGAGAGAGCGGGAAAAGAAGGGTGAGATCAGTGTAAGTATCTAATGTCTGCGAGCACTGTAATCAGTCCCGTAATTCTGTTCCTTGGTCAATGTCCAACCAGAATCATGATGATTCCTCCCCACAACATAATTACCGAAACGGTTTTGTCATGACTCATCAAATCTTTTTTTACTCCTTTTATATATACAATACAACCCCAAATAAAAAGCAAAATTACGATTTACGAGGTACATTGACAGAGACCCATCTTATAACATTTGCTTTCACCCAGCTACCCACCAAACCAAACCAATTGAGAGTAAACTCCTCGTCCTCGTCCTACTGCTCTCTACTCATCCGACCAATTCCTCTTCTTCTTCCTCCTCGGACATTCCCGTGATTTTAGAGAGAGAGATGGTCGGACCGGCGAGGCCTGTGTTTGTTCTGTTCGGATCCTCCATTGTTCAGATGAGCTACGACATCGGCGGTTGGGGCGCCATTCTCGCCGACATCTACTCTCGTAGAGTTCTGTTGCTCTCACTCTCTCCACCTGTTTTTCTGATTTGGGTCGTCAATTTTTCACTGCGGAAATTAAGAAACAACTCTAAAGTTGCAATCTTTGGGTTCATTTTACTTATTGGGTTTGTGATTTTTTGTAGGCAGACATATTGTTGCGTGGTTACTTTGGTTGGAATTCACGGCGTGCTGTAAATGTCCTTGATCAAGTTTTTCCCAAAGTAATTATGGTTTTAGCTGAAAAGTTACTATTCTTTTCAATATGTGCTTGTCAAGGGAAAGTAATTTAGTGATTTTAACACGCCTTGTTTAGTCCCTGCACTCGCTGTGACTGAGTGCGGAAAAAAATTGTAAAATATTCGATTTCGAGTGTACACGGTTAAAAGTGGAATGCGAAAATCGCTACCCTTTTGAGAATAATGGTGAACCATAAAAAAATCTTTGTCAAAGAGAAGCATTATATGGGTTGTGTTGAGGAGTAGATTAGAGTAGTGTGTCCGCCCATTTGCTTCGAATCCCTTTTATGTATATTAGAGTAATTTAGAAAACCGTCTTGTAAAAAGGAACATGTGTGATGAAGACTGATTTGTTTGTTTGTAGTCTTATTTCTTAATAAGTGGCATGTTTTGGGGGGGAATTATTAGATTACAAACTTAGATATTTTCTTTGTTTATACTATTATTTAGGCATTCTTTTGGGTCAAATATTTAGGCTTCAATAATGTACACAGCGCTCTGACTCCAGTGTTGCGTTTCTGTTCGTGTTCTAGGATGCTGCTGTAAAACCTTCTTTGGTGATAGTTTATTTTGGTGGTAATGATTCTATGGGGCCTCATCCATCCGGCCTCGGCCCTCATGTCCCGCTTCCTGAATATATCGAGAACATGAGAAAGATTGCAAGTCATCTGAAGGTACTTTCTTCATCTATGTTAGGATACACGCCGTTGAATTATTGAACCATCTGTTCCATGAATTCCATTTCGGCATCTATTGTTTTTCTAGGCTCCACCGTTTTTTGTTGTTTGCATTGTTGAGAAGTACACATAACAAACAGAAGCAACGGTTCATTTAGCGTGCCAAATTTGTTTTCAGGAAACAAAAGCGGTCGTTTTTGGACACTTGAAAACGAATTTGATTAATTACCCAGAATCATGTATATTTTTTAATGTGGTTGCAGTAATTCGACTCTGGTTTTGTTGCATATATGTTTCCTGTAGGGTCGTCATCAAACGAGAGAATATTGTGCTTGCATATCTAACTGAAAATTTTGATGCATTCTAACACGGTATGTTTGAAAACCAGAGCCTTTCAGATTCAACGCGGATCATCTTTCTTAGTTGTCCTCCAGTGAATGAGGCCTTAATAAATACAAACACAAGGTATTCAGATGCAACTCTTGTATTTATAGTTAGCGTTTTCACATGTCTATGGCAGTGTCCCTTATATGTCATGTTTTTCCTCTTTAAAAGCAGCGGGATTTTCAGCGAGATGATACGAACCAACAAGTTATGCCAACAGTATTCAGAAGCTTGTATAAAGCTGTGCCAGGAAATCAATGTCAAGGTTGTTGATCTTTTCACTGCACTTCAGAGAAAAGATGACTGGAGGAATGCTTGTTTTACGTAAGTTAACTTGGCCTTGTCGCTCTCTCAGTTTTGCTAATACCATCTGTTTTGACATTTGTATCATTTGCTTTTAAATCATCAATTTCCCTGCCTAATATCTTAGCGTCCTCATGTACTGGATAAGTTTTATATGTATACTTTTGAATCATCAATTGCCTGGTCCCCTGATATACCTTGCGGATAATATTTGTGCTAGTAAGGTCGTAAATGTAATGGAGCCATGATTATAGACGATTAGCCATAACCTGTACAGTTGATTAGATATTACACCTTCATGCGTCTTGCTACAGGTGTGTTTTTCAGCGCACATATTCAAATCCTTTAAGTAAACATTTGGCCCCTCTTTGATTCAGTTGTGAAGAATTTTTTTTCTTCCAGTTAATAGCTCATACGCTATCAAATCCATATATTTGGGAAAAAAATGCTTAATAATCTTCTCTTCAGAGAGAAGGTTTCATTCCTCCATCCATCACAGGTAAATGTTTAGATGATTTTCGTCATATGATAGTCTTTAGGAACCAAATGCAAAGTAGGGATGAAATATCATGATCACTGTGCAGATATCTCTTTGAGATGTATTCCTTCCACTTTTTCGCTGAGCAGAGTGAAATGAGAGTGTCATTATGCACCTTTGTACTGATCTCCACCTTTAAAGTCATTTAGCATTGAAATAAATCGGTCTCTTAATTCTTTTACGTATCTCCTTATCTTTTTTCAGAGATGGGGTTCATTTTTCTTCTGAAGGGAGCAAAATAGTGGTGGAAGAGATACTCAAGGTACTGAGAGAAGCTGACTGGAAGCCAAGTTTACACTGGAAATCCATGCCGATAGAATTTTCTGAGGATTCACCATATGATCTTGTTGCTGCTGACGGAAAGACAACGTTAAATCCCTCCAGCTGGACTTTTTATAGGGAGATTCAGTGGGACTAGTTTTCCGGAGGGGAATGATTTCCGCACTGCTCCTTTCTCCACATGCACCCCTCTCTTTTCCTCTAGCCTTTAGAATCGATTGACAGAAACAAGGGGAGGAGTGCAGAAGGACAAAACGAGAGTGTGAAAATCACTACCCTTGTGGAATCATGTTTCATCCGTGTTAAGTCTAATGAAATAGCCAAAAATAAAAAAGGGGATGTGGGGCAGAGTGGTGAATATATGATTGCAATTTCTAGTTATAAAGTGCAAATCAATTAAATTAAATTAAATTTATATGCAATTATGCACATTGATAATGATAATTCTGATATTGGAACCACTAGTGAATACTTTTTTTTTCCCTGACAAATTTGAAGCACATTGTAATCCTCTATTTACAAAAAAGGAAAACCTCTTGAAAACACATGTTTCTTTTCTCTATCCATTGATATTGGCGCTCGAAAAAAATTATTTTAAAATTGCTAACACCAATTTCTTATTCTGATCTATTTAGTATTTATCTCGCAAAATTGTACATAAATTATATATTTTTTTTTATCAAATGCGAGGTTCATATAGGAAAATGATTCTCACATACCAGACATGCATCTAGAGAAAGAAATGGCGTATGAAAATCACTTTGTAGGTGTTACACTATATAACTTCTTTTGTTGAAAAAGAATCGAAAGATGCTTCATTCAAAAGAAATGAAACAACGTGAAGTTAATATAACATAGCTTAAAAGATTTATTTAAAACTCAAACATGAAAATCAAAAACAAAACCCTAATTTTATTTGTGTTTTTTAGAAGGGAATTGTTATTGACACTTCAAAATTTTCATTTTGTATTCTTTTCAAGTGTATTTTTCTTTTTAAATATAAAAAATTTAAAATACAAAATGAGATTAGAGTGCCAATAACAATTCCCTTTCAAAAAATAAAGTCTAAATACATTTCAGACAATATACATAATACAAAAAGAAAAAGGAAAATAAAAAGTCTTTACGACGAGACACGCATCCATTTAAAGTTAAACGCCGTCTCATTCGTTGAACATTCTGCGTAATGGTACACCGCCTCACACTGGAGCATTTCATCTTTCAATATTTTTGAGTTTCCCTCCTTTTAAATTTTTGGATCGTCTTCTTCCCTCCCGTTTCAGGTTCAACCTCTCTCTCTCTCATCGGCCTTAGATTTCACCCCCGAAACAGAGAGCGAAACAACAATCCAGGTAAATATTATTATTTCTAACTCTGTATTCGTAATTCCACTGCGAATTATGCTCTCATTTTTTATTGGATTTTTGAGAATTTTATTTCCCTTTTTTTGTCTCGCTATGTGAAGCTGTAGATTCATGGTTGGCTTGATCTGATTCTTGCTTTTGAAGCTAGGGTTCGTTCGATATGCATGTTTTACCAATTGGGCATTTGTGGGTTTCAGATCTTTTTTCAGAATTTTCAGTCTTTCCCTAGATTATCTGTACTTCTTCCATGAAATCAATAAGATGGGTTTGTTGCCTGCAACTTGTTTGTCAAAATGCTTCAAAGAGTTCATTAGTTGTTGGTATCTGGAACCCTTTTGTGTCGGCAATGGCGAAACAGCAAATCTTGAATCTGTTGGTTCAATATATCTGTAGAACCCAAATAGGCATTGTTACCCCAAATTTTGGTTTTTAAATGCAACCCAAGTACGCATGTCACTGGAATATGGGAAATCCTATTCCTGAGCAGTTCAGATGGCTCAAAGATTTATGCTTTTGCAAAGTCGAAGCTCGTTTATTAAACAAGAATGTGACAATTTTATCCCTGTGTTTTGCGTGTCATTTTGGGTTTTGGTTGCTCGTGAGATGAGAAGATTGGAAGGTTCAATTTGTCAGGTTATTGAAATTGGTCAGTTTTTTGCTTCAGGAGTCTGTTTTGGAGAAGCAGGGACGATACAAGGAAAGTGGGATCTTTCCTGAAAATGGCAAACTACTATGACATTGATGATATTATTATGGAGCAACAGGTCACTTCCTGTCTCTTCGTATCCTTGAAATCTAAATTCCATCTGCTACTTTTGTTTAAATCTGTATTCTAAGCATGTTTTCTGTTTCCAAGCAGCTCGTCCCGGTTGTTTTCCAGAAAGCGGTAAATGGGGTGGAGATTGATCCTAGTGCTGAAACTGATTATGTAAGTGATGAGAGTGGATTTGGAGTGGATGGCCTTTGGTCAAAAAAGATGTGTTCTTATATCTTCTTGGGTTTGTATTTCAGGTTGAAGCCGGTTCAAAGGTAGAGCTGCCTTTATGGCTTGCTTATGAGTTACACCTCAAACAAGTAGTCAAGATGAAGGTTCCTGCGTGTTTCAATCACAGGTAATATCAATCAACAGTTTTCTGGCCATGGTCATTGAGATTCAATAGGACTTCAGTCTCTAAATCTGATATCCTTACATTTCTTCTGTGCGGTAAATTATGTTTAATTGTCATATCCTTGAATGTGCTTAGTTGCTACTGACCAAATACAGTTGCTCCCAGACCCTGGGCATGTAGTAAATTTTTGGGAAAGACATGAAGACTGACTTATGTGATTCAAGTTCGAAGTTCAGAATTAGTGATTGTTATATGTTTGACTCTTGTATATTTCTTTTTTCTATCAGAACAAAACTGGAACTTGGGGCTGATGGTGCAGCTGTGGATTTGAGATCTCGATGTTTATACTTCTATGAATTCGGATGCAAGATAGCACCATTGTGAGTCTCTCCTACCCATCTCTTGATGTTCTTCTTTGAGCTGTCTTCTCCAACTTCAAAATCTTCTTGTTATGGGAATAAAATCTCTGAGGGCTCGTTTGGTGTCTATAATTGGACTATATCAGGATATGTTGAAGGAAGAAATGAAAATTTATGTCTGACTCGAAGGGATAGGTTTCCTTTTTGTCTAATCCCCTCAAAATGAAAATCAATCACCTCTACCTTCAATATAGCTTGAATTCTATTAGTTATCCAATCCAATCCAATCCAATCCTATGCACCAAAAGAGCCTTGAGTTTGTCACACCAATTACTACTAAATATGCTCTTTATGGAATATGATTTCTGACTCATTTCTTTATTTTGTTCAATCATTTGGATGGATAGGATTGGTGATAGAGACATGGGGTCATTCCTCTTATCTGCATTCAGAACCAGGTACCGACAAATCCTGGCAAAGGCACACAATGCAGCATTTACGGCGCCTTCGAAATTGTTGAGCTTCTTAACAAAAGAAGAAACCAACTGTAAGTAAGATTTATATTAATTTTGTTTTCTTTTTCCGATTACATTGGAGGGAATCGAACGCTTGACCTATGTGTATCTCTAAGTTTGTTGACACAGAATGTGTTTACAATTGCAGTGTATGAGGCAGCTCAATCGTCAATGGCAGCCTTCAAGAAGTGGCGGATCGGCGGCCCCCGGTTCGAGAGAGCTTCTGTTCTTGGGAGGAAGAGGAAATCTACTGACTAGTTGATCCACTCTTTTCTCAATCGTTGCCTCAGTTTGTAATTTTCGTCCAGAAATGTATGAGTTCTTATAATTTTCTCTAAACCGTTGTATAATTTATATACACTTGGCAGCACTTGCCCAATGGATTGTGTCCAAGTTTACTTATATGTCGCGTTTGTATCAATTTTCGAGTTGATTAACATGCAGAACGATGTAACTCATTATTTTTATTAAAAATTTGATAAAAATTATTGTATTCATCGTTAACGTGTCATGTCTGAAATTGCTAATAGTGATATAATTTTGATTGCTACGTATTTGTAATTTCCTTGTCCCAAAACCTAAAAGAGGAAGCAACAAACGACAAACCACAGAGCCGACCAAAGCGCGCACATTTTCAATGCACATGTGACATGGCCACCCGTGATTCATCCTCCGGAGCCGAATCGAGCATGGACTACTTCAACCACGAATCCCCAACCAAACGCACCGTTCCGGCCACCGCCGTCTTCGATCAAGACGAGGAAGCGGACGATTCGGAGGTGTGGGACCAGTTCAACCGCAGGTTCCGCGAGGTCCAGTCCGTACTGGATCGCAACCGCACCCTGATCCAGCAGGTCAACGACAACCACCGGTCTCGGGTCGCCGACAACATGGTGAAGAACGTGGCGCTTATCCAGGAGATAAACGGCAACATCTCCAAGGTCGTTTCGCTTTACTCCGACCTCTCATCCAATTTCTCCACCTTCTTTCACCACCACAACGGCGGCGAAAACGCCGAGGACGGCGGCGCCAAGCCCGATAACTAGTGTCGTTTTTCAGTAGAATTTTACTCCAATTCCGACCACTTGAAATTTGAGTTGAATGTAATAATCCCAGCTAGGTTTTTGCCGTGTTACCAGTGTCTTTTTTTTATTTTCCCCATTTGGTCAATCAATTTAATCAATGAACTGTTAATACTTGGTGTTTAATTTTGTGAATATTTCTTGGCAATTTCTGTGAATATTTTCTTTGGAACTGCAGATCTTCGTCAATACACAGATAGATAGCTGTTTTGAACAGAATGCAAATTTAGCAGAGTATAACAGAAAATACTTGGCTCGTTACACGACAAATCCAATACGTCATGTATGCATACACTTTTCTTACACGTGTCAAGTTATAATTTGCAAATACGGAGGAACTGCTCCTTACATGTAAGGAGCCGATATAGATCAGAAGAAGTTAGTGAATCGAAACTCCTTTTAGTGATACATTTATCAGTCTTGTGCAACATAAGCATATAGTATGTTGTACAACGTTTTCACATGAAGGAGAATCCGGTTGCTGTTTGTATTAGTGTAGTTACATTGGAAGTTCGCCGCTGTCGGCGATGACAACCTTGCTCCTAGGTACCCCATCCTTGCCTCCTACTTCTTCGACTTTGTACACTACGTCCATCCCCGAAAGCACCTTGCCAAATACGACATGCCGCCCATCCAACCTTTCAAGAAAAGCAAAGCGAAATGCAGGCGTGTCAGTTTATAAAACATTCCATTCCGATACATGTGTTCAGTCCCCAAATGAAAATATGAATGCCAAAATCATAACCTAGTTCGTAATCATACGACTGGATTGATCTCGTTTGCAGTTCTAGGAAAGGATTCTTCTAATGGGAACAGAGACTAGTAGGCATCTGAGAAAAACAACTTAACATAATTGATATCTCCTACCCCGTCTTATTTGAGAAACGCCCCATTTAGAAATTTAGCAATGCTGAATATCAAAAGCTACAGGTATTCCTAGAAACGTCGAAAATGAAACCTACCAACCAGTTTTGACTGTTGTAATGAAGAACTGCGAACCGTTGGTGTCTGGCCCAGCATTTGCCATTGACAGAATACCTGTTTTTCAAGCGAAAAGTCAAATTCAGATGAGTAGCAATACACTTCCGACATTTACAGTTAAACTTCACTTAAAGGAGAACTTTTGCAAGAACAAACTACTCAAATACAAGGCAGACTTTACTTGCCTGGTCCGGTGTGCTGTAGTTTGAAGTTTTCATCTGCAAATGCATCCCCGTAAATTGATTCTCCACCTCGTCCATCACCGAGAGTGAAATCACCACCCTGTATCATAAAGCTGGGAATAATCCTATGAAATGTACTGCCTTTGTAGTGAAGAGGCTTCCTACTTGTTCCAGTTCCTTTTTCCCCTGAAACCCGAGGGCTCATTAAATTTGAAAACAACACAAAATCTGTAGCTTCCATGCAAATAATCACAAGATTACAGATAAGGGAGCTAAAGTTACTTGTCTACCCGTGCAAAGCGCTCGGAAATTCTCTGCATTAACAACAGAAACTTTGGTTAACTCTTTCCACAGTATATCTCAATAAAAACATATATAAACACAGTGAGGGTACCAACCTATGGTTTTAGGGACTGTTTTTCCAAAGAGACCCATCACAATGCGACCTGAAAGAAAGCAAAATATCAATAATTTCAATCAAACAACACTTCTCTGCCAAATAATTTACAGCAGCTGATAGACAAAACACAAAGTTGTTAACTTTAATTTAATCTTATCAATTATTGGAGGAAATTAATAACTACCCAGAAATGTTTGCTCATAAGTTAATTGATGAACATGAAGAATATCAAGGAAACAACATTTTCTCTGCCAAGTAATTTACACCAGCTGATGAAACAACACACAAACTTCTTAACATTAGTTTAATTTTTTTTTTATCAATTATTGGAAGAAATCAACAAATACCCAGAAAATGTTTGCTCATAAATTGATGAAATGGACAATTAAATTAGCGGATTAAGAATTCACTTCATACCAATGGGTTTTCCGTTTACTTCGATATCGAAGTAAACTTTGTGAGTCACTTGCTCCAAATCGTTTTCCTGCCAAAACACAGAAACACCCAACAAACGTAAGCAGCTCTGTTGGTTCCCAAAGAAAACTGGCGGGTGAGATTATCAAATTCCCACCTCATGGATCTCGCTTTTGACAACATTCGGCTCGTTCAGAGCTCCGTCGCCGCCGAGTCGAGTCTGAAATCGAATCGCCAAACAATTTCTAAAAACAATTTGGAGAGAAGAGAAAGTTCCAGAGATTGATTTATACAGTTGGGAGAAAGAGTGGTGGAGTTTGTACCAGGATGAAGACTAAGGTGCCGAAGAGGAGTAGGACCCACAAGAGAGCCGCCGCCGAAACCAGCCTTCTTCCGGTCGTCATCTCGGCGTTTCTTTTTTTTCTCAGTGCTTTCTCTGCAGTTGTGGACTTGTAAGCTGGTGCTGTGACTGTGAGTAGACTGTGTTTGGGCCTGTCAACTGGACTAAAATTTTGTTTGGGCCCAATTAGCAAACATTGTCTCTTTGTTTTGTATTTGAGGGATTCTATGGCCGGCCACCCAAGAGTGTTATTTGGACATCCACCATGTCCAAAACTGTCGATTTCATTCTTTTCGGAATGACTTACATGCACTTGGAACGTTATTGTAGCAGTATTCTAAAATAGAAGTACAATATAGTGTGTTATCACTTTTTTTATATGGCAATAACACTAATAATTTGGGATACCGTCATAGTAAAGTTTTAGCTTAAGTAAGTTTTTCTACACACGTTTCCTGCTTCTTTTTGCATCATCTCACATCACATGACTTATATTCCAATAGTTCATACGAGGAAAACTCTAATGAAACATGTTACATAAGTCGTGTAATATAAGATACATATACAAGAGTATGAAACATCTCTACAATCAAACTGAATTACACAAGATTAAGGAAATTTTATTGTGCTCCAGCGTATCTTATTCTTTAAAGTTTCTAATCGTTAGATATTAGTCATTGCATTTTGTAACACGAATTTAACTATTAGAAATATTAAATACAATGTACAGATAAGGTGTCAGTTTTCTTCCTTTTGTTTTTAGATGGGGAGTGGGACATGTCGAATGCTTCCAACTTAATGCGGATTGAAGACCAAGTCATTGTCAACTCCTGCATTTTTCAGATTCTGCCTCTTCACTATTGAGTGTTGATGTATGATTTATCCAAAGTCTTTGTGAGTAGGCAGATCTATATATCTTGTACCATTTGTTATTGTATTCACACTTGCTACCATAAAATATAGTAACACTCTCGCCAACAGACACAGTTGGCCATTTATATTATATAAACCTATGCAAATATATAAAATAAAATAAAAAAAGACTTTTCGTGCTCATTTGGAAGTTCTTTTAAAATAACTGAAAGCGCTTTTGATGAAAGTGTTTTTGAAATCAATTCTTAGTAAAAATGTAAGTGAATACTGGAAAAACACTTAAAGTGCTTCCTGCAAGAAACACATAACTAGTATTTCTGGCAGAAAGCACTTAAAGTGCTTGTGAAACCAAAAAATAATTTTATTAAAAGTGCTTACAATCATTTTAAAAGGACTTCCAAACGAATCCTTCATTTGATTTGGTATTCACAACATTAAGTCAACTTTGTTACTTTAATTCCAATTGCATAAATTAAATTAACTTCAAAAAAGAAAGACTTTTCATGTGATTTGGTATTCATAACATCAAGTCAACTTTGTTACATTAATTCGCATTGCATAAATTAAATTAACTTCTTATTTTTGTTAAAAACTCGTATTGTTGTTAGGCTATTGTTTTTTCCCCTCCTCTCTTTAAAGTTGCAGAGTAGTTAACGATTCAATTTTTAATGTAAGCTGAACATCTCCAACCATAGTAGATCAATTTTTGTTATTATAGCTAGCCAAATAACTCAAATATTAATTTGGTCAGTCACCACTTCCAACAATACTAGTTATTTTAGCTTAAGTAAAAATATTTTAATATAATTATTTCCTAAACTTAACAACCCAATTCTTTTTTCTTCTTTTGAAGCTCGCAAACAATGCAATTTTATAGTTTTTAATATTTAGCAAAAAATTAACTCTCTCTCCTACTAGTTAAATTTAGCTAGTTACTGTTCATAAAATTAAGATAGCTAATCATTTAACTAGCCTGTTAGAGCTTTTTTTTTCTACATTTTCTGTTAAAGTAGCGAAAAAGTTATTTAACTAGGCTTCTGAAAATGCTCCTGGGTGTTGCAAGGACAAAGACCACTCTATGAGGGCTTTGGCTCTCTCTAATTGCTACAAGAAAAAAAAAGTAGCCTATATTAGTAGTTGATGACCAAATATTGCTCTGTGCGAGAAGAGAGTAAGAGTATCTCTAATGGGCTCCCTAAATGAGCTCTTAGCTAAATTTTAGAGAGAATTTAGAAAAATTCATCTCCAATCACACTCCCTATCCACTTCCTAAGATATGGATTCTCCTAGAAGCTCCTAAATTTAGGGAGTGAGAAATGAGCTTCTAGCATTAATTTTCAATATTGAATTAATATTTTAAATAAAAACTTTATTCCTATTGGTTCACAATCATTATGACTTCGTAAACTAGAGAGTACAATTGAAGTATAATTTTTTTAGGGAGCTCCTAAAGTAACTTTATAGTATTTTTAGCTAAAATTTAACTAAAAAAGATAGAGAGTATGATTGGAGATGTTCTAAGGATATTAATATAGTAGTCCCACAATCAAGTCTTTTTGTAGTTCAACTCACCAATCCTTCATCACTGTCAAATGTTTTTTTTTTGGTCAACATCACTTTCAAATATTTATTTTGCTTCGAGCTTCCCATTTTTTAAAGTTTTCTTTATTCACAATATTATATCAATTTTGATTTTTTACCATTAGTCATTTAATTTCATCAACTTCGTTGCACAATTTGATATAACGATATTTCACCCCAAAAGATAGATTAAACTGTAACATGCTGTACAAAGTTTGTTATAAAATAATTTTTGGGGGGATATTTTGGACACATTCGTGATTATTTTGTACACAGGACTGTGTAATTTTACTATTTTGATGGGTGCACAATACCCCAAAATCCAAAATATATCTTTTCCTTCTTTTCTTCCCAGTCACTTTTCCTTATTTTCTTTTTCTTTTCTCTCTCTTCGTATGTGCACAGTGCACGTCGACGAAAATCCGTCGAACCAAGGCGAACTAAAATCACCACCATTTTCGTCTCGACGCCCTGGACTCAACGGTGCAAACCGTTTGTCCAAACTCCCGATCGTTTGACGGGAAAAGCACACGGAAGAACTGGACCTTCCCAACGATTTTTTAGCCATTCTAAACCGAGGTGAGGTTTCTAACTACCACCATTGGTTTCCAATCGTTGAGTAGGTGAATTTCATATGTCGTTTGCTTAATTTGGTTAAGTTTTGACGTAGATTGACAAAGCTACAGTAGCCGAGGGCTTTCGAGGCAAATACATGCCATTTCCCAAGCTTGTACGGCCAAACCAAAGGTACACCATCATTGTACTCCTCTCTAGCTTCATTTTGATATAAAGAACGTGAAATTTGGCCAAGAAATGAAGAAGTTATGGAGATTTTAAAATTCTCCAGAAAACCGGCCAAATTTTCGGCGACGGTGGCAACCGGCGATGCCATCGATCGGAGCCAGTTGCAGCAGCGACCGCCCTGAACCCGGTCCAGATGGGGCGGTGACGTCAGCAATGACGTCAGCAATGACGTCAGCAACCGGTCCAAATCGAGAATATTCCTAGGAATATTCCTTTAACGCTGTTAGGAATATTTCGTTAGATTTAACAGAGATGCTAGAATATTCTGGTAGATCTAACAGCGTCAACTGACACTGTTAGTTGACTGGCGCGTTGACCCAGCGCGTGAGCCGCGAGTGGGCCGCACGTGGGGCATTATTTTCAACTTCCGTCGACGCGAGGCGACTCGTGACGACGCGTACTACCTAAAGGCAATACATATGGTATTTTTCAGAATATTTCTGGCCTCCGTGTGGAACAAACAAGGGATAAGTGTTGTTAATTAGTTTAATTAGTAACCTTTATGAGTCTAATCATTATTATAGTGATATCTCATATAGGTGAGACTTATCTAGAGGACTGCCAGAGCTACCCAGGACAGGAGGGCTACGATCCGGCTACTTACAGGTGAGTGAGTGGGTATTTTTTTTATAAATATATTATTATGTATGGTTTTCACTGTTTTCTTTAAATTGTTAGCATGACTCATATCATATGCGATAGTTAGAGGTAGAGCATTCATATTATATTTGCCATACATGTTTCTATACTGTTGCTCATTCATAGATGTAGAACACCCCGGGTATCAGTACTCAGTCCTATGGCTAGGACTAGCATTAACGTTTGGAAGTGTCACTCCTAGTACCGCTACGTAACTTTGGATCCATTGTAGGTACTAGCATGTTCTAGGTTGCACTAGGCAACTCGAACTTGTGTGACGCGCTTTGCGCACAACGATTAGCGTTAGACTCGCGTCATTGTAGTACTCAGCGTATTTCTTATGTTCCTCGTAGCTTATCTACTTGGGCTTGTGTGTTTACATATAGATGAGCAGTCAGTTTGATTTTTGGGGAGTACCTGTGATTTGAGCATTCAGTTTTGTTTTCGAGCAATCCATTATAGTTTTTACCATTGGTTTTCAAGGAGTACCCGTCTTATTATTATAATATTTTGAGGATCATACCAGGGAGTATGACGTATTTTAAAAAACTATACATGTTTTTTAGCAAGGGGATAGTATACTCTTGAAAACAAAGGTTTTATCAAACTTTGCTTTTTGACCCACTCACCTTTTTATGTTTTACCCCCCTTCAGGACTTAGTGGAAGATTCAATTTCCAGCGAGACGTGGGCTTGCTTCGGCTGTGGTTGGTGGTTCTGACACTTTCTCTAGACTATGTAGGATTTGTTCCTACTTTTAGTTAACTTCTACTTATCCATCCTCACGAGGATGTGAATGTTTTATTCTCATGCACTATTTACTATGCTATGACTGTTATGCACCTGTAATAATGGGTTTTACCCATCACCACACTCTTACTTTCGCTTCCAACTCTAAATCTATTAACTTTTTTTTTTCATGCACATGCATAATTGGCTTTCCTCTAGGGGTGGGCGCGGTGCGGTTTTGAAGCCAAAACCGAAATGAAACCAAACCGTTTGGTTCAGTTCGGTGCAGTTTCAAACGGTTTCAGTTTGGTTTTTGAGATAAAATTTATAATATACACCTATTTATGCATAAGACGGTCTTAATTTTCTCATAAATTAATTAACGAAAATGCTGCAAAACCAGCAACAATCTAGCAAAAAACTGCATAAAAAAGCAGCAAAATTGCAGCAAAAACTGCACCAAAAAACTGCACCCAACTGCACCAATACTGTCTAGTTGAACTATTGAACTAATTAATTAAAAGTTTAAAACATAATATTTAATATATGGTGCTGTTTCGGTTTCGGTGCGGTTTTGAAAACCCAAAACCGAAATCAAACCGTTTTCTTTGCTACAGTTCGGTTTCGAAACCGAAACCGTTTCAAAATCGCAAAACCAAACCGTTCGGTGCGGTCCGATTTGATTCGTGTTTCGATTTCGGTTTTCGGTTCCAAGTGCCCACCCCTACTTTCGTCACTTAACACGTGTCGGCCAGCACTTTCCAATACCTAACGTGTCAGGATCGGAATGTGTCAAAACTAAGTCACATAATGAATCAATAATAATAATAATTTATTAAAATCGTCATCCAAATAAGTCGAAATATGAATGTCATGAGACCTATCACTTACAATGAGAGTATACTGTGCTAGTTATTAAGGAGTGCGACTTTTACTTACAAGAAAAATGGAACACGGCTTCCAAATTAGTGAGAATTTTGTAGTATAATCAATCTACGCACTTTATAATATTATATCTTAAAGCATAACCTCGTAGTATAGCAACTTATATTGTTTCAAAATCACACAATTACTTTTTCAAATTAGGGAATGACTTTTTTGATTGTAGCCTTTAAAAATATCGCAATGGGATATAATTCTTTCATGACCAACGTGTAAAGGGAAACCAGATATGTTGTTGGAACATGTTAAATTAAAAAAATATAACTATTAATAATTAAATTCGTGGAATGGTGAGGGATCCAAAGAAGACAACGACCTCGTCCGGTCTTTGTTTTTTATTTTTTTTGTTTGTTTTTTGGGCACGTCAATGGAAATGGCTCTCACACCAACTTATAAAGAGGGAGAAGTTTTTGGAGTTGGAGCGAACAGTTGATTGGACGGTTAATCTCCAACGATCCAGCTGATTTCTAGGCCCCCCGTCTCCTCCTTCATCACTTCCTCCCTCTCACTTTTCCCCCTCTTTTCTCACTTCATTTTCCCGGGAACCAAACAGAAAACTGAGAAAACCAAAACGAAGATCGAGCGGAATCGGAATCGGAGTTTTTCAATGGGGGACAGCAATGCGCCGCACCACAATTACAAGATGTTCAAGTGCTTCAACCGGAAATTCAAGGCTAGCGAGGCCGGCCCGCCGCCCGACGTCAAGGCGGTGTTCTCGAAGTTCGCGCAGGGCGGGGACCGCATGTCCGTCGACCAGTTCCGGAGCTTCCTGGTCGAGCTCCAAGGCGAGTCGGCTGAGGCCCTCACAATCTCCGACGCCCACACTACCCTCCTCGAGTTCACGACCCGCCACCCGGGCGAGGCAGCGCACCACAAGAAGCACGTGGGGGGTCTCTCTCTCGAGGATTTCTTTCATTTCTTGTTTCTTGAAGAGTTCAATGGCCCCATCAGAAGACAGGTCAAATTTCATCACCCCCACCACATCCCCTTTGATTTTGTTTTTGTTAGATGTTATAGACACTCCAAAAATCACTCGATACTCTGATAACAATGTGACCAATGTGACGTAACGTTGTTAATTAGAGTGATCATGTTTATGCTTGCTCTAAATCAACAGTATCTTAACATAAGTTCGGCAAGAAAATATTTTTTTTAGTTATAAAGTTTTGTTTTGTTTTTTTAATTTTAAATAATGTATGATATAGTGATGCTTTGAAATGTTTCCGGGGTATTACGTGAATCTAGATGATTGATCAGGTTAAGTCTTAGTAAAATGTGTGTTCAAATATAATTAGACAAGAAAACGTAACCTGCGGTTTTTTGTTGTGAAGTTCTTTTTTAATTATATATATGATATAGGGATGCTTTGAACAAGTGAAATAGAGGAGAGAAACTTGGTAGTACTGTTTAATTAGGGCAATTCTTACACCAAGTGGGACCAAATTACAGGGAGGTTTCATGTTTTTGTGAGAATTGCTTTACAGATGATGTAGTTAGGCTGGCCTACTGAAGATTTTTCTCGAAATAGAGGGCCATATTAGGCTTGTTGTTGGCTAATATGCAAGTGATTTGCAATTCCAGGTACACCATGATATGAATGCTCCAATATCACACTACTTCATATATACAGGGCATAATTCCTACCTTACTGGGAATCAACTCAGTAGTGACTGCAGTGATGTCCCAATCATCAAGGCATTGGAAAAGGGTGTTAAAGTAATCGAACTTGATTTGTGGCCAAACTCTGCAAAAGACGATGTTCAAGTTTATCATGGAAGGTACTAAAACTAGCTTTTAGCTCAGTTCATTACAAAATCCGTCTCATCTTAAATCATGTTTTGATTATAGTTAGCGATGACAAATTGAAACGAAATTAAGTAAATTCTATATAATGCAGGACCTTGACTGCACCCGTGACGCTAATCAAATGCTTGAAGTCCATAAAAGAACACGCTTTCGTTAAGTCTCCATACCCCGTTGTTATAACTTTTGAAGATCACCTTACTCCCAAGCTTCAGGCTAAAGTTGCAGAGGTTAGCTTTCATATTCAAATCTTGTTCATAAAGGTTTAAGTTTTGCATTCTTCTTTTGTGACCTTGAGTGTATGATTTTGCATAATGTAGATGGTTATCCAAACATTTGGAGATACGCTGTATTATCCGGAGGCAGAAGACCAGATGGTAGAATTCCCATCACCCGAATCATTAAAAAACCGAATTATTATCTCAACAAAACCGCCAAAAGAATGCAGCGGATCAAAGAGTTCAAAGGACAAGGGTAGTGGAAGGTCTTCATCTGAAGAGGTCAGTTGACAAATGCAATTAATTTATCTCCCAATTTGGTTTGGGGTCTGCATCTTTTACATTACTTATTTTACTGGGTTCAGAGTGGGAGTGATCAAGATGGCGAAGCTATCAACAATGCCAATGCAGCTGAAGCCAAATCATTCCAACAATCAGCGCCTGAGTACAAGCGTCTCATAACAATCCACGCTGGAAAACCTTCCGGTGAATTAAAGGATGCTCTAGCAGTTGGTGATAAAGTTAGACGTCTTAGTTTGAGTGAACAGAAACTTGAAAAGGCGGCTGAAGATCATGGAACTGATGTCGTAAGGTAATACCTGCAAGAAATTACCTCGTTTTTTAGTTATCCGTGTTCTTCTCAGGACTAATGGTTGTGTTACTTGTTGTTATGCTCTCTAGGTTCACACAGAAGAATGTTCTAAGGGTGTACCCGAAAGGAACACGATTCAACTCCTCAAATTACAAACCACATGTTGGGTGGATGCATGGAGCTCAAATGGTTGCATTTAATATGCAGGTTAGTTTCAAGTTTTTATTTTTTCTCGGTTAGATGTTAGCTTTGAGTTCAAGGTCTCAAGATCCAAAGAAAAGGGATTATTTGTTTTTGAAACAAACATAATTCGATCTCTGCTATTATATTGAAACCTGCTAACATGTCGAAAATATTTAACAGGGAAATGACAAATACAATTGGTTGATGCATGGGATGTTTAGAGCCAACGGAGGGTGTGGTTACTTAAAAAAGCCCGACTTTTTGATGTACAAGGGTCCGAATGGTGAGGTCTTCAATCCTAAAAACACGTTGACAGTGAAAAAGACATTGAAGGTGAGCATATTTTGTTTAAACTTAGAAGTGAAGTGAAGTTCCTTGCAGTTCTGAAATGGTCTCATGGTAACATGAATGTTAATTGACAGGTGAAAATATACATGGGAAATGGATGGCACTTGGATTTTAGCCGAACGCACTTTGATTCCTTCTCCCCTCCGGATTTCTACACAAAGGTTAGATCAATTATACTTTCTATTAATCTAATTACGTGTTCATGTGTTTAATACGAATGTTCAACTAGAAAACTGAGAGTGTTTTATGGATTATGGCAGGTTTTTATTGTAGGAGTGCCAGCAGATTGTGGAAAGTTCAAAACAAAGATAATTGAGGATGATTGGATACCCGTATGGGATGAAGAGTTTACATTCCCTATGACAGTTCCCGAGCTTGCCATACTTCGGTTAGAAGTCCGAGAGTATGACAGGTCGGAGAAAGATGATTTTGGCGGGCAGACGTGTCTGCCCGTCTCCGAGCTAAAACCCGGGATCAGGGCAGTTCCCCTGTATGATAAAAAGGGGGAGAAATTCAAATCTGTAAAGCTTCTAATAAGGTTTCAGTTTGAGTGAAAAGTCAGAACAATGTCGGTAGTATCTATAGTGACCATCAGGATAAAAGTACTTCCGTTTACAACATGATTAAGCTGTATGCAGTGTAATTAGTGAGAATGTTAATTATGTTTTAGCTTTTGATTTGTATTGAAGCCGTGACTTTGACCCTTGAGTTTTGCTAGTGATCATATTTTATAAATATAAAATCAACTTTTAGTCAGCAGTTGAGATTGTTTAATGCTTAATCAAGTTTCAAATTAAATCAGCATTCACGAGAGCAAATTATAAATCATATAACATGCTTAACATGCGACCCTTTTAATAACATCATACTACATTATAGTTAATGATTCTCGTTCTTTTGGTCACCTACCGTTGAACTTGATATTAAGGCCGGAGATTAAGACACTAAAACATATTCATCATTATCCACTCTTGGTATCCAATCCAAAAATAAGTGACCATATATTGGTAACAAAGAGAACATTTATGTATTATTATTATAGCTTTTGAGATATTTTATTAAAACACTTGTAGTTTTAATTTCAGTTACTTAAATTTTAATTTAGGACAATCCGTTAAATCAACAATTACTAAATTACACTCAAAAGCTAAAATTTACGATTTTACTCTAAAAATTCTCCAAACAGTGCTTCAAAGTCTAAAAGATCGTTATAAGTGGCAACAGGAGAGTACGCTTCAAAAGATAAATATTGCCCTCCATATGTTTATCATTTGACAAAAACGCTAATTCCTATTTGTTGATTTAACAGATTACTCTTGATAGAAATCTTAATCGAACTACGTAATATTATTTGCCAGAATATAAACTATAGAAAACATGATTTTCCCTTTTTTTTGGGGTCAAAATTTGCGGAAAAGAAAAACAGAAATAATGCAAATTTAAAAGAAAAAACGTGCCGACAAGAAGATGATAGTAACTATATATGTAGGGTCATCGAAGTTGATGGATCGTTCCACAATATTTCAAAAGTTGTTAGACTTTGATTGATCCACATCGACATTGGTTGTTATGTCGTTTTCTTTCTGTATGATCGGAGGGAGCTCAGACCGATGGACATTTTTCTCTCATTTAATTATTTTTATTATGGCACCACTAATCCACTACTGCTCCACTCCTATGCACGTCAAAATGGCTGTAATAAGCACGATCCACCCTGTCTTTGTTGTTGATTAAATGGAATGATTGATTAAATGGAATTATTACTATTTAATCATAACATGAACAACTGCAAATTTACTCATGACATTACGGTAATAATTTGATATATCTTAATCTTACGGAAAATTTGAAAAATAGTCTAAATTTGGACTCTGTATAGAATTTTAACTAATTATTTTAAATTTTTAGAATTCTAACAAAAATTTGACATAAAAATACTATAATATCCTTTATTAACTAAAATAATTACAAGAACTGTTTCTTATGAAATATGCATCGTCTTTCTCCCTCTGTTCATCTCTGTTAGTCTTCCGTTAATCATGAAATTGTTAAGAAAAAGACAATTAGGACTAGATAAAAGATGTTGCAGAATTTAGCTTAGCAATTTACAGTCAATAAAGATATTTAGTACTTTTGAGTCAAATTACTCTTTTAAGTATAAAAAATCACATGAAATACGAACACAAGAAAGTTAAAAAAATATTTGACAAAAAAAAAAGTTCAAAAAAAACATTTCTAAACAAGGGAAGGAGAATGTTGGATCTTTCGGATATTCTTTCTTTCAACCTCAAACAGAAAATAGGCAAAGACAAATATGTCCCAATAAACTAACACTATCCATTTGTTGGAAAGCTAGAAAAGGCAACAAAGCCCACCTTATCTCGCACATAAACAATGTTAATTCAATTATTTTGTTCTGTCGACATAATATTGATTAAGTTAAATTGGTTAGAATAATAAATTTTTTATATATATTAAAATATTTTAATTTTATAATATTAAGTGTACGTTTTCATATTATTTATAAAAAGTTTTTTCATCAAATTTAGCAACATTAATTCAACAGTTAAACGATTTTAATTTACAAAGTTGATATTTAAAAGGTAGATTAAAAAAATAGACAATTTCGAAAAGGATAATACTTGGGTACTCACTAGTGAGTACCCTATATACTCACTTTAATAATTTGGCCCAATGATATTTTAACACATATTTTATTGTTTTAAAAAATAAAACATATGCTATTTAATTTTTCTTGGGCTTTTAAAAATAAGGAACACATGTCATCTTTTGATTGGGCCAAATCAGAAAGTGAGTATATAGGGTACTCACTAGTGAGTACCCTATATACTCACTTTAATAATTTGGCCCAATGATATTTTAACACATATTTTATTGTTTTAAAAAATAAAACATATGCTATTTAATTTTTCTTGGGCTTTTAAAAATAAGGAACACATGTCATCTTTTGATTGGGCCAAATCAGAAAGTGAGTATATAGGGTACTCACTAGTGAATACCCAAATATTATCCTTTCGAAAAGGATAACAACAAAAGGTCCGACTGAACAGGTCTGTAGGGTCACCTTTATTAAAATTAATTACCAATCAGCCAGGTGTAAAGTAAACGGTAAATCCTATTGGGCTAGTGGGTCCCACCCCATCGCATTCCTTTCCTTCTGGAGTTGTTTCACTCTCCCACCCATCTCTCGATTCCCCAACCAGCCAGACACCGACGCTGGTAAATCCCCTCCGAATCCTCCGGCTCCGGATTCCGATCCGAATAAGGCGATCGTCCATGTCCAAACAGACCTACAGAGTGTGCTTCTGCTTCCGGCGGCGCTTCAAGCTGGCCGTCTCGGAAGCACCGCCGGAGATCAAGGCCTTGTTCGATCAGTACTCGGAGAACGGCATCATGACCGCCGATGGCTTCCACCGCTTTCTGACGGAAGTCCAGAAGGAGGAGAACGCCACCAAGGAGGAAGCTCAGGCCCTCATCGAACAGAGCCTCTACGAGCTCAAGCACCTCAACATCTTCCACCGCAAGGTCCTCAATCTCGAAGCATTCTTCAAGTACCTCTTCGGCGACATCAACCCCCCAATCTCTCCAGCTATCGGGGTACAAATTATTTAATTTTTGGTAATTTTAGTTGTTTTTATGAAGTTTTGTAGTTTTTTTGGTATGAATTTTGGATTTTTATTTGATTTTTTGGTAGGTGCACCATGATATGAGTGCGCCATTGTCGCATTATTTCATATACACAGGGCACAATTCGTATCTGACTGGGAACCAGCTGAGCAGTGACTGCAGTGACGTTCCGATTATACAAGCGCTTCACAGAGGAGTGAGGGTGATTGAGCTGGATATTTGGCCGAATTCGAATAAAGACGATGTCGATGTGCTTCATGGAGGGTATGTTTGCTGTTAAATCTGCAATCTTTATGCTGTAATTTTGTTACCTAAATGGACAAATATGTTAAACTTAGTAATGTAATAGTGAATTGTATGTATGCTATTCAATTTGTACTGTAATTTTGTTACCCAATTGGACAAATATGCTGTAATTGGTAATGGATTTATATAGGAAAGTTTGGTTTTGTACGGAATTGAGACGAAACTCGGGTTTGTTTTATTATAGGACATTGACTACACCAGTGGAGCTTGTCAAGTGTTTGAAGTCTATTAAGGAACATGCCTTTGTTGCATCTGAATACCCTGTTGTGATTACTTTAGAAGACCACCTTACCCCTGATCTTCAAGCTAAAGTCGCTAAGGTTGGTATTTGCAATTTCCTTTTAGGATTTTAAACTCGAATGGTCTGGTATTCATTGTTTTGTCAACCATTTTCTAGATGGTCACTGAAACATTTGGGGAGGTACTGTTTTCTCCTGGCTCGGAGTGTCTGAAAGAATTTCCATCCCCAGCGTCACTAAAGAAAAGAATTATTATTTCGACCAAACCGCCTCGGGAATATCTTGAGGCAAAGGATGCTGCGCAACGCGAAAGTGATTCGAAGAGTGGAAAAACTCCAGCTGATGAGGAAGCGTGGGGTAAAGAAGTCCCGGACGCCAAAGGTGCAATTGTGGCAGATGACAAGGTGTGGAGACGTTTTTAGTATAACTGGCTGCATTGCTGATTTGGTGTACCAAACTCTTTTAGTTTATTTTATTTATTTTTAACTACAGTGTTTTTAGCAGGATGAATTGGATGAAGAAGATAGCAATGAGGAGGAAGATATTGATTATGGTGGTTCCAAGTCCGTAGCACCTGAATATAAGCGTTTAATTGCCATTCATGCTGGAAAACCCAAAGGTGGATTAGCGGAGTGTCTCAAAATAGATCCAGATAAAGTGCGGCGTCTTAGCTTAAGTGAGCAACAGCTCGAGAAGGCAGTAGTAACCTACGGAAAGGAAATTGTCAGGTATTTTATCCATCTATAACATGACGCTCACATGCCATTAACTCTTACTAAAATAAGAATGTAGCACTAGTGAGACAATCATATCCAGTCATGTTAGTTCAAGTTTCATTAAAGTACTAGTTAACCTCAACCCAACACATTTAGTGTTCAGTGCTAATTACATTACAATTATTTGATAGGCTTTACATTATTGTCCTGGATAAATCTTAGCGGGCAGATTCAAATTCAGGTCCATTATTAATCCTGTGCAGGCACACCATTATTTGCTACTCGTTTTTTTTTGTTCCGATATACTAACATGTACTTAAGAATCATAATGTATACTTGTATCTGGATTATTAGAAGACAAAATTTCCACTCTAATGATTGGTTTTATATAGGTTTACTCAGAGGAATATTCTGAGGGTGTACCCAAAGGGCATACGTGTGGACTCATCAAATTATAACCCAATGATTGGGTGGTCGCATGGGGCTCAAATGGTTGCATTTAATATGCAGGTAAAATTTTTGTGTATTTAAAGGTCTAATTTTCCACCAGCTGTGGGTTAGGCTAGTTGGCTGGGGCACACTGCCTGCCCCCTTGCACCTGAGTTTGAATTCCCGCTCCCCTTAAATTTGAGTAGTTTAGAATATCGTCTTGTCAATAAGGTCTAATTTTCCATATTGGTAGTGCTTACTTATTATCCATTGTGCTAAATAAATATCATTCTTGTTTCCCCCTTATAGAGTGAACTATAATTAATAACAGTCAATTAGGTGAAGTTCTGAGGATTAGCTTTATGATTTTTCAATGTGTCATAGTTAGGCTCATGTTATCTGCGTATAATAATTAATTGAACAATTTTGTATGAAGATCGTTTTGTATATATTTGTGATGTAGTCATTACATGGGAAATGGTTGGCGTGTTCTATTGGTCCTAATATTGGTTTTAGAGTCGATGGAAGATCACTCCGGTTCTATAGCTTTCTAAATAGAGAAAGAAATTAATAATTTCTTGGCTTACCTCATGCAAATACTTAGAATGGGTTTGCTTGTGACAGGGATATGGAAGATCATTGTGGTTGATGCAGGGAATGTTTAGAGCCAATGGTGGGTGCGGCTATGTGAAAAAACCAGATTTTCTTTTGAAGAGTGGTCCACATAATGAGGTCTTTGATCCTACGTATAATTTACCAGTGAAAAAAACTTTGAAGGTGAGCGCCTTATTGCTAGGCTTTTGACTGTTGTCACTTGTTTTGTCGTAGGCTCATAGCTAATGGTTATTCTTTTGTTTTCTAGGTAAAAGTATATATGGGAGAAGGATGGTACTATGATTTCAAGCATACACACTTTGATGCATATTCTCCTCCAGATTTTTATGCAAGGGTAAGTTGAAACAGACTACATCATCGTTATCACTTCTCATATTTGGCAATGTTTGCATACATTGTTGTTGTCTCGCGGGTTTGCTGTTTCCTTGTGATTTCACCCACATATTTTACCACTCCCCTTTGCTAGTGTTCTTGGTTTTGTCTGCATGCTTTTACCATTACTAGCGTGTTTCAGAAACTCCCGAATCATGTATACCAAACAATTGAAAATGTGATTTCAACTTTATAACATTCAGGTAGGAATTGCTGGAGTTGCTGCTGATAGTGTGATGAAGAAGACAAAGACCCTAGAGGACAACTGGATTCCAGCCTGGAACGAGGAATTTGAATTCCCATTAACCGTTCCAGAACTAGCTGTGCTCCGCATTGAAGTTCACGAGTACGACATGTCAGAAAAGGATGACTTTGGAGGCCAAACATGCCTACCGGTGTCTGAGCTAAGAAGAGGGATTCGAGCAGTTTCCTTACACAGCCGTAAGGGAGAGAAGTACAAATCCGTTAAGCTTCTTATGCACTTCGATTTTGTTTGAAAAAAAAACCGGTTCCCACGTTGTATCGGCAGAGAAGAAGAAAACACTACAATAATGTAAAGCCATTTTGTTGTGTTACATTTGTGTGTAAATGTGTTTGTGATGTATTTGGTTATACATTATTAAGTAGTTCAGCGTGTGATTTATGTAATACGACGTCGTGTACCTGGAAGTTATGTAAATTTGTAAGATTGAAGCGATTGAAGAAGTGAGAACAGCAGCAGTTTATAACTTTATTTTCCTCAATAAAATTTGCAAGCTTTTGCATCATTTAGTATTTTATTTTATTATTTCGGCCTCATGGTCCGGGCCAAATAGTAAATGGGCTTTAATAATTTGAAGGCCCATCAACCATCCGAATAATAGAGACTTTCCAAGTGCCAACGTGCCGTGGCGCTCAAAATCTCAATCGACTCGGAAATCTGCCGCGCTCTGCAAAAAACGGAAAGATCGACTCTTGACATCGAAATTCCCAAAATGCCCTCACACCACTCGGACTCTGACACCGACTCCGACCAGAGCCAATCCGGATCCGGACCTGTCCGCCACTCGGACCTCTCCGACTCCATTTTCCGATCCTACTTGGAATTCACAGGCAAATCAACAGCCACCACCGCCGACCTCTCCAAGATCCAATCTTTCCTGACGTCATCCTCCTCCGGCGCTCTGTCATGCCTGATATGCCTGGAGCGGATCCGGCCCGCCGACCCGACCTGGTCCTGCACCTCCGTCTGTTTCTCCGTCTTCCACCTCATTTGCATCCAGAGCTGGGCGCGCCAGGCCTCCGATTTGTCCGCCTTGCGGGCCTCCACGCGCCTCCCCATTTCCGCCCTGAAAGCCGCCGAGGTATCCCTCTGGAACTGCCCCAAATGTAGGGTAGAGTACCCCCATTCCCAAATCCCCAAGAATTATTACTGTTTCTGTGGAAAGCTTGAGAACCCACCGAGCGATGATCCATGGGTTCTGCCGCACTCGTGCGGCGAGGTCTGCAATCGGCCTCTGAAGCACGGTTGCGGCCACCATTGCTTGCTTCTTTGCCACCCGGGTCCCTGCCCGTCCTGCCCAAAGCTCGTGGAAGCTCGGTGCTTTTGCGGGTCAGTGAAGGACGTCCGGCGATGTGGCTTTAAGAATTTCTCTTGTAATAATGCTTGTAAGAAGGTATTGGCTTGTGGGGTCCACCGGTGCTCGGAGGTTTGCCACCAGGGGCCCTGCTCGCCGTGCCGGGTGCGGGGAGTGTACCGGTGCCAATGTGGGAAGAGGGAGGAGGAGAGGGAGTGTTGTGAGAGGCTTGATTTTAGGTGTGAGGAGCCGTGTGAGAAGCTGCTTGGGTGTGGACAGCATAGCTGTAGTAAAGGGTGTCATTCGGGGGAGTGCGGGCCATGCCCGTCTCAGGGGAAGAGGACATGCCCCTGTGGAAAAAGAGTGCATGAGGGATTGTCTTGCAAAGCCTCTGTGCCTTTGTGTGGTGCAACTTGTGATAAGATGCTCAGTTGTGGCTACCACAGGTGCCCGGAGAGGTGTCATCGCGGGCAGTGCATTGAGACTTGCAGAACAGTTGTCATTAAGTTGTGCCGGTGTGGGAGCTTGAAGAAGGAGGTATGATGTTTTCTGTTTTTTTCTCAAATTTAGATTCTTTTGATCATAGAGGGATTGTTTGAGTTGTTAGTTTATGAGCTCACTAAAAGATAGTGTAATTGGATCTAGAATAGGTTCCTTGTCATCAAGACTTGGCGTGCGAAAGGAAGTGCCAGAGACTAAGGGACTGTGGGCGGCATGCTTGTAAGCGCCGGTGCTGTGATGGGGACTGCCCACCGTGCTCAGAGGTTTGTGTTCCTCTTTTGGCTTTCTGATTTTAGGTCTATGAATGATTGTGTTTGTATTGATTTTTGAACTATTAGATTTGTGGCAGAAAGCTACGATGTAGGAACCACAAGTGCCCATCTCCATGCCATAGGTATGTTTCCCTATCCTGTGGCTGTGCAAGAGTATGATCTATAGTCACATTAGTTGAGCTGAAACACTCTGTTCATTATTTTTGAAACCCTGTTTTTCCAGCTTGTGAACTTTTCTAATCTTTAAAACCGGCGTGTTATTTCTTGCTATTAGGCTCATTCTGTAACGCATTTTGATCAGCTTATCATTCTAATAGACCCCCATTTAGAGAAGAATAACTCACAGGAAACAATACAATTTTAATCTTAATTAGCTTACTACTAGCAGATTTTAGTTTATAACTTGGACGGCAATCTGGATCAATAGCATGGATGTAATATGTATATTATTCAAGAGAAATCTTCAGAGTTAAGTGATGAGAAATTGAACTCCATATGACAAGTCTGGCATGGCATTCTTAAACTTGAGTATTTCTATAAAAAAGAGCGATAGATATTGCTACTTGTAATAGATGAAAATAAATGAAAAGTTTTCATTTCAAATAGTTTGAAGCTCTAGATGAAAATGAAAATCTTTTAGTTGCAAATTATGAAGTACAGTTTTGTTCCTGCAGAGGTGCTTGTGCTCCTTGCCCAGTGATGGTGACAATTACATGTGCATGCGGTCAGACACACTTTGAGGTTCGAGTTTTTGACATTGTAGTTCATCTCTATATACTTGGTGGTGATTCTAACTGCCTCATAAGGATAAATAACATGTATATAACAGAGGCGTTGCTTGTGACTGCTGCAAAAGGATTTCAATTTCGTTCTTTATGAGTGAACATCTTTTCCGTTTTTTTTTTTTAAATTTCTTTGGGGTTACTGTCGTTAGAAAAGCAGACCTGATTCATAGCATGCTGCACAATGAAATTTTTCTTATGTTTCTTTGCCAAATTAGTCTGAAGATGTATTTACCACTTTCCAAATGGATTTTTAATTCAGGTTCCTTGCGGTACCGAGATGGATCAAAAGCCTCCCAGATGTCGTAAGCCATGCCCTATTACTCCTTTATGCAGGCATGGACCAAATTCCAAGGTACGGTTGGTTGGTTTTGCCTAGCTTGTCTCAAAGATTGTGTCAAGGATCTACACTGGAGAAAATTTTCAAAGTGCCCAGTTTTCAATTGGGTTACCCACATGTCATAATACAAGTGCAGGGGCACGGAAAAATATATTATTTCCTCCACTTGTATTATGACATGTGGAGTACTTTTTGAAAACTGGGTACATGGAAAAATTTCTCTTACACTAGAGCTTTATCGAACACACATGTAGGTGTGTAGCTGCTTAAAACTAATAGCATGACCATTATCATGAATGTGCAATTAATAGATACGTAGGACTGTTGTCGAAGTGGTAGTTTTAGTAATATCTGATTCTTCCAACATTTGGATGTGTTTTAGTTTTGTTATATCCTAATTTTCTTTATTTTGTATTTTATTTGGGACAAGAAAAATGCTAGCCCTATTTAACAATGCCTCATGTTATGGTAATGACAATTATTTTGTTCTTTCCCCAGCCACATAAATGCCATTATGGAGCCTGCCACCCGTGTAGATTACTTTGTGAAGAAGAATACCCATGTGGCCACAAGTGCAAGCTAAGGTTTGCAGGATTTTTTCAATGCATTATTGCGATTTTTAGCTATTCTCTGGAAAATATCTCTAACATTCTCTCTTTATACAACTAATTTCAGTAAATTCATTTCTTTTTAATCTTCAGATGTCATGGTCCTAAATCTCCTCCGAATCCAGAATTTACATTGAAACCTAAGAAGAAGAAGTCCTTTCATCAGAGTGAATCTACTCCAGGATCTCCATGCCCTCCATGCCCAGAACTTGTTTGGAGATCATGTGTTGGCCAGCACATCGGGGCAGATGAAATGGTTTGTGTTTGATAACAGAGCATTTCAACTCAAACTACTTGACTTAGTTACATCAACTTGGCCTCATATTTTCTCCTGAATTCCACTTGTCATTTGTTTGTTCCTTGGATCAGATGGCCTGCTCAGATAAAACACTATTTTCCTGCGAAAACTTGTGCGGAAATCCTCTACCATGTGGTAATCACTTTTGCACTAAAACTTGTCACCCCCTCAAGAATCAAACGGTGCCATCGGTCCGGCAAGCAAGAAGTGAGCCTTGTGAGAAGTGTCAACTTCCTTGCAAAAAGGTGTTATTAATTCCTTTATATTAGACTGCTCTGATGATTCTCTTTAGGATCGTCCACCTTCCATGAAAACTGATATTTACCATAATTTTCCTAAAATTATTATCTTCGGTTTTCTTTTAGTTCTTTTGAAACTAAATGTTGCATGATTGCTGTAAATGTCTTCATTCAGGAGAGGGAGCCTGCATGTTCTCATCATTGTCCCTTGTCATGTCATCCTGGAGACTGCCCTCCTTGCAAGGTGCTTGTAAAGCGATCGTGTCACTGTGGTTCCATGGTCCATGTTTTTGAGTGCATATATTTTAACAGCTTGTCCGAAAAGGAGCAAATGGCTGCTCGTTCATGTAAGGGGCCTTGTCACAGGTAATACAAATATATCTTTTCTTTTTCTTGTTCGGTTGTATTGCGTACCTTTAAGTATTATTCCAGTTCTCTCTATTATTTTTTCCCCTTTTGAAATAAGAGAGGATCTTAGTGGTGCTGTTCATTGTGCAGAAAGTTGCCATATTGTACTCATCTGTGCCCAGAGATTTGTCATCCTGGTCAATGTTCATCACCCGAAAAGTGCTCTAAAAAGGTTCTAATTCTTCTTATATTACCATAAAGTATGAGTTTTATTGAAAATTTTCATGTTTGTAAGTTCAGGGAGAAGAAAGTGAAGGTTGTTGCACGAATTATCGTTTCGCGTACTATTTAGCTTTCTGACTTGATTTCTAACTTTGTATGCAAAGGTTACTGTCCGTTGTGGATGCCAGAGCTTGAAAAAGGAGTGGTTATGTCACAAAGTGCAGGCAGCCTATCGCGATGCTGGTTCTGATCCCAAAGATATATCTAAGAATCAATTTGGACTTGGACTCATTCCTTGCAATTCCGATTGCAAAAGCAAACAAAAGGTTAATGATTCGGAATTAC
This sequence comes from Gillenia trifoliata, assembly GCA_018257905.1. Classification (NCBI taxonomy): domain Eukaryota; kingdom Viridiplantae; phylum Streptophyta; class Magnoliopsida; order Rosales; family Rosaceae; genus Gillenia; species Gillenia trifoliata. The sequence continues at coordinate 24,382,996 of CM031086.1, forward strand.
AGTTGCGTAGACCTAAAACTGTGGAGGTAAGATCTTCAAATTCAAACAGATTTTTGTGATTTGAAGCTTGCTGCTATCATTCTTATGCCATTTTTTGTGTCTTGAAGGTGAAGGAACCGGATAATGATAAGCAAGGACCAAAGCGGAAGAAAAGGCGTGAGCGGGTGCAACAAGTGACACAAACCTCGACACTGCAAGTACGTATTTCCTTGAAAGAAAAAACTGAGCACTTTGAACTGCCTCGTTATTCACTTGCTAACTGTAACTCTTCATTTTCAACAGCAAATTATTTCCAACGTGAAACGGTGTCTTCTAGTTTTCACCCTCCTGGTGGTTTTAGTTGCCGTGTCATACTACGGATACAAGGGTCTCCTCCGGCTTAATGATTGGATGAACGAAGTTGAAGAGAAACGACAAAGAAGATATCCCCGAATCTAACCAATCTAAACCTCGACGGAGGTAATACATTATACGCCAATGCCGATTTGAGTGGTCAGGCTACGTTCGTTTTCTTCACGATCCAGAAAATGGTCTCACCAAGTGCTTTCTGCAGAATGTAGCCGGAATTTCGGCCTTGTTTGTACTAATATGACTAGCACGTCAAAGACCAGTTAGTCCTTGCAATTGCAACATCCACGAAATGTTATTAAGTGCATGACTTCTTCAAGCCGATAAACTTTATGATTTCGACGGCGCAGACACATTCAAACAAAAATCAGAGTGATGGCTCATCGAAATTTAATTGAACATTTTCACAAGCTTGACGTGGTCCTCTGTTGCTTAGGAAATCAGAATTACAAAGAAAAAAAATGAACCCTTCTTACACCATGTGGAATGTATGTTAAAACGGTTTTTTTTAGTTGAGAAAATTGGGGCATCGGTTCTTGGATGTTGACGGAATTTTTTATTTAAGAACCTGTGAGTGTTGATCCTTGAACTTATTAATCTTTTTGTGTAACATCGTTGAAACTTCCAGTCCTTATTTGCACACTAAAACCCTTTATTTAGAACGAAAAAATTAGTGGTGTTACTCAAAATAATTTACTCCACGTTGTGGCATGTTCAAGAATCAAATATTCATAAATATTCAGTTTAAGGATCAAAGTTCCGATTAGATCATATTTAGTAATCAATGCTCCTCCAAAATTTTGTTTTGTTTAAACAGAAATTGAATAGACAGAAGGAGAAAGAAACTAAGCCGTGTGAAAAGGTTTGTGACACCCGAATTACAACGCAAAAGCCAAAAGGGCATGCGAAATTCAGGTCAACAAAGTCTTATTACCAAGTTCACTTCACAAGATATAAAAATAATTTAAATTTTATTTAATTATTGTTTTCCTTCTGTATGAATTAAAAGAAAAACATGACCTAATTACTTAATTTTGTTTAAAAGTGTATGTCACCGTCACCAACAAAGATAGACTTATTAAGGCAGCACTAGTCCAACTGGTCCTAGGCCCCCATAAACGAGAGTTAGTAAATCTTGACTTTTTTCCTTCCAACTCCATGTTCAATTGGCTAATTCATCATTCCAACTGTTGATCAATCTGTCAATTTTGTAAAGCAATTGAGTTTGTCATTCTTAAAAAGAGAAATAATTTTCGCACTTCATCTTTCTTTTGCACTCTTGTTAAATTTTCTTGCCGCTGGATTAAATAAATGAAATGAAAATCAAGAAACATAAACAAATGAATGAGTGCAGAATAAGATAACAAAAATGCATAAATCAGTTTTCAAAATGGTATGTTAGGATGAGAAATTTTCAAGTACCCAAAAGTTCAGGCTAAATCAGTTAAGAATTCAGGCATTACAAAGCTAATAAACAAAAGATTGTCAAATGACTTCATTCATTGTGCTTGTATCTAGTCGTTTCAAATCTCTTTGTCTCGTGTAGCCTGAATCATATGATATTTAAAATTCCATCGTCCAAACACATCCTAAAATTTCAAAGTCAGTGTTGCAATCTCGTATTGTAAATTATAAATTGTAATCGATAACCATAACAATAGCTACTCATTAATTTATAATTTTTCAAGTTCACGCCGGGGTGTCACAGATGAAATATGTAACGGGACCATTGACAAAGATGTTGCATAATATTTAAGTGTTGGGCCCACAATTAAACTTGTCGACGGTCTTCGACAAGCATCTCAATAAAAGAGAGGTGGTCACCGGCCACCCCCAGTCCATAATCCATCATATATCGTGTTCACACTCCTTTTTTCAAAAAAATAAATTTATTATCATTATAAAAATGTTCATGGGATATGCCTGGCTGCATTAATGTGCACATATTAATCAATAAATGTTATGCTTTCATATTAAAGTTCCTCAATACTCAGAGGGGCACCGCTTTTATTTAATGGACATGTACTATCTAGGTTTTTTTGGGGTTAAATTTACATGATACGTACTATTTAATGGTCCAACTATTGAACAGTTTAAAATTTATTTAAGGTCCACCTCAAATAAATTTGAAACCATTCAATAGCCGGACCATTAAATGATACGTATCACCCAATATTTTATGTATACCACTTTGGAGAGAACCACATGAGTGTATATCACTTCTTACACCATGAACACCACTGTAGTAATATCTCAAACCAGCAACGCATCAAACATATAAAAAAAGTTAAACACAAAGTCATGCATTGCTAGTTTGCAATACTGCAATGCAATAGTGGTGTCATGTGTATGAAAAAAAAACTTATATAATACGAGTACATTGCTCTCCTCTGTATATAGAGGTATGCGTGGAGGAGGGTGCGATTTGACTCTACACGTGTCGAACAATAAAGAGACCACTTGGGCTTACCCAATTTGGCAGCCTTGTTAGAATTTCCGAGTCAAAGTGGCGGACGTGTAAACTGAACTCAAACTCTGATTCAAAGTTAAAGACTCGGGTACTTTTTCCTTCCTCTTTCGTGCTGGACCATACTAATGAGTCACGACACTGGAAAATTCTCAATTTTCTTTAAAATATTTGGTATGTTGTGTGCCACAGAACATTACATTGCGGGCTCTACTTCTACAGTTCTACCGGCTACTGCTCTCAAGTACAAACCGCAGGCTTTCTAATCTTTTGTGTCACATTCTTTGACTCTCTCATTTGCTAGACAACATGGCATGCGCCTTTGTGTGACTGAGGACACCCACCCATATGAATCATTCTTTGTTCAATCCCACCACAAATACCTAGGTCAGACCGCCTCCTCGGCTGACTGATTCGACTATTCAATATCGACAAGTATATCCAATATCAACATGTCATTCATATTACAGACACTGCTACAGTTTATGTGGCAAGAAAATGATGACGTAACAAAATTTGATTAGCTCGCTTGACGATTTGACTCTAGTTAAATGTATTGGTAATGCACATTTAGAAATAAACAAACAAGAGAGTTCGAATGCACATAAAGAGGAAGTAAAATGCAGATAGAAAAATTAGGCATCGCTTGAAAATTGCAACCAAAGGCTATATTTTTCTAGCTGTTGGTGTTTACAAAATGCTACCCTACAGCTCAAGGTTAGATGGAACCCCCTAAATCTTTTGTCTTTTTACACCCTCAATGGTAAAACGTTTAATTAAATCCATCCAATTTATCCCCCAAAAATTGACAAAAATTGAAGAAATAATTCAACTCTTTTCTATTCTTTCTTTAATGGGAAGGAAGCACATTTTACTCACTCTTACTCCGCAGACACAATGGAGAATGCACCACTAGAGATGCTGCCAGGGCTTTCATCGCAGAGAGCAAACGCCCTCTCCAAATTCGCCACAATGTCCGCCATCGTCGGCCTATCTTTCCCTTCCAAATTCACACAATGCATTGCAGTATAAGCCACCAGCTCAATCGCCTCCGATTCATTCACTTCCGGCGGCCCAACCCTCCTGTCCAAAACCCTCACCAACTCCCCTTTCATAATCACCGGCACTGCAAAATCCACCACGCTTATCGGCGTCCCCCCATTGTCTCCATCCTTAAATATCGCCCTCTTCCCCGTCAGAAGCTCCAATAGCACCACACCGAGTCCATAGACATCGCTCTTCGCGGTCAGCAAGTTGAGTCCATAGTACTCTGGATCAATGTAGCCAACCGTCCCTGCCGCCTTCATTGGCCTAAAATCCGCCTCTGACTCCGGCCCCATCAACGACAACCCAAAATCAGACACCCTCGCGGTCCAATTCGCGTCGAGCAAGATATTCGATGATTTTATATCTCGATGAATGATAGGCGGCACCGCGTAATTGTGCAGATACTCAATGCCTCTAGAAGCATCCAATGCAACCTTGATCCTCATTTTCCACGAATTCAACAAGCTGCTACTCCTCTCCACATTGTTCTTGTCATGCAAGTGATCATAAAGCGCACCGTTTTTCATGTACTCGTACACCAAAAGCCTCTCGTCCCTCTCTTCGCAATATCCGACAAGCCTCACGAGATGTTTGTGATGAACTCTCGACAAGAACGCAAGTTCCGAATCGAATGCGCTCTCCTTCTCCTGAAACTTCTTCATCTTCGAGGCGGTTTCGCCTCTCTTGATCGCAACTTCCCGGCCGTCAGGCAGTTTGCCTCTATATACAACTCCAAAGCTTCCGGCGCCAATCTTGTTCTCCATTGAGAAGTCATTGGTGGCAGCCGCGAGCTCGGACAGGGAAAACTCCTCCGCCCTGTCCGCGTGCTTCGAGGATGTTCCGCTCCTTTGCCGCCGCATGATCCTCGAGCCCTGGCGGCGAATGGTGGACGATCTTGACGGAGGACTATTGTTCGACGTTGTCCCATTGCCATTGTTGGAGCTGGCAGCTCTAGTAATTGTCGGCTGAACTGAATTGTGAATCTTTTTGTCCCCAAAACAACCGCCGGTCCACAAACAATAAATAACAGTACAAATACCTGCAAAAGCTCCGACAGAACCCACAATGGCAAACACCAATAAACCTGTCGTCAATGTGGCAGACCGCCGCGTTGACGGCGGTGACGGCGGCGGTGGAGGCAATGGCAATGCTGGTGGTGGCAATGAAATTGGAGGCAAGCAGGGCTTACAAATGTTACTTGTACCAAAACAGAGTCTTTGAGACTGAGGGTAAATTCCACAATCACTGCAGGTGGAATTGACACAAGAACCGGGAAGAATTTCGGGCAATTCGAGCTCCTCCCCTGATTTCGAACCAGAAAGAATCGGCCAACCCGGACCCCAACAAACAATCGAAAAATTCCTGGTGGTTAATCCACAAGTGAAATTCGACCCAGAAGCTAAAATTTCAAAAGACACCTCATTTGTTTGGTTAATTGAAAATTGGCCTCCTCCTCCCCAACAGATGACAGTTTGATTCGAAGTTCTGATTGCGCAGCTGTGATTTGCTCCGAGGGACAGAGCAGAGTACTCTAAAGGCGAGCCGGGAGGGGCGTTCAATTGGCCGCCGCCATTGCTTCCCCAGCAGACTATAAGCCCGGTGGTGTTGATCCCGCACACGTGCGAGCCGCCGGCTGTGATGGTCGCCATTGACATGTTTCCGAACCCGTTTTGAATTTCTTCCGCCATAGTAGCTCTGCCCCAGCACCGGACCCGGGAGGTGGCTTTCGAAATTCCGCAAGAGAAACCCGACCCGGATGAAATCGAGGAGAATTGGTCCGACCCAGATGGCAATTCGGGCATGTCGTCGACCCGCCAGCATTTTATGGTGCCTGTGCCGACGGTTGTGGCGCAGATATGGTTGTCTCCGACTGAGAGATTTTGTAACGAAACGGTTCTGTTGAAGTAAAGGCGTTTGGATTGGAAGGTAGAGTTTTGGGAGGTGATGTTGTCCCAGCAGAGGAGGCTGTACCCGCCGGAGCGGAGGCCACATAGGGAGGTCCGGCCGCCGGAGATGGCGGAGAAGGAGATGTTGGGATCGACTGCGACGGTTTGACCGCGGCGGTAACAGACGATGCGCTGTCGCGGTTGGTCCGAAACGACACCGCAGACAGTGCCGGAGGCGGAGATTACGGCCAGGGTTGAGCCGGAGCCGAGGGCATGAGCTGGTGGTGGGATGGCGACGAAGAGGATGGCGGCGGTGATGATGAAGGTGGTGGTGGTGAGGGAGGAGAAGGGTGGTTTCGTCATAGAAAAGAGTGGGGATTGACGGCATGGGTGGTGGGTTGGCGGGCTCTGGTCTTCTTCATTGGAGGAGCTCTTTTGGAGTTTGCATGCACACAGACACAGACACAGAGGAAGAGAGAGATAGAGAGAGAGGAAGAGGGAGATAATCCAAGTAGATTTTGGGGAGTTCAGAAATTGATAAAAGAACAACATTTATATATATAATTCGTTTCTTTTCTTTTTTTTTTTCCTTTTTTGGTTGTTACTTTTTCAAAAATGGCTATTTTCAGTACTCAATAAGTCATTTTTTAAATAATTTTGGAATTTCAAAAACTAGCCAATTTTTTAGAATTGTAAGTAAATTTTTCTTTATAGAATTGGTAAAGTATTTTTTATTATGAGATAGAGTTCTACTTACTTATTTGTGAGTAGGCCCTTGACATCTCGAAAATATCTAGAGTTATTGCTCGAAATGCTATGAAGTGTATTTGGAACAAAAATTTTAGTCTCGGCTCTTCAATGGTGTAAATATAGTGAAGGGTTAAATAATGTTAATGTAGCAAAGAAAATGGATAATAAACGAATTTTGGTGGTTATTTTCAAATATACATTATTATACAAGTATGACAGTCCAACGGTCAAAAATTTGTAATTCTGTTAAGACAATGGCGGTAAATTTGTATTTCGGTTGTGTCAGTAGACACTCTCGTGGGCGCAAAATAGATTACAGTTTCTTAAAACGAAAAGAAATAGCATTTTTTTTATACGTGTACAAGTGTTGTTAGACAAAACAATAAAACAAAAAGAAATTTCATCTTTTTGATATGTGGTGTTGTCAGACATTGAAAAGCATTCCGATAACTGGAATAATTTCATTTTTTATTATAATGAAATGAAAAATAATCAAACATTTGACCTAACTTAATTCTACTACATTTTTTTTCATTTGCTCTCACCAATTGAGTTAACCCTAAATGCTTAAATATAGAATTAGTCTTTGTAGGTGATATAAGCTATATTAATCCTAGTTCTTTTGTAAAAATAAACAAATTATGTGATTTTTTTATTTTTTATTTTTTGGCTGAACATTTTGTTTTGATTTTTTTTTTTTTATGAAGCTGGTCGTCACACGAGTGGACAAATAAATCTGAATTACGCGCCTGAGAGGTGAAACACGTGCAATGTGCATGTTTCATGCAAAAAAAGGTATTTCAGAAAAAGTGAAGAAATTTAAGGAGGCAGTAGGTGGTGATTCTTTTTTGACCAAAATCTGTGGTTGTTGTCACGTAATTTTGAGCATAAAGCTGCTTTGGTAACTCCATTAAGGATTATCCCAATTCCTATCTTCAAAGCGGGCAAAAATTTATTTACCTGAAAACAAAAAAAAAAACTAACAAGAATTTCAAATTTCAAATTAGAAACATAATTCGTGATCAGTAACTGTAAAAAAATTAATAATTGTTAGAAGAAAGAGGAATACAACAAAAATAAATTGTCACTTAGTATTATGGTTTGGTGGTATTCCTCTTCACTTGTAAATGAGAGGTCTTAGATTCGATTTTCGTCAAAAGAGAATTCAAACCAAATTAATATGGCTGGGCCATTGTGAGACTTAGCTTATTTTTCCACCGCTTAATATAGATAATATCGTATGTATTAAAAAAAATATACGAAAATAAATTTCCAACAAAACAAAAAGAAAGAAAAATGAATGAGAATTTGCAACTTTTTTTAGGCTAGAGATATAGTCAAACACGTTGGATTGAGACCCCAAATAAAGGTGGGCAGGTCGTTTTTTCAGTTAACGAATTTAACCAATATTTTCTTCCATCACAGAGAAAGTTTTCCTCTCTCTTTTCTTATTTATGGTTTCCCATACGAAGCAGGTTTCTAGCCAAGTTCGACAAGTTTAATATGAACAGGCAACTGAATTGGTGTTGGCTGCAAATATATTCACAACTCATATTACTTAAAAATAAAAAGTTTGAATTACTTAAAAATAAAAAGTTTGAAAACCCACTGCGGACACCCATGCCTTTCCTCGGCGCGGTGGCCTAGCCACCCTCCACTCTCACCATCACCTTCATCACACTGCGAGCAAACCCGGATGTGTGAACTCGAGCTGCAAAATGCGGGCAGAAAAGCCAAACCAGAAAACTGTTTAAGCCACCCATGAGTTTACGCCATTTGAAACCGTGCTCCTCTTCTACCTACCTATTTTGGTACACACACATCACCATCATCCTTCCAGCCTTCTACGGACCACCCTCGAACCCAGAAACCAAGGTGGGAGAAGGAGCGGGCTCGGCCATCTTCTCAGGCGAGCTCCCGATCGGCTTGAATCTAGCACCACAGACCTCGATTCGACTGAGACCACATCTTTGAGCTTAAGAGTCACGGGGTTCGAACCCCAGGACTCTCACTGCATGCAACTTTCTGGTTCAAAATCAACGCCATTTTTGGGCAGAGGAATCTCGGGAAGGCAGGATTAAGCTGCATCTCGGAGCCATTCTTTGGCCTAATCTTGGAAATAGGGAATTGAACTCCTATACTCCCAGCTTCCTTTTAGGTGTTAGAATCGTGGAATTTGGTGAATTTAAGCTCTGCCAAAGATTTCAATTCCGGCCACCTTCAAATTCCGGCGCAGCAGCGGCCGAGGCGGGCCGCAACACTTTCAGTACAACGCCAGGACTTTACTGCGGCAACGGCGTGAAGCGAGCCGGGCAGTGACGTCGCGGGACACAGTCCGAGCAGGAATATACTGAGGTATATTCCGTCTCTTTCTTAACGGCGTCGGGGGAATATTCCCTCTTTGGCCGAGCGGGTCATTCATGTAACGCTTCGTTAGAGAATATTCCGTTAACCAAGCGGAATATTCCGTTGAAGTTAGCGGCACCGTTAACTGCTGGCGGCGTGGCTGATGCCGCCTTTGTGGCGACGTGGGGGCGCACATGTGGACCGCGCGTGAGGCCAAACGGCGGCGATGGCCGGCGCGTGCGGCAGCGCACGGCCGGCCACGGCGGCGGTTTTGGGAGTTTCCGACCCCGGAAACTCCGTTTTCGGAGTATCCGAACGCCGTTTTCTTGTAATTTCGTATACTTTACTAATTTGTGGGTTTCACAAATTAGGTTTTTGGCGACCACGTGGCGTTCGGAGGACGTGCATTTAGACTCCCGACCGGTGTTTGTGGTGGGCCCCTTCCTCACTTAAATTAAATATTTTATATGATTTAATTATATAAATGGTTTTGCCTATGCTACTTTAAATTGACTATTAACACTTATTGGCAAACTTAACTTATGTCTACATTATTATTATGGTTCTTAGTATGGTTATTTGAGCCGTATTTCCGGTGGGCACTTATTGCCAATGTTGTTATTCCACTTTGGTTTATCGGGTAGACTTAATGTTTGTTAGACCGACGCTCGGTAATGTATAGGGCCATGGAAATTAGTGGGCCTCGACCCATATTTCCATTTGGATTTATGCCATTAAATTGGTGATTTACATGACCTTGTATGTGTTATAATTATCGTACCAACCACACTTTTGAGGGTTTGGGGAATTAATTATTTTAATTCCCTGTTTATGCGTTTGGATCTTATATTCGTTTAGCCCGGGCCATGGGCCGTATTTGGGTGAACTTTGGAAGACTTGATAATTTCCTATCATATTTTGGGTTCACCTAATCTACCATTAAGTTGGTATTTCTATACCTTGGTACTAGTATGGTGTATTCTTGGTATTTGGTACACACTACGTATTGTGGTTAATTACTTGGTAGTTCGGGTACGGTACCACGAATACTTTTTATTTAGTGGTGGTTTAAGGTTATACAAAAGGGAAATTTACCTTATCTTGTTTTATTTAAGAATACTCCATTTGGCATGTTTTTATAAGCTCAACTTGGGAGGCTTACACGGTGTTTATTATGCTTGTCAGGAGCCGGGACCAGCCTTCACGTGATTGTTCACACGCACCGATCGCTCACTATGGATCCATAGTAAGGTGCCAGCCTGTTCGAGGACGCATGGGCGCCCCGGGCTCGTTGTGATGCGATTGTGGCGCTAGCTTCACGTGATCGTAGTACATGCAGCGTAACTGTTGCTACACACTGACCACATTCATGTGAGCTATATCTGCTGTCTTTATATGAACTCGTGTGTCTGCCTTGCCTAACCGAGCATTTATCTTGTAGTTAGATTGTGAAATTATCTTGGATTTTCAACGTGCCACGGATACTTGTATTTGATTTGCAGATTTTAAGCCCTTAGCTTTATTTTATGAACCTTTTGATAAAGTAAATTAGGCTACGAGAGCCGGTGGCTTTACGCGTTTCGGACAGTGAGTACATTTCCGTACTTACCTGGATTTTCATACCTATTACTATATTATGTTTTCAAGAAAGGTTTTATGAAACTTATTACATTTCGGCGAGGGGTTAGTATTTTCTGCAAAAAAAAGGAAGGTTTCCAAGCTAGTAGCTATGGCCCACTATACCCTTTTGTTTCGCTTCCCTCTAGGTTTAGCGGCTTTGAAGTTGTGACATCAAGACCCGTGTGCATATGAAGATCGTTAGAATTTCCTTGTAATTTATCAAATTTCCAGTATTACATGCCTTATTGTATGACTATTATTGGCAGCATTCCAACAGTGTTCAATTTATTCTCTATTTTATTCAAATTGGCTTTCGTCACCCTAATTGGTGTGCGGCCAGCACACATAGACTTTTGGGTGTCACGCATTGGCAGCCACCTTCAGGGTCGGGATGTGTCAACACAGACCATTGAGACTTAGCTTATTTTTCCACCCTTAATATTATAGATAAAATCGTATGTATTAAAAAAATATACGAAAATAAATTTCCAACAAAACAAAAAGAAGAAAAATGAATGAGAATTTGCAACTTTTTTTTTTTTTTTTTTTAGGCTCGAGGAATGTAGTCAAACACGTTGGATTGAGACCCCAAATAAAAAGGTGGGCAGGTCGTTTTTAATTTCACAGAATTTAATATACCAATATTTTCTTCCATCACAGAGAAAGTTTTCCTTTCTTTTTTCTTATTTATATGGTTTCCCATACGAAGCAGGTTCGACAAGTTTAATATGAACAGGCAACTGAATTGGTGTTGGGCAAACCATATTCACAACTCATATACTTAAAAATAAAAAGTTTGAATTACTTAAAAATAAAAAGTTTGAACATAAAATGTTAATTAAGATGATGATGATAAACAAGGGAAGACAAAATTTGTATATTCGAATTCTTCTAGAATAATACTAATAATAGTCCTAGTAATAAACAACCTAAGTAATATTGAAAATAGAAAATGTTAAATTACATTATCTTTGCTTTTACACGTGAACAAATCATATATAGAATAGAAAAATATCCGATCAATGCATGTATGTAAACACGTAGTCAGAAATGTCAAAATAACGTGATTGGGTTCATGGTGTAATTTGATGCCATAAATAAGATATAAACTAATTAATTACCAAAGAAAAAGATATAAGTTAATGATAATTAATTAGTTAATTGCATTGTTGTTTTGAATCTTTGACAAATCATAAACCATTGAAAACGAAGAAGAAGAAGAAGATTCTATTTTTTTTGTCTAATCACATTTCCACGCTTTGACGTGTGAAATTGACGGAGTCTTTCCCTCACATAATCAAACAAATTTAGGAGACTGACTTTTCATTACGTTGGTTGTGAGAGTGCTCAGGAAGTTGTGTGCATAATGCAAATTTTGTTTGAAAATGATAGGGCACAACAGGTCGTTAACTTTTAACACAAATATAATAAGCCACAATTTAGTATCAAAATGTCTACAAATAAATATCATTTTTGCATGAGTGTGAGTCAGACATGAGACATCCACCTACGCTTACAAATATATATCGTTCTTGCTGGTAATATATATGCGTGCATAATCTGCAGACTGCGGATTGATTGTTTCTTCATCCACGATTATCCACGACTATCCACAATATGCTAAGCTACGCACCCTTCTGAAAAGGTTTAAGGGTTGTAGCTTTTGCTTTCAGAGAAAGGATATGGGATTATGATTACCTATTAACTAAACTAATGAAATAAGGTCGTAAAAAGGTTTCTTTTGAGTTTTGACCTAACAAAGAGTTTTGACCCAATATTTCTTTATTATTAGATAATCTTTAGGAATCTCCTAATGAACAGCTCAAAAGAGACTTGGAAACAACTCAATAGCTTCATTAGAAACAGCAGAGAGAAATTAAAAAATGAAAAAAATAGTGGTGTCAGCTGCTTAATTTGTTGAAGAGACTAGAGAGTTGTCAAACACTGTGAAATAATTGAACAACAAATAAGCCCTGGGCCCGATGATTATTTTTGTTATTATTATTTATACTCATAGTTGTTGCGCAAGATTAGGACATAGCTAATAGATATATCCAAGCTAATCATATTTTTTTTTTTAAATATTACAATTATATTCTCATAGACTTTGCAAAAGAATCCCAATCTTATTGCATCTTATATTACATTCAAACCTTGACGGGCTACAAGACTTTAATGCATATAACATAATTTTAAGTATCGAAATTCTATTTGCAAACATCCGTTTCTTTTTTTATGCTTTAAGCGCGTTGAGAAAATCTCACTCATTGTAAATCTTCAATTTATTAAATAGTGATTCTGATACGTTGAGTAATCAACCAAGTGGATAACCGAGATAAAACCCATTATACATAATTAATCATATAAACATAATGATAAAAATTTGGCCTTTTTCGGGTGATGTGTATTAGTTCTTTAACGAGGTGATGATGAGGATGATGAGAAAGTTTGGGGTTTATAAGGTTGGAGAAAAGCTGGTGATGAAACTCAGAATAAAAGGTCGGGGCAGGCAGCATTGGCATGTTATCAAGATTCAGCTTGTCTGCGTTTGGCAACTTTAACATGGCATGGCACTGAATTTTGTGGACTGAACTGAACGTGTATTTTACTTTATCGACGACAATGACCAGCAGTGACGACAACCTTTTTTTTTAAGTGTTGCATTATTTAAAAAAAAGCGGAGATTTGATTAAGTTACACAATATTAAAGTATCAAACTCGTCGTTAAAATAAGTTGAATATGAAACACCTTACTTACGAATCAAAATGAATAACATTAAATTGTAATGTTAGTTGCAACTTGCAAAGTGTCATTTAAAATTAACAGTAAACACATAAAAATTGAAACACTTACTTAAAAACTCTATAAAGTGCGATACTTTTGTAGGTTCATTAGTTTTATTGTTAAAATTAAGGGGCAACAGCCAAATTCAAGGCAAAAATGAACAGAAAATACGAACAGAAAAATACAAATAATCCGAAGAGATCGAAAAGCTGCCATGGAGTTAGGAAAAGTGAACGACGCAGACCCTCATGTCGTTGCTTTTGGTTATTGAATAAACATGAGTACTTAACATGATGTCGGATTGCTGGCTAATCCTCAATTTTTTTTTTTTTTGTCAAACTGGCTAATCCTCAATTAGCACGACATCATTAACAACGAAACAAACTAAAAAAAAAGCTTATGTACAACTGTGATTAACTGTCAGATATGCCCATTCAAATCCTTGTTGTACAAACTAAAAAGAAGCTTATGTATAACTATGTATAACAATTCAAATCCTTGTTGTGCCAGATTATCTCAGTTTAAGATCAAGGTAGGGCAAGGTGAAGATATGGTGAAGGCTGTTTCTGCCAACCAACTTTACCACCGATTCTAGGCGATTATTTCCTGAGTGAAATCTGGATATATCCTCATTTCTCTATATGTCTCGTCGCATGACATGATCACATGATGATAAATAGAGAATGACAAGACACATTTTCGTGGCCACTTGTAAGATCCCTTCCAATTTTAACTATCTGAGTTGTGCTGCAGTTATAAGGAGACTAGCAGTTGGGCTGCAGTTAGGTCTATTCATGTTCTTTCTGGTGGTACTAGGAGAGACTGCTTAGCCTCCATGCTAGGGTAAAAATTCTGCTCATAAAGGAGGGTTACCATCAATTACAATAGGCTAGCAAATAGGACCACTCTAACCCTTGATTTTCTTTCTATGTATCATTCAAAGTTAACATAAAATGCACATTAGCGACATGATTCGGACAGGGTTCTCAGAATCTCAGAGTCGGCTCTGACGGAGAATTGAACTACATGATTAGGAACCCTTGACATTTGTATTATTTCTTGATACAGTGTGCAACATGGCAACAGCAAATGAATCTCAATACACTACGAGGAACGTACAAAATGCTAGTAATTATTGGCAACAATTTCACAAAAATTCTAACAAAATACAGACATCGAAGAGAACTGCAAGCATATAGACATAGTTACACAAGAATCACAGAATTCTTAACAAATCTACACACATCAATGGTTTTTGTATGATAGTGATACGCAGCACTTTGACCTCCGGCGGAAACACAGCCTTATCAACAAATTGCAGTGAACACACAGATGCTGTACAGAAACTTGGAGTCTGATGATGAGACACTGCTCTGAGGTTTGAACAAAATAACTATCGAGGATTGCGTGAAAGAAGAATAGGGAATGCCATTGCATACAATTTTGAAAACTCTACTATTTCCAGGCAGTTGAAGGAATCCCCTGCTTTTGAAACCATTCGGGCATGTGAAACCTTTCATAAAGGGCAGGTCTCACATCTTTCTGCAGCGAGAGCTGCTTGAGGAGTGGAAGAAGAACATCCAAAAGCTGAGCAACAAGGTTAAGAGGAAATGAGAAAGAGATTAAAGAGGTAAACCGAGAAAGTTAAGAGATACTGAAATTTCAAAAGTTGCAGCAAGATAATGAAATTTCTACCTGTGTGTCGTGTGTTTGCCCGGCAGAAAATGGAATGCATGGAATTCCATTCAAAGGTTGCAACAAGAAACTGAAAGGGTTGTTGTCAACAATAACAATTCGGCGCATATCCTTTGATAGCCCAGACAGATCCTTCACATGCTCCCGGTATTCCCTGTATTCATCCAGCATTAGAATTCTCTAATAACAGTACTTGGGTTATTTAAACAAAATGTTTATAACATACTAATGGAGCCAATGAGTCACCCGTAACTCTACATCAAAACATTGGAATAAGGACTTGAAACAATAAAACTTAGGATCAGAAAGAGTGTGATAGTGTATGGACATCTGTTGAGAATCATTATGCTCACAGTGCTGCAGTTCATTAGCTAACTATATATGATGGCTATATACGTAAGAGATGGTGACACGAGACAAATGACCATAAGATTCCAGTGTCTGTAAAGTGCTAAACCACTGTCACATATGACAATCTCAAAGTCCATAGCTGATCAAGCAATTTTAAGAGTACAATGAAACAGGTACCAAATCGAGACATTCATATTTTTTTTTTTCAAAGAAACCTATGTGGATGTATTGGATAGAATTCCACATAAGGCTTTCCATGTCAATAGCTATAAATTTTCAAAGAAGTGACCAGAATTCTATACATTAGATCAAAAACACAAGGAGCAGAACTTACGTGCTGGTTGTTGAAGGCCGATAAAGTCGATAACTGAACATATTATCCACATCTATTCTGTCAACAAGTGGTCTAGCATAACCTGTAATCATACAAAATTAAGTATCCCAAACAGTTACAGGAAAAGGGTACGCCAAAGAGAAAATAGAAACAAAGAAACGGAAAGTCATAAGCAAACCTTCAAGACCAGCAGTGAATAACACAAGCTCTGCAAACTGACTAACTTGTTTTAGGAAGTCATGCAACCCCGGACGCTCAAAGACTGTGACATAATTGACCTTCGGTTTTCCATCACATTCCTTCAAACCCCAACACACTCATGTCAACAAACTTTCATCTTTCGAAAGGAATGCAAGGTAATCAACCTAAATAGAAAAAAGCACCTTGTCCGAAGATACGCATTCAAGCTCAAACCACTTCAACCCACCTTCAGTTGCTTGAGTTCGAACTACAGCTGGCAAGCTGGATGTTTCATATGCACACACTAGAGTTTCATCCAGGTCCAGAACTACCTGCAGGTCTTACCGTCAGCACACCCAAAAAAAATAAACACTCTGCACACCCACCTCTCTCCCTCCCTCTCTTGAATTTCCATTTTCATCCATTACTAGGTCCCGTTTGGGATTGCTTCCGGAAGAGCTAAAAGCGCTTTCTGATAACCAAAAGCACTTGTGACTTCATTTGGCAGAAAGCTCAAAAGCACTTTTGGGTCATAGAAGCCAAGTGCTTCTTCATGAAGCACAAGAAGCACTTCCAAGGCTTTTCCATGAAGCACTTGGACTCTCAATAAAAATTTCGACTGTTTACAATAAAACCACTTCTAGCATAAGTGCTTTTGAGCAGAAGTGCTTCCCAAACTAGCCCTTACTAATTCTGCTTCTCATTAACTAAACCAGAACCATAGAAGCTTTTAAGTTCATATCAAACACTTAATTCAGCTAATTCAGTTGGAGTATAATTCCAGCTAATTAAATTCTTATTCACGAGTCATATATAGAAAAATCAAATTTTTTTCTTGAATTAATACAATAGAACAATAATTTCAGTGAGCAATTCGAATTTCTGGAAATGGTAAAATTTAAACAGGATTCAAAAATATGAAGTTTTTAAATTTGAAAACCGCACCGTGAGCTTTTCAAAAGGGTCGTCGGAGTCGGAATCGGGGGTGTCGGCGATTTCAACGGCGGAGGCCGCGGGGGAGTCGTGCTCAGGAAGCTCGACGACGGGCAGGGATTTGAAGGCGGCGGAAGAAGCGGAAGAGGAGGAGGAGGAAGAGAGGAGGGGGTGATGGCCGAGAGCTCGGAGGATTTGAAGGAAGATCTGGAAGAAGAAGCCGAGCCAGTTGAGCAGAGCTCGCCAGACTTGGAGAGTCTTGGGCGAGTAGACCACCTCGCCCTGAGTCAACTCGGCCATTATCTCGGTTGTCAGACTCAGAAGAGAAAGAGCTGATTGATTGGCCCTTTTGCAATAAAACTCTCTCTCTCTCTCTCTCGTTCCTTGTTTTCTCGCCTTTCTCGCCGATGCCGCTTTCGACGAAGCCTAGAGAGAGAGAGAGAGAGAGAGAGAGAGGAGGGAGGGAGGGGATGGGGAGGCCGACGCGCTTTGGAGGCGAGAGTGAGAGAGTTTTGGTGGTGGTGAATGCTAGGAGCCTAGGAGTGGCAGTTGGTGCAAAGGTCGGGTTCGTGTCAACACCGGTTCGACACCAACTCGATTAGAGTGTCTAAAAAGGTTTTTAATTACTATAATTTAGTGATATTCTTCTTTATTTTAGCGAGCGATTTTAGACTCAATTCTTATCGAAGGCAAATTCAAGTTGAATTATTATTGTTGACATATTGTGTAGCTTAGTCTCTATCTCCTAGTGCAAATATATCATTATATTTTTAAAAAATTAAAAAACTCAATTGTTAATCGAATTATTTTTCTTTTTATGATAATTAATATTTACATGTGTCTATACTAAGGGGAGGAAGGATAGTTTAAACTCGAAATGCAATGAGTTGAAGAGAAACACCCTAACCACCATGACAATCCATCACTTGCACCAAATTATTTTCTCTGACTTGAATAATATGACATGATTATTTTTTGTATTTCTTTTATACAACAATATATTTATATTAAGGTGGTGGGAGACTTCAACTAAGGCACCCAGCCAGCCAGTCATATTAATTTGGTTCGAATTCGTCATCGACGAGAATTGAACTTAAGACTTCTCACTTACAAGTGAAGATGAATACTAGTAAATTGTAATACTAAGTGACAATATGACATGATTATTAAATGGAAGCTGTTTACACTCAAAATTGTCATGTTTATCCCTATTTTGGTCTAAAGCCAAATTATGGCATTATGTGGGGGTTATTGTGAAATTAGGCCAAACTTACACCAAGATATTTTGGGTATTTGCAAGTGGATAGTTAATTAATGTTATCTATCTTTGTGCAAGTGGAATTAGGTTGAGGTGCGTGCATCAAGTTGGGTTGCTTTCACATTGGTTTTGCTCTCTATATAAAGGAAGCAAAGGCAGAGAGCTAGGGACACTCAAATCAACCAATCAACAAAATTCAGAACATACATGTTCTAAGGAAAGCCAACCTTTCAAACACCAAAGAGGAAAACCTCTCTCTTGAAAGCCAAGAAGTGGCATTCATCAGTTCATACAACCCAGCAACAAGCTTTCATAAGCCTACATAAGGCTTTAAGCAATCATTCACAAAGCTTCGACAACTTGTGTTAAAGCTTTTACATCAGAAAACCTCCGATCTTAGAATTAGCTCTGCCACTTCTCTCTGTGGTATCGATTAAGCCTGAGAAAGAATCTCATTTAGGCTATTCTCTTCCTCCCAAATAGTCGATGGGTATAAAAGCCACTTCGATGGCTTTGTCGATGGCCAAAGCCATTCGATGGCTTTGTCGATGGCCAAAGCCACTTCGATGTATTTTGTCAGATGGCCAAAGCCAATCCGATGGCTTAGTCGATGGCTTTGTCGATGGCCAAAGCCAATCCGATGGCTTAAATGATGGCCAAAGCCACTTCGATGGCTTTAAAGTCGATGGCCAAAGCCAATCCGATGGCTTTGTCGATGGCTTTGTCGATGGCCAAAGCCAATCCGATGGCTTTATGCTCGATGGCCAAAGCCAAACCCATGGCTTTGTCGATGGCTTGTCGATGCCAAAGCCAATCCGATGGCTTTGTCGATGGCTTTATGTCGATGTCGATGGCCAAAGCCACTTCGATGGCTTTGTCGATGGCCAAAGCCAATCCGATGGCTTTGTCGATGGCTTTGTCGATAATCCGATGGGTATAAAAGCCACTTCGATGGCTTTATATGCAATCCAACCACACTTTGGTTGATGTTTACAGCTTTGTTTACTTATTGTATTTACTTATTCGTAAACTTTCAATTCAGTTTATATATGTTTACTTTGATGCAAACTGTATTTTTTTTATTTACTGCTTACTGTCTTTATTATTAAACGCATTCAGATTGAATATAACCAGTTTATATCCAATCTATATTTCAAGCACATAAGCCTTGTCATATATCTCTACATAACAATTCAAGTCCTTAACAGGCAAGGCAAATAAAGAACCTAAGTTGAGCCTCTCACTTAAAGGCACAATCTTTTGGTTATAAGTCAAATAGTGCAATCTCAAATCACGCACATACACCGTCTGCTAGCGGTACCTAGTAGTGGCACGCTCGCAATCTCCCAATCAGTGTTCATATAAATCACTAGGCCTACAACTAAGCGCCGTGTGAATTTATTTGTCGAACAGAAGCTGATTTTTACATACTGTTTTTAGCAAAGATGTCAGAAGATAAAATTAGTATATGTTTATCATTTCTCTATTAAATTATGTTAGACTATATTGGCAGGTTAACTCGTTCAATGTTCATAATAAAATTATAATGTTTATATCAAGTGAGAGGGTTTAATTTATCATTTACAGTTTAGTTTAAATTGATTATATTGAATTATTTGTGTCGTACACATTGTATACATGCTAACAAGTTATCCAATTACGTAAATGTGTCAAAATGTTTTAAAACCTGACATTTTTGAGTTAAGAGGGTTAATGGAAATGCGAATGTTTTATTAACCGTTAAATGTTTTATGAAATGCAGGTTGGGTAAGGTGCTGCACGCGGGAAAGGAGAGCGTGCGCGTTGGAGAAAAGTAGGAAAGTGAATCCTAGTCCCGCCAATCAGAAGAGACAATCTTTTCTTCTTTTACACCAACGTTTCTGTCGTTTAGTAAAATCACCACCACCACTGAAATAATAATTCACTGATTAAATACTGGAAGAATATTATTATCTTTTCGGGTCAAAGTATTTTTCTTTTGTTTCATTTCCACCAATCAAATTTGAAGACCCTTTCTCTCTAAAACATGACACAACCCTTGACAGCTTCCAAATTTTTTACTTCTTTTATCTTATCCATAGAAGAAAATTATTTTTGAGAGAACGGATCCAAAAGTTTGGTTAAAGGGAGGAATTGACAAGAACAATATTTGTTGATCCAGGAGCTTGTACTGTAAAATTAATAAATATGTGACGAGTGAGATAGAAATATTATAGCGTATCACTAATTACACCGAAAAATCTGATAAACTTTTCAAGTTCGGTCGGTTAGTATTTAGTCATTAGAGTCAACGCCAATTTTTTAGAAGGTCCAATTAGTATTTAGTCATTAGATCCAACCCCGATATTTTCGAAGGCCCAATTATCCAATACCTTAAGTTGGAACTAACGCATCTTTTTAAAAGTCCAACTTAAAAAAGCAGATTCGAGCTCAGTAACTCAGGCACAAGATGTGTCAAGAGAATAGTCTGTTCTGATACCATAATAAACTTTATAGACCCAGCATGGTCCACCGCCATCATCATCGATATTGTCCCAACTTAATTACTTATTAGGAGTGAAATCTCTAATACATTAATTGTATATTATTTTATCATATACTCGATGCGGGATCTCCCTAGTGTGACATAGCGTCTAACATGTATCAAGTAATAATGGTACACCACGAATTAAGTGGCTCTAAGCTCTAACAGACTTTTTGGGAGTCGAACCTAAGACCCGATGACCACAACAAAACCAACACGTTACAAGCGGACCGGCGTCATTAACAGACAGATTTTAAGCATCAGAAAAATTGAATTTCATTAGAATGAATGAACCAGAAAGCAACACCATATTAATGCAGAAGATTTTATTACACTTGTATGACCTAGTCACTCAAACATTGCTAATGGAATGCCCAACCACCGCGTGGGGGGAGCATTTTGTACAAGAAAAGTATGAATATGTTAAATCAGAACGAGGGAACATACGATAGACGCCGCAAAACAAGGCCATGTACACGAAACCAAAACTGAAATCGGAATGTTCACCGGATGCAGATCGTAATTCACAAATTGCTCTTCAAAACTCAATTTACAAATGAACCCACAAGGAGAAACTGCTACTTACCCCATGAGTTTAGAAGGGACTTGATTCATATGTGTAGGAAAGCCATGGGTGCTCTAGTGCTTCCCTCGCCGTTGGGCGTCTCTCAGGATTGACTTCAAGCAGGCTTTTGACAAAGTCGATAAACCCAATGTCGGTTACTTGCAGGTGATTCTCCAACGAGGACTCCTCAGGGATTATGTATTCCAGTTGGCTTGTTTTCTGAATGTGGGATGGCAGAGCGTTTAG
The DNA here is from genome assembly GCA_018257905.1 of Gillenia trifoliata. Classification (NCBI taxonomy): domain Eukaryota; kingdom Viridiplantae; phylum Streptophyta; class Magnoliopsida; order Rosales; family Rosaceae; genus Gillenia; species Gillenia trifoliata. The sequence goes on from CM031086.1 coordinate 24,404,331, forward strand.
TCCGAATGATTTATTCATCGACTTATAAAAAGGAAAATAATTGATGATTTCCTGTTAAGAGAAACCGGAAACACCTATGAAAGTTTTTCAATTCTGTGGAAAGAGCGAAACTAGAAATCAAAGAAGGATCCTACACTTTATTTATCGCAAGATACATTTTCCTTGCGTATTATTCAGAACAAGCCTACTGCATGCAACTCACATTTAGAGAGAGAGAGATTTGGAGTATGCACCTCATTTATGTGGTAAAGATCTAACTCGTTTGTGAAGTACTTATCGGTCTCCTGACCTTTCACTAACATATCCAGATCGATAGGACCAAGCATCCCAATCATACGCGCAAGGATCATTACAACCCCGTCATTTGGAAAAAGCACCTGGTCAAGACAGAGATTTTATGAGCACGAATGTATTTATGTATGAACGTTATACCAGAGGAATTATTCCTTCAAGTTGATGGGAAACTAAAGAAAATATCATATGAGAGGCATAAACAGTGTAAGAAGTTTGCAGGGTACCGAAAAAATAATAGCCAATCAGTAACAATACAATCAAATTTCAACATAAGTAATAAAACAGAGCCGAACATAATGAATAAAACCAAGCAAAAGAGAGGGCATACTTCTCCGGAGCATAACTCCGCCAATATACAGCCCAGAGACCACATGTCAATCTTCTCGTCATAAGGGAGGCCAAGAATGACTTCAGGAGCTCTATAGGAACGAGATTGCACATATAGACACAGGTTGTCCGTTCGAAAGCAACTGCTTCCAAGATCAATTATCTTTATTTCACATCTTCTGTAACTTTTTATAAGAATGTTTTCAGGCTTTAGATCGCAGTGAATAATTCCCAAGCAATGCAAGTAGTCCAATGCCTCTAAACATTGAAGGGTTATGACCTGTTAATAGGGCACCATTAAGTTCCGTGTTAGCTGTGCTACTTGTAATTAATTTTTAAAGCGGCTGAAAGGCCATGTTAATAGGTTTATGGAATCTAGTAGGGCAAGCATTTACGAGTTAATACAAACGAACCTGCAACCTTCTTAATGTGAAGTAAGTTTCTCCACCAGATTCTTGACTGAACTTCTGAAATTCATACAAATTTGCCCGAAGGAGTTCACAAACAATGAAGAGATGCTCCTGTTTTGCAAGAATAAATTTGATCATACTAAATAATTTGAGCAATGCATGCTATTGTAAGAATCTCAATCAACCATCCCGAAAAAGATATAGATAGTCATCATAAGGTTATCAAACTTAGCCTCGGTGAAAGACAACTACCACATCCCACTCAAATGAAGCAGATGTCAAAACAATTTTTGAAGTATTCTTATATTGGATCAGAAGGAAACACCTGATGATAGAAGTAGTCATAAAGTCGCAAAATGTGGCGTGCGTCTGCAGGGTCATTTTTGTTGACAAACTTTAGAAGTTTAATCTCATCCAGACTCTGGTCGAAAAACTCTTTATCATTCTTTATGATCTTGAGGCACACATCGACTCCTGTGTGAAGATCATGAGCCTGTACAACCTTACTGAAAGCTGCCGAACCAAGATATTCCGTTATATAGTATCTGCTTGCAATTACAGTCTTTAGCACAATAGGGAAATCCTTGCTTTCTTCAAATCCGGTCCTGTAAACGGCATAACAGATGAGTAAAACTGATAGCTACTTATCAATAAACACGCACATGAGCGCAACCTCTATCAAAACATAAATACGAAAAAATCCTCTTAAGGTAAATGCTTCTTCCTAGTCAAGATGAATCAATAAGCTTTCAAAACCACAGAAAGCGGACTGTGCCAAACAAACCTGTTCTTCCTGTGTACGATTCTTAAGTCGAAAACTTCATAATCCTCATCATTATTGTACATCAACACCTCATCGGGAGCAGCATCATCTCCATCAGCAGCAACCTCAGGCTCATGGGATCCTTTGTTCATTTCACCAACTCCAACTCCATATCCTTCAAATCCCTTTTGCATGAAATCTTTCACTGCAACCTTACCGTCTAAACCAGCGGACCCTTTAAACTTTTCACCCTGTTCATTTTTGGAACTCCTTTTAGCAGAGTACTTAGAACTCTTGCTTATCTTGTGACATGGAGCAGAATCAATATCTGTGCGAGGAATGCCCCCTGAAACCTTTAATTGGCAATCGTTGAAATCGGTTTCTTTCAAATTCGGATAGCAGCATTCTGCAGAATGTTCCTCAAAGACTTCTTCCAGCTGATTTTTCTTATCAAAATGATAATAATTCGTCGCATATACCGCGCTTGTACAATCCACGGGAGAAACATTGGTAAGACAACTTTTGTCCAGGCAATCGAGGCTTATTTCTGATTGAAATGCTTCGGATTTATAATTCAGACCCAGCACTTTCTCGTTCCCCTTGTCTGTATTTGAAGTCATGATGAACTTATCCTCAGTGGGACAGGCGAAGAAGTCCGGCCCTTCAAAGCAAGGAGTCATAAAGTCTCCATCATCTTTCTCATCATGCCAGAACAGGTCACTTTGCATATCGAAATCATGGTAATCGCGTGCCGTGCCAAACTGAGAGAACCTATCAGATGAAGCCTGGGAACTGCTTGGAGATCTAGATCGAACTCCATACGGATTTGTAAATTCTGCGAACGAAAGAAAAAGGATGAGACTTCTCCAATTCCCTATCAACTAACAGAAACAAATAGTGGCAAGATCATCACTAGGAAATCTTTTCCGTTCCCTAGCTGAAGATAGAACTTATTAATTAAGCATTGAGTTACTCCTAACACTATTAATGTGCATTATCAATTAAAGATTAGTAACTAAATTACAATTTAAGCACATATTCCACTGCAGGCTTAATTCTAATAACAGATTGAAAAAACAGACTCGGCGTAGCTAAGTTGGTTAGAGCAGCGTTTCCCTCTCCAGTCTCCACCTAAGTTCGAATCCCTCTCCCATAGATTAGACGTTTAGATTAGATTAGAATATCGCTGGAATAACATAGCAAAAGAAATTATATAACAGAGGGAATGACAGATGAAAAGTTCTATACAGTAATGCCCAAGTTTTTGTTTTTATTGCTGATAACATATTAACAAACAAATGCAATTTAACATCTTAAAAAAGAAACCAACTTTAAAAAAATAATCATAATGCTTAATTAGAATTTAACCGCCAGCTTAATTCTGATCAGAGTCAATAACTTTAAGCTCTTAACTACCTGAAGAGCACTTATTAGAAGTGGAAGACCCCATGCTCACAAACTCGTCGTCCTCCGCCGAGCTCGATCCCGAGCATTCACCGCCACCCGGAACTTCCTGTCGCCGGAAACTGACTGGAATTCTGACCGGCGGCGGCGGAGGAACCATCGGAAACAAGAATTTCTCGTAATCGAAAGAACCCAGATCGCCCTTTTCAATCATATCCTCTTTGAGAGCCGATTCGGCCTCCGAAAACCCGTTTTTCCTCAGGAATTCGAGCACCGCCGAGACGTCGGCTGAGTCCGCCATGGACGTGGGAATTCAGGGCTAGTGGAGTAGTACTACTGGTGAGAGAGGTGATTAGTGGGTGTGAATAAAGGGAGTTGGGAGGGGTAAAAGTGGAAACTATGACATGGTTCAGGGTTTGCATGCTTGTAATAGAGAGAGAAAGAGAGATGACTTCACTCTCTCTCCTCTCTTTCTGTATCTGCTGTAAAACTGAAGCTAAAGAGGAGAGAGAGAGAGAGAGAAATGTCTTACCAACTTTGAAAAGCGAAGGGCCGTGGGTTTTGGGGGTTTTGGTTTTTGTGGGCCCTTGCTATCGTCGAAACGACCGCACACGTGTACAGACTTGTTTATCTACGTGGACATTGGTCTTATTGACTTGTATTTCTCTTTATTTTTGGTGGGAAGTCTCTTAAGGTCGTTCATGGGACCATTTCCATTTCACTTTTTTCTACTCATCCAAAAAAGGAAAAAATGAGTGCGCTATCTTTTGCTTTTTTCTTTATAATAAATATGTTTGTAGTACTTGATGCGGGAATTAGGTTTTTTGATTAGCGCAGTGGGTTTGTTTTCTTACACATAAGTTTTGATAGTTTTTCTTATATAATACTGAGACGAGAAATACCGATTAATTACTGGCTGGTTGATAAAATAGTTGGTAGTTAGTATATTTTTTATCATGAAAAAAAGTATAATAAAAATTACAATGAATTGTAACCTACGTGTTTGATAGTCAAATATGAAGCTTCCTCACCTTAAATGTAATATTTGATTTCTTAAAGCAAAGATTGGACCAGTTTGCACAAGGTTCATTATCAATGAACTCAATTAAAACGATTTTCCCATTTATTCAAATAATGATGTGGATTGAAGTTGAATAATTGTCCTTGATCTTAAATTCAAAATATAGCACAGATTCTTTCTATGATTGTCCTTATTCCTGTTAATCAATATGTGACTTTGATTATGTTGAGGCTTAAAGCATTAATGCACCGTTCTAAATATACTATTTGATGCTTACACGGTTGGTGGTGTACAATAGTACGTAATCAACCTAATAACTGGTTGAGCGAGATAAATAAACAATGCTATATATATCCACACAATAAAATGGCTTAATTATTATTTTTGATGAAATATGATAATCGCATACACTATTTATCTCCTTCTACATACTGTTAAAGTTTGGAAAAAGTTGAAGTTTAGTTAATGTATTTTTCAACTTTATTGAAACTGCTATTAGCACTTAAAAAAGTTATCGTGCACACATCTAAACCTCTTTAAAAATAAGAAAATCATAAGTGCTAGATGATTATTTACTGGATTACAAATTGTTGCACGTAGTGGCTTGCCATGATGGATATGATTTTCATTTTCAACTCATTGCATCTCAAGTTCAAACCTTCACCCTCTCTTTAGTATAGCTTAGAGCCTTAGAGTAGAAATATCGTTGTAATAAAAAAAATGTTAAGTTAATTTCTTCAGTTTTTCTTTGGAAAAATAGGACATGAGCAACAAACCGTTACATTTGTAGAAAATCTCGCATAGTGCTCCAAAGATGCTAAATTCATTGGAATATTTGAAAAACTAATAAATCATAGTCTTTGAATTACAACAACTAATAAGGTATAAATCCAAAATACGCAAAACTGAAGTTGCACGAACCAAAGTGAAACATCGCCAAAACCCAAAACCATAAGAACGAAAATCGTACGTAATTTGATCATGTAAATTTTACTTGGAAGGAACGTAATTAGCAGAAGGAAAAGAAAGATTAATTAAAATGCTGTAAAGATGAAAAACGTTGCAATCTGAGTTGGGGTCTACCATGCATCTTTAATTTTAACTGGTCCATATTCTTGTTGTGGGGGATCCAGTTGTTCGTTGGGTTTACTGATGCAACCAACTTTTCATGGGGTCGTGAAATAAGTAACTCAACCCACCGCAGATCATGATGTTGTTTCTCCAAACAAAGTGTGACACAGAACCTCTTTTCTCACTTTCTAGCTTCTTTTCCATGTGACGAGGGTAAATAATGATTAAAGCCTGCATTTTTTTTTTCATCTTTAATTATTTCTCTCCTTTATTTCTTTTTGTTGATTTGACTGTGAAATTTGAAAGAAATGCCCGTTGGTGAAGAACTTGGGTGGGGTTTTCGACCTTCGACCAGAAAAACAAAAGAAGTGAGGTTTCCGACCTCATCAATTGTATTACAGATTTCTGCATAAGGGAATGATCACCACACGTCTGTTCAATCTTCGTTCATTTCATTTTATGCGAAACGGGATCAATGCTAATGTAGCATTTCAAGTCACTAATATAATGTTATTAGTAGTTTGAAACGCTACATTGACTAGTAAATTAAAGTTTTTAAATTTTTTTGGATTGGTTGGTTAGTTGTTTATAATTGTAAACACAGCATAGCTAGATACGCAATACCTGCTCCAGGTTCCAACCATAGATCACCATTATTTTTAAGTTTCAAAGTCAAGAGGCATCTTTAGATTCCCATGCACATTCCAGACATTTTTTGAACTTTCATGGATGGAAGTGGAATAATAAGAAAATGAGTGAGAAGTAGTTGAATACAGCCAAATCCAAATCAAATAATTTAACAAAATTCTAAAACAGAATGACGTAATGATCACTACAATCTGTAACAAAAAGCATAATTAAACACACGTTAGGTATATATTCTAATCATTTTAGATAATTATCTTAATTCAAACTAAGACTTGGATGGTACAATTCTTAATTTGACAAAATCAATAGCTACCTATTTTTTAATACATACACGGGCAACTTTATCCAACAAAATTATTGATTTTCTATGCTTAACTTGAAGGGCAAGAAGGTGCAATTGGCATTAAAATTAATCGGGTTTGTTTTGGTAGATCTTTCCCTTAAACTTTTTTTTTAATTATTAATATCTGACAGAAAACAAGAACGTGTTAATTGATATTTATGCAGAGAAAAAAAGAGCTTCTGGTTTTCATTTTTGTTATAATATTCATGATCATGTGCTGTTTAGGTAAAACACATGGCCATGGCAAAGCAATATTTTGCTTGGAAAAAGGACCATTAACAGAAGGAGTTGACATAATCACATGAAATAGGAGCCACACAGATTAATCATATTTGATGCCCATAAACCATGTGCTAAATCTGTGGAGTGGTGATTAATTCTAAATAATGAGTTATGCAAACCAAACAGAAATTAAATGCACTCGAATCAGGGTTAGATCAATCATTTTGATAGTGTTGGGTTACCAGCACACACATCAAATTTGAGTTCTTGAATAGGAAATATAGCTCTTTTAAAGATGTAGAAGAGCGTTAAGATCAATCGTGCACATTTGTGTAAGTTGAAGTACTAAACTTGAAAATTCTTGTTTTATTAGTCTTATAGGCATAAACAGTTAAATTAGCGCATGCACGACTGATCTTATCATTTTTTTTAAACATATACACAATAAAATCAAATTAGAAACAAAAAGATTAGGGTTCTATTTTGAGAAAAATTTTGGGTGGTATGTACCATTAAATGGATGAATTCCAAATAAATCTTGAATTATTAAATAATCGAACCATTGAATGACACGTGCCATGCAAGTTTGACTTTGACTCCTTTGTTTTGATTGATATAGGATTAGATGCCACATAGTGTAGTGTGTGTGGTTGTTTCAAGTTTCAAACACACAGAAGCGAACAAACAACATTCCCATGCATTCATGCTTAAACATATGAATACAAGAAAGGGTCTTTATGGCACTGAAATCTGGATCTGGAAATGCGTAACGCATATCTCAGTTTCTTCTAAATCACCGCTGCTGCAGTGCTGAAGGCTTGCCAGAAGCGCAGAAGCGCCATAGGAATCTGCAGAGGTGGGTCCCTTTGGGCCTTCGGCTCATAGTCCTTCATCAACTAGGGTTTAGTTGGGCTCACAGTGGCAATGGGTTGTATCTTCTTGGCCTGCATTTCATATTACCTTCTCAAAGTACATTCTTCCTTTCCTTGTCAAGGATCATTAATTTGATATAGCTATTAGTATTGCACTTTAAATGGTTTTTCTCTTCATGTTTAAGTGAAATTTTATTGTTTGATATCTATAAATATTGAGTTTAATACCAAATTATTGCTCGTTCATTGTGTGACTTAGCTAAACCCACGCCACGTTTTTGTTGTGTCAAAATAAATAAAAATGATCATTTAATTTGGTGGCACTTCGTTCTACGGAGAAAGTCATGAATTCGCATCTCATGAATATACAAATTATCAACAAGGAAGAACACAAATTTGTTATTGGTACTACTACTACTAGAAATATCATCTTGTTTTGCTTCTCAATAAAGGGATAAAGGACTGCACAATTACTATTTTAGAGTACCAAGCTTTATAGAACAACAAAAATAGTACCTAATCATAGTAAAGACCATCTAAATTGTCTCAAACAAGCTATTTAGCATTACGCCCTATAGGCAATTTTCTTCACTTATAAATGAAATATCTTATTACTCAATTCACGTGTAAATGACGAGCTCAAACCTAATATCGTTGTAATAATAACAAAAAAAATAGTTTCAAACAAAGCCCCAAAAGTGTTGTAACAATAAAAAAAAAATGTTTCAAACAAAGCCCAAAAAGTGTTGGGCATCATATCTCGGCTTTGGTGGGACTTATAGGCCCAGAAATATGCTCGTTTACTTAAGTTTTTCCTTCGGCCTAGGATTGGGCAAACAAACCGGCAACACAAAAAACCAACCGAACCAAATCATTTGGGTTGGTTTGGTTTGAATTGTTTTCATTTTTTTGTCCATTCGGTTTATAAAATCAAACCAAACTGAAATAATTGGTTTAATATGCGGTTGTATTTTTTACAAACTGTGAATTAACCGAACCGAACCAAACCACTTATAAAAGATTACATAATCTATATCTATATATATAAAGGGAGAAGGCAAATTTGGTAAAACATCCATAATACCAAAAATGTCCCTCCCTTTTACAACTTTAAAAAAACAAATAAAATTAATTTTTGAACTTTTTTAAAATCATAAATTGTATATTAAAATTTTTTTAAATAAAATTAAATATCAAATAAAATAAAAAGAGTCAATTGCCACACGTGTATGTGTGTGGCAAGATGCTAGAATAGTTACTAAAAAGAGCCAATTGCCACATTCGTAATACCAAATTTACCCCTCTCTACATATAACTATTGAAAAAACTAAATTAATTACAAAGGAATAAAAAAAAAAATTATACATGTGATTTAAAGCCAGCCCACGTTAGAATAGTTACTAACCCTTTTTTTTAAAATTTTTTAAAAAGATTAATTTCTTATTTTTAAATTACATAATATAAATTGTTTATTTTTTAAAATAGCCAATTGCCATACGTGTACGCGTGTGGCAAGAGTCTAGTAGTAAATAAAGAACACACACATATATGTTGCTAAACATCTTGAAATTATGGGATTAGAAGTTTGAGATTTTTAGTTGTGATATAAGATTAAGTATTTTGAAGTTTAGGGTTTAGTATGTGGTTTTAATTGTAAATTTAAGTTACGACAATGATAGTTTGATGATGAATTTTTTATAAATTGATTTGTTTACAAATTTTTTCTAATACTTATTTCGACATAGCTTTGAATTTTTCTTACGGTAATAGATACTTGTTAAACCGCAAACCGAACCAAACCAAATTGCAACATTGATGAACCAATTACATCAATTTTAATCTATCATGATTTGAAATTTAGGCAAACTGAAGCGAGAGATTTAATTTGTAATTTAGACCCAAAACTAAACTAATCCAAACCGCATCCACCCCTACTTATGCCTTTGGCCCTCGTTGCACCAAAAACAAAAATTTTAAAAGTAATTCCCCCTATAAAAATAGTGATGGAAAGTGAAAATTTGTCAAATCATTGAAACAATGGAAGGAAAGAACTAGGTTCTCCACTAGCACAAAAATCATACATTCCTATTTTTGGTAAAAAATCTAAGCATCATCAACTAGGCCACTCTCACGGTCTCATCCACTCAGCCAGGCAGGCAGCCAACCAGCCACCCATGAGTTTGATGCCCCCACCCACCCTAACCCAATGTCTCCTCCCTCTCTTCACTTTTTCATCGTTTCAAAATTTCAACATCTCCATAATTTCTTCTTTACGTGGAAAAGAAAAACTTTTTCCACAGTTGAAGGATCACTTCCGATGCTTGGACGTGCTCATACGCATCTCCTACTAAGGAACAGGAATCCTCATATCCCCCACACACATGTACATAAAACCACATCATTAAAGTTGTTTCCGATCTCTCTCCATGTGTTCACATTAATTTTTGAAAACATACGTATCTAATTGTAACTAGTTTATAAGCTTATTATATATAAGAAGTCTATTAGTTTACTTGATTACTTTTCTTTTATTTGTTTGGAACGAAACTATTGGACCATTGGAAATGTTGGTTGGAATCGTTTATCTTATAGATTACATTTTAAAAAACATATCTTTCGAAAAAGAGAAAATTGTTTAGTCAGATAGATGTTAACAAATAAAAATACAAATGGATAGTTTTGATTTACATTGAATTATAACACCGTCACCTGACTCAACATTTTAAATTTTGTTTAAAAGATAACCTTGAAAGCGAGCTATTTTGATTTTCACATAACATTACAAAACAAAAAGAAGAACTAGCATTCCCTTTTTTCTAGTAATTAAATAGCTAGGATTCCCCTTGGACCTTATGATATAGTTTGACATAAAAGTGCTTCTAAATTACATATATGAGTGTTGTGATGTGATTTCCTAGGAGTACTTCAAAGTGATTTTTCCAATAATTTATTTATAAAATTTTAAAACAATTGTAATAAAAATATTTATAACAAAACCACTTATAAGCAAAAGTAATTCTTACATAAAGAGCATCTGACCCATAATCATACTACTCGTAGCATTATAAAGTTGATGGTGGGTGGGGCCATAAGCCCACTGTTACCAAATATGGAAAAGAAGATACGAGTGGGGAGGTTCCTCTATCATTCTATATGGCTTTTGTGTAGACTTGGCACTGCAGGGTTCGCAAATTACTCGGACTATTCGATCGATTTGATTTTTGAGGTCTCTTGTTTCTGGAAAGTGGGCTGGCGGTGTCCGGGGCTTTTCAAAATTATAAGTGTTTGTGTCTAAGTCATGGGACTGGCTACAGTGCTCGCAAGCATTGGATGCTCACACCAATCTCACCCTCCTTCCCCCTCTCTCTCCTCTCTCCTCCCTCGTTTTAACGATGAGATCGGTGTGAGCATCCAATACTTGTGAGCACCGTAGCCTACTCCCTAAGTCATGCTCTTTGGTCTATTGTCCAACTTATATTTTTATGCTCGAATTTGTGTCATGTCATCCATATTACGGTAAGCTTTTTTTAAGAAACCTTAATTACCAAAAACCATCTAATTAATTATGGCCAAGTGAAAAGATAGAAAAAAAAAAAAATGAAAAAATGAAAAATAATCATGTCGAACCAGCTTTATGCGACAAGCATGTTCAATCATGGTCCCGTGGATATGGAGTTATTCAAATTGTTAAGTGAAAGGGATGTTGAATATATTCGTGGCTTGCTTCACCTTAAAATATATAACCGCAATTTATTTTCACATAACAAATTCAACTCCTTCATCTATTTGTTTGCCCTCTTATGGACCGACCTTAATTTTTTATTTTTCAAAATTTTCCTTCTCTTTTTCGCAGTTTAATGCTTGTAATTTTCTGCACAAGAGCATACATTTTATTGATATCTTGATTAATATTTTACGCTATAATAGAGTGAGACAAATGAATGATTAATAATATATTGATATACAAACCAAGTAATATTTAGTAGGATAATACTTGTATCCTCCCATGTGAGGGATGCACATATCTCTCTATTTGTGAATAACGTATTTTGACTGAATAAAATCAATGATCGGAACATTTAATTTATTTATCTTCATTTAAAAATTACTCATACAAAAAAAAATCATTCGAATTGAATATCGTTTAATCATCTGAACGTATCAAATAAATGAACGGTTCATTATTAATATGTTACTTGATACCTACACTGTCGATTTGTTCTATACATTTGAATGACTAAATGATCTCCGATTAAAATGATTTTTTGTAGAAGTCATCTTCAAATGAAGATTAAGGAATTGAATGGTTATGATTATTAAATTTGTACAGTCAAGATACATTATTCTCAATGGAGGAATGCAAGTATTATGCTATTTAGTATACCCTAGGCATGCATGTATATATTTCAAAGAATTCAATTCCTCATATACTGTTTCTAGCAAAAGTATAAATTACGTTCTTGGCATACGTACAAAATATAAACTTTTTTATTATATACATATATATATATATATGTATGTATATTACAAAATGTAAGCGAACTAGATATATATGAGTATCAAGTGAAGGGAATAGTAACTTGGATTCGGTTCCCACACATTAAACCACCCAGAAAATATTGTAGATAGTGTAAGAATATGTTCTCTGATAACTGATAAGTACGTAATAGCACATTCCATTTGCTAATCATATCTTAGCACACAGTTATAATCCAATATTCAAATTAATACTTCACTTATCTAATCTTTATGTACCAGCTAATGAATTTTTTCTTTTCTAATCCTCAAACAATTCAAGAGAAATGGCTAATGAGTAACGACACAATGGCCCCACTCTAATTATAACTTGATGGAGAAAACCCACCAAGGAATATAATTAAAAAATTGAGTAGAAAGTATGTGAGAATTGAGATGAAAAGGTCTACATGGAAACGCAAATGGAGATTATGGCCCATAAATAAAGAAATGAAGTCAAATCTCATATATCTTTTTCTATACATGAAAAAAGCTTATTCAGATATGATCATATGATATGCAACGAGGCCAAGCAGTTTTTTCCACTCCAAAAGTGAGAGTAACGTTGAATAAAACATCGCAAATGTTATAATATAGCGACAGCACAACACCACTCAAACTTAATTTCAAAATAGAAATTATAAATATTGGTTGTTACACGACATAATTTTTTCGTGTACTTAAAAACAAATGAGGACACATGTACTTGTTTTATTTATTTATTTATTTACCTTAAAAGTAAAATATATCAAGTATATCATTGACCTATATTAAAACACATAAAATAATACACCACGTAATAAAGTATTTTCGATGCACATAAAAATTTTCTCCTTCTGTTGTTAGTCCCCTTGTATATAGGAATAGAAATAGAATCAAATTTCAAATGCGAATCCACGGGGGCATCATGCATGGTACTACTAGGGTTTCCATCTATAGGAACTTCTCTCAATTATAAGAAAAAAGCTAAAAGAGAGAGAGCTTGAGTTACTAGTACTCCACCGAAAACACAAGCAACATCTACCACTGAATGAGGTCTGAGTGCCACTTTATACAACAAGGCCATCATTCAATCTAAGAAACACACTGTTACCAATTTAATTTGACTTATTTATGGGACTCATCTCATGATAGAAAGTTAGGAAATGGTCAGGATGATTAACATTTTACTTGAATACATCACGACTCTCAACATCAGTTGTCCATACGCACGTTAATTGGTTTCTCACCACGGTAAACATATGGGGCACATGTATAGTTGTCATAAATCAATTATGTACTCACTCACGATTAACTTAATATTTTCTTAGAACATTATTATTTCAAGAAAAAACAAGGCGCACATATTTTGAATGAAGAATGTAATTATAATTTAGGTGGATATTGCACCATATGCATAGAGACAAGGATCAGGAATAGAAGAAGGCAAGTACAATGTAGTACAAATAAATTTATGATCTTTCTAACATTTTATAGACTTTATTACGTATAGACGTAGTAACACCATGTGACATGCATGTCAAAGTGGTATTCTCAACAATAATGCAATGATGCGAATATAGCGTACAGAGGGTGAGGAAAGAAATTATTCGGATATTTTTCTCTGCAAAATTGATTCCCAAAAGACTTCTACGTACGCGTAGTTGCTGGTTAAAAGGTGAAAGCATGAAGTTGAAAATGCAGTGTTTCAGCTTTTTACAAAGAAAATAAAGGTGGAGGGAGATTCTAAACGCAGGAGATCTTCCAAGACCAGATTCTCCCTTTTCCATATCTCTATCACTCCAAAAATACAAAGAAATAAATAGAAATGAATTTTAGGACTTTAGCTACAACTTGGGTGGGACTCAAATTGTATGTCGACTCTTTGGCCGTTGAGAGAGCAACATTATATATGCGAAAATGACACCAACTTTTTTTCACTTTTGTGGTCGAAAATGACATCGCAGTCACCATTCTTAGAAGGCATATATTTAATTACTTTTTTATGAAAATTGATTTTTGCACATTTATTTTCTTTATTTGCACACCTTTATATTTATTTATATTATTTAATTTTCTTTTACTTTTCAATTTAAAAATAAAAAATAACCAAAAACAACAAATAACTAAGAGTGTGCATGAGCAAAAAAACATGTGGAAATCACTTTTTCCAATTTTATTAGCTCACAGAACTCACGTTAATTATCTATCTTTCTCTTCCCAATCATCCATATCATACCAGAAAATAAATTAGGAAAACCAAGTAACGTATAATTCTCGCTCATGAAGAAGAAAGAAGAAAACAACACAACCATATTTTTTTATATTTCATTTTTGGTTTTGCGGAGATGTAAGATTCAAATTTTTGACAACTAATTACATTATGTTGTAAGACGTTTCGAGATGTTATAAGACGTTTCAAGTTCGAATCCACCCAAAGAAGATTCAAATTTGGTATCATAATCAAGGGAGTAGTCTACGGTGCTCGCAAACATTGGATGCTCGCACCGATCTCACCGTTAAAAGGAGGGAGAAGGGAGGAGAGAGGGGGGGAAGGATGGTGAGATCGGTGTGAGCATTCAATGCTTGCGAGCACTGTAGCCAGTCCCCATAATCAAGTACTCAAACTTGGATTTACTGTATTATTACTGAAGAAGACAATCTGCGGTAGAAGATTGCTCAATCAAAAACTGCTTTTAGGGTTCTGGTCGAGTCAACTGTTTGAAGGGGGAGGAAGGTGGTTTGGAAGAGTGCAGATCTGCTGTGCCACAAAACTCTATGCCCACTCTCTGCCTGTATTTATGTGTTGACAAGTGTCCCATGACTCCACGCCAAATTAACTATGTTAATTTGACAAAAATTAAAATAAAAAAGTAAAAAAAAAAACTTAAAGAAAAATTAAAAACTCCAACCAACCAGAACTCAACAATACTCGGCCTAATACCTTCAACCACACCATCTCCGCCGGCGGCTACCTTTCTCTCCTCGTCGCCGGAAAAATCTTCTCTCCCTCAAACCCTATTTTAAAGCTCTAATTTGAAACTCAAACACGCCAATAAAAATTTAATTTAGAAATGCTAGGGGTTCGAATTTTCGAATTTGGGTTTAATGGAATTCTACAGGCAATAGGTTGGTGGGCGTGGTAGATCCAGGTCGTCGGGGATACGGAAGTGACCTTGGATTGCGAGCGTGAGGAGAGCGAGAGAGAGCGTGCGAGGGAGAACATATGACAGAAAGCTAGAGGGCAGAGAGATATAGCGAGGGAAAAGAGAGAATATTTCCGGCGGCGAGGAGGACAAGGATTGCAGCCGACAGAGGTGAGGTGGAGTCGCTGAAGGGATTAACCCAGAAAAATCGAAAACGTAGAGGTGATGGAGTGGGGACCGGGTGGCTGGTGATGTCTAGGGGGTTTTCCATTTTTTTTAAGTTTTCTTTTTTGGTAATTTTTTATTTTATATCAAGTTAACTCTGTTAACTTGTGTGAAGTTATGGAACACTTGTCAACACAAAAATGTAGGAAGAGGGAGGGCAGAGGGTTTTCTGGCACAGAAGATCTGCACTCGTTTGGAAAGGTCTCATTGCGAAGACTGTATTTGGTTTGGCATACGGGAAAAAGCAACTGAAAAGGGTTGGCAAAAAAGCATCAACAAAGAAAGTCCCAACAAAAACACATCAAATCAAACACCTACTTAATTAATCACTTTCTTGGGTTTGGCTTTAGTGGTTCGGACCATCTAATGGTCTTAATGGTCCGATTTTTTAACGCTTAAAATTTGTCACTTACCCATTCACACTCTCATTTTCGCGTCACGGCCGTCGAAAAATCTGGACCATTAAAGATTTTTCTCATTTTCTTTTCTAGTCTCTTGAAGACAACTTATATTAAATGGATTTACCGTCAGGTGATGATATGGTCTAACAATGCAACATCACACGAAGAGAAACTTACACATAACATTGTATTATTAAACGGAATCACGATTACAGTGAACATGTATATAAATCCTTCTCCTAGCCTCTTCCCCTCTCTCTCTCTCTCAAACGCGTGTCTGTGAACACGTATATAAATCCTTCTCCTAGCCTCTTTCCCCTCTCTCTCTCTCAAACGCGTGTGTGTCTGTGAATAGTTTGAAGAGATTGGGTGAGAAAGAAGCTTAGCCAGCTACTAGGAAGGAAGAAAGTAAAAAAAAAACGTTTGATGATGGGTGAGGTGAGGGGTCCATTTCATTCTTCTTCCCAAGCCAAAAGCAAAGGAAGAGAAAATCTTTTCATATATACGATTTGAGGTGATAATGATCAATGACATGTATGTGTGCGGTGGTGGTTGCAGGGTTTTACTCTCACCCCCATCACTTTTCTACCTTTACATTTTGAAGCGACCCTCTTTCTCCGTCCCTCTCAGTGCTCTCACGATGAGAAAGATAGGCAGTGACACCCGGTAAGAAAGTATTTTTCGAAAAAAAAAAAGAAAAAGGCTTTTTGACGCGCAGTTTGATGCAATGAACAACAAAATCGAACAAAATACGCTAAGTTATAATCCATCATAACTAAGAAAATCTCAGAGTTTAGATATTGAATAATATGAAAAGAGTACAACCCTAGCACTGTAAATGTTCTTTATATAGTGCATCTTATCCTTGGCCTTTCTAGGAGTACAAATAGAAAACAAATTAAAAAAAAAAAGCAGAGTATGGAAAATACCCAAAAATCTTAAAATTCTGGTTTTTTTTAGATGAAATATGGCCAAAAATGCCTATATGTCAAGGCGAGGCGTTGAGTTTTGTTCGTGACGCTGTTATTTTTGAAATGACATATTATGTCAAAATCATGCACCGAAAATTAAATTGGCAATTCTTATACTTTGTTGCATATTTTAGGCTTTTTGAGTTGTTCTTCAATTCTTTGAGCCATATGTTATACATCATCTTCATAACAAATAGTAAAATTGACAACAATTATAAACTCGTGCGTGACTGAGTTATGGTTTTATGACCGACAATTGTCAAATAAAACTCTCTGAAAGTGACGGTGTCTTTGGTCGCCAAAGATGCCAATTGCCGAAAGGTTAAAAAGCCATGCATATGTATTTCCATGAGCTATGAAAGACTATCACTTGCTAGCTTTTGGAATTTAAAAAAGAGACCCCATGAATACGGTCGTAATCAATTATATATGGAATACGGTCGTAATCAATTATATATGACTTCATCATATCTTATTATCTCTAATTTAAGCATCTACTTATCTAAAACAATGTCAACACGAAGAAGACACGTCTACAAATTAATTAATTATTATTCCTCGTATTAATGGGAATATAATTATACGACATGGAATAGATGCTCATATTATATCATTAGTTAACTATACAACCAATAATATTGTCGAGTTGAAACAAGTCATTGAGTCAACTCATAGCACCACCACCATGCTCGACACGTCAGCAGACAGCGACGTTGACTGTCAGTTTGTGGCCCACTCACTCAAAATTAGCAAAGTGGACACAAGCATCTTTCTTTCCAGAGTTTCTTTCATGCTTTCACTCCTTCGAACATGATGATGATGAAGAATTGATGAATCATGATAATCCTTATACTGATTTATACACAGGGAGGATTTTCTTAGGGTTTGTCGTTTACGTGCGCTTGGGTAATTGTAATCTTTGATGAGACGATATGCTAGTTTTAAATGGATAAATAATTACTGGATGAATTATTTATCACAGTTTTGATCTATACTCTTATTTAAATCATAAGTCTCGTTTAATTTCTATGAGTGGATTGGATTTGATAACTCATTACATTTGACCTATGTATAGATTTTAGATGTTAATTTTTAAACTTTGTCAAAGTTAAAAGCATATAAGATAGTAAGCTGAGAATATATAAGTTTTATTCATGATTAATTCATATTCTTCTCTCAAATTAGACAAAATTTAAAAGTTTCACAAGACTGTATCCTAATAATCATTTGTCGATCTTAACCCTCCTCGCATTTCCCTACAAAGGACGCCAAATAAATGTTTATTCTGAATAAAATATTAGTAAACATCTATTAGGTTCCATCAAAAACATACAGAATGTAATAATCTTATACATAAACCCATAGTCGAATAAGTTAAGATTCATAAACAATTATGAAGTTGGGTTGAAAAATGAAGTGAGGAGTGTAAAGAAGAGGAAAAACAATCCTAAATTAATGAATTATGTTAAGCCAAGAGAAAACAAATTATAATAATACGAGAATTACTAATCACGCAACGAGAGAAATAAATTAAATTTTCAACTCAACAGGAAACATACGACTGATGATCAATAGAATAGAATCTATGCTGACCAGTCACAACTCACCTGGTTTATTTTGCCTTTCTATTGTGGGTCCCGCATCCTCGTGTGGGCCCACACCTCCACCCTCACCCAACAACACACTCCAACACCCTATAGTTCTTCTCCTTCCCCTTCCCCTTCCCCTTCTCCTCCCCCCAATAAATAATTAGAAACTCTTGCCACACATGACACTCTATTCAAGAAGCTTACATATATTATGCCCAAAATTCACAACATATTTATCAAAAGAAAAAAAATCATAAAAAACAGAGTTCTATTATTTTGTTCATAAAAAAAAGTTCAAGAATTTAGGAGAAAATAAAGAATTTGTAAATTTGTTACGAAGTTTTGTTTTTTATTTTGTGAAATTTGTATGCTCAGCGGCGATGCCTACGCCGGTTACAGTGGCCAGGCAATGCCTAACACCGGAGGCAGTAAACGCTTTGGACGAGGCCGTGGCGGTCGCGCGCCGCAGAGGCCACGGTCAAACGACGTCGCTGCACGCCATATCCGCTCTACTCTCCCTCCAGTCCTCCGCGCTACGCGACGCCTGCGCGCGTGCTCGAAACTCCGCCTACTCGCCCCGACTCCAATTCAAGGCTCTGGAGCTCTGCCTCAGCGTCTCGCTCGACCGGGTCTCCTCGACCCAACTCGCCGACGACCCGCCGGTTTCGAACTCGCTCATGGCCGCCATCAAACGGTCCCAAGCCAACCAGCGAAGACAGCCCGAAAATTACCACCTCTACCACCAGATCTCGCAGCAGTCATCGATCTCCGCCATTAAGGTGGAGCTCCAGCACCTGATTCTATCCATTCTCGACGACCCGGTCGTCAGTCGGGTCTTCGCCGAAGCGGGTTTTCGGAGCTCCGAAATAAAGCTAGCAATTTTGCGCCCTTTTCCTCAGATTCTCAGATACCCGCGCTCAAGAGGCCACCATCCTCTCTTTCTCTGCAACTTAGCCGAGTACTCGGACCCGGGTCGCCCGACCCGACCCGTTTTAACTGACGGGGACGAGAATTCGAGGAGAATAGGAGAGGTTCTCGGGAGAAACAGAGGGCGGAATCCTCTGCTTGTAGGCGTATACGCTCACGACGCACTCAAGAGCTTCGTGGAGGCTCTGGAGAAAAGAGACGGCTGCGTTTTGCCGGCGGAGCTATCTGGGTTGTCTGTAATTTCAGCGGAAAACGATATCTCAAAGTTCATAGCCGAGGATTGCGATGAAGGGTCAGTAAATTTGAGGTTCGGGGAGGTGGGTCGGGTCGCAGAGCAGAGTTTGGGGCCTGGGATTGTTGTGGACATTGGGGACTTGAAGGCGTTTGTTGCTGAGAACGCGGTGGCTGACTCAGTGAGTCACGTGGTGGCCGAGTTGACGAGGCTGCTGGAGCTTCAGCGCGGGAAAGTTTGGTTGATTGGTGCAACGGCTAGCTATGGAAGTTACTTGAAGTTTGTGGGGACGTTTCCATCCGTGGAAAAAGACTGGGACTTGCAGCTTCTGCCCATCACTTCTCTCAGAGCTGCTTCCATGGCTGAATCATATCCCAGGTCTAGGTGAGTGATTGCCTCAGAATCTATATTCTATATGCAATTTATTCTTTAACTTTGTTCGGGAAAATTCGAACTTGGGTGCAGGCGGTCGAGCATATGAATTTAATCATTTTTAAGTTTGGTAACACATGTGGATGCGGGGGCTTTTTCTGTTTTGTTTGCTTCTGAATTATAAAATTTGTGTTACCTTTTGCTTTAGATGCTCTGCGTGTAATTTCCCATACAATTTAGTCCCATAATTTATTGGTATGCTAATCTAATGTGAGAGTTGTACTTCTTGCTTCATTATTTTTTTAAAGTAAACATTGGTCAACTGGTGAGATAGTTCCTTATAGGATCCAAATTTAATATGTTGGTTCGTTCTTATTGAATTGGTTTGTACTTTCACTAATTGAAGATTTGTAAATATCAAGTTATACGTTGCGATTTTATGTAGATTTATACAACAACTTTTGACAAATCTTCAATGAAAAATATAACTTTTTCACTGATTGGGCGCTAAACAGACAATAAAGGTGCACGAGAGGGACACTAAAATATGTTTTATTGCTAATTTAGTTCCCGTGCAGCGAAAAATTTCTAATTTTTGTTGAAGGTTTCTAAAAAGTTTTTATCTATGCTTATTTCCCTATATTGTATAATCTTCGGAAAAATTTAAAGTCTCTAGGAGCCAAGTCCTTTTCTCTCGACTACAATCCTATGGCCTTCTTCATCGCATCCAACTTCTTCCCCCGTCTAAATCATTAATAGACTGGGGAAGAAGTTTAAAAGTGCATCCGGCATGCCAAAAGTGTGTACAACTCGTATTTTCAGTTAAAATCCCGACTGTATGATGCCTGTTGAATCTCACAGTTTCCTGGTGATGATATACTTACAGCTTGATGGAGTCGTTTGTTCCATTTGGTGGATTCTTTTCACCACCTTCTGACCTAAAGCTCCCAATAAGTTGTTCGTATCAATGTGTTCCCCGCAATCATCAGTGCAATGAAAAATGCGAGCAAGAAGAATATTCCGTTTTGAAGGGAGGTATTACGGCTTCAGTGGCAGGTCAGCCCCAAGCTAGTTTGCCTTCTTGGTTGCAAATGGCTCCACTTGGCACAAACAAGGGATTGGATATGAAGGTGTGTATCGCGATCAATACATCTTTGATTCTGATTTTAATTTTTTAACTTGTGCAATGGACCAGACCTCTGGAATCGGAATATAATGATGCAATATGTTGCTAACTGAACTCCTACTTGCATTACGCATTCATGTAAAGTTTAATTATTTTTGAATTTTAAGCCTTTCCCTCCATAGTGTCCATTAACTGATAGAGAAATTATTCCAGTAAAGATTTTTTATTTTGGCTAAAAGTATGCACCCTTATGTTCGATAATGCATCCTTTTATACAGTGCTTATTTATGATCAGTATGACAGTATCTGGTCTAATCTTGCGCTTTGTTTTTCTAGTTAACAATGAAATTATTACGTCAAACTACAGGTTTTTTACGTTATTCGTTTGAAAACTAGTTTGTATCTCTTCAGTGCAGACCAAAGATGATGGTGTGTTATTGAGTGCCAAAGTTTCAGGATTGCAAAAGAAATGGGATGATAAATGCCAGCTTCTTCACGACTCTCATCCCCTGCCTGAAGCGAACTTCTTTCCAACTATAGTAGGATTTCAGTATCCCGAAGACAAGAAGCGCAATCACGACAACACCACCAATATATCTTCACATAAAATTGAGTGCAATAACGCAGATTCATGCATGCCTGCAGATGTGCAAACACAATCAATCCTTCCTCCAAAGGCTAAGAATGACAGTTTTTCTTCTGAAGTGTGGGAAAAAACCTCAAAAGATGAAGATCTTGAGTTGGCTGGCCTCAGGTCACCTTGCCTGTCCAACTCTAGTGTGGTTGATGGTAGCCGAACATCTGCCACATCAACCGCTTCTGTCACCACAGATTTAGGGTTAGGAATGTGCTCTTCTCCTGGTAGTAATACACCGAATAAACCTCCAGATCTGAATCAAGCACTTCAACAGGACACCTCGGGTTGCTTTTCCTCTAATATTGATTTAGTCAATGGGAATCTATATTCTACTCGATCATCATCCTGCTCGAGTCCCGACAACCATGGGCAGTTTGATCCAAGTGATGTCAAGATGCTTTTTAGAGCTCTCTTTGAAAGGGTTGGCTGGCAAACTGACGCTGTAAGTGTAATTAGCCAAAGAATAGCTCACTGCCGATTTAGAAGTGAAAAATTATGCGGATCAAGTCACAGAAGGGATGTATGGTTTAATTTTACAGGACCTGATAGGTGTGGCAAAAAGAAAATTGCTGTTGCCCTTGCTGAGGTATTATACAGAAGCCAGGAACAATTGATCTGTGCGGATCTGAATTCTCAGGACGGAATGATCCATTCAGACACAAACTTTGATTCTCCAGTGGTGAATGGTTATGATGTGAGGTTTAGAGGTAAGACGGTTGTTGATTATGTTGCCGGAGAATTGTGCAAGAAACCCTTGTCCATTGTCTTCTTAGAAAATGTAGACAAGGCTGATGTGGTGACTCGAAATAGTTTGTTCCAGGCTTTATTGACTGGTAAATTTTCCGATTCCCATGGAAGACAATTCAGCACCAATAATGCGATATTTGTTACAACTTCGACATTCTCAAAGGGATGCAGTATTCTCACTTCCACGAAGGGACCCTCCAACTATTCCGAGGAAAGAATCTTACAAGCGAAAGAGCGGCCTGTGCAGATTACTATTGAATGTACCTCTGAAGACAGCAGCAAAAGCCAAAACTGGAAGGCATCCACGAATCAACATTGTCTAAATAAAAGGAAACTGGTCGGAGTCAATGAACCTCTAGAGCAGCATGAAGTCTCAGAGATGCCCAAACGGGCTAACAAGATGTCAACTAGGTATCTGGATCTCAACCTTCCAGCTGAAGAGAATGCATTGGAAAACACAGACGATGGGAGCTCTGAAAACGACTGCCTATCTGAAAACTCCGAGTCCTGGTTGCAAGACTTCCTTCATCAGGTGGACGAAACAGTGGCATTCAAGCCCGTTGATTTTGACGCACTTGCTGAGAAAATAACCAAGGAAATCAAGAATAGCTTCCACAAGTTTGTTGACTCAGAGTGCCTGCTAGAAATCGACTCAGAAGTCGTGGAACAACTACTTGCAGCTGTATATTTGTCAGACCGGTCTAGGGTGGTGGAAGATTGGGTGGATCAAGTACTCAGCAGGGCATTTGCAGAAGTTCATAAGCGACATATCTCGAACACAATCACTACCGTAAAACTTAAAACTTGCGAGGGGATTTGCTTGGAACACCGAGCACCAAAAACTTATCTTCCCCCCAGCATTGTACTAAAATGATTGCCAAGAAAAATGTAGTATTGTAATTACATGTATAAGGAAGGTAGCATATGTAGCTTTGTAGTAAGCCTTGTTTAGCCTTTTGCTGTAGTTCTTTTTGGGCAGCCTATGTAAGCCTCTTAATCCCATATGGTTTTGGTGGCCTTTGTTCGAGCATCATATATAATATATGTAGCAAGTGTGCTTGTAAATTTGTAATTTTGTGTCTTCTACACGTGTCAATTGCCAAAACCAGAGAAAGGATGAACACTGCCAAACTTTTTTTTTGGGTCAAACAACATGCATTGCTCGAGGGTCTCAGAAGTCTTGAGCTTTGGGGGCCTCAGGTGGCTATATTTTTAAATTTTGGAAAAATCAAAAGAAAAGCTAAAAATACCAGTTAGTTTTATTAATTTCCCCTCAAGATTCGAACTTGGGACGTTTTCTGACATTTGGAGAGAGATGTTTGGATGCGCTTTCATTTTGGATTCCCGGCCCTTTTTTGGCTTTGGGGAAAATGACCCACATCTTGAATCAACTAATTCATTGCCCTAACTCGAAAGATTATCCGAGGACTGAAAATCGAGACTAAAAACTAGAATTATAGACCAAGATTCTTACTTGGGATGTTTTCTACCCAACGTGTTAACATACGAAAATCAAGTATTCAAATTCGACCAACTAGCTTCTAGCCTAATAGTACTTCTCTTCTCAATGTTAGAGTATGTCTCAAGATTCTAACTTGGGACGTTTTCTACCCAACGTGTTAACATACAAAAATCAAGTATTCAAATTCGACCAACTAGCTTTTAGCCTAGTAGTACTTCTCTTCTCTATGTTAGAAGATGTCTGAATTTTGAACACTCAATCTTTACAAATAAAAACAAGAGTGCTACTATTTAAACCTCCTTTATTGAATACATTGTTGACCGCGTCTCTAATACAAGTGAGTCCACACACATATTGGGATTAACTTCTAGTAAAGAGCTCAGAGTTGGTCAATACGGTGGTCAGTAAATGTGTTACAAATTCGGGTTATATTATTGGGTTGACCCATGATGAGAAACCCACTACCAATATCTCAAGCCCAAGCCCAATTGAAATCCCGGGTCTCCTCCTTATCTTATCCATCCCGTCTGTTTTTACAAAAATATATATCAAATTACAAACAAATTGGGAAAAATGCCATCGTCGAGCCCTCGCACCGTCGAAGAGATCTTCAAGGACTACAGTGCCCGTCGCTCCGCCATCATTCGCGCCCTCACCTACGGTTCTCTCTCTCTACCTCTCTCTTTCTCTCTCTACGTTTCGCTTTCATACATAAACTGCATTGCTTGTATCGTGATTTTCATTGACGCTTTTGCTTCCGTTTTGCGCTTTCAGATGTGGACGAGTTCTACTCGCTTTGCGATCCAGGTATATTCTTGTTTCGATTTTCTTTCTCTGTATTAGTTTTCTGTTTGGTTGCTGAGAAAGTTGAGTGAAAATACTGGCTTGGTCTTAAGTATGCTTATTTATTTGTTAGTTATTTGTTTTGGTGTTTAATTTGTGTCAAATTTACTTTCCGAGTGAGGATAATAGTTGTTGTAGGTTTTGACTAGGTAGGAATGTTGCAACAAGTAAGAGTTAGAGTTTCGTTTCGTTTCGATTTCTGCATTTTGTAGGTAACCTAACAAAGTGCATTACTGGTCAATATCCGCTTATTGATTCTACTAATCGTAGTATAGTGGTGGTTTAGTTTAATTTGAATAGAATGTTACTTCTGTTTGATTTGGGATGCTTGAGTTACGAGCTGTCTATACTTATATGTCTTTCAGAGAAGGAGAATTTGTGCTTGTATGGACACCCGGATGAGTCGTGGGAGGTGACTCTGCCGGCAGAGGAAGTTCCCCCGGAGCTTCCTGAGCCTGCACTGGGCATCAATTTCGCAAGAGATGGGATGAACCGTAAAGATTGGCTGTCATTGATTGCAGTACATAGCGATTCTTGGCTGCTCTCTGTGGCTTTCTACTTTGGTGCTCGACTTAATCGAAATGAGAGGTTTGTTTATTCTTGTCCTAGAGTTGACAGTTGACATTTTTCTTGAATTCAAATGTCGAATACATTTCATGCTTGAATGTTTGGTCTGCTACTTGTGGAAGTAACAGTACTATTTGATTTGTGGATACTACCATAAGGTTTCTACGTTCTCGTGCACTTACCAAAAAGCTTTCCTTCAAGCAAGTCTTCTTACTATGTCATCAACTCTTATTGTCTGTTTGTACGAAAGATTAGTATTGCATTTCCTAAGATTTGTTCATGACAGCTGATGGCCGAGACTTGTAAAGGATGATGATAAACTTAGGGGGTGTGATATTGTATTGTTTGTCAATGTTGATTATTTTGAAGACACCAGCGAGAACCAGCTCTTGGCAAATGTCTCTTTTGTTGTTGTTTTTCCCCTTTTAATATGCGCCCCTCTTCTAATTATTATGGAACTAGTAGCTTTTGTTACTCTACAAAAGATATGTTGGTTACTTATTCTGCTTGAAGCATATCATACAGCTTTTCAGTTCTTATGTATATGTGTGTGTTACATATGCACATTCTGTTTTGTGGTCCTTAAATGAGGATGTGTTTTTCAGTCATTAGAAATTAGATCAAATATGGTAGGTTGACATGTACAAGGATGGGAATCAATGCCTCTTCAATGTACGATCTGATTTAATAGCTAAGGACCTTCTCAAGGACCCTATGAAAGTAGCTGTGAGTTTGTGTCTTTATAGAGAGTGTATGAGGCAAGAATTTTTCCTAAATACTCGTGAATTCCTATTCAAGTTAAAAGAAACTGCGTTCCTTGGACAATATTTATGGTGCAAGCTTTTTTTAATGTCTAACAGTTTATGATGCTGATTTCTCTGGGATGAACTCACGATTGTTTCTTTGACTAAAAAAGACCTCTATCCCTATTATTTGAGTCGTTGAGATTGGTAAACATTCCTGGGAAGTTAGTGCACAGGTTTCTGACAATTGTCTGAAACCGAAAAAGAACACAACTAATCGCAATGTATATCACCAGAATAGTAGAAAGTAAAGTCTTTGTTGTTGCAAAATAGTTGTGAATACTCGTATTCTTGGACAATAAAATGAAGTGTGTACTTAAGTGAAGCTGTTGATTCCACGTATGCATACAACCAGTTCAGAACTTTCATTCTCACTTCCCTCCTATACTATTTCCTGCTCCGGCCTCTGGCTCCCTGATTCAGTGGATATTGATCACTGAGGCACTTGGAATAGAGTGTATAATGCTCTGTTGTTCCACCATTTCATATTAATGCAAATTATTTCCTTTACTTTAGCAACATCTCGAAATTATCATGAAACTAAAATGTGGTTTGCTGGGCCATCGATCCTGGAACAGGAAGCGTCTGTTTAGCTTGACAAATGATCTGCCTACAATCTTTGAAGTCGTAACTGGAAGGAAGCCCGTAAAAGACAAGCCCAGTGGGGATAGTGGTAGTAAATCGAGGAACTCAAAGGTGAAACTCTCTCTCTCTCTCTCTCTGAAATTATTGGCTGCCAAAAACTTTATGGATACCCTTTCCCTTGATGCAAAATTTGGGCTTATGACCCACCGTGTCTTTGCAGAGAACGATTGACGGACAAATAAGGACCAACAATAAGGTACATGATGTAAGCTATGTGGAGGATGAAGATGAGCATAGTGAAACCCTATGTGGAAGCTGTGGAGGAAATTACAGTGCTAATGAGTTTTGGATTGGCTGCGACATCTGCGAGAGATGGTACCATGGGAAGTGTGTCAAGATAACACCGGCCAAGGCAGAATACATTCAGCAGTACAAATGTCCTTCTTGCAGCACGAAGAAGAGCAAGTAGTGATGAGTTACGAAATCCTCGGGAGCACTTATGTATGGTCGGCAGTAGCTCTGGCTATTGTCATTCATTTTCAGTTCCTGCTCTCTGGTCATGACGCCATGGTTTTTTCTTCTAGTGTTTTTCTCCCTTCGGATACATGTTCCTCTGTATTCGTCTAATGTACAAAATAGATCTTGTTTCATTTGTGTTATTCATGAAATGTTGTTAAGTTTTAGTTACTAAAAGATGTTTATGATTTTGATTTGAACAAGGCTTGGCTGCTGACAATTCAGCAGCCATTCCTGCTTATACCCACTCCCGTGTGAACACGTGTTCACGTTTTTATTTTTTTAATCAAAACTTGGACACGTGTCCACATGAGATTGGGTATTCAGCAGGAACTCCTGCTGAATTGTCAGCAGCCAAGTTATTTTCTTTTGATTTTTGACTCTGAATTGTACTATGATGCATATGCATCCCTTTGGGAACAATTTAAACGATCTCAGTGCAACAAAAGTTCTCTTCTTTGGCAAGTTTTGTGAAATTAATTTCGAAGTAAAACTAGGGAACAATTTTTTATTTATTTTTTCTTCAGGGTAGTTAAACGAATAGCAAGGTACTTGTAGCTCATTTTGTTAAAAAGCACTCATGTTGCACCTAAGGGGCTGTTTGATAGTATTTTTGTTTTCATTGTTTTGGTAATTATTTTCAGTTTCAAAAAAATGAAAAAATGAAAACTCAAGGTTGAATTTTGGAAATTGAAAGTAGTTACCAAACAAGATTTCAATTTAAAAAAAAAAGTGAAAACGAAATAGTTATTAAACGGCCTCTAAGTTTTACTTTAGTTATCTAAGAAATTATTAAAAATTCTCATTCTTAATAATTTAAGGAGTGACTTGTAGTTTGACACGAACAGAATGTTATCTTAAAAGGTGACAACAGGTTCAATAGTTATCAACCGAACTAATAAGCTCTAAGACGACATACGAAGCCGTGAGTGTTACGGGTCTTATATGAGGTTTAAGTTTGACGAATAATTGTTTTAAAAGTGAAACCAATGAAATCGGTCAAGTGTGTATCAATCATGGAAATAGAAAATCGACTATATATGCAACAAAATATCACCAGTGTAGCTCTCAATCTCAAATGAAATCATTTTACAATTTTCATCTTTGCCAGTTGTGCAGTTTGTAGATTGATTGGGTTGACGCCAAGTCTTCTTCTTCAAGTGCTTTGTGGAAACGTTGCGATTACAAAATTGTTTGCAACTTTTTTTACTTCCTTATTAAGTCCAAAAGCAAAGCAAAGAGAAACTAAAAAAAACTTAGGTGACATTGTCGAGATAAGCTAGAATGTTTATAAATATTTCATATTTACGCGAATTTAACAATTAATAGTTAGATTCGTGCAAACATAAAATGTTTGTAAGCATTCGACATTGCCGACCTCACAATCTTATATTATTTCTTTATTATTAAGCTCAAATAAAAAACGTGCTGGTATTTACCCACGTGCTCATTTGACTTTATTATGTAGGCACCATTGAAACTTCTTCTCTATTTGCTGGCTTTGCCCACTACTTGCTACTTGCTACTTGCTAGGTAACCTTTATTCCTTTAATTTATAAATAAATGTCACCTCCCGCTCCCACTTGCAATCGTAGCTTTACTTACATGCATGAACGGAACCTCTTTGCATTGCATCTTAAGAGGACATTGATCTTTATTCTTTGGAGGTAAATGGTTTAATATTTCACCAATAAACTATGGATTACTGATTTTTCAATGATTCATTGACAACTTTTAAGTTTTTAATCATTAAAATGCTTAAATTCAATTATACTTTTTTAAACTAATAAGTTTTTGCACATTATTCCTACAATTTTTTTTTTAAAAGATCGATAATATTATTGAACTTCGAAAACGATTACAAACTGAGATCTTGGAGGAGGACGTTCTGAATGAACACTCTCCACACCATCTTGCAATAAAAACACCATTGTTGTCCCTAATCACCACACTAGCACCCCCCACTCCATCCTGCAACCTAGTAGCCCCGCCCACATTTATTTTAAACCACCGGAGCCATACGCCTCGCCATTATACATACAGTTAAACTTTCAAAAATACACATGCATTCATTTTCTACTTTATGAAAGTTGGATTGTATGTTAACTGATGATACACTATTCAATATTTCATGTAAGTTAATTTCTTATATAAATAAATATATCCTCATAAATAGATAGCTCCTAAAATTTCCGTTGATATCGATGTCTCACTATTTCCATAAAGTTGAGTCGATATATCCACATAAATCGATATTTTAATCCTTCCTATGAGATAAATAATGCTTGAATTATTGGTTGGAACATTGAATTATATGACTGATTCAAACTTGCTTGTCCTTATTCATGCATATACATACAAGTAAAACAGTCGAAACGTTAGCTAATTTTTCTTTTTGGAAGATGTCGTCGTCCAAATGAGCGATAAACGACGATAAGTCAGTAACATTTCAATAACAAATACGTACAAATAGTTACAAACGTGATATGAAAAGAGAATCTCACGGTGCTTTTCGCATCCTCTTGTACTTGGTCTAGGTTTATTTTCAACCTCAATGATAATTAAGGTGGCTTCATCCTTCCAAGGTGCTGCTGCATTCACATAGGCTGTAAGTGATTGATACAGATTGATGTCGGCTGATGAATAGTCCTTTTGTCTACAGTTACAACTACGAGTCTTTCTTGTATACCCGAGGTACATGGTATTCCAGATTTTTTAATCGTTGAATTTTTGTTTTAAAATATAAAAATCAAGATCCAACGGTTAAAAAATTCGGAATACCCCGTATTCCGGAGCACCAAAAATTTTTTGTACAACTACTGGTGGCTAGCTAACCCTAATGGATATAATCAGAACGTGGCTTGCAGTGAAATGACGCGCTTTGATCTTCTGGATTGGTTAATTGTGACCTAAAATTGCCCTTTGATTGTAGAGCAAAATTAACCAACAAGTTTCTAAAGGACTACGTGCCATTATATAAAACTAACTTAGTACTGGCATATAAGCTCTAATCAAAGGGCTTGTTTGATGATTAAAATTAGATTAGACTCGATAGCTCATTCGATTTTGTAACGCCCCGTTAAAAAGTTTATTGTAATTTAATTTTTGGGGATATTTTGGACACATGCGTATTATTTTGTACACGGAACCATATAATTTTTACTATTTTTGGTGGGTGCACAATACTCCCAAAAACCAAAATATCTCTCTTTCCTCTCTTTTCTCCCCGTCACTCTCCCTTCCTCTCTTTTCTCCCCGTCACTCTCCCTTCCTCTCTCTTCCCTCACCGAATTGTGCATAGTGCAC
Organism: Gillenia trifoliata; assembly: GCA_018257905.1. Taxonomy (NCBI): domain Eukaryota; kingdom Viridiplantae; phylum Streptophyta; class Magnoliopsida; order Rosales; family Rosaceae; genus Gillenia; species Gillenia trifoliata. The sequence goes on from CM031086.1 coordinate 24,434,655, forward strand.
ATCATCGGAAAACCTACAAACCGAGGCAATCCAAAGTCACCACCTTGCTCGTCTCGACGCCTTGAACTCAACGGTGTTAACTGTTTGTCCAAACTCCCAGCCGTTCGACATAAATCGCACACGGAAGAACCGAACTTTCCCTGCGATATTCTCGCCATTCCAGACCAATGTGAGGTTTCTAACTACTGCCATTGAATTCCTCTCATTGAGTAGATGAATTTTCATATGTCATTTGCTTGATTTGGTGGAGTTTTGACGTAGATCGAAGATCTACAGTAGCCGCAACTTTTCAAGAGAAATACATGTCATTTCCCAAGCTTTTTCGGCCAAACCAAAGGTATACAGCTATTCTACTAATCTTTAGCTTCATTTTGACATAAAGAACGTGAAATTTGGTTGAGAAATGAAAAAGATATGAAGGTTTGAAAAATTTCCAGAAACTGGCCAAACATCGGTGAATTGTATATGACAGCGGATGGCGGAGCTCGAGCGACCTAAGGTAAGAGACGAGGGAATATTTCTCAAAATATTATGTCAAAATATTCTGTTAAAGTTAACAGAGATTCCAGCATTTACCGTTAAATCTAACGGCATTAGTTGACTATTAGTTTGACAGGCTTGAGTTCACCGTGCTTGTGGCACACGTGAGCCGAGGCTGGCCAGCACATGAGCCGCGCGTGGGGGCGAGTGGGACCACCTTTTCGACTTCCGTCGACACGAGGCAACTCGTGACGACTCGTACTACCTAGGGGCAGTACGTGTGATATTTTTCAGAGTGTTTCGGATCTCCAAATTGAGCAAACAAGGGATAAGTGTCGTTAATTAGTTTAATTATCAACCTTTATGAGTTTCATCATTATTATAGTTATATCTCATATAGGTGAGACTTATCCAGATGACTACCGAGGTTACCCAGAACATGGAGGCTACGACCCAGCTACTTACAAGTGAGTGAGTGGGTCTTTGTTTTGATAAACATATATTTATGTATGGTTTTTACAACTTTCTATAAATTGTTAGCACGACTTGTATAATATGTGATTGTTGAAGGTAGAACATCCGTATTATATTTGCCATACATTTTCTTATACGTTTGGAGGTTCACACCCAACACCACTATGCAACTTTGGATCCATTGTAGGTACTAGTCTGTTCTATGTTGCACTAGGCAACTAGGACTTGTGTGTGAGGCGTTTTGCGCACAACGATTAGCGTTATGACTCACGTCATTGTAGTACTCAGCGTATTCTTTTATACCTAGCATGTCCTCGTAACTTATCTACTTGGGCATGTGTGTTTACATATGGGTGAGCAGTTCAGTCTTGTTTTATGAGCAATCTAGTATGGTTTTTACCATTGATTTTTTGGGAGTACTAGTATTACTATTACAGTATTTTGAGGATCATACCGAGGAGTATGACATATTTTCAAAAACTATGCATGTTTTCTAGCGCGGGGATAGTATGCTATTGAAAACAAAGGTTTTATCAAACTTTACTTTTTGAACCACTCACCTTTTATGTTTTGCGCCCCTTCAGGACCTAGTGGCGGGTTTGAGTACTAGTGGGACGAGGGCACATTCTGGCTAGTTGGTGATTTTGACAGCTTCTCCAGAATAAGTAGGATTCATTCCTATCTTTAGTTTAATTTATGTTTATCCATCCTCATGAATGTGTGAATATTTTATATTTCATGCACTATTTACTATGCTTTGACTGTTATGCACCTGTAATAATAGGTTCTACCCATCACCGCACTATTTACTTCCGCTTCCAACTCTAAATTTACTCACTTTTCTCAATCACTTGCATAATTGGCTTTCGTTACTTTACACGTGCTGGCCAACACTTCCCGACATGCGTATCAGGATTGAGATGTGTCAATTTAGTGCAAGTTGAATGAAAAAAAGAAGAAATATTGTATAAGTTAAAGATAAAAATGAGTTATTAATAATAAAAAACTTACCCATTTAGTCTCCATGAAATAATAAGATACGACTTATCTTGTATACTCCCAGTACAATGAAAGAATTGTCACCTCTACTTATGTTACTAACTTATCTTAATTTATGAGTTATTCAATCCAACCTCTAATATCAAACAAATCTAAAAAATTCATCAATGGAGATTAAATTATCAAATTTCAATGGTACATATCATTCAATAGTACGTGTTGTTGAATAGTTTAAAATTCATTTAGAACCCACTACAAATTAATCTGTAATTATTCAATAGCCGGACCATTAAATATTACGTAGTACCCAAAATTTTTTCGAGATTAAGATCAATCATTTTCTTGAAAGATTAATCATTCCACCTTCATTTAAAAATTGTAGTTGAGATTAGGAGATGCTGACCAAATATGGCAGGGACTAGAGGCCATCGAAACTCGAAAGTTCATCACACGTGCCACAAATTTGGGTTAGTGTAATATAATTAATTAAGAAAGAAAACAACAAATTATTGGATTTTGATGATGGATAATGAAAGGGGTCCCACACATCTCTAGCAGACCGCCAAGGATGATCACATCAGACATCACAATGAACAAAATATACAGCTACTCTGATGTTAAATAAACATTCAAGTGTTCCAAATTTCAAACCAACAAAACTGCCGAGATGTCGACCACAACATTTGTTCTACAAATTAACAATTAAAAATGGAATTGAAGATAAATTTGGATATGTACATTACGAAACGACACAAAATTATTAGACATATTTGAGTCAATATATCTTACTTTATCTCATAAAAGCTATTTAATTAATAAAGAACATGTGATGAATTGCTATTTGTTAAATGTTGCAATCGATCGAGAAGAACCTTAATGGTTGACACTTGACTTTTATACATGATCGAGGCATAGAAAATTGAAGCTCTACTAGAGCACGGCTTTAGAGATCTCATGCTGTAAAACAATCAAAATTATATTTTAAAGAATTAAATTTAAAAAATATATCTCCAACAAACTCTTTAAAAGAATCTCTATTATAACAAAATGAGCAATCACTCTTTAAATTTAAAGAACAAATGTTCATTAGCTAAATATTAAAAATAATAATAAAACTCATGGGTAAACCCTTGAGCAAGGATAAAAAGAAAAGAGAGAAGGTTGTATAAGAAAATGAGTGAGTTGAGTTGGAATTATTAATAATAAAATATTCTAAATTATTAAAATAGAGTGTTGTTGGAGATGAAAAATTAAACTGAGTAGTTAAAATAATTTTTTGACACTTTTCACTTGCTAGTTTAATAAAAATTTGGAGCTTCTATTGGAGATACTCTTAGCCTTTAATAGAAATAAAGCATATGAATATGGATAACACTTGTCTCCCTATTGAGGGAATATTATCCCACCTTTTCTTAATAATGTATCTTTATCGTACAAATTTCATAACCGGTATTATCTAATTTTTAATCTTCAAATGAAGATCACCCCTACAAAAAATTATTTGAATCGAAAATTATTTAGTCATTTAAATATCAAATAAATAAACGGTTCATCATGAATATGTTAATTGGTACTCACTACGTCAATTTCTTTCATACATTTGGATGCATAAACGATCTTCGATTCAAATATTTTTTGTAGGGTTAATCTTCGAGAAATGAAACGGTTACAATTTTAAAATTTAGGCTAAAATTTATATGGTGAAGATACGTTATTTGCAAGAGGTAAGATATGTGGGGATACAAATATTAGTTTATAAATATAACAATTAGTTAAAGAATGAACACGTATTTTCTCTATAAATTATGATATTTTTGTTTAGTGCGATATAAAGTTCAGTAAGGCAAGAGCTGGGTCATTAAAAATCGGATATAAAACCTGATATTTGAGCTAGACCGCTACTTTTGTTAGTTCGAATGGCAAATATAATTTTTTTTGCATGTTAAATAATGTGTTTTGCTCCTTTGTAGTGACGATTAATGTACTAGATGGAGGAGCTAGTCAGAAATCGTACATTTAATCAATGGAGTCAAAGACTATCGATGGTGGATGACACTATAATTTGCGCATGATCAATCGAAATTATGTAGCATCCAATACCCTATAATGCCTTTCCAAATATTAAAGTTTTATTTTATCTGTTCATCAAATTAAAGAAGCATCTGAACATCGCGCTAGGCACATTTACTTGACCACAATAAAAAGTATTACAAATACATGATAAATTGTTTAAAGTAAATAAAACACATTATATAATATTAAAATTAGCCTTAAATACTAAAAAAATGACTCATAAATTTAACGATGATGTAAAATATAAATTATAAAATCATATAAAAGTTGTATAGTTTCAAAATTATAAAATGTTAAATGGGTATATGGAGTGATTTCGGGACAGGAAGTGCTATTACCATATTCGCTCCATCAGATTTAAAAGGGCAGATCTCCGTAGTTATCTATGCTGATGAGAATTTTTTGCCTAGACCACAAGGAAATTATACTCTCTTTGTTTGTTTGTTTTTTGTCTAAATTATTAGAGGGTTCATTTTGTTGGAAATCTTGTATTAAGTGTATAAAAGATCTTAAGCGTCTCACTGAATTGGTTTTGAGTTTTTTTTGTTTGTTGAAGGATTGGTTTTGAGTGGTTCACATTAATCTAGAACATTTTATAAGACGAACTTCAAGACATAAGAAGCAATGACCAACATTTAGTGTCGATATTTGATATGGGAAATGATATTTGTATCTCATTTTTTTGTCAAACTACTATTTGTACCCTCAATTTAAGAATTGAATTGCATAATAAAAATGGGGTACAAATAATAAAAGGGGTACAAATATCAACTCCCTTTTATATTTGTACCACCGTCATAAGAAAATAATTCTCTTTGTAATCAGTTGTATACTTTTTTTTTGTCCATCTCTTTTATCACAGTAATCAAGGAAACAACAAAAAAACTAAGAATCTCCCCGTAGGATTACATTTTTGGATAGATTACATTTTGTCCTCTTAAATTTGAGCATCATTTCACTCTCATACTTAATTCTTAAAACATTACAATGTCATATCTAAAATTATTATTTTGTTGCAATGTTGCAATGTCGCAATGTCATATAAAGGAAACATACATCTGGTACACATTCAGTTAAATTAATTGTTAGTTGATGACGTGACAAATGAGAGTCCCACATTTTTTATGACGAAGATGCCAAATATGAGCCACGTGGATAATAAATAAATAAAAATGTTTATAGTTTTATGCATACTAAAAACAAATCATTTGCAACTAAAATAAATTTAAAGGAAAACAAAAATTCCCTAACCTTCTCGTGCCCCCCGCCACCTCATCCCTTCATCCCCTTTATCACTCCTCTTCCCTCTTTGGTTTTCCATGGACATCGCTTGACGAGAGGGCTGATTTTTGTAGATCGAATTGGCCAGATTCGAATAATTAAAGAAACAACCAACTGATAAACCAAAATTGCCATGTGAAGGACAAGGATATCAGGAAATTTCTGGATGGGGGATTTATATATGTGAGCGAGAAGAAGACGATTGTTGTGAAGAGTGATTTGATTCAGGGTTCTTTTTTTCCTTTCTGATTTTATCAGTTTTTTTCATGTTTAATTTCTTAGTTGTCAGAGGGTTGTGTAGAAATTTTGAAGAGGAAAATGTCAGAGCCATGGAGACGAAGCCGGAATCGGAGAGGAATTTGGCGACGTCGAGGACGGCCTGGGAGGGGAGGGTGGAGGAGCGGGAGATGAGCAACGGCGACGCCATTGGTGGATGATGGCATGGAGGAGCTTCAAGAATCAAAAAGAGGGATGTTGGGTGGAATGCAGATGGTTACGGGACTGGGTTTTTGGGTTGAAGATGAAGATGGTTGATTGAGTTTTTTGAATTATTTTGACAAATTTTTTTAATCAATTAATACATTTCTAAATGAATTTCAGATTTTTTGGCATTATTAAATAATTAAACTGTTTTTTTTATTTATTTTTTATCCAGGTGGACAAATTTGGCCTCCACATCATCAAGAATGTTGATTTTTCATTTTCCACGTCATCAATTAACGGTTAATTTAACGGATTACTTAACGAATGTAAGACATTGCAATCAAATGATAACTTTGTGTATGATATTGTGATGTTTTAAAATGTAATTTATCTTATTTTATTGTTACCACAATCAATGTGACAAAGTAGGACAAATTAGCCTTGTCAAGTGTCATTAGATGCAATTTGAATCCTTGTAGACACATTATTATTTTTTTTATCAAAATTTTTTTATTAAATAAAATAGTGATAAAAATAAAAACAAGCTGAGAGACGAAGCCGAAATCCGCAAAGAAAAATCGTTGTAGACACATAAACATTCAGCAATAATAATAAATCAAGTAACAATACAACGACAGCCTTCCAATAATTTTATTTAATTAATTAGTTTTTCACTATACTCGTTGATCATATACTCATCCTTTCATGATTACAAGATGTATAATTAGCTCAAAGGAAGCAATACAAAGATATCGTTACATATATTTATGTAATTTACAGTGAAGAACACTAATTAATGTCATGATGTATTTCGTGGAGACTTTAAGGATTCGACTTGAGATTTTCCTCGAGGGCCATTCAATCTTATATAAAGCCTATATTCATTGAACGTCATAGGCGAATACAGTGCAGGCTTGTCCGGCGTTACAAGCTCCTTCGCCGGTTCAATGGGTATATCGCTCTTTGGATTGTAGAAGAAGGCCAACGAGAGTCTCTCTTTTGTTGGGTTTACAATCACCCTGTGCTCTACACTCTTGTACGTTGCATTACTTAAGACCTAATTCAAAACAATTATTCAATTTATTCTAATATTATTAAGCGTTTAACAGATTTGGACAATGCTACATGAGAAATAGTTCAATTTCTCCTTTTATAAAAAATAGAATACTGAGAGATAAAATGAGTGATCATTTGCCAACAATATCTTTTAAAAAAATATTCAATTACTACTGCATATATAAGCACAACACTCTCATAGCATAACATATTAAATTTTGCGAGTACCATAACATGTCAAACAAGCGTACCAAGATATATATATATATATATATATATATATATATATTAAAATATTGACTGTAATGTCTATTTTTAGAATCAATATTTAGAACTCAAAAGTAAGTCGTAACTTTTGTAAAAAAAACAACATTGCATATGTAAGGAAGTTTGGAGTCTGAATAGCAGCCTTTATATAATTAATTAAGAATTTTGAAGAGATTTATTTATTGGGACACTGTCAGATGATGTTGGCTAAACAAAAATAGGCATTTTATTATGAATCCTTGAATAATTTTATCTTAAAAATTCATTTTTGAATAGCGGGATATATCGATATAATGTACGTCGCTTAAGTTCCAAACAATCACTTGGCAAGTTGGCATGCACCTTACTGTTTTAGGGGGATTAGTTAAAAGAGGCACGTTTAGACCGAAATCGTTTGACTTGGTAAGGAGGAGGAGGAGCAGCCCATCACAAGTTGACCCCTCCATGTGCATGTGATTCATGCATATTAGTAAAAAAAACATTTTTATTTCTTATTTATGATAAAGATAACGAGAGGAAAATGGTGTTGTTAAATCATATAATAATTCAGTCATATTTAGGTATCGAATTCGTCGTTTATACAAGTCAAATTTAAGATTTTTTAATTACAAGTGAAGAAAAATATTGTTGAACCATAGCAACATTTTCAATTTTATATTTTTGAAATGAGCATAATCTAGAGGAAAAAATAATTAAATATATAAACAAATAAAACCAACAAAAAGTAATAGAAAAATCACCTGAATTTGATCAGCAATATTGACAATAAAAGCGTGTGGAGCTGGTTTCACAGTGATCCAAGAGTCATCTTTCCGGACTTGTAGACCAGGAACTTGTTGGTCGGGGAGCAGAATGGTCATGCCGCCGGGATCCGAGTGCGACGACAGGCCAAGGGTCAGGTCAGGCTGAGGGCACTTTGGATAAAAGTTAATCCTTAGACATGCCCCAATGTCTTGGCCACCAAATGCATTTTGGAGAAAGTCTTCTCCTAATCCAAGGTTTAGTGACAAAGCCTTCAGTATCCTCCCACCAAGCTTCACTACCTCCTTCCCATACTCATCTATTACTTCCCTATTAACCATGCAAATACACAACTCAATTATCATGAATAAAAGATACACAACTTAAGTTTCACACAAATTCATCTCGAGGAATTCGAATTCTGAATTTCGGTAAAAGGGTAAATCGTAATAAATACTGTTACAACTGAAGTTAAAAACCCAACATACAAGTTTAATTGTCGTGAAACTAACTATCAAAAATTTAAAAGTTAAGTACAACTCGGTGACTGTAGACGCTTTTTTTTCCCGAGCATGCACATCTCACTTACTGCATATGGTTTTTTTTGTTTTCCCGAGCATGCAATACAAATTAGTGGGGATGGTTTATGATTATGAAGAATATGCATGAAATCGTGAAAGACAAAACATATCAACTACGTATTAGTATAGTGATTTTTTTTTTTTATATTGTTAGGGGAGGAGAGTTAGTGGGGATTAAACTCGCACGAAGGTGCATAGACATGATTGTTTTTCACTACTGCGGTAAAACGTCATTTACTAGTATTCAAGTTCGAATCTTCCTTTCCGTATGTAACGGAAAAGAGTACCACTAATTTTTAAATAGTACAAATAATTAGGAACCTACCTTCCATAATCAGGGAGGGCAGGCCACTTGTTGTAGTCCTTCAAGCACGACGGAAGATAGTGAAGGAAATAGTAATCACTCCAGTCAAGAATGGCGCCTCTCTCAACTCCAAGTCTACTCCCATACCCTTCATAAGTCTTTGGTGAGTTGGCATAGGCCTGCTTCAACTCCATCGGCAAGTGGAAGAACTCCCGCCAAACCTGCTGGGTTTTGTCCATCAGTCCTGGGCTAACGCCGTGGTTCACCACTTGGAAGAACCCCCAGTCACGGCAGGCCTCGGAGATTTGGCTAAGCGTGGCGGCACGCAGGCGATCGTCGTCGCCGGATAAGCCTTGGAAGTCAATAACTGGGATGTTGGCATGATCAGAAATATCGGATGATGAGATATAGGTGGGTCTTTCGGGTGGGGGCTTGATGTATCGGCGTGGGACTACGGGGCAATCGGATAAGGATTGTACTCGGACTATTGGCTCTGGCCAATCCTGTGGGCAACTCATGGTGTTTTTAGTAGCTTTGGAGTCCAAGGTTTCGCTGCCTTATATGCATTGATAACAATTGTGTATATATATAGAGTGGGATGACAACCAACTTTAAATAGATAACCTTAATTTTTCTTCAAAGTTTTGAGAGAGAGGATCATTGGGCCTAGATGAGAGTGCGGAGGAATGGTAGTTAAAGGTGGGGGATGTAACTAGAGTGGTGGGGAATGAAATGGAAGTGAAAGAGAAACGTGAAATATATGAACTTTTTATACCAAGTTTCAATCAGATATAAGGGTATTTTGGGTGCAGATTTGAGCTTAATTAAGTTGGTTAATGTGCTTTTTGTTTTGCACTCAAATTTGAAATTCTGTTTGCGTAATTTAAATGAATTTAGTGTAAAATATTCTTTGTATAAAAAAAATATTTCTAGTGTGTCTAAGGCTTTGACTAATGAAGGAACAAAATTTCAGATTATGTATTTCTTTTTACCAAATAGTAAAATATGTACATACTAGAAACAGAATGACAATTATGGCAGCCGGATGAAAAAAGACTGAGACAGTTATTAACTTATTATGAGAAAGTGGTGAAAAGTTAAAAGAAATTTTTAATCTGATTAAAATAAAATTTAATTACTTGTTTTCTCTTGTTAATTATTTTTCTGTTCTTTATTAGATAAATTTGTAAAACATGAACATCTAGAAGAGGTGTTTTTTTAATTTTTGTTGGAACATGTTGACATAGGCTATGGTTCTTTTAATAATAATAATAATAATATAGACAATAGTGAAACATGTTATTATGACAAAATTATGAATATGAAACATTGATCATATTAGAATGTGTGATTCATTCATATAATGTGACTTTAAAAATACATATATATATATATATATATATACACATTCTACACAGTTTATTTTAACCACATGAGGAAGTCAAACTTACGTACAAAGAAAGGAGTAAGCCGGTCAAACTAACTCGCTAAATCTAAATTTTGTGATAAAATCTAAATCTGCCATCACATGATGTGATTTATTGTGATTGCCTCAACGTTATATTAATGGTTTATGGGGTCGATGTGTTTCCCGAACTTGACAAGCCGACATAGAACAAATAGATCCACATAAAAGCTTGGAAGTAGTGAGCATCAGTTAGGTTTAGCCTTTAGGGCATTTATAACTCGTGGGTTATAATACTACAAGGGATTGGTCCCGGTCATTTCGGCGCCGTGAGCGACTTGATTTACACCACCACATGTCTTTTCTTGCTTTTTTTTCCAGCAGCGCTAATGTCTTGTATTGGTCGCAATAAGGACGGTGATGAGGATGATGCTGACATGATATTGGAACTATAACTACGTACTCACCATCCATCATGCTTACTTTTCATTTTTTTATTTTTTTTGAGTAAAATATAGAATTCGTTCCTCATTTGCACTTAATTTTAGAATTTGTTCATGAATAAAATTTTGTTAATTTATATTTTTGAATTTAATAAAACGTGTATTATTAGTATTTATTGTCAACTTCCGTTAAAAAATTTATTAGTATGATGATGTGTCATTCATGTAAGTTCCACTTGGTCATGCCATCCGATTGTTATAAATTTTTTTTCTTTCTTTCTCTTCCTCCTTGCCACTCAAACCCAGGACCTAATGGAAATGTGGGGTTCACAAAGCCACCAGCCCAAAAACGATCGGCGGTGCACCTGATTGAACATGATTAAAATCATGCCGCTCCCGATATTGGATCCTAATAGTTATGATGCAAACAATTTTAGAAATCAATCTCTAAAATAAACAGACTGACTAATTCAAAATGTCCAAATGATTTTAACTGATTCGATAAATTGAGTACTAAGAATAGAAAAACTCTAAAATTTTCTTCTCTCCTGCCATTTCTTGGCAACCAAACAGGCAAACTACAATTCAGTTTTTCATTTTCTATTGATTGAACTGATTCGATGAATTGCATTGATAAATAAAGCAAGAAAAGAAGCGAATACAACTACAACGTACGGTTGGCTCGATTTCGACGACGGTGGTGGAAGCAGCTTGAACTTTAATAGCCGTCGCGAAAGAGCGTTTGAAAACCGGTGTCGTAGCATGAGGACTGAGCTTGACAAGACTAGGCCTCGAATTACTGAGTTGATTCAGTTGAAACGTCGAGGAGAGGTTGCCAACCACCGTCGCCATGAGCGCTCTGTTTTAGTTTGTTGTGGCTCTGAGTCACCACCGTTGCCAACCAAATTGGTTTGGGGCGGCATCAACAAATTGGTTATGTGGGACCCACATGGGTGACACATCATCGAACTAACAGTTTTGTTAACAGAAATTGACGACAATGACCAATGGTACATGTTTGTTAAATTTAGGAATATAAATTAACATAATTTTAGTTTAGAGACGAATTATAAACTCGAGTGAGAGTTTAATTAGTGACGAATTCTATATTTTACTATTTTCTTGAATCATAATACATTACGAATTAGATTGCCCACGACATTGAGTTATGGTTGAGGTCACTCATTTGCTCGCTTTATTTGTCACGTATAAATTAGTCAAATTGGCCTTATATTTTTGGTTTCAGAAACTTCTTGACCTTATTCAATATTCATGGTATTTTTTCATGCGTATTACTTCTCAGCTGTGCAATAAAATTGCTACCATTTTATCTAATAAAAATGTCATATCTCGGACCGACTCCGCCGTAGCACGATATTGTCCGCTTTGGGCCACACCCTCACGGTTTTGTTTCTGGGAACTCACGAGCAACTTCCCAGTGGGTCACCCATCTTGGGATTGTTCTAAGCCCAAACTTGCTTAACTTCGGAGTTCCAATGGAATCCGAAGCCAGTGAGCTCCCAAAAGGCCTCGTGCTAAATGGAGGTGGGCATGTACATATAAGACACATCACCCCCTCTCCGTTGGTCGATGTGAGATGTTACAAAAAATATAATGCATTATGAATTAGCTCTTAGTTTAATGGTATTTAACGTATGAAAGAATTTATCGTGCTATCGGATTCTTTGAAAAACTCATCTACTTCTTTCAAACCCAATATTGATAGGATGGTGTTATCCACACTTCTTTTTACCTCCCACACAATTCTTGTTAATTTTTGTCTTTTGATATTCTTCAATTCATTTGATTAGACACTCGAAAATTGAGAATTGTGTGTAAAATATAAAAAGAGATGTGTGAATAGTACCACCCTATTGATAAGTGGTATTTAAGCACATAGATTTGGATAGTGAAAACCTACACATGGGACGGCTAGTATCTACATGTTAAGCCTAATTATCAGGATGATTTTATTAATTAATCTAGCTAACAGTTAACTGCTTCAAGTAATCAGAGAATATTTCCATATGCCTGTGCCCAGTATCTATTGTTCATCAATCATTAGGAAAGTACGAGTGTTCAAATTAAAAACTTATTATCTTAGTAAAAATAGAAAAATAGGGCAAGATTCTTCAGTTGACTCTATGCAATTTGGATTGGTAGAGATAAATCAACTGCCAAATCATCTAAACTTATTTATACCATTTCTTTTTAATTAAAGTTTTCCCTTTGGCGTGATCAATAATTTTGTATGTTACACATCACATGTATACCCAACTTCCACCATATTTTATAGGGAATCTTAATAAAAAGGACATTTTACTATTCATATTGTTGGTCATTCTCGTTATGATGTTGTACAAATAGAATTTTATGAAGAAAAAAAAACATACATTACAAATTTAAATTTTCCATAAATTATTATTATACAATCAGTCTATATATATATATATATATATATTTGTTGTGGCCTATTTTATTAAAGGGTTTAAGAACAGGGAGAAGGATGGCCGGCGACACAGAGAGAATAGAGAGAAATAGGGATGAAGGAAATTATGGTATGTTATTTCCCTCATATTGATGTCTTTATATAAAATGAAACAAGTACAATCATAATGGAATAAGGATTCTAGGATGATGATAATATCCCAATCCATATCTACCTAGGATTTACACAATCACATTTATCACATGTCAATATCAACACTCCCCCTTGAGTGTGCAAATACTCAAGTAGATATCGCATCAGATCTTCAATATGATGTAGAGATAGTTGATGAAGTTGTCTCGTAGACACGATAGAGAACACGCTAATCTTAAGTACGGAACTTGCAAAAAAAAAAGAGTAAAAATTCTCACAAAACTTGGCTATGGTAAAACCCAATGCGGGACAAAATCCATAGTCTAAGGAGAAAAGTGAGTTAATGCAATGTCAATACTAAACATCTACTAGATGTCAGTAGGATGCACACAAGGGTATGACCAGCTCAGAATGAGTGTCTCGTTAAAACCTAGTCAGGCAACAAAAACCCAATGGGAAAAAATGATCGTAAGAAAAAAGAGTACATGAAGGTCAAGCGAGTATACTTCTGGATACTCCCTCTGAGTTTGACAAAATTCCGAATGAGAAACTAACCATGTTGCAAATTAGACAATTTACGCATACTGATTCCTTGAACAAGCTTCTGAAAAGTAGACTTCAACAATGACTTGGTGAAGAGGTCGGCAAGGTTGTCTTGGGAATAGATTTGCTTAACTTCAATCCATTGATGCTCTTGCTGCTGATGTGAGAAGAAGAATTTCGGCGCAATATGCTTGGTGTTGTCTCATTTGATATATCTTTTCTTGATCTGATCAATACAGGCGGCATTATCTTCAAAGATCGTTGTTAGGACATCAACGACGGAAGAAAGTCCGCAGTTGCTTCGAATATGCTCAACAACAGCTCTCAGCCAAAAACACTCACACGTAGCTTCGTGGAGGGTGAGAATCTCAGCATGGTTCGAAGAGGTGGCAACTAAGGTCTGTTTGGTTAACCTCCAAGATATTGCGGTATCTCCAACGATAAAGACATAACCCGTTTGAGAGCGTGCCTTGTGCGGGTCAGATAAGTAACCTACGTCAGCATAACCAACAAGGCAAGCATTATTTCAAAAACCAAGGGGGTGTGATCTATTCTGAGATGCATAGGGATAAAATAAACCAAAATCCGAAGTACCCTTAAGATAACGAATGATGTCTTTAACACCATTCCAATGTCTACGTGTGGGCGCATTGTTATATCTTGCAAGAAGATTAACAGAGAAGAAGATGTCATGTCTAGTGCACTGAGCTACGTACAATAAAGTGCCAATTGCACTCAGATATGAAACTTCAGGCTCCAAAACATCTTCCTCATCGCCTTTAGGACGGAAAAGGTCTCATTTTGCATCTAGCGTTCGGACGACCATAGGAGTATTCGAAGGTTTCACTTTATCCTCATTAAAATAACGTAACACCTTCTGGGTGTAGTTAAATTGGTGGACCAGAATACCATCCGAACAATGCTCAAGCTCTAGACCGAGGCAATATCGAGTTTTCCCAAGATCTTTCATCTCAAATTCCGACTTCAGGTGCAAAGCAGTTTTCTCAAGTTCTTCGGGAGTCCCAATGAGATTCATGTCATTGACATAAACTGCAACTATCGCAAATCCGGAATGTGACTTCTTAATAAACATGCATGGGCATAATTCATTATTCACATATCTTTGACTAATCAAATACTCACTTAGACGGTTATACCACATCTGTCCGGATTGCTTTAATCCGTAGAGTGAACGCCTCAATCTAATTGAGAGGGTGTTCCGTGGTCTAGAACTATTTGATCTAGTCAATGTAAGTCCTTCGGGAACTTTCATGTATATTTTCGTATCAAGATCCCCATAGAGATACGCGATTACCACGTCCATAAATTGCATATTCAGATTTTCGGAAACTACCAAACTGATAAGGTAGTGGAACGTTATAACATCCATTACATGGGAATAAGTCTCCTTGTAATCAATCCCAGGGCGTTGAGAGAAACCTTGCGCTACAAGGCGTGCTTTGTATCACACTATTTCATTCTTCTCATTACGCTTCCTTACGAAAACCCATTGCTTGTTTCAAGTTTGACCAATCGGTTCTATGTTGACATTCATCAACGGAATGTGGTTCAATGTTGTTGCTCAGCATGATATCAATAGCTACTGCATATACAAATGCATCGTCGACTATCATCTCATTCCTATTTCAAAGTACATCCAAGCTAGCATAATGAACCGTAATCTCACGATTCTCAGGAGGAGGATTGGTCTCTTCAAGGACATTATCGTAATCTAGAATAACCGCATGCATTGGAAAAGATGAGTTGGCGATGGTAGGATGAGAACTAGGCTCACTTGTTGGTGTCGTGGGTATCCTCTTCCGGGGTTGTGAATCCTTTGAACCAACAGGTCTGCCACGCTTCAAGGTAGGAGCAAATGATTGGCTAGCCGCCAGGGTACCGGGCTGCACAACAAGAGCAGCCACACGTCTTTCGGGGGCGTTTCGTCCTTCAGGGGCAATGGTTCGACGTACGTTTGATACATCTATCTTTGTAGGCACGTTTGCAGTTGGTATATGTGATCTCGTCACTTTCGCTAGATCAGTAAAAGTATCCTACATGTTTTGAGCAACGCTCTGTAGATCTAAAATACGTTGCACCTCAGTTTTTTGACTGAGCAGTGCGGGGATCTAAATGAGACATAATAGGATTAGACCAGGACAATTCGTGGCGTTCTTTAAAAACAACTATGTTCTTATCTCCCCTTAACGTTGAGAAAACTGTCTCATTAAAGTGACAATCCGCAAAGCGAGCGGTAAAGAGATCGCCTGTCAAAGGTTCTAAGTAACGAATGATCGAAGGAGAATAATAACCGACGTAGATTCCCAATCTTTGCTGATGACCTATTTTGGTACGTAAGGGCGGCACAATTGGCACATAGACCACACAACCAAAAATACGCAAATGCTAGATGTCAGGCTCATATCTAGTCACCAACTGTAGCGTAAAATAAGGTTAGGTCAAGACGGGTCTCAAGCGGACCAACATTGCTGCGTGAAGTATTGCATGACCCTAAGCAGATATCGGAAGTTTGGTTCGCATTACTAAAGTCTGAACTATCATTTGAAGGCGCTTAATGAACGCTTCTGCTAGGCCGTTTTGGGTGTGAACATGGGGTACAAGATGTTCAACTTCAATGCCAATAGACATGCAATAGTCATCGAAAGTTTTCAATGTAAATTCTTCAGCATTATCCAATCGAATCGACTTAATCGGATAATCAGGGTGGTGATCCCTTAGCTTAATAATTTGAGCTAGGAGTTTGGATAATGCAGCATTACGAGTGGACATAAGGCACACATGTGACCAACGTGTGTAAGCATCAACCAATACCATAAAGTATCTAAATGGTCTGCAAGATAGTTGAATAGGTCCACAATTGTCCCTCTGAATCCTCTAAAGAAATTTGGGAGGATCCGTTTGGATCTTATGCATGGATGGGTGAGTGATTAGCTTACCCAGGGAGCATGCTTGGCATGGAAAAGTGCGAAAAACGAAGTCCTTACTGTGGGTAAGGGGATGACCGTGTGAAGTATTGAGGATACGGCGCATCATAATTCGTCCAGGGTGTCCTAAACGGTCATGCCAAAACAAATGTTCTATTGCAAGTCCACTATTAGGGCTGGCCACACGGTGGACCTCAATTGAGCGAATGGTTGTAATATACAAGCCATTTGGAAGGCGCCCCATCTTCTCATGAATACGCTTTTGGCCATATTCATAGGAAGTGATGCAAAGGAATTCAACTCCATTTTCTTCAGAAGTTTCAGCATGGTAATTATTATCTCGAATATCTTTAAAGCTCAACAACAATCTTTCGGAACGGGGTGAGTAAAGTGCCTCTTTAATGGTTAATTTAGTACCATTGGACAACATTAGGTGGATAGCGCCATACCCCTCAATCAGGTTGGATGAGCCTGAAAGGGTTGTCAGAGGTGATATTTTAGGTATGAAGTTAGTAAAATAGATGCGTTCACACAAAATGGTGTGCGTAGTTGCACTATCTGCCAAACAAGTAACTTCCCCACAAGACATACCTAGAACTAAATTAATTGAATTGGTCACATGTATAAGGAAATTAAAAGATCATTCATTCAATTAATCATTCGAGAAATAATTTCCATAAAATAATATCCAAAAACTTAAAACAAATACTAAACAAATCATCCAAACAAAAAGGAAAAATTGTTCAAAACTTAAACCAAAAGATAGGGGGTTCGGTCACTTAGTGGTTTTTGGCCACTAGTGGTGATTTTCGGCCAACATATAGGCCTATGTCTAAAATCTAATTTTGCATCAGAGTAGATGTTTCTTGAAAATCAGAAATCTCCAGTGTAGTATCTTCAAGATTTTCCATTTGAGCAAGATTAGTCTCTACGACTTTATGACTTAAATGATATTCAACAACAGTGTTAGCTGAAGCTCGGCAAATGAGAGACCAATGGTCCTGAGGACCACAACGGTAACACAGACACTCCTCTTTGGTTGCCTTGCTCTTAGTCTTGAAGTTTGAGGCTTTGGGAGCTAAATTAGTGCGCTTCGGGGTGTTATTTCCTCCCTTGGATGGGCTTACGCTCTGTCGACCTTGGGCTTGTGGCTTAGGGTTAGAACCCTTGCCTTTCCCACCACGCTTCTAGCGTCGATTTTGGCCTCGATTTGCGTTAGAGTGTGCTTCAGGCACAACAATCGAGCCAATAGATCTAGCTTGATGATTTTTCATCAACAGCTGGTTTTGCTTTTCAGCAAGTGCTGCAGGACAATATTGATGGCATATAAAGTTGAATAGGTCTTCTCCAAGAGATTATGTTCAGTCAAGTCTTCTTTGCAAAACTTGAGAAGTGATCGGATTCGACAAACTTCAGAGTTGTACTTATTCACAGACTTAAAGTCTTGGAAGCGTAAATGCTGCCAATTGTGTCTTGCTTCAGGCAAGAAAATATCTCTTTGATGGTCAAAGCGTTCTTCCAGAGCAAGCCATAAAACTCTTGGATCCTCTTCAGCGAGGTACTCGGTTTGCAGTGCGTCATGCATATGTCTTTAGATGAAGATCATGCGGTTGCTTTGTCAGCTTCGCCAACCGGGTTATCCGTCTAAGCTTCAATGGTAGCTCTAAGGCTCTTTGTAGTGAGGTGGAGCTTCACATCTTGTACCCACTTGAGGTAGTTTATTCCAGAGACTTCCAGAGCGGTAAAGTCGAGTTTGTTCAAATTCGACATGTCGTTATAACGAAGGGAACAAGATTGTGGTCAGTTCTATGAAAAACGGTTCATAGACATGGAGTAGAACATTTAGGTTCTATTAGACATGTTTTGGTTTAAATTTTCATGAAAACTACGGGTTTCATGGGTATTTAATTTTTAAGGAAACTTCGGGTTTCATGGCACTTATTCAAAACTTCGGGTTTGAATTTATGAACTTCAAGTTCATGGATACCTGCAAGCAAACACAATATACAGAACAAACAAAATAAAAAAATTGACACATATAATATAAACAGGTAGATGAACATAGGCCTACGGGGTGTGAAAATCACTACCCAAATAATTTGGGTGGACTAAGTTTGGAGCTGCAGACCCAAACAAAGAGAAAAGGGCTGTATTGGCCGAGAAGGGAGAGAGGCCCAAATGGGCCTCGGATATGGTGGCTCAACTGGAACCGGGCACAGGTCGGCTCGGCTCAGCTTCGGGCAGGTTCTGCTCGGCTCCAGGTTTTTTTTTTTTTTGAAAATACGAATATTTTTTCAGAAAAATCGAAAAACCAGAAGAAAAAAAAAATCCTAATTTTTCCTTCATTCACACAATCATCAATTCACTTAATATATAACAGATATATTAAATTTATTGCGAACACAATATTTGCAGAAGATTATAATTCGTTAAAAGCAAAAAATTGGGTTCATGCATCATGGTGAAGGTTCATGCAATCAAGGCTGAAAAAATATCGATATTGAGACCGTGTGTTAGAAGTACTTGGATTGTTGATGATGATGGTGGAACAATTTATTTGCAAAGAAACGCCCTTTAGATTTCGTAGCACATCATCAAGAGTGTGCTGATAACGTGTTGTGACCTATTTTATTGAAGGGTTTAAGATCAGGGAGAAGGATGGCCGGCAGCACAGAGAGAATAGAGAGAAATAGGGATGAAGGAAATTATGGTGTGTTATTTCCCTCATACTGGTGCCTTTATTTATAGTGAAACAAGTACAATTATAATGGAATAAAGATTCTAGGATGATGAGAATATCTCAAATCCATATCTATCTAGAATTTATACAATCACATTTATCACATGTCAATATTATCTACAACAATATTATATATATACATACATACATATACATATGGACAAATCAGATCATGTTGGTTGGGGTGCCCTTACCTATCTTTTTTTTGTCTTCGCTTATTACTTCAATACAACTTATCAATCAATATTGTGATTTACTTAAGATCTATGGTATCTCAAGAGTTCTCAAGAGTAGGTAGTCAGATTTGATATGAGGCCTTACATTTCCAACCTCTTCCGATGGTCATCTTGTTTCTGATATCATCATAATACTATGATTTGAGAGAAACAGAGATATGGATAATGTTATGTATTTCTTCATTAAGCACAAATGATTTGTACAATAGAGTATGAATTAAGCAAACCCTTATGAGCTGACATGGCATAACTAACCATTCATAAATGACGGAAAAATCTTGAGTGGTACGTACTATTCAATGGTACGACTATTGAATGGTTCAGATTAATTTGCAGTGGGCCCCAAATGAATCTTAACCATTTAACAGTACGTACCATTTAATGGTACGTACCACTGAAGTTGGACCCATAAATGACACCTGTATAGGTAATGGAAAATCAAGTGGTTTAGGACTTGAATAAATCAAATACTAATTTTCATCTAAGATCATGCTAGATATGGGTATGCCTTCAAAGAAAATTGCCATTGAAGTTCTAGAAATTTGTCCGCTTGTCTGCAACCAAATTCAAGTTTTCATATGTTAAAATTTATCTCTAATTTGGGTACCAATTAACTGATTTGTGGATCAAAGTTGAAATAAAATGAAGGAATCACGTAAGAGGGATCGATGGAGAACATAACTTTGAAAGAAGAGAGAGAGCTCAGAATCAAGGGACTGGCTACAGTGCTCGCAAGCATTGGATGCTCACACCGATCTCACCCTCCTTCCCCCCCTCTCTCCTCCCTCCTCCCTCCTTTTAACGGTGAGATCGGTGTGAGCATCCAATGCTTGCGAGCACTGTAGCCTACTCCCAGAATCAGAAATGAAGAAGAGAGAAGAAGATAGACGAAGAGAGGACGGATGTGAGAGGAAAATTACAATTGATTCCTAACCGCACGTTTTATTACAAACGGCTAGGATTAGCTGGTCCGCAGGCTCCGCACATAAGGATTCAGAGAGGATTCGAGTCCCAATTGAACATCTAACGTATTGCGGATATCAAAACATAATTAAAAAAGAAAAAAAATTAATAACAAATATCCCATATTTATAAGAGTAACGATTTTTTTTTATTTTTTATTATAAATAATTAGACATGTGAATGAGAAATAAGATTTTTTATAATGAACTATACGGGGAAGTACGTAAAGCCATAGGTCAGGCCATACGTATTTTGTCACATTAATTAGCAACTAACGTGCATGAAGATCATGTATCACATGTCTACATGCATGGTACTCTTATGCTCCCACAGTTTTCTAAAGGAGCGAGCTGGAATTTATATTGTGAACTTTTTTTTCCTATAAACCTAGCGGAGATTAGCTATTCGGTAATCGTCGTGTGCGAAGCACCTATTTTTTTCTCTTTCATAAGGGTGAGAATCATTATATCTAGAAAATTCCCCGCCCATCCCTTTGCACCATGTTTTTATTATAGAATAAATAAGAAAGATAACGTATGTATTATGTATACTTTTTTTAGTCGAAATGTGTTATACATACTATATATCAGTCTGTCATGTGGTTGTTGTGGAGGCCGGCGTGACAGATATAACAGCAGAAACTAATGAAAAGTTTTCAGCGCATTAATTTGTAAGACTTTTTTTTCATTTGATTGGAATCTGTAAGGTTTTGAAATCTTTTGCAAAGTTTTAAATTCGGTATGTCTGTGATTATTTTTACCTTTATGTTTGTATACTTTATGACATTCATCTGCAGATATGTAAAAGTAGAACGAATCGAGTTTCTTGATTTGTTTTATGTTTCTGCACTGCATGGTTTGGAGTAAAATATATTCGTTGATTATATGATATATATAGTGTATCTTGCATGATGTTTAAATCTAACAATATAAGACATGTTTACTTACATAGCATAGGAATTGGAAACATTTAGATTCTTGAATTTTATGTGTTTACTAAAATATGGGTATAGAAATAATTTCACTTCTTAATCTTCTCATGCTTTTACTAATACATATGGAATCATAAAAGTGTGAGTTTTTTCTTAAAATTTGTAATCAAATACCTAAAAATCATAAATAAGATCCTTTAGAATGGCTAGTTAGTCTGATTCTCTTTTCTTCTCCTATTTTTAAGATTTTTTTTTTCATTTCTATTAAGTAAAAACATGCCCTACAATTTCAAGTGGTAGATTATTCTGAGGGATATATAAAGTGTTCCTCTCCATCACACCGCATCTCGGATTCAAATCCTCTCATTTTCTCGTAGTCTAGTGTAAAGTAGTAATATTATTTATGATAAAAAAAATAATAGAAATTAGAGCAAAGTGGAACTTAATTATCTTAAAACACTTAACAGTTATCTAAAGCTTTAATGCTAATTGTTAGGAGAACTACTGTATGTGTACGTACGCAGTGCATCTGAACTAGCTAGGAGTACGTAGAAGTACAAGTACAAGTTAGAAGTAGGCCATGCACATGCATGTGGATGGCATTGGCAATCGCCATCAACGTGGACGTAAAGTTTGTTAACTTTGTGCAATTGGCGCTAGGGGTCCTCATTTTGGCCGTGGCCATAGGGGGCATGGGCCCCGCCCGGCTCATTGAGGAAAAAATCCCGCTCAGTGCACTACACGGGTCAGGTCGATTTGGCCATCCACAAGACCCAAGCCGACCTGGCCCGTACTATAGAAGGCTAGGTTTGGGTTAGGGTGTTTTTGAGGCCCGGTTTGGCCCATAGACCCGGTCCATTTGAGCCCAAGAAGGGAATGCATGGCCCGCATAGGCCCATCTTGAAAACCCATTTTAGATCCAAATTTACATAAATATACTTAAAATAAGAAGTCATAAGTCATTTGGCCCAAATTCTTTTTTTAAAGTAAGGCCATTTTAGCCCGGCCCATGTGGCCCAACCCGGCCCGACTCGTTTGGCCCATAAAAACCTAGCTCGTGGGCGGGGCTCAAGTCTTAAAAATTTTGAAAAAAGCCCGACATATATTTCTATTACCTTATTTAGGCCCAGCTCCCGGCCTAAGCCCATAAAATTTAATTGGCATCATGCACGTATCGATCATGCACGATGAGGTGAAACCGCTTGGATTGTAAGGGTTATCATGACCATTCCTGTGAAACCCTTTGTCGTATGTATCTTGCTAATACAACATCTGTCGACAGTCGGAAGAAGCAGGCACGAATTTTCGTATGAGGAGCGGCTGTGAAAGGGTGATTCCCCAAGATAAGTTTTAGTGTATTATTTAAGTAGCATCTTCATTTCCTTCCCCTCCACCCATTTATATTTAAAAGGAAAATACTAAGGAGATCCCATTTTTGTACCACATTAGTGTACTATTTGATGTAACAAGTAATGTGTACATGACATGTCAATTAATGAATTTATCTCATTGGCTAATAATTGTATGAATCATTTGCCACGTCATGTGGTACACTAATATGATATAATATATGGTCTTCCTAACATTACTCTATTTAAAAAGGGTTTTTGTATTAGCACCCCACACACTGTTGAATGCACTCTATATAAAAATTTAGAGTGTTGTTATGTCTACCCTAATGTCTTATTTCTCCACCTACCTTATTTTCTCACTCACCATTAAATTTAAAAATATGAGAATCCTCTTTCCTCACCCACCACTATTCCTAATATATCAGTTTTTCAGAAAACTCTAATACATCTTTAAATAAATAAATAGAAAAGAATAGTTATAATAACTGAAAATTAAAGGAAATGGCAAGAAACCCAAGAACATACGAACCCAGAATTTATCGAACCCAAAAATATCAAAACTTATAAAATCTTTGACCCAGAAACTGTCATCCTTGTTCAAAATAAATAAAAAGAAATCTTTCACAAAATCTAATATTATATTCACCTTTATAGATGTGTCATTCTCTCTATTGAGGCAGTGATGATTACACGAGAAAGGCAATGCACCGCTCTCATGATTCTAATCAATCTTCGCTAATAAATTTTTCCATGGTCAAGTTGAATAATTAAATGAATTTACGAAAAAAAAAATTAAAAAGGATGAAATGAGGCTCAGAAGAACTTGAATCCTTCCTTGAATAACAAAACCCACATCAATCACAGTGGGCTTTGCCAAGTTGATTAGGTTGCGAGATCTAGAGATGGGAGGGAAGTTGAGGATAGTACTGCCATTGTCTAAATTGAATGCGATTTGAATATTGGGCCATTATTTTAAGAGAGAGAGAGGGGACGGGGGAAAGGTTGGCCGGAGGTGACAGGACGGTAAGGTGAGTTGTTGATGGGTTATTCAATTACTTTTAAATTTTTATTTTTGTAATTTAATTATAGTTAACAGTGCTTTGTTTAAATTTTTTTTAAGTTCCTTAAAAGTCATTATGCAAGAGACTAAATTAGGTAATGAAATTTTCAGCTCAAAGTGGATGGAGAAATAAGACATTGGGGTAGGCATAGCAAATTCAAAATTTATTATTAAATGACTTATGTAACTTAATGTGAATTACTATTTCGGCCACATATGATTTTTTTTTAAACCAAATTATATTCGACGTGTATTCTATTTTTCTTCAAAAGGTGCTTCCATCTGTTTTCATTGAAGTTTTCATGAGCAAGGCAAGTATACACAACCTTAGAACCCAGAAATTAAAAGTTTCCAGTGAATATAAATTTTTTTATTGTATTTCTCAACACCACATAATTTTAAACTTTCTGAATACCCCCTTACAATCACAGAGCAATAAATTGCAAAAAAAGGATTTGTGTTATCATTCACAACTTGAAGATATCAAGAAGAGAAAAAGGTAGATGTACGCTTTTATATATCTGGAACTTGTTAGTTCCTGCCTCCTATTAAAAGCATGGTTTATCTCCTATTTAGGAGCTTCTTGTATTTTCTATTGCCTCTGGTGCTTTCTCAATGGATTTCCGTTCGCCCAATACGGCTAAGAACAATGATCAAACAAATATGGAACACGTAAGGTTGATGTTGGAGTGTATGTGAAGAGTGCAGAGTGTATGTAAAAAGTGTGCAGTGAGGGTATTATTGAAAAGTAAGTGGAATGTATTAAGATAAATTTTAATTAAAAAAATATTTATGAGGTGTATTTATTATGCGGAGTGTATTCAACAATACATGAGATGAAAATAAAACAACTCTTTAAAAATGGAGGGTGATCTTCACGCCAATGTTCCCCTTTAATCATGCCATCTTTTAAGCCCAAATTTGAAGTGAATCAATCATATCATTAGTTCAGGTGCCTTAACAAATAAAGAGCTAATTATTAATTTTAGTTAGTAGTTGACACATCCTGATCTCGGACACGTCAGGTGTCAGGAAGTGCTGGTCGACACGTGTTAGGTGACGAAAGCCAATTATGCATGAACAGGTGAAAGAGTAAGAATAAAAAGAGTTGAGTGCAGAAGTAGAAGTGTGGTGAGGGTTAAAAAACCATAATACAGGATGCATAACAGTCAGAGCAAAGTAAATAGTGCAGGAGTATAAAAACATTCACATCCCCGTGAGGATGGATAAATAAAAGCTAACTACAAGTAGGAGTGAATCCTACATAAACTGAAGCAATGTCAGAACCGTCGACCACCGCCGAAGGAAGTCCTCGTGTCATCGATAAGAGAACCCGCCACTAGGTCCTGGAGGGGCGCAAAACATAAAACGGTGAGTGGGTCAAAAAGGAAAGTTTGATAAAACCTTTGTTTTCAATAGTATACTAACCCCTCGCTGGAAAACAAGTATAGTTTGAAAATACGTCATACTCCTTGGAATGATCCTCAAAATACTATAACAAAAATATACGGGTACTCCCTGACAATGATTACTGGCATGCTCACCCATATGTAAACACACAAGTCCAAGTAGCTAAACCACAAGGAACAAGCTAGGTATAAAAGTAATACGCTGAGTACTACAATGACGCGAGTCTAACGCTAAGCGCTGTCCACAAAGTGCGTCACACAAGTTCGAGTTGCCTAGTGCAACATAGAACATGCTAGTACCTACAATGGATCCAAAGTTGCGTAGCGGTACTGGTAGTGACTACTCCAAACGTCAAGGCTAGTCCTGGCCACAAGACTGAGTACTAATACCTAGGGTGTTATACATCTACTGATGAGCAACAGTATAAAACATGTATGACAATATAATACGAATGTTCTACCTCCAACAATTGTATATGATATGAGTTATGCTAACAGTTTGAAGAAAGCATTGAAAACCATACGTAAATATACATTTATCAAAACAAAGACCTGTAGGTAGCCAAGTCGTAGCCCCCCTGTCATGAGTAGCCCCGGTAGTCCTCTGGATAAGTCTCTCCTATATGAGATATCACTGTAATAATGATTAAACTCATAAAGGCTACTAATTAACTAATTAATTACACATATCCCTTGTTTGCTCAACACGGAGGTCCAAAACACCTCGAAAAATACCATACGTACTGCCCCTAGGTAGTACGCGTCGTCATGAGTCACCTCGCGAAGACGGAATCGGAAAAAGATGCTCCACGCGCCGGTCAAAGCGGGTCAACGCTAACGTCAGCGCCGGTCTGAACCGGTTTGCTGACGTCACCCGAGCTGGTCTGGACCGGTTCGCTGATGTTAGCGCCAGTCACCTCTGGTCTTTTTCCGGTTGCCGCCCGTCGTCGCCGTCGCAGGAATTTTGGTCGATTTCTGGAAAATTTTTAAAGCTCCATATCTTCTTCATTTCTTGGCCAAATTTTACGTTCCACATATCAAAATGAAGCTGGAGAAGATTAGAATCACGGTGTACCTTTGGTTTGGTCGTACAAGCTCGGGAAATGGCCTATAATTGCCTCGAAAGTTGCGGTTCACTGTAACTTTGTCGATCTACGTCAAAACTCAACCAAATCAGGCAAACGACCTACGAAAATTCATCTACTCAACAAGAGGAATACAATGGTGGTCGTTAGAAATCTCACCTCGGTCTAGATTGGCCGGAAAATGGCCGGGAAGGTCCGGTTCTTCCGGGTGCGTTTCCCGTCAAACGGTTGGGATTTTGGACGAACGGTTTGCACCGTTGAGTCCATGGCGTCGAGACGAAGAAGGTGATGATTTTCGTTCGCCTCGATTCGATGAGTTTTCGTCGGTGTGCACTGTGCACGCACGGTGAGAAAAAGGGAGAAAAAGTCAAAATTGAGAAAATAATTAGAAAGTGACGGGGAGAAGGAAGGGGAAGGAAAGAAAAGGAAAATTGGGTTTTTGGGGGTATTGTGCACCTACCAAAACAGTAAACTTACACGCTCGTGTGTACAAAATAAACATGCACGTGTAGAAAATATCCTCCGGGAATTATTTTATAACAAACTTTTTACAGGATGTTACAGTAGTACTGTCGATTATTTGATAAATTTTTAAAGAAATTATTTGGAATCCGTCACTGCTTAGGTCAGTTAATTGTCGTACACTTGTACTTCTGCTCGTGCTTAATATTATTATTATTATTTTTTTAAATCCTTAGGTATTTATTTCTATATTAAAAAAAACCTTAAGGTAATATTCTATATATGGTATTTTTTTTTTCTGAGACAAATTTTTTTTAGGGTAAACTGCCGTTTGACCCCTGAACTATTTTTTTGGTAAATTAACCCCTTAAACTTTTCTAAATTAGTAGATTTACCCCCTATCGCTAGATTCTATCCAATTTGCTGTTAATTCGTTAGAATGTCAACTAGAACTACCAATTAAAATACGACGCGTGCTAGTATTTGACAGCAAAGTGGATGAAATTTCGTTGAATCTGACAGTGAGAGGTTAATTGGCTGATTTCAAATAGTTCAGGGGGTTAATTTACCAAAAAAATAGTTCAGGGGGTCAATTTACCAAAAAAATAGTTCAGGAGGTCAATTTCAACTGGAGTAATAGTTCAGGAGGTCACACGATAGTTTACTCTTTTTTTTTATCGTGTTTGGTCGCTATCATAGTGTGAAATGGAGTATCGTTGGTATATAAGTTGGTGTCTTTGTTGTGTCGCCCTAAAACTCCATGATAGAGACTAAGCAACTTGTTATGCGCCTGACAGTAACAAATTGAGATGGCCAAGTTGCTGTTCTGTTCTATATATCATTGTGCATGTCAATTATTTTAAGACTCAGAACACCATGACCACATCTTTATTATTCCTCACTCGCAACAAAAACGTGGGAAAACATGATTTGGTAGTGGCTTTGCTAGTTTCTTATTTACCAAAAGATATTTTAAACTACCCTAATCTACGGAGGATTCCAACATACGTGCAAACCGATGGATGCAATATTTTAACCAACTGTCTTAGTTCGCGTTTGTAACTTTGTAACGGCTTAGCTTGTTGGCAAGAAGTTAAATTTGGCCCAATTGTTGATTAAAAATAAATAAATTTGGCCCAATTAAGCCCTCGGTCTAGTCCTTTTAATCAGGGAATTGAGCTCCATAAATTTGAAAGCCCAAATTAAAGCCCAATAAAATCTAATTGATTAAAATGGGCCCAAGAACACCTACAAGATTGCAGAGTCATATGTGTACACCATCTTATTTGGGTTTTGTCACGTCTCTCTATTATTATTAAAAATCATTTTGACAAATTGTCACTTTTGTCCTTATTTACATTGCAAGGGCAGAATAATAATTAAATTTTGATAATTTAAAATAAAAATATAATTCTCCTTTATATCTCTCTCCCATTATTTTTTTATTTTAGTGAAATGATACACACACTATTCTTAGTGTTATACACACTCTTGTTTAATTATATTATTTGATACTCTTTGTTTTCGTTTGATTTATTTAACTCAACTACCATAAATAAATAAGAAGCGCGTGAGAAACCAAAACAAGCGTGTGAAAAAGATCATCTCCCTCTTTTATTTTTGTTAGCTTCTCTAGCTGAAATGTATCTGCGTGTGATACTGCTAGTGTCTATTTATAGGAGCCCATATTGCCTCTCTTTTTCGACTTATTTTTTGTAATTGAAAGAAAGCCCAATTGGTGTTTGCATTCCTTGTATGTTCAAATATGTATATGAGCCCATATTATGGCATCCTATCTTTGGTATAGAAAACCCAAGTTGTGACATCCCACATCGACCAACGGAGAGGGGGTGATGTGTCTTATATGTACATGCCCACCTCCAATTAGCACGAGGACTTTTGGGAGCTCACTGGCTTCAGATTCCATCGGAAACTCCGAAGTTAAGCGAGTTTTGGCTAGAGCAATCCCATGATGGGTGACCCATTGGGAAGTTGCTCGTGAGTTCCTAGAAACAAAACTGTGAGGGCATGGTCCAAAGCGGACAATATCGTGCTACGGCGGAGCAGGTCCGGAATGTGACAGAATGGTATCAGAGCCACTCTGCCGTTCGGTACGGATGTGCTGGCGAGGACGCCAAGTTCCCCTTAAGTGGGGTGGATTGTGACATCCCACATCGACCAACGGAGAGGGTGTGATGTGTCTTATATGTACATGCCTACCTCCAATTAGCACGACGCCTTTTGAGAGCTCATTGGCTTCGAAGTTCTGATCTTCGGATTCCATCGGAACTCTGAAGTTAAACGAGTTTTGGCTAGAGCAATCCCATGATGGGTGACCCACTGGGAAGTTGCTCGTGAGTTCCCAGAAACAAAACCGTGAGGGCGTGGCCCAAAGCAGACAATATCGTGCTACGACGGAACAGGTCTGGGATGTGACACAAGTTGTGTGTATTCAAAAGGAAATTATCTTTCGCACATTATTTTTCATGAGTAAGCGGTTGAGATTTAACCAAGTGAATTTTGGTTAAATCTCAACCTGTGTGTTTTTGTATTTTGATGTATCACTCCTCAAACGTGATGTCTGCATCAAAATGATGCAAATACCAATTAAATTAACTTGGCATTTGGAAGGGCATTGATTCTTACACTCTTAGGGCTTGTTTGGCAAGTCGGACTGGACTGGACTGGACTGGATTGGCTTGGACTGGCTTAAGCCGGACTAAGTACTAACTTATGTTTGGTGCTGCATCGGACTAAGAAGCTGGATTGTCAAAATAGTGATGACCTATGTTTGGTGACTAAAAGCTAAATGATCTACATGTTTATTTTTTATTTTTTACAAACGAATGATCACTAATTAAATTCATTTAAACTACATGGATGGAGATTCAAATTTAGATGTAAAGAGTGAAGTTTATATATGTGAGTTTTTATTTTCCTCACCTTTCCTCAGTTCCTTACCAGCATAACAAATTAACAACATTTTCTCTCTACGATTCATTCTTCATATGGTACAAAATTATATATGTGTGTTTTTATTGTCCTTCTCTCAATCAATTCAATTTCATTTTTATTTTCATATATTAATTAATTCTATAAATAGAGAAACAATTGCAATTCTGCAACCACTTTAAAAACGTCCAATTGCAATTCTGGAACCATAACAAAAACAATGAGAAAACGTCTCCTAAACGCTACATTCATCCACTGATTGATTGATTCCCCCATACCTCTCTTTTCCCTCCAATCAATTGCGCATTCCCACACCTCTCTGTTCTTACTTTTGCCGGCAAAATCTGACCTTCCAATCACCCTCACACCCGGCAAGCTCAAAAGGGTATCGAGATTTCACGCATGAAATCGGGTGTTCGTCGGAGTTTTGGCCCGACCCAGTTGCTTTGAGCTCCAGATCTTTGCAGCAATGGTTGCAGAACCTTGGATTTTGAAGATGGGTAACCAGGTGAGCTCCAATCTCAAGCACACTCTTCTTCTTCAACCTTTGAATAAGTCATCAGTCCCCAAATCCCAACCTGCGGCCCCGCCAAAACCCAGAAGCAGACCGTTGGCATTCTCTCATTTGAGGTCTCCAAATCCTAACCCGCCGCCAAAACCCAGAAGCAGGACGTCAGGCATCTCAAGGACGCACGAAGAAGGAGAGAAAGAAAGATCAATCGAGAGAGAGGTTTACCTGTTTCCGGCGTTGAATCGTTGAATTGCACGAAGATGGAAGCTTGGGCTTCAGTCGGACTCGCCTCTCCAATTAGCGTTGTTCTTATTTAGCGACACCCTTCTTCACCTCGCTATAAAAGGCGAATGAGTGAGGGGTTTTTGATGCACGGGGACTATACAGTCCCACTTAAATTAGTCCGGCTTCCTACCAAACATGGGTTAGAAGTCTTATTTAACATAGTCCAGTCCAGTGAGGCCTACCAAACATGGCCTTAGTTCTTCTGCAATCGCCTCTTTAATTCTTGTCAATAGTTTTTTTTTTTTAAATTTTTTCAACCTTAAAGTAAAAAGAGGAATCCAAAGTAGAAAATGAGACCCTTCGAAAATAACCTAGTTTTAGAGTCTATGTTGTTCGTAAATCATATAGAACTTTCAATCCGATCGATCTGAATGTTTTGAAATGAAAATTGAAAACATTATTTTCGATTTGATCCATCCGAAAGTTACCCGATCTTAACCAAATTTCCTAAATATATCAAAGAAATTTATACCATTTTAAAATATATTATCTGTTTTTCCAAGTTGAAATTATTGAGACAGCAGCCAACAATATATAGCTGGAAACTTAGGGTTTAACTTCAGTGGTACGTACCATTCAATGGTACGTACTGTTGAATGGTCTAAGATTCATTTGGGACCCGCTGCAAATTAATCTGGACCATTCAATGGCCGTACCATTAAATGGTACGTACCACTGAAGAATTTTCCGGAAAGTTATTCATTTACAACAACTGTACAATGTTTTTGCTTTATTTATCATATAAATAATTGGAAAGCCTGCAATAAACAAGTAACAAATAAGTCAGGACCACTTGTCAAACTTAGGAAGCTCTCAACGTTTTGTTAGCAATAGCATGAAGGGATTGAAAAAAAATCAAGCCAGAAGTCCAACAAAAGCAAAGTTTAGATTTCAGAGTTGAATGATTACAATAACATTCAGTCACACTCATCGCACTTATGATATTAATATTAGTTAATATCATATGTATTTGTCGACTTCTTCTATGAACTTGTAAAGTTTGACGGTATTTTCTCTATGAACTTTAATTTTGGTAATTTCTCACATGAACTCTTATAATTAGTTAATTTTCTCCATATAGTGAAGTTTTTGAATTTTTCATCCAACATTCTATTAACTTTTGCCACGTTTACAACTTCAACGAGTACAAAAATCATTCTCCTCATTTCATTTTTTTTCTTTTTTCTAAAATTTAAATTTTTACTCTATCTAAAACTCTCCTACACAGCCAAGCTATAGAGGAGACCTCCATAATTTCCAAACTTGAACTCTCCTCCTCCAACAATTAACCAAATTGACTTTTTTTACACTTTGAAAACAGCAAAGGGTGTCAGATGTTAACAAAATGTATAATAGAAAATTCAAAAACTTAACAACATGAGAAAAATTGACTAATTATAAGACTTCAGAGGGGTAATTAGCTAAAATTAATATTCAAAGAAGAATCGGTCAACCCCTACAAATTCAAATGAAAAATTGGCCAATACCTCTTAATATTATTATAAATTAATACAAATAATAATATAAATACAATAAATAAAATAAAGAAAAAGAAAAAGAAAAGAAGATGATAATATATGCAGAAGGGTTTTTGACAAACGTCCATAGTGGAAGGCTGAGTCAGAGATTCCAATAATGAAGTTCCTGTCCCCCACCAAAGTCTAAATATAAGAGAAGAAGAACAAGAACGCGCTTAAGCGTGACAGCTTGGAATTAATTTCCCTGTTCTGTAAATATTATATCAAATCTTATATGTTGCTATTCGGTCACAACAATTGGTCCAACCTCTTCGAACATTTCATTCCCAATAATCCCCCTCAGTCCCAATCCCCTCACCTCTTATCTTCAATCTACTCGCGCTTCTTCCTCCTACTCATTCTTTCTTTCTTATGACGCAAAAAGAACCTGAAACTAGTGTTGCGAGTGTTGGCGTGAGTTGATCCTTTTGTATTTATTGACTCGAGTCGTATTTGTCAGAATGTCATGTAATTTATAGAAGAAAAAAAAAATAAAGTAACACATAAAAGTGAACATTTTGGTCCTGAGTAACTAGTTAGACTTAAGATTTTTTTTATTTTAAAAAATCGAGTTTAACTTCTAAATCTTATCCAAATTAATGATAGAAGATGAATTTCAATTAGTTATAAATGAAACTTATGCAATCCCAATCACAACATGAGCAATTGCCTCAATTGTTCTTCCTTGTTCTCTAAGAAACATGTTTGTGTTGTGAGTTTTTCTTTCGATATACATTTGAGTCTTCATGTCAAATTATATGGCAACAAAGGCGTGTCGTGTCGTGTCGTGTTAGTGACAAAATTTAATATAAAATTTAGAAATCAGTTAAAATGAATACAAAGTATCATCACAAATTAGATAATCTACTTGTTAGAGATCTTTAATTGACGTATGAATCTCCCACACTCGAGTGGTCAAGTAAATCCCAAAAATAAAAAAGGGGTCAGAAAGTTACGAGCAGTGCCGCATGCCACTAACTTTTTCAACGTTAATCTTATTGAAAATAAAAAATAACATAATAGTAGTTGGACTTGCTCCATATTTCCCATGTAAACATTGCAAAGTAAGATTTTGTTTAATGGCCATGTAAAGTAAGATTTCATAACTATATTTATGAAACTATACCATACATTTTTCCCCCTTTTGACGAGCAATATGATATTTACAAAAATATGGTTACAATGAGTTGCTAACTTACTCATAACAAGCTATAATGAATCGCAATTTAGTATCGAACTCATTAGTTTTCGTATAAGTGATTAAGGAAATTGAGATTCCACCATAAAATTTATTGACAATATGAGTGAGTTAAGTGACAATATAAGCACTTGTAAGGTCCTTTTCAATGTAAGATTCATATTCTCAACACGCCCCTTCATGTGTGGTGTCATTTAAGTTTATTACGTAAACAACACATATTAGGTGACGTGGGATCACTTGGGCCATTAGACTCAACAAGTGGGCAAACCTCCATTGATATCATAAATAAAGTTGAGGTTCCACCATAAAATTAAGTGACAATATAAAGAATACCCTAATCTCTTATAAGCACATACAATGTGTTTTTAACTTTCTAATGTGAAATTTACACTGTTAATATGTGATATTTCCACATAAGACCTCTTTCAACCAAATCAATCTGCTGCTAGATCAACTAATCATATGCATATCAAGTCCCGAATCTTTCTTCTCCTCCTCCTACTCCAATATAGGTGGTACAAAAACTGATACATTACCTTTACTTTCCTACTTTTCGAATGTGATATTCTCCCCAAACCAAAAACAAAAACTAAAAAATAAATAAATAATACAGAGGGAGATTGTGGCTACGTGTACAAGTGCGAACTAGATTAAGCTAACCATGAAACCCAACCACACGTGAAGGACAACTCCAGGGGGAGTTAGTTCAGCAAAATCCTAAACGAGGTGTTGGTGTTGGTGCAGGTGGAAGAGCAGAGAGAGTCGGTCCACCCTCTTCGCATTTAACCTGAATTTCACCCTAATTTGAACTCGAATTTCATTTACCAGAAAACCCTCCTCCTCAATTCTAATAGGATAGTCATAAAGAAGTGGCCCTCGCTTTGAAGCTTTGACTTTGACCAAATTCCACACACCCACGAAACAAAGCAGAAGAAAAGTCACGCTTTCCTCCCTCCTTCCTCTGAGAGCCTGAGAGCAAACAGCAATATAAATCCCCGTCTCCCGTCTCCTCATACTCCAAGCTCCTCTCACTCGAGGTTCCTCAGCGATTTCTCTCTCTCTAACAACAAGCACACAAATTATTCTCCTCCTACTATCTCTCACTCTCTGCCTCTGAAGATTTGTTGAGTACTTGAAACTTAAAAGGTAAGGAAAAGCCTTCTGGGTTTGATTGTCTGAGCTTTCTAGAACCTTAAAGTTTGAATCTTTCTGTATTTGGATTGAGTTTTTTGATACGATTGTTTGGGATTTCAATTGGGTTTTGTGAAATATTTCTGGGTTTTGAGTTGTTTGGATTAAAGTTTGATATTTTGGATCTGGGATTGTCTGTTTGCACTGATTTCTGTGTTAGAATTTGATAATTAAGGAGAAAAGTATTGGGATTTGTGAAGTTTTATGATTATTTCTGGAACTCAATAAGAAAACCAACCATATAGTTTTCAAGATTTAGTTTTTGGGTTTGTTTCTGAGGAGGTGGGTTGAATTTTTCTGTTTTTCAAGTTGTGTAAAATCTTAGATTCAACAATTATGCAGCTGTGGAAGTGCTTTTTTAATTTTATTTGATGATATGAACAACTTTACATAGAAGCAGCTTATGTAAAGCAGCTACCAATTATTGATTTGAGTGGTATATTGAACTTTTGTTGTTACAATGATGCAGGACTTTGGATATGTGCAAGGGTTCCAAAGATAAACTCAGCCCCTCAAATTTCATCATGGAAAGCGAATTCCAGAAGCAGAAATCGGTTTTGGTCGAATTGTCCGCCTCGGACAATCTCGATGCTTTCAGAACTGAGGTAGAAGAGAAGGGTTTCCATGTTGACGAGGCCGGCTTTTGGTATGGAAGAAGAATCGGGTCAAAGAAGATGGGGTTTGAAGAGAGGACGCCGCTTATGATCGCTGCCATGTTTGGTAGCACTAAGGTTTTGAAGTATATAGTTCAGTCTGGCATGGTTGATGTCAACAGGTCCTGCGGTTCAGATAGGGTCACTGCCCTTCACTGCGCCGCTTCTGGCGGTTCCACTGCTTCACTTGAGGTTGTCAAGCTCTTGCTTGATGCATCCGCTGATGCTAATTGCGTCAATGCTAACGGATACAAGGCCGTTGACTTGATTGCCCCGGGTTTGAAGTCGCCATGCAGCTCAAGAAGGAAGGCCATGGAGATGCTGTTGAGAGGTGATAAGTCGGTTATGGAGAATGATCAGACTGCTACCGAAGAGGTAGACCAACAGAAGGTTTCTAGCCCCCAGATGTCGAAAGAGGGAAGTGAGAAGAAAGAATATCCAATTGATATTTCATTGCCTGATATCAACAATGGGATATATGGTACAGATGAGTTCAGGATGTTCACCTTCAAGGTGAAGCCGTGCTCGAGGGCCTACTCTCATGACTGGACAGAGTGCCCTTTTGTTCATCCAGGCGAAAATGCAAGGAGGAGAGACCCAAAAAAGTATCCATACAGCTGTGTTCCCTGCCCCGAGTTCCGCAAAGGATCATGCCAGAAGGGAGATGTCTGTGAGTATGCTCATGGTGTCTTTGAGTCCTGGCTTCATCCTGCTCAATATCGAACCCGCCTTTGCAAAGATGAAACCGGTTGCACGAGGAAAGTGTGCTTCTTTGCTCACAGACCCGAAGAACTACGCCCGGTGTATGCTTCTACGGGTTCAGCCATGCCTTCACCAAGGTCAATGTCAGTCAGTGCAGCAGATATGGCAGCCTTGAGCCCGTTAGCTCTCGGTTCATCATCCATGTCTATGCCAACTACATCGACACCGCCCGTGTCTCCACTGGCAGCCGCTTCGTCTCCTAAGAACGGAGGTTTGTGGCAGAACAAAGTTAACCTCACCCCGCCTGCCTTGCAGCTTCCCGGTAGCAGGCTCAAGAGTGCGTGTAGTGCCCGAGATTTGGAGTTGGAGATGGAATTGCTAGGACTAGATAGTCATTCAAGCCAACAACAACAGCAGCAACAGCAACAACACTTGTGGGATGAGATATCTCGTCTCTCCTCCTCACCGTCCTACAGCAGGCTTGGAGAATTGAAGCCAACTAACCTTGAGGATGCTTTCGGATCCTTTGATCCTTCTTTGTTGTCTCAGTTGCAGGGACTCTCTCTAAAGCCTTCAACACCAACCCATCGCCAAAACATAAACCAGCTTCGTTCGAGCTACCCAACCAACTTGTCATCCTCTCCGGTGAGGAAGCCCTCGTCATTCGGGCTTGACTCACCCAGTGCTCTTGCAGCAGCGGTTATGAATTCCAGATCTGCTGCATTTGCGCAGCAGCGGAGCCAGAGTTTCATTGATCGCGGAGCAATGAACCATCTTCCCGGGCATAATGCCCCACTTAATTCTTCCACCATGAGGCAGTCTTCAGATTGGGGCTCACCTGGTGGGAAATTGGATTGGGGAATGCAAGGAGACGAGCTGAACAAGCTGAAGAAGTCTGCTTCTTTCGGGTTCCGAAGCAACAATGCCGGACCACCTGGCTTTAAACCATCAGCGGTCGGCGAGCCAGATGTCTCTTGGGTCAATTCTCTAGTTAGGGATGTTTCTTCTGAGAGGTCTGAGCTGTTTGGTGCAGACAATAAACAAAGGTATCATCACCTCAACAATGGGGTTCACGAAATGCTTCCGTCATGGGCGGAGCAGATGTACATAGAACAGGAGCAGAGGGCATAAGCAACGATCCTGTGCTCCGGGCATCCGCTGAAGAAGTCGAAGTTTTTTATTAGTCTTTCGATAGAATTATAGTTACTTGTAATCTAAGAAAAGGGGAAAGTCACAGCACACCAATTCTATTCAATCAAGGCCCTCAAATTCTGGGCAGGAGAAAGGAGATCCAGTTAGGCTCTAGAATTTGGAGAAATTAGATAGGAGGAGAATATGCTCTGCTATATTTTTTCATTATATTGTATTTATTTATTTTTTTTCCTCTCCATTTGGGAGATGCTAATTTCTAGTACTTCTCCACAGAGATGATAAGTGCATCAGTGGCAGTATTGTATTTTTATTCAGTCTCATCAAATTTTGCAACTCATTTGGAAAATAAAGCTTTTCTCTGTTGTAATCGTTCTTGCTTTGTATGAATGTTCCACATTTGAAGGCAGCAGCAACTTTTGTTGGGTTACTGAATAAGCTGATGCTTCATTTGCCAACATCAGATGCAACCCTAGCTCATTTCATTAGGCCAATCCTGCTCAGTTCCAATTCCAATTGAGAGACTCATTAAATACATGACACTTCAAACATATCATGAGAGTCATCCAGGGCCGGCCTTGGCTATAGGCCAGATAGGCCATCGCCTAGAGCCCCCAAATTTAGGAGCCCTAAAATTCTGTACTTGTTTACATATAATAATATAATATGTATGTTAAAAAAAATTTAGTTATATATTATATCAGTATAATAGTATATGTGTGTAGGGACAAACGTGAGAATATCAATTTTCAAGTTCCAAGTTCCAAGACTAATGAACCAGGTTTTGTACAAACAAAAAAACCATTGATCGTTGTCTTTTTAAATTCTTATTTCCTTATCACTGTATTGGGGCGTGTATTGCACACAAAAAAAAAATTCTTTCACATTCCCGTCTGTCAGGGAACTCTTGTTGAACCCAGAAGGCTCCAAGCCTCTAAACTCCAAATAATTGGCAAAATCTAAAATTCATGTCACAAGAAAGATTGAATGGTTTGGCTATGTTATCAATTGAAAAAGATCTTATTGAAAAGCTCAACTATGAGAGCTTAATTAGTACTTTTGCAGCAAAAAATGCAAGAAGGGTAGTGTTTGAGTAGTGTTGGACGTATGATTCGTGATTTCAAAGTTTCTTATTGAATTTTTACGTTTTTTTTTAATTCTTACATGCTAGAGTGTACTATTATGGTTTATTGTTGCTATTAGTCGATTATTGACTAGGAGCCCCATTTTTTTTGTTTGCCTATAGCCCCCAAAAAATCAGGGCCGGCCCTGGAGTCATCACGTGTATACACTCGTGCGTCTGTATCTCTCATCTCATCAGTGATAAGGCAAAATGTCTAAGTAAAGCACAAATTATTTAAAACACTGCACTTCAAGCATATATCCACTCATATACCAGATCTTGTATGCCATTGCAAATATCCACTCATATCTCTGCATCTGTCATAATGTGACTTAATATTAGAGAAATTTTTTAGCATGATCATTTGTGTCACATAACCAGACTGCCCAAGGCACACACAAAGGAAACCCCCTACATTGATTCAGGTCCACCAAAATGAGTCAGTATGGGGCGCGAATGTAGAGGGTCCTCCTTGTTTGTGTCTTTGGGCAAACATACAATTTGGCATGAGCGGCCACACCCAAGAACATCATGTTACTAGAGAGAGATTTAGCTACATTTCATTATATGCCATTTTGGCATCTATTATGTGAAAAAATTAAAACACATGACATTATATTATTGATTTAGAATGTCACGATGACATCCGAAAGTGTAGGTAAGTCATTATTCTAATTCTGGCCAAGTAATGCAGAAACTTTGTTGATATTTATTTGGTTTGATACAAACTTGGTTGGTTATCACAAACATTATCCTAATATAATGTAAGGCTCATGAAAACAATATAGGGTTTAGGCATTATATCTAATTATCTATAACGGAAGTTAGGTGGTCATTTCTGCAATGGAAATTGGAAAGGGAAAGCAACATCCATCCATCCATCCATCCATCCATCCATCCATCCATCCATCCTTGCTGGAGCGTTTCAGTGCCAGGAAAGAGAGACGCAGCGTACTTCTGCCTTTGTTTTGTTTATATAATTAATAACTATTAGGTTAATGGAATTTGGAAGCCAATGGCGTGTGGGGCCCGCGACTTTTGACGTTTGTCCTTGCTGGGAAGCCTTTGGGTTTGTGGTCCATCCTGCCGCCCATGAGTTATTTTTTTTCTCAATCCAACAAATATAAAGTGTCCAAAGTCCCCCATAAGTGAAGCTTCCTTTTCCTTTTCCTTTTCATACATACAGAGGTGATTTGATTAGCGAGGAGGATGACACTCCCACTTCTCTCTTGTCTTATTATATTTTTAGAGAGAGAATTTTCGCACTTGGACTTTCTTCTCTTGCAAAAAAGGGTTCCAAGAAAAAAGATGAGCGATTCAAAAATTGTTTCCTCTTTTCTTTTTTTTTTTGTTATTACTCAACTTTAACAACTTTTTATTTCACCTTACAGTTCAAGTGATTAAAACCTGCACCCATATTTAGACCTTCTATACCTGTTTATGTGTGTGACTACTCCGTACATGCCAACTTGTAATACACACACAAACACAAACTCATTGAGCCTAAGCTGAGTCTGGTGTCATATACACGAAATTCTATGTTTTTATTTTATAAAATGATATTTTAAAGTACTTTAATTTACAGAATTAAACATTCAAACAAGAGTGCAAGGAGACGTACTAATTAATCAACTGGCTCAACCCATATCGGCCACATCATGAGTTCACTTCCGGACAACTTTCTAATTTTATTTTGCCAAAAAGGTGATGCTAGATAAACCATCTACTTGAACAATATTTTGTAGACCATATAATGTGACAGTTAATGGTTGGATTCATTTGTTTAAATCATTAAAGGAGATATCTAGCCATCAACCTCTACATTATGTGATCTACAAAATATGGTAAAAAAAATGGTCTCCCTAACATTTTTCTTGATAAAATTCTTAAAATAATAGGCCAAAACTTCCTAAAGAAAGGGAAATATTAGGCCAACCAAAAAAGAAAAAGTAGTTCTTTGTACACCCAAGTTTTGTCTCTAGACACTCATTAATTTTTTTTTTAAAGAAAATGACTCTTATACCCATATTTAAATTACCACAAAGGGCTTAGTGATTTCTTAAGGAAAATAATTATTTTCTTTGAACACTCATAGAGTTTTGAAACAAACAACGTGGTAACCAAGCGATTGATGAACTTCGCGACTGTTGAATTTCACGGTAAAATTGAAGAGAAAACCTTCATAATTAATAAAAGGAAGATGAGTGTCTAGAGAAGAATAAATCATAAAAAGTAAGAGAAGGATATTCTTGGAAGTTTAGTAAATTATTTTGGGTGTCCAAAAAAATGTGTTAGAATAAATTTAGTGTCTAGCGAAACAAAAGTGTTCAGAGATAAAATTTGGTTGTACACGGAACCACTCAAAAGAAAAAGAATTTATGGGTTTGGGTCAAAAATCGCCAGCCCTTTTTGTTGGGTCGAGGAAACTAACTTTAGGCCAAAATCTTAGCCACACGGCCCACATCTAAAGTATTTCCTGATTCGGGTTTTACCAACCAAAAAAACCCATTCAAACGATTTAAAGCGTTGTCGTATTGACACGCACATATCCTCGCGCCCTTCGCAACCCAATTAATTTTTTTCGTCGAAATTTTGCGCAATCTGATTGGAGGTTCGTTTCGCTCCGTCTCAACGTTCCTCTGTACACTTCATCGGCATTGGTGGGATAAGCATGCTTACAGGTTCGTCCTTTGTAACTTTGTATGTGCTTGGTTGAAGTGCCTTGAAACTGTTCGACGAATTGCCCCAAAGAAAAGCTTTTGTGAGTGTGATTAGTATGTTTGTATGTTTTGCCTTTTGGTCGAAGAAATTTGGATTAAAAAGATCATTTCTTTGGTACCAGTAACATTTCAATTGACTAATTTCATATATTATGTGTAATGGGAAAATCTTGGAATTTTGATTTTTGAGTTTTACTATTATTTTCGTTGTTTTCAGGATTAACTACTGGGAGCCACATTCGGCCTGAAGTCGTCAGAATCTGTCACACAAGGCAAATTCCTGGTAATTCTGCTAAATTTATCATCTTGGTCGTAATCTAATTCATTCCTTTATACACGATCACATCATTTCTCGGTGTCGTTATGTGTTTGTAGGTTTAAAGCATACTCCATTGTGCTTTTCAAATGCCAAGTTGTGTAGAAAGAAAGTTATTACTTGCAGCGCTATCAAAGCAGAAGATGTAACCTCTAAGCACGAGGAACACAAAAAGAACGGGCCTTTGGTTAAGATGTGTGGCATTACGTCTGCTAGAGATGCAGCTTTAGCAGCAGAAGCCGGTGCTGACTTCATTGGGATGATTATTTGGCCTCACTCTAAACGTTCCGTTTCACTTTCCGTTGCGAAGGAGATTTCAAAGGTTGCAAGAGAGTATGGGGCGCAGCCTGTTGGGGTATTTGTGGATGATGATGCAGAGACAATATTAAGAGCCAAGGATGCATCCGACCTTGAATTTGTTCAGGTATATAGATTTTCATGCCTTGTTTAGCTTGCACATTGCATGAAACGTAACAAAATGCCTAGGATTGTAATACTTTGAGGTTTTGCAGCTTCATGGAGATGGCTCCCGAGCAGCTTTTCCTGCATTAGTTAGAGAGCACCGTATAATCTATGTTCTTCATGCTAATGAAGATGGAAGTCTTTTAAACCAGATTTCCGCTGAACAATGTTCTCTAGTTGATTGGATTCTTGTGGATAGTGCAAAGGGTGGTAGGTAAGGAAATTCCTTTTTCTTCTTCATCTACTCTCGTTCTTAAACATCGTCTTGTATGTATGACCATTCGCATTAGCAATTGTCTGAACGACAGTTTAAATGTAGGCTAAACCATGATCCGATCCCTGTAGTTTGGGCGAAGTTCCACTTTGCCCAAGATTTAACCACTGTAGTTTACTAACCACTGCAGTTGAAAGATAATGATGCATTTCCTTCAATTTATTCAACAAAATTAGCACGTGAAGATCATGTGTAAAGTGTTTCACAGTTCCAAAAAGTTCATTACCTGCCACTCGTGCTAATTTTGTTGAAATAACAGACGAGATTAAGCCACTTCACCCAAACTTCAGGGAACAAAATCATAATTTGGCCTTAAATGCATATACATTATGAACTTGTTTTGATTCACTTCACTCTGAAATGGCTGCAGCGGTAAAGGATTTGATTGGAGGCAGTTTAATCTGCCGAACATTAGAAGCAAAAATGGGTGGCTCTTGGCAGGAGGAATAAAGCCTGAGAATGCTGGTGAGGCTCTTTCTATCCTCAAACCTCAAGGAATTGATGTGAGCAGCGGCATTTGTGGCCCGGGCGGCATTCAGAAGGATCAATTGCGAATATCTTCCTTCATGAGTGCAGTTCATTCAGTAAACTACTGAATGAGAGCGCGAGAGGATATGATTCAAACTTTCAAGTCTCAACCAGCTTGACAGTCTGTTTGTTTGCCATGTAACGGCACCGTTTTGGACCCTGTGTAATGTTGTGCAAAAGTTCAAATCAAGCAAATGAAATTGAGAGAGAACACAAAATTTTACAGGCAAAAAAAATATTGTTTAAGCAATAATGCTCATGGCACCGATGTTTTTTCCTAATTTTGTACCCCAAATAATGTGTCTGTAATATATAAGAATCTTACTCGTAAAAAATAAATAAATTTCAAATTATTTGGTGAAAAAACTTGACAGGAAATTTTGCTTAACTATCTTGCCAGGGTTTTGCCAATAAGAATTACAGCTTGTGTTTTGTATTAGTCACTGTCAATTATTTCGACTTTTACTTTTATCCATTAAAACAAGCGGTGCTTATTTGCGGAATCAAAAATTTGACAGTGAGAGAATGCTTGCTTCACGCTTCCGTGTGAAGCAATCGAATTCAATTGGTTAAATGATGGGCAGATTCTTATGTCACGGGAGTTGTATTTCCGTGCACATGATACTCACATAAGATAGTGAAACTGAGGGATGTCTCAATCACGCGACGCTATTATTTTAACTTTTTCACTTTATATTTTGTGTGAGATACTCCAATTATAATATATTCATTGCATAATATGTGTGATTGGTTTGAAATACCGTACATGAACTTACTCAATACAATAATATTTTCGTTGCATAATTATGAACACCAGAAATATTGTTAACCACCAACGAAAAGTGACAAATTCGGACCGGATTCAAGTTCAGTGGTCCCTGAGTTTCCCGTTGGAGATGTGGCACATACTTTACTTCAAAATCCATATTCTGTCCATTTTATTTTCTTCCTTTTTTTGTGACAAAAAACCGTCACTAAAGCGCTTAAACGGACTTTTCTGTGGCTATCGTTGTTTTTTGCCGCAGTGCCAATGTGTGCCGCGAAAGACAGAGAGAGGGAGAGATATTTCTAGCAGGAAAGAGGACATATTTTTTTCTTCTTTTTTTTCACAATTAAATCATGATACTTCACTATATCAATTCCCACGTGTTACAATTCAACAGCCTGCAATGTATCTATGCAAGGCAGTGAAGGCACCTCATTCTCTTGATACAAAGTATGTGAAGAAAGAATGGCTGCCAAAGGCAGACTAGTAATGCAAGTGGCCACAAAGAATTTAATCCTTTGGTACGCTGCAACGCTTCAATCGTTGTACCTCAAAACTTCACGGCTTCATTCTGATACCGCTGATCCGGCGAGTTCCTTATCGGTTTGATAGTATACAACATCCCCAGTATCACTCACGTAATGATCGCGCTTAAAGCTTCTTACAAGGACTCCCAGTAAGTGAAGTGGGAGAGGCCCTGATTTCTTCGGTTCTCTGTAGTACTTCCCCAGCACAGGCTTAGCTGCCTCCGTCTGAAACAAACAAACGAAAAGAAACAAGAATCAAAATGGGGTACAAAATTGAATGGATTTTCGGCCAAAGAGTTAGGTTGAAGTGGTACTCACTGCTTCTATTAAGTTGTAATGTGGGATTTGAGGAAACAGATGATGTATGACATGAGTCCCGATATCATGATGGATGTTGTTGATCCATCCGTAGTCGCGATCAATGGTTGTCAATCCTCCTCTTAGGTAACTCCATTCCTGTTTGATAAATGCAGAACGAAAGATTAGCCACATACATTTTAGAAAGTGCTAAAGCAGTTGCATTGCTCGGATAGTTGATAAAATCAAACACTTTACCTTCCCGCGGTACCATGGTAGCTTGTCCTCGTGGCCGTGGTGATGCAAGTAAGTCACTAAGTCCAACCACAAGACAAACATCTGCATTTGAAAGCAAATTCAAAGAAACAATTGTGAGATGAGAGAAGGAAGACTCGGTAGAGACATTCGTTTTATGCCAACATTGCAGAAGCACACGCATAAAGAAATGGAACCTACCCAGTATGGAACACCGTAGAGCTTAAGCACTTGGACAGGACCCATTGTGAAAGACAGACCGACTAGCAGCGCAGCCATTGCTGTCCAACAGGCAGTCGAAGTAATGATATCTTTCCT
Source organism: Gillenia trifoliata (assembly GCA_018257905.1). NCBI lineage: Eukaryota > Viridiplantae > Streptophyta > Magnoliopsida > Rosales > Rosaceae > Gillenia > Gillenia trifoliata. Next base: position 24,479,236 of record CM031086.1, read on the forward strand.
TTCATTTGGGAGAAACAATTCGCTGTTTGGATCATAATGAGAGCCATTCTTTCCCGGACTTCGATTCCACTGTGATTGAAATCAGCAGCATATACCAAAAAATATCAGAAAAAGACATCCAAAGGTCATTATTTGTGTAAGTAACGTAGAAGCGAGAAGCGGAAGGCTCACCAGATAGAAAGGATAAGCAAGCATGGGGAATGGCAAGGTGAACCTAAATATCTGAGTAGCCTTATCCAAACTCTTGTAAATTTTCTCAGGCAACTGCAAAATCAGATGAGACTAACTAAATGACTGAATGAATTAAAAGCGAAATAACTTACTTCTTCGAAGTTAAGGAAAAAAAAATCTATAAGATGAACAATTTGATATGCCAAATTAAGAACAGAGTTAGACGAAATGGAAACTCACCGGATGCCAAGACTCGTCATTTTCGACGTGTCCATGGTTCTGATGATGAGTTCTGTGGCTAATTCTCCTGTGACAGTAAATGGCTAATTGTTACAGTGCAAGTTTTGTTACATGTTGTCTTAAAAACAGGACAGCTTATTCAGGACTGGACTGGACAGGATTATTTTCAGAAAAAAACTAACCATCCATGGTATGGGACAAGGATTGAAGAATGAAGAAGATGACCGACCACGCTATTCAGCTTCGGATTATTCGAGAAGCTTCCATGGCCACTGCACAAGCAAAACAACAAACACTTCACATCAATAGGCTAAGAAAAATTGCAAAAAAAAATCCACATTGCAAGCAGAACAAGCATTCAAATATTTTTTTTTTCTGACCCTGGTGATATTTTAAACTACTCTAATCTACATGGACGATAATTCAAACTTAAGTGCAAAAGAGCGTGCACACTGCCTTGGCCAACTAACCTAACCCATGAAGCATGCAATTCAAGAGGCACTGAAATCCCGAATTAGAAAGTGTACATTTATGCTCACCGCCCCTTAAGTGATAGTAAGCATCATTAATTGCCAATTAAATGAGTGTTAGTCAATCTAGAGAATCTACAACACAAATCTCGAAACTTAAACTCAACTAACCACAATTAACGTGGAAAAATACACTCAATTAGAAAAACGTGTAAAAATTGATAATTCAACAGAAAGAAAGCAAACTTTACGTACCAATCATGTCCAAGAACAAACAGAGCCCAGAACATGGTGCCCTGAGCAACCCAGTAGAGAGGCCAAACAACCCAACTGTTAAAGTAAGCAGCAACAGCCGCCATCCCAAAAACCACGGCCACATCTCTGACCACATAGCTCATAGATCTCCAGGGGTCCTTAATCCAGCAATGCTTAGGAATGGCAGCTCTGATATCACCCAAATTGAAAGGGGGAGGGGCACCAGGGTCAAATCCAGCACCGTCTCCAACCCCATTGGTGCTCACTCTCCCATTGTCTTCCCCGTCCACGGATGGAACCCGCAATGGGGCACTCACATTGAGCGACCATTTTGCCCCTCTGAACCCAAAAAGATTGGTGCTTTTGGAGGTGGGGAATGGCCGGAGGCGGAGGGTGGAAGGAATGGTGGGTTTTGACGTGAGGGCGTTTCTGGAATGTGGGTAGAATTTAGGGAGAGGTTTTAGGGTGCATTCTGAGAGGACCCAAGTCGCCATTGGAGATACCCAGATGGGGAAAATGCAGAAAGATTTGAGCTTTTGGGTCGGATTGGATTGGATTGGATTGGATGAAGGAATGAAGTGCAAAAGAGTGTGTGGAACTAGGCGGTCTTAAAAAGGAGGAGGATAACACAAGGGCCTCCCTCCTCCACGTCCAAATACAACTTGTGCTTCCTGTCGCTTGTCCCCCCTCTCTCTCTCTCTAGGATTATGCAATTGTTTCTCTCTCCTCCTCTGTTGCTGAATGGTAATAAAAAGGATTCTGCCTTAAAAGCTTATTAGTTTGGAGAGTTTGAATTTGTTTATATACTGGATTTTGGTGCGCTGCAGAAAGAAATTAAAAATTGGAAAATTAGAAAAAATGAAAAGAAAGACGTTGAGTTGGACAGCGGGTCCAAACAAATGTGAAATAAGGCGGGTAGTGGACGCGGTCAAAATCTGGCGCGCAGTAGTGGAGTCCTATGATTTTCGTTTGGTCCTTGTCAACGTCATTATTTGCCCTTATAATATCATTAAAAGTCAATATTAATTTTCAAATTTTTCAGGCTTCGCAGTTTTAGTCGTCAATGTGAACACTGCCCGGTCTCTGTCCTGTAAAAAGTCGTTTTTCAGTAACTTAAATCGCAGTGTGGCACGCATGAATGATCTTTTTTTCGTTTTCCGATCAAACATATGATAGAATCTTATTCAAAAACAAGAAGTTCCACTTTTTGCTTAAAATTGTCCTAAGCTCGTTTTTACAATCGATTAAATCAATAAAAAACCAATAAACAAACAAAAAGAGATAAATGCCGAAGAAGAAATCGAAGGTGTGAAAATCACTAGAGTTCATTTTTCTACACCTTCTTTCTTTCAATTAACTAAAAATTGACTTTACAACAATAAGTATCATTTGATATATTTTTTTTTATTGGATGGTCGGAGTGTTTGATACTTTAAGGATAAAATGTTTGAATGGCGTGGAACGCCGACACTGATTTTCACATGGCCCGGTTCAACCAACTAAGTACGAACCGTCTTAGTATTATTATTTAAGGTAGTTTAGTGAGAAAAACATGGACGTACAATAGTAATGATGGACCCGAAACAAATGCTGACCAAATCAATTTTAGACCGAAGGATCAATGGATAAATCAAACAATCAACGGGACGCGGTCCATGCACATTTTTTCCGTTTTGTTGAGTCCTTACTCGTTTTGGTCGGAAGAGTACTGTTGATGCATGAAATTGGACCAACCTATTAAGCGGTAAAATCGCAATCACGCGCAGCATAATACAGTTTAAGTGGTTCATCTGTAATTATACTATTTATTAGGAAAAATGTACGATTCAAACACCGTATTATGTTCAATGTAATTATGATTTTACCGCCTAACACGTCGATCAAATTTTGCACACCAACAAGTAACATTTTGTTAAAGAACACAAAACCAAACCGAACCCGAATATTTAGCATGTTAATTTGCTACAATTTCCAGAACCCCGAAAAAATAAAAATAGCAATAATATACATGAGGGGCTAGACACAATATTAGAAAATATTAACAGTTTATGTACAAAAATACAGATTGTTGCAAATGCTGGATCAAATGCATTAGTAGAACGTGAAGCAAATAAATAATTAGAATGTGCATAGTAGAACGCTCAATCGGGGTACCTTTCTTGAATCGGACGACCAGGATTCAGATAAATCTTAATGGCTATGTATAAGCACTGGTTTTTGATTGATGTCAGCTTGTCATATTTGCCACCATTTACGATTTTCCATTCTCTTGGCGAGCTCCTTTGCCATTGACGCGAAGTCCTCAGCTCCGCTTCGCAGTTCTTCTGAGTTTTGGCTGAGCTTCTGGTACGTGCAAAGAAGGCATGCTCATCAGCAGATGAATCATGAATTGTGTAGTATCGGAAACAAAATTACACGACGCACGGATTCTCAATGCCGTGGAATGTGAATGCATCTTTCTGTGAGTACAACTAATGAATCCCATGCCATAATTTGGGGGAAATATGCTAGCGTCATGCACCTGCACACAGCCATTTATGACATGTTTGTGGACTTTACAGTAAGTCTCACATTCATCAACGGCTGTGTGCGGGTGCAAATGACTCACACTAGCACAGCTCTAATTTGGGATCTGAGGCCTTGATGAATAGAAAACTGTACCTCAAGTTTTTCCTGGCGTTCTGCAAGCTTATCTCTCGCACGTGCAGCTGCTGAAGCTGCAGACACATCCTGAAACAACCAACCATGTTAGAACATAATCCCCATTTGTTGTCTATGCTAAATCTATAGGTCTTTGAAGCACTTAAATCTTTTTACGGAAAGGTAGTGAATTACCCCCGTGTCTCTATATTTAGCCTTGATTTCTTCAGCTGTCCTCATTTTTGGTTTGGTATCACTAGTCGCGCCTTCAAATAGTCTTTCCTTCTCTGTTCCCTTGTCTGCGAAGAAAACACCGGGACATCAAGTCAAGAGCACTCAAAATTTTTCGACATAGAGAAAACACTATATATACCTTTCTTTTCAGTCTTGTTCTTTTGAATTGAAGACGGGGGAGCAGGTCCATCAATTATAACAGGTCCGTCAATTACAACATCGTCTGCACCAAAACAGTTAGATTACAATCACAAAGAGAAGGGAGGTAAAGGGAAGGAGGACTAAAACAAAAGATAGTTAACCTATATGAAGCTCTATAACTTCTTGATCATCCTTCCCAGCTTTGGAAGGTTTTAAGAACGGCGGACTTGAAAATAAGCTCTCTAAATTCTCACAATACTTCTCATGATTTGCAGCTGGGTCCACGGCTTGCTCCGCTTTACCCGCTTTTAAGCCCTTAATGATACCGCCTAAAATACCAGGGACACCAGTCTGTGGCTAAAAAGATGTTCAGGCTCAGCAATAAATTAAAGCATTACATCTTCACCGCAAGAAATGATAAGGGAGCTTGAAGCAACACACTGAAACCTGTTTCTGGCTAAGAGATAAACTGGCAATGACATCTGTAGCAGCTGCAATGACTTTATCGTGAAGACAAGGCAAGGACTCCAGAATCCTAAGCCAACCGAAAATTCATTTAGAAGGTATGATTCATTATTTAAAGCTTAGCGATCGCATACACACAGACATAACTACATGAGAGAGGGAAGAAGAGACCTGAAGTCATTTTCATGGGACAAAAGAGATAAACAAGCTAATTCACACCCATTTACCTAAAGAGATAAAAAAGAAATTTGACGGTTAGAAAGTGCGAGACAAAGCTATACATTAGAGGTGTTGAACACAAGCGCCTGCCTCTGGAAGACTGATTGTTTTCTGAATCAATTAAAGAAAGTTTGGATTGTGAAGCAGATGCTTTCCAGTGGCATATAATATACGAAAGACAAACAACGCGTGGTTATCCAAAATGAAGAAAGAAAACTGACCAGAATGATTTGCCCATGATCAGAGGAGCAGATTGTCTTGTCCATGTTGGTCTTGAAGTTCCATCTCAGAATTGACATTAATGAAAATTCTCCCACTACTTCAAGATTTGGAAAAGACCTGTTATGCAATGGCCAATTTTTCATGATACAAATGTTGTCCAAATAAAATGATCAAACACATTGGTGCCAAATGCCAAAGACTTCCCCGCATTTTTGCATTCAGTGATCAAAGAAATATGAGATTACACAGCGGAAAGAACTCAGAGAAGCAAGTGCGATATGTGCTTCACCTTATTTCGAAGACTCCTGTCTGATAGAATACAATCAGTCCACCATCTTTCCCGTCTTTCTTGAAGACTGTAGTCCAGCAACATGGTTTTGCAAGATCCACCTTCTGAGTGGAGCTACTGTCACCCTGGAATTAAGGTGGTTTCACTTATTGGTAAAAAGAGATATGGAGATGTTCAAAACTAAATGACAGCATAAAGGCACCTCAATCACAGACTTCAATGAGCACATCTGTAATGCATAATCACAACAAAGTAAAACAGTTGTGTTTGTTGATCTCTGCGCAAAATATGCAGTTTTGCTGGTGGTGTCCTGCTCAACTTCCAGCTGTGTACTTCCAGAGTCGGCATTAGTTTGTGCATGATCCTTTTCAGCTTCAGTTATCTGAGATACGTCCAACGATTGCTTTGCACTTGGAACATCACATAAAACATCACCATCCTCTGCATAAAGACAGTTCTCAGAAAGCCAAATCTATGTTCATATTCTAGCATACACCCCCACCCCCCTCAAACCCACCAAAAACCAAACAAACAAAACAAAATCAATGTTTCAAATGAAATTACTCACCAAAAATGTACATTGAAATCGCAGTGGGCTCCTTTTTTGAATGCAAAGTCCAAGAGCTAATCATATTGCCTGAGGCACCGTCTATAACAACAATGTGTGCATTTCTGGTCATAATGAATATCAACCCATTTCGCGGATCACCCAAATTCTTGGAATCGGAGTCCTCTGGACACTGTGATGAGTTACTAGTATCTGAAAATGATTTTGCAGCCAGACAGATGACTGGGGAACTTGAGTTGGATACACTGTCTGTAAGAAACAAAACTGACATTGTACTAATATCAAGCATGGCAACCTGTATTATGACATCAAAAAAATGAATTCTTGAAATTTATTAATTTGCAGTTAACATTTCAACCTAAGAACATAATTATAGTATATTAAATTTGAAAAGAGGATTCTCACCCGGCCACATTCAAATCCCACAGCAAGTCTGCCTCCAAAGTTTGCAAACTGTAGGATGCATATAGGTGAATCAAGAATAGAAAACACGGCCGTGCACTGAGGCCCCTTCCCTTGTTGTAGTTTGTGAACTGCAACCAGCACGGCTCTTATTAGAAAATGACACTGGTCCACTAAATCTAAAATCAATGTGGTACATCGTCAATTAAACGGAAATATATAGCCCAACCTTCCTTCTCAGTTTTTGTAACAAAGTGCACTCTTGTTTCTTCTGAACCTCCTATTAGGTTATAAAGCCGAACCTACACCATCTCAAACAAGAAATAGAATCACTAAAGTATAAAATCAAGATGACCTAAGATAAAGGCATCCACAAGGTCGACTAACTCTTACCAGACCGCATTCATCACCAACAGCTAGCCCTGAAGTAACAGAACAGAAATCCACTGCTGATACTTTTGCACTTGCACTCGTAGATCTGATTCCTTTTACCTTCCATTCACATTAAACAAGATCAAATGATTTTCTGAAATTTATTCTCGACTACACGTTTAAATGGATATATCATGCAAAAACTATCTATGAAGACAAAAAATTGTGACAGCATACCAACCTCAGGTCCTAAATCACAGATAAGTGACAGAGCTGGATATGTGGCATCCCATATTCGAACCGATCCATCTTGGTATCCTGCTAGATATAATCTCTCAACATGATAATTTTCAGTATCACAGAGTTGGCTGGGAATGCCGCCAGTCAAAGGCCATTTTCTACCACCGGTTGTTGAAGTGTCTTCCACATTAATCTTTCCAACTAAGACTTTCTAATGACCAAAGACATACAAAGTTCACTAATTCAGAAACAGGGATAAGAAACAGAAATTGAATTGTGATCAGAAACTCAAATACAATGTATCTAAAGGTCTTGTGATACAAACGTATAGTACCTTAGACAGAACTGAGGAGCATTCCTCCTCTCTATCCACCAGAGAAAGCTTTGCCACTGTCATATATGGTTCAATAGTGGGTATGAACATAGGATACTGCACTGCCGGAACAGCAATCTTCTCCTTTTGCTGAGACATTAAGGCAGATAAGCAAGCCTTGTCATAGACATGCAGTTGTCCCTGATTTGTCAAAACAAATAGCAATGTGCCACTATTCTCCATTGCACCAGCAGTCGGTAATAAAATCATATCCGCAAATGAACCATTAAGCTTAAGGTCTGTACGGCCAACGCATTTCAGGCTTTCTATTCCCGAAGACCAATCAAGGCTCAGAACCTGTGAATGAGAGAAGAAACTAATATGTAACAATTATATTAAACATCACAAGAAAAAAATGCATAACTAACAAAAAAAAAAAAATGTAAACAAGCTCATCTGCATCGCAATCATACCGTCAGAACTTCTTGAGACCCAATGTCATCACCACCATAGACAAAGAGTTGCCCCCTATGATGATTATCTAACCTATTTGCAGACCAGTGTAAAACAATGACTGGGAGTCTTCTATCACCTGATGATAACTGTAGCTTCGCAACATTGTTATCTAATTTTTCAGATTTCTGATCCTTGGTAGAGGCAGCAGTTGATAAGTCCCACAGCATTATATCACCATCTACATAGCCAACGGCAAGAATCGACCCATCGTCAGATACCCAACAAAGAGAGCTTATCTCTTTCTCCACCTGTTTGCTTTCTTCTGTAGCATCAGAAAGCTCATTTGTTGTGTCCTTCGGAGAATTAGTAACTGCCTTTTCCTTCACTTTCAGGTCCTTGAAACCTCTAACAAGAACAACTCGATCTTCAGAAGCATCCCAAAGAATGATGAACCCATTCTCATATGCCATTACCAATCTGCAAAAGGACTCTTTTATGAATCCATCTTTTAATTAATGGAAGCGGCAACATTATGCAGCTTCGACTATGTATAAGGTCGTAGCTTGTATATGTGCGTGCATATATATGTTTGTGTGTACCAACTTATATGTTCAACTTAGGAAATAGTTTGAACATTTGGCATTGCTTTGGAATGAAAATCCAAGATCTAGGTATAGTATCTTCACATGATTTTTCTTGCCTGTTTCCCAGAGAACCAAGTTGATGGAGAACTCCGACAACAGAAAGATGATCAGGCACTGACATTCCAGCTGCTTCTGCAAAATCAGTAATTAATTCAGCATTAGAATACAGTAGGCATATGAGTTTTGCAGTACATCAAACTACGGCATCAGCGAATTATAAGAGATTAAGCAATTACCGGCTATGAAATTTGCAGTAATATAGTACGGCAGTAATTTTATTTTTCCATCTTCAACATCATACTTCAACACAGAGACCATTGCATATTCGCTTCCAATATACCTGGCAGAAACGATAGTGTAACGTTATATTCCACTGTCAAGTTTTCACTTCCATTTGCAGCCAATGAATGTCAACTGATTATACGGGACAATAATAAGCTTTACAAGTGCTATACATGTAATTGGTGCCATATATAACAGAAAATGCAGTTATATTGCATTCCCACTGTAAAGAAGAAGCTATTCGCCTCTGTTCCAAATCCCAAACCTGCCAACATCAATAACCTATTAAACCAATCAATATTGTTAGTATATAAACACGAAAAATGCAACCAAAATTATAAGGGTCAAGATGAAAAACTCTATTGAAATCTTAAAGGTATTGGATAATGTCTCATAGCAGAATTCGTTTTTGGTAATAAATTTCGATAGCTTAAGAAAAAGCAATACCTGAATTTCATTTTCACTTGAGACGCTGACTAGAAAACCTTGATTTTGTAAGAACTGCAGAAATACACATTGAAAACACAAACTACAGCTTGTTAGAGACGTGAGATCCCATAAAATTTTGAAGTGTTTCTCAATGGAAACTAGGCCTCTTGAGGTGGAGCATGAAGACGCTATAAAGTAGGATCGGATGTGGTCTCCTTTTGGAAGAACGCGACAGCTAAAGTCTGTGCGTGTAAGGAATAGAAAAATAACCAAAAAGGGAAAGAAAAACAGTATACTAATTACTAATTGCTACTTGCTTCTAAACTTACTGACCTCTAAGTTTTTAAAGGGCAGCGGCTTTGGAGATGTAAGAAGCCCTTCGACATTATCACCACCGATCACTTTTATCCTACCATCCCTGCATCAAGTGCAGAATAAAGTCAACCTGAAGTTAAAAAGCTCCCACATTTTTGCATATACCACTAACTTCATAGCTTCTTCTACACAATCCATATATGGAAAGCTTCTGTAAATTGGGAAAAGCGCCTCATTGATCATGATCTTCAACTATTTTGAAGGAAGACACTAAGGCATCATGAAAATGGACTCTTGAATTTGAACCAGAAATGTTGCAGGGCTCATGCAAATATTGTGGCAAGTAGAATACTCAGAGGACATGTAATACTCAAAGGACAAATGATTGAAATTTCGAAAATACGCAATGTCTATAACACATATGTTAACCGACAGTGTTCCGATTGCCAACAGGCTTTGCGTGCGATCAACTGCGAGAATGGACGAAGTAGACGGGATCCCATGGTGAACAACGACACGCGGATCCAAATCCGCTCGTGCGACCCTTGCCTGAGGCACATTATGCCAGATGAACAATATCAGAAACATTTCACCACAACAATTACATATACAATTTCAATTACAAATGCGGTAAGCATTCGAAAGCAATTTAGAGGCGAACTTCATTTCAATCTGCTAAGAAATTACTCTAAATTCAGCATTTAACATCTTTCTATCAATTTGGATAGCTCATTAGCTCTGTTTCTCCTTCCAAATTCTTCCTTTTTCCGTGATTAAGACTTAAATTATTTCATAATTCTAATTTGGTCAGCTTCCATTGTAGCACGTCAATTATTTTCACACCAAAAACAATCAAATCACAAATAAAAATAATTTTCTCAGGAAAAAAAACACTCAAATCTAAATTACAACGGAAAATTGTGGAGAGATAGTACCTGAGAATTTTGTGATTGCTGTGAGGACTTGTTGAAGAACTTGGCGAACATAGTGATTCAGCGAGGTGTTTTGGATTGAGCGTCAGCTGTTTTGTATTTATTTTTTTTTCGTCTGATTTTTGCTGAAAAAACGAAGGCAAAAAATGATTTTTTTGGTTCGGTTTCTTCGTTTCAGGTGTGGTACGGACGACGATGGTGGCGCGCCACGTAGAGAATGTTTATTGGGAATTGTGTATTGTAATGGACGGTGATGCAAGGAGGGAGGAGGGTTCAGAGACCGTCGGATTGAGTAAGATTCTGGGTTCGATTGATTTCAGATTAAAGGCGTTTATACGACTCAGTCTACCTTCACGAGATCATTTCGTTGCATTCATTTAGGTTAGTGTGACATACGTGGAGCGGTCGCATTATTTACTCCTTTTAATTCTGATTATCTTTAATAATTCTTAGTAGGATTTGTTGAGATTGATTTCTATCTTTACAATTTATGTGCGAAGGGTTGTAGCTGTATGTTTTTTTTTTTTGGTCGAAATTCAATATTCATTAAACATAAAACATAAAGAAGGGTTTACATGGGGTCAATCCAAAGGAAGGTAGAAAATTTAAAATACAATGGAGAAATCCAAATATGAATAAAGCCCAACCCAATAACCAAAAAGACAGAAATTAATAAAATTCTAATTCCTATCATCCAAATGCAAAAATCAACTACCGCTACCGCCATATACGCTTTGCCAACAACCGCCAAGGTTGCCGTACTGGAAAAAACGACTGAGTGGTCAATTCGACTAAGACATCATAGCACAAGAGTGACAAATCCACAACCAAAAGAACCCCGCAACCAGATTTCGTCACCATGAACGTCGAACCAAAAGATAGCCACCAGATCCAAATCACCTTCACCAACCCCAGCAACTATATACAGTGTGTTTACGGCGTGTTGCAGCTTTCGCTATTAAATATGTTTATTTTTTATAAAGATAAAGATTTAAAATTTAATTAAAACACTAAATAAAGATTAATAAGCGATAATTAAAGCCATTTAAATAAAATTACCCCAATAACTACTAATACTAATAATATTCGTAGGGATTTGGTTGATTTGGTCCTTGACTTGGTGGTGGACTTGGGATATAGACATTAGATGGGAGGACATCATCCTCAAAGACATTCCTTGAGGCATTCGCCTTTATAATTTAAAGCACTTCGGAAAAACTGCTTCCTCTTTGGGTGTATTTGTTGGGGTCCTCCCCTCATTACATCAAAGTCGAACCTTTCTTGCTCTAAGCGGTCTCTTGCATCATCCTTTTCCATTTGCTTCTCCATGAGTAGGCGCATTCAAACCATTTCTTCATTGGTCTCCCCCTCGGCCTTCAATCATTTTTCAACCTACAGACAGCGCGGCCTGATCGGATCTTGCATCTTCCCTTTTTCTTTGCTTCCTTTTGCTTATCTCGTCTTGGCGCGGGCTTGGCGTAGAAGATGGGAATTAATGGAATTAAATAACATCATCGCCAACGCATTAGCGCCCGAGCCTTCATGACCAACTAATTTTGCCCATTGTTCGTCGCATTGGTTCGCCACCTTGAACAATCCTTGAGGATGTCCCAAGCATGAAACAACCTAAAGAGGATTTTGGGTTGAGACCTTGTCTTGTAAATTGCTATTGCTTTCTCAGTCTATAGAAATAATACATAAATATCAATTAGTTGCAAATAAGATTGTGTACATGAAAAAAATTGAATCGTGGCGTTGGATGAACCAGCGGTCAAATCATGATGGTGGATTCGATCGCTTGAAGAGTAGTTGGGCTGTGGGAGGTGGTGGGCGGCAGGCCCGAGAAAATGATGGGTCCCACACACTTGGGGTGGCGGCGTGAAATGGGTGGCTTTCTTGCAGCGCGTGCGCATCTATGATGGGTGTTTTTCTTGCGTCTACGTGCAAATGGGGGCCCACTATTTTTATTTTGGCTTAAATTTTGGTCAAAATAAACAAGAAAATTTTGGGGTAAAATTTGTCCCCATGTTAAACTAATCAGCCATTGGAAATACTTTGGGAGGTTTAAAGCTTAAATTTTAAGCTTTGTCACTTAGCGTGGAGATGGTCTAAACATAAAGAAAGGGTAACATGGGGTCAATCCAGGAAGGCAGAAAATTTAAAATACATTTGGGAAATCCAAGTATGCATAAAGCCCAACCCCGATAACCAAAGACGAAATTAATAAAATTCTAATTCCTATCATTCAAACGCTATAAAGAAAATCAACTACGCTACCGCCATAAACGCTTTGCCAACAACCGCCAAGGTAGCAGTACTGGAAAAAACGACTGATGGTCAATTCGACTAAGACATCATAGCACAAGAGTGACAAATCCACAACTTAAAGAACACCGCAACCAGATTTCGTCACCATGAACGTCAGACAAAAGATAGCCACCAGATCCCAAATCACCTTCACCAACCCCAGCAACTATATACAAATACAGTAACAGATGGACGAGGGTGAGGTTAGGGGGTATGTGAAATACTCTTACTGGCAAAAAGCCGCAAAACACTTGGCCTCGAGAAGGAAATCCGGCATGCCAGTCAGGGTAGGGGCAGTGAGAAGGACGAGAATGGATTTGGCGATCCCATCTTACAGTTCGTCGCTCATGGATCTGAGCAAAGGATTGAGATGAGTGGGTTATGAGGAGGGATGTGAAAGGAAAGAGATGGATGAGAATGGAGGTTTGAGTTTGAAAAGGGACTACAAGGAGATAGGAAGGGTGGAAAATTAAGGAAATTAAAGCAGCAAAGCCAATGACAAAAGGCCGAAGAAGTGGTGAAGAACGTCGAGGATGCATGCCAGCGACTCTCAAAACGACAACCGGAGGACACGATTGACGGCGGAGCACGGGAAGGAAAGAACTTTTTAGAGAGAAGGGGGAGGAAAAGGCGGGAGGGGAGGGAGTGGGTGGCTTGTAAGGAGGAGGCAAAAGGAGATGGGAGGAAGACTAGGAGAAGTGGGCAGTGAGCTGCAGCCAACCCCAAGCAGAAGCAAGGGAAGGCGGCTGGGTTTTACAGATCTGGGGTTTCAGACCGTAAAAGTAGTGAGTTTTGGGAGACAGCCTCAAGAGAGCCTGTCGTCTTTCGAATGAAGGGGATGAAGTGGTTGTTAGAAATTCGGATGGGTCTTTTGTAGTTGGTATTGCAAAGAGCTTTCATGAATGTTTATTCATCTATACATGCAGCGGCTGTAGCTGCAAGAGAGAGGATGGTATTGGCGAAGTTAATGGGGTTTTCTAATTTTTCTTATTAAGAGTGATTCGCTCCCGAATCGTTTCAGCTGTTCGCAATCCAAAGTTAAGATCATTTAATGACTTCAGACCAGTTGTGGAGGATACGAAAAGGATTGTTGTCTCAAGGTCACTGGAGTTTATTTTGCCCACATTCGCTAATCCTTCATTCTCTCTTGGATGTCTGTTTATTTCAACATTCTCTATTTGTACTAGAACTTTATTTTATCATAATAATGAAATATCATCTTTCACTCAAAAAGGAATTTAGTATTAATATTCAATTTCGTGTGAAAATGATTAATATTAATATGAGTCCAACAACTACGGTTTAATCCAAAGCTCATAAAGCAAAACCTCCCATACATAATTAAGAGATGGCTTTGCGGAACTGTTTATCTATGCTTTTTGAGCTGGTTGGTGGTATAATGAGATCTTAGATCACCTTTTGCTTTTTAAGAAAACAACATACGGTTTTTAAGTTGATTAATTACACTAGTTTATCTCGTACTTTATGAATAAATTAAACCTAAATGGCAAGCCATGCGACCTGCCACCACCAGCAGAGGCACAACTTCCCCTCACAACAGGCAGCAGATTGCCATTACAGCTGCATAAGTTACGAATTTTGGGTTCGCCAAATAATAACAAGAATATTGATCATTTGTGATAATGTAGTATTCAAATGCAATACACTCATGCTTTATGGATGTGGGTTAACATTTGATTATTAACATGTGTCAAGTTGGACAAATATTGTACACTGTGTATTTAATAGTAAAAAAATTTATTATTCGAATATGTGATTCAAACTAACAATTTGATAGGGAAACTTTTCAAAAAAAATATGATGCACACTCCAATAGTGTCTAAATGTTCCTTAATCTAGTAATGACAAATAAAGAACCCTAGCCTATTTGTTTGGATCATGCAACCTAAAACTTATTTCAAAGCCACAATTTTCTTTTGTCAATCCATAGCCAACATAAGTTACCATACAAGAATTTGTAATTCTCCTTTCTTGTCTTTGCACTGTTGGCATCAAAAATTAACAATTACACATCCATTTCGCATTGGTCTCCCTCTCCCTTGTATACATGCCATCTTTATAAAATCGTTATGCTGCCCTACAGAAGTCATAACTTTCACTTTCATACATCAAAACACATATCTCAAGACACAAGCAACAGCAACAACTACCACTACCAGCCATGCACGGCAGCGCCACCTCCAACACCACCCCAACACCCTCCCACACAGCCTCAACAACCTCTTGAACACCTCAGATGCACGACGGCAGGTGCCCTCTCGAGGCTTCTCCACCGTCTTCCTCCCTCTCCTCATCCCTTCCCACACAAGCCGCTCCCACCTCCGCCACGTGTCCACCATCGATCTCTTTCTCCGACGTCCAAGCCAACCCTACCCTCCTCTCCACTGCGCTTCCCAATTCGGGTTCTTCCAACTCACCAACCACCTATCATCCCAACTCGCCAACTCGGCCGAGTTGGAAGCACTCTCTCTGTTCGACCTTCCTACACACCCAAAAACAATCATCCTTCCCAAGAGCTGGCCTATAGGGTTTGAAGACGACGACGAGGATGACGGAGACGGACTTGGTGGAGTCGTTCGGTTTTGGACTCGTCATTCTACCGAGTCGACCGAGTTGTCTTTAACTTCTTTTTGCGCGAGTTCACTCGTCTTTGGAAAATGTTAGAGAGACATTCTCACATTCAAGGGCGTTGAGGAATCCCTACATTCGAAGCTAATGGTATCCCATTCAAGGAGCAAATAATCATTAAGGGAGATTAAGGGGTTTTGCTGTTTATATTATTATAATCATGTAATTCATTGTAGAAGTGTCGGTTACGAAACTAAAAGCCCAATGGCTGCATACTTGTATATAGCCATGTAATTGTGTTGATAATGATAAGAAAGAATCCTTTCTACATGGTATCAACGGTTTCAGGTTCTCTTTGCATTCTTCTTCTCTAATGGCGTCTTCTGGTTCCGCTCCGTACGGTTGTTGCTCTTCACCCTCCCAGTCTTGCTGCTCTTGTTGTTTCTTCCAAGCTTGGTGACACTAATTATCTTCTTTGGGAAAGCCAAGTACGCCCCTATCTTGTTGGACAAAACCTCTGGCGTTTGTCAGTGGTTCTCATCCTTGCCCATCTCTACTATCCTTCCTGGTGACACTACGGCTCCGGCTGAGAATTCGTCTGAAGGTGCAGCTGCTGGTATCCTTCCTGCTGCCCCTGTTCCCCAATCCTGCCTATCTCACATGGTTTCAAACTGATGAGTACATTGTCAGTATTCTTCGTGGCACTCTCACTGACCCGGTGCTCTCTCAAGTCGTGGGTTTCAGACTTCAAAGGAGATATGGGATTGTCTCCACCACACTTTCTCCCAACATTCCATTGCTAATGCTGCCCAATTGAAATTTCAAATACTTTCTGTTCAAAAGGATTGAAGACAATCCTGACATACCTATCCCATGTTAAAGCCTGGCTGATCAACTTGCTGCGATCAACGATCCCGTCTCTCCCTCCGATCTTGTCACTTATGCTCTCCGCGGATTGGGACCTGACTACATGATGTAGTGACCGACATCCTCCAATCCCCACCTTTGCCGTCTTTTCCAGAGTTGCGTTCTCGTGTGTTGGCGTTTGATGCCCAGCAAGCATTAAATGTCTCTCACATCGCTGCACTCTACTGCTCTCTACTCTGCTCACCCTCCCACAGCGGCCTAATCAACGTGGATCTGGGCAGCGGAATGTATCAGTCTGGAGATCATCGAGCTGCTTTGTAGCTCATTACGGGTTTCAAGAACCCACTAGGGGAAAGACCAGAGCCGGCCCAATAGAGATTGAGGCCTAAGGCAAAAATAAAAAATGAGGGCCTTATTATAATTTTTATTAAATAAAATTGATATAATTATTTCTATGTTCTATGTAAACACTTAAGAGTGAGCCTTGCAAAATGTATTTAAGGCTTGGGCCTTGGTCATGGGTTGGGCCGGCCCTGGGAAAGACGACCCTACGGTTTTCTTCCATGATGTGGATCTCTGAGGGTTTACCTGATAAGAAGTCACAGATGGCGGGTCCCTTTTACCCGTATCTAGTAGGGTTACAGTACCAAATCCGGAGTGGTCAAGTACTCTTTGCTGGCCGATTCGGGTTGGGTCTCGGTGTTACCGCAAGAGTGGAGTCAATCTTGGTTACCGTTGGTGACATTGCTCAAGTAAGTTTTTAGCTCCAATATTTATTGTAAAAGATAACAACCCTAGACCTAGAGTCAAAAGACTTGTTTTTTTCTGTTTTTCTTATGTAAATTTAAAATTTAAAACCTCTTTGTTGAACAATTAGATATCACTAGAGCAAACTAGTGATTGTTGACATCTAAATTTATTTATTCATCAAATTTGTTTAATAAATAATGTAACTATAAAGATAAAATATCTAATATATTTGTAAGAAAAAATAATTAAACTGGGAAGGACTATTACCACCATTACACCACGTGAATGCACAAAATAATATCTCTTATACTAGGAAGGATTTACCCTCTTAGTATGCTATTGGCTGGTGACTATTCTACGCAATAATAGCAGCGTTGTTATGTGAGAAAGTTAAAGCAACGTGACATTCACGTTATTAGTTTAGAATATCGATAAGCTAAACATTTCTTTGAGAAAGTGCTTTTACACAATACAGCCACAACGATCCACATAGTGTGGACCCCATGAATAATGACGCCTGGAAAAGAATTTCTCCTAGTATACCAAATTAGGAGTGAGATAAATGAAACAGCTCTGATCATTTGATAAGAAATTTGGTCACCCTAGCGCTAGCAAGCAAGAAGTACTCTCATTTGATTTCAGTTTTTATTCGTTATAGAAATTTCATATTAAAAATGGTGATATATGCAGGTATGGAGTAATGGGAAGTTGAAAAAAGTGAGAGGAAGGCCAGTGGCATGTTTGAAACGACTCCAAGTCATCAGGTTGCTGCATATCAATGTCGCTGTTGGTGACTCTTCCCGTACAGTACAGTGTCTCCTCTTCTTCCAATTCCAATGGCGGCCGTTGATAGAAATGACAGAGATGATGATGATCAAATCAATGGTAGATGTGGGGTGGGCGATAATGAAGCAGCTGCAGGAAGGTTGTTTAGAGTCATTTCTTTGGAAGACTATGCTTGGAGAGTGTATCATCATGAACGCCTCTTTTTCAAAGATCCACTGGATAGATATCGAATCAAAGAAACAATTTTAATTTTCATACCTAGAAATGCAGCATTGTTTCGCTTTTTTGTTACTGTTTTTTTGGAGTGGAGTTTTTAATAAACTCAGCTGTTTCAATTAGCTGTTGAGAGGTGAAGTGTCATTTGGTAACCCATTGAAGCTTAAATTTATGTCTTCTAAAGTAGAGATGTTTTATGTGTATATACTAAATTTAAAACTCATGTATCAACGGTCGAAAGCGATTGCATTCTACTCAACAGCTTTTGATATAACATGAGAGAAGATCGAAAATGATATATATAGAGGAGTTGAGTTTTGCTTAATTACGATAAGCCTCCTACAATATCAAATCTTACACTTATTGTCCCCACAGCAATCTGTTGTTTTTTGTTTTCTTCCTTTGTCCTACCTTTAACAAAGTAATTAATTATAAATAATTGTAGTCAAAAACATAATTATGTTATGTAAGGATTAATAGCAAATAAATACTTGGTAATAGTATGACAAAAAAGCGAATAATCAAAGTTATTAATATTAGGTTCATCGGTCTAACTTCTAATTGATGATGTCCCAAGTCGGTCATTCACAATGTTCTAGAATTAAATCCAAAAATCATTTTTCCGCAGAAAAAGCACCTACAATCATTTTCCAAATTTCATGTTTATTATTTCTAACAAGTGGATTCTATGATGTCATGATATCAATGTACGAGAGGAGAAGAAAAATATTATTAATAAGTAATTTAGATTCTCATTCTATTTTCCATCCATATTGAATAAAACTTTTTATTATTAAATTAATCTTCTTTGAAATAACTACAAAGGCGGCTTCCCACAAGAGTTATTTCACTCTGAAATTTTGAAGAAAACTTGCGTCATAAAAATAAAAGCTTGTGCTTTAAAAATTAATTAAAATTAAAGTGAAACTTGGGCTTGATGCGTGTTTAGTATAATAGTGATGGGCCATAGGAGATATAACTTGTGTTGAAATGTGTATTAAGCCCAAGCTGAAGGCCCATAAGATAGAAGTATTTTTTATTTTACCACAAAATACAGTGTAGAATTTGTTGTATCACAATTTGCTAAGGATATTTAAGTGATTAACTCGAGTTCGACTCCAGAAAATAGAATAGTTTTTTAATATCACACACAGAGAAATTGCAGTCCTCATGCGTTTATATGGAGCTAACTCATATCTGCAAATAACTCCTTCAATGGTTCTTGTTTTAAACTTTTCATATATTTTTCTTTTTTTTCTTTTTTATGAAACATATATATTTTCAAATAAAGCAAAATATTAACAACCCTACCATAACAAATTGTAGTCAAACCCCTCAAACTAACTTTTAGAAGTCCAAATTGACCCAATTTGTTAACATACCTAAAACTAAAAGCATAATTTAAATCTCCACATTTATGCATTCCAATTACAGTGTACTTTTTGTTCTTAGTTGGTTTCCAATTTTTTTTTTCTGTATTTGGTTTACAACTTTACATTTTATGTTGAAACCCTCCAAAAGCCAATACTTTCTCTTAAATCATGTTAGTTAATGAACCAATTACACCTTAAACAATTTTTACGTCCGCAAACCAAACCACTTCAACCATACGGTCCAAACACAAACCCCCCCCCCCCCCCCCCGGGTCCAGACACAAAAAAAAAAATTATGACGTATTTTTTGTTTATTCCATGCTTTTAATTTTTATGAATTGACATAGCTGTAAATGTCTGTGTTGAAGTGGTTTTGCTGCAGCAGTTGGCTTGGCTTGGAAAATAAGCAAACTATCCAACCATCAATCAAACTACCACGCACGAAGAGGAAGTACACACTCAAACAGGAACAGCAGAGAGGAGGAGAATGTTGGTATACTCACTACACCACGAAAAAGCTTTCCTTAGACTTTACTTTTCTCAAACATAAAGTCATTAATAATTTGGATTTGTTCATCTAAAACACATCATTATGAAAGAGGCTTAGCCTTAATGATGCATCAACTATACGCTTGGGCAGTTGAAGCTTTCTTGTTGGAGACAAAGATAGGTCACATGCATGCTAATTGAGGATTGAATTTTAATTGGAATTCTATCTCCTATCAAATAACTCAAAATTTTCACAACTTATTGCAATGCTAGGTCTGGTCGAGCATACACATGAATTGATTGTGATCGTTGATACTTTGTTGAAACACGCATGCATTTAAACTGACTGTAAAATTTTATGCAGAGATGTACATACATGTAGATTGATTTTAATTGTTGATGTTTTATGGGCCCCACAATCATCAACTACTAGAATCAGCCTACCACGACTCCCCGACTAATCCTAATTAATATAAGAGAAGTGGTTTCCAAACTTCTTTTGCTCCTCCTACATACTCATGTTTATCTCTTACATTCACATTAAAGAATACAAAATAGAATCAAATGATAGAAATAAACAAAAATGCAAAAATTATTTCATGTAACTTAATCTTATATTGACATAAAACATGATTAGGTAAACCTTTTTCCCTTGTTTTTAATAAAAATGATTAGATGACTTTGAGAATCATGATGGTTCTTACAGTCATCATTATTTTTTGGTTGGGGCCTACTAGTTTTAGACTCCAAACTAGAAAAATAAACATTTGGTATTAGAGTTGGAATTATAATGTTAGTTTAATTAGTTTGTTCATTAGCAAATGTTTTATCTGATTAAGACTTACTGTTGTTTCCTATACACTCTACTTCCTCATCCATGACATAATAAGTTAAGACCCACATTTATAATATTATGAGAAATTGGTTATATTTGCTGCATACAATAATCTTTCTTCCTTATAATCACCAAACTAATATTAGCTATTTTTTTCCTAAACAAATATTGCTATATATAATATGCATGTATGAATTTAATAATTAGTTACCAGAGCCTCAATCTAACGTGGAAAGCCAAAGTACACTATTACAATTTGAAACATAAAAATAGTATATGGACATTATTTAGTGAAAAGTGAAGGAGAAAAATGGACAATGCTCATAATAGACAAATACAAAGAATTATGGACAATGCTCATAGTACTTTGTATTGGTCTATTATGCTTTCTTCGATCTATCAGTCTAAAAAATTAAAAAATTAAAAAATTAAAAAATTAAAAAATTAAAAAGAGAGAGAAAGAGAAATGCATTTTAAATAAGTGCGAAGATCACTTTCGCTATATTAGCCCTTTGACTCGAGAAAATTATAGACCTCAGTGGGACCTCCAAACAACTGTGTGAAAGTTGAAGCTTCCCCATCAAAATAGATTATCTGCCTTGGAGTTGAGTTCCATATCACTTCCACAGCCTGCAAATCATCCTCATCCACCTGCAGATTGAGACCAACTTGGCAAAAGCTTTGAGATTACTCCTCTCTCTCTCTCTCTCTCTCTCTCTCTCTCTCTCTCTCTCTCTGGGGCCATGTTGAAGGAAATTAGTTAGAATTGGTTTTTTTTCAAATAGAAAAGAAATAAGCAAGAGAGCCAGTGAGAAAGACAATTCTCCCTCCACCAAAAAGCCAAAAACCATTCCTTGAAGACAAACACATTTCACCAAACACCCAATTAAACAAATCTCATAATCCAATAATCCTACTAAAATTCCCTTAATTCTCTCTTAATCCACACCTTCATGTTTTTCACTTCTTTCTTATATTTTCCTTCTTCTTCCTCCCTCTCTCCCACTCCATCTCTCTCCTCCACTCTCTCTCCCATGCAGCTACCTCGCAGAAAAACTCTCTCTCTATCCGAATCTGCGGCAATGAAGGTACGCAAGAACAACAACCTCTCCATCTTCGTAGTCGTCTTTTCGGTCTTCCTCTTCGGGGTGTTCATGTACAACGAGGACGTGAAATCCATCGCCGAGTTTCCGTTCTCGAGCCACAAAGCTCAAGAGCTCCAAGAAGAACAACAGTCGTCGAAACAGAGCGACCCGGTTCAAGAAATGAAACAGACCAACTCTGTTCAAGAAACCCGAAACAGAGTGTCTCTGAGTTCGAGAACCCAATTGGAAGAAACCCATTTGGAGAATCACAATTCAGAGGAAACCCAGTTGGAAAATCACAATTCAGAAGAAACCCAGTTGGATAATCACAACTCAGAGGAAACCCAGTTGGAGAACAACAATTCAGAGGAAACCCAAGAACCGGTTGATCTAAAATCGATCGTCGAAAACCACGAAGATCAGAAGATTGAATTATTGGGTTCTGCTCAGGAAGAAGAGGAAGAGGAGGAGATTGAACTTCCGCCGGAAGATTGCGATTTGTTCAACGGAGATTGGGTTTTCGATCCGGTGACTCACCCTTTATACAAAGAAGAAGAATGCGAGTTTCTTACGGCGCAAGTGACTTGCATGAGGAATGGAAGGAAGGACTCTCTGTACCAGCATTGGAGATGGCAGCCCAGAGATTGTAATCTCCCAAAGTATGAATCTTTAATTGTTAATTATTGGTTTTAATTTCTGGGTTTTTGTTTAATTATGGTTTTGATTAATGGGTGATTGTTGTGATTAGGTTTAATGCGAGATTGTTGCTGGAGAAATTGAGGAACAAGAGGCTGATGTTTGTTGGAGATTCACTGAATAGAAACCAGTGGGAATCCATGATTTGTTTTGCTCAGTCTGTCGTTCCTCCAGGCAGGAAGAGCTTGGTGAAGAATGGCTCTCTCTCTGTTTTCAGAATTGAGGTAACATATTAATTTTCCTATTTACCATTTTTTTAATAACTTTTTAGCAGAAAATAATTATTTCTGCATGGCCCACGTAACTCTGTAATGAATTATATAGCAATATATGTTAAAAAAGTATGAGAAAAGCACCACGTCATCTCTACGGTATGACAAGAATTTACTTGGAACTTGTTCATCATCACAATGGCATCTTGATTCAATTGCATAAAAATTTCATGACATTGCATTATTTAGATCCTAATATTATGTGGCGGTGAACCAATTGTATAAAAGTTTATCTTCTGTGTTACATCTCAAAAAATATGAAACTCTTTGTATTTCAATCTCATTTGGCACCATGTCTCGTGAGAATTGTCCTAGGTACAAAAACTTACCGAAATTTCTCTCAAAATTATATGCACGACAAATTATGTTTTTGTGATTTTAATAAATTATTTTGCATGTGTCAAACTGTGTCTTACAAGTAAAATATATTTTTTTTGTGAGAACACATTTAGAAATTGGCTTATGGTGTTTTTTTATTTTTGTTTTATTTATGTGATTTTAGGACTATAATGCAACAGTGGAGTTTTATTGGGCTCCATTTCTGGTGGAGTCAAATTCTGACGATCCAAACATGCACAGCATATTAAATCGAATAATAATGCCCAAATCAATTAAAAAGCATGGTGAAAATTGGAAGGGCGCGGACTATCTAATTTTCAACACATACATTTGGTGGATGAACACTTTCAACATGAAAGTTCTGTAAGTAGTTAACTTAAACTCACTCAGAAAAAATTAGAAGTTAATTTAGTAGCAATTTCAAGAAATTGATCTGTTTTTATTTGTTGTTTTGATTGAGAAGACGAGGATCGTTCGATCAAGGGGCGACGGAGTACGATGAGATCGACCGGCCGTTGGCCTACCGGAGAGTTATGAGGACGTGGGCTAAGTGGGTGGACAAGAACATTGATCCCAATCGGACCACCGTCTTCTTCAGCAGCATGTCTCCTCTTCACATCAAGTAATTTTCTCACACATCTTATTTAATTATTTTCTTATGCGTCAAAATGTGGAAACAGTTTTTGGGGAAATTTGCATAAAACGGCAACGTAAAACAAAAGCATAGATAATAATGACGAATTCTCTGCTATTACAAGAGATTTATATAATCAAAGTCATTGTCTCACTACTAAAATAATCTCCCAAGAAACAATTGGAACTACGCACAACCACATGCGTACTAAATAAATCTTAGTTTCGGTGCTTACGTAGGTTAGATCAGTTTTGCTAAGGCCGGGTGCGTAAGAGTGATTTAAAATTTCGCTTTGTTAAATAAAAGAATCTAAGTTTGGTGATTCTTGACGTGGTTATGAGCCCTAATTAACTAATTTGCAATAGTTTAAACTTAAACAAACTTTAAAGCCAACAATTATTCTTTCAATCATTGCTTGTAAGACAAGTCTAGGCCTAGTAGATTGGTTGAGAAAGTGCATTTAGCTTAGGCAAAAATAGCTGTTTTTTGTTTGTATGGTTGTAGATTGTGCATGTGAAAGTGGGGACTGGCTACAGTGCTCACAAGCATTGAATGCTCACACCAATCTCACCCTCCTTTCCCTCCTCTCTCCTCTCTCCTCCCTCATTTTAATGGTGAGATTGGTGTAAGCATTCAATGCTTGCGAGCATTGTAGCCTACTCCGTGAAAGTGAAACATAGAAAATTAGAGATGTAGAATACAATAATATCCCTTAGGTGAGCGTGAGCTTTTGGGTGGTTTATTCTGGTGGGTCTATGAAAATGAACCTCAAAGCTTGATTTGACCCTAATCTTTGGTTGGTTTGGTTAACCACTACATATTTATTTCTAAATGAATAATCATAATATATGTCCTCTAATCCTTTTCACTTCCAACATAACATTATTGAAAAAAGAAAACCCCTACACTACACACACCAAACCTATTCACTAGATTATCACCAAATGACGTGGCACTATGTAGACGTATACATAGACGACGCAAGTTTGTGCAGAGCACGCGAGTTACGTCATTCGTAGGACAGTTCTTATAAAAATATGGACCCTTGCATTTTTGTCTCATCTGATGTAAGAGCTAACGTACTCTGACAGTCCTGCAAAAGCTTTCCCCTTACTCGTACTGACACATTATTTGGTGAACATAATTGCGACAGAGTCTATGACTTTCTTCGAACCCTAATTAACTTCTGTGGTGTAATAGGAGCTTGGATTGGGACAACCCAGATGGCATAAAATGTGCAAAAGAAACCACACCAGTTTTGAACGCGACAACCCCATTGGAAGTGGGCACGGACCGCAGGCTCTTTGTGATTTCAAGCAACATAACAAAATCAATGAAAGTGCCCGTCTACTTTCTCAACATCACAACCCTCTCCGAGTTCCGCAAAGATGCACATACCTCAGTACACACCATCAGGCAAGGCAAGATGCTGACGCCGGAGCAGCAAGCCGACCCGGCCACTTACGCAGACTGCATCCATTGGTGCCTCCCCGGGTTGCCCGACACGTGGAACGAGTTCCTTTACACACGTATCATCTCCCGCTCTTGACACATAGGAAAATCCGTGTACTCGACCTTGTTTTTATAATTTTTGTTTTAATTCTGGGTTCACTATTTCATGTAATTTTTCTCCTCAGTTTTTACTTTCTTAGGAACTTTTTTTATTTTTTGGTTCTTTTATTCAGCCAATTTGACTTGAGGTGAGAGCTGAGTGAGGATGCTAATTTTTGGCCAAAGTCTCACAATTTGCTTAGGCTGAAAAGGGACTCTTTGATACCGACCCGAATTGTAAAATTCATATTCGAAACAAAAATAAAGAAAACACAAAACTGTATCTTTTTCTCTTCTTATCCTATTTTTACTTCTAGTTTTGAAAATGAAGACCAAATTCCCGACAATTTTATAGTGCTCTGGAGTATCTTATACACCGAGACTTTTGACCGTTAGATCTTGGTCATTGGATTCTTGACCAAGAATATAACGGTAAACAATCGTGGTGTATAGGGTACCTCGAGCATACTAGAAAATCTCCGCAATTCATTACTTTTCACTCTACATATATAAGTAGAGAAAATTAATTTAAGGAAAATAATATGAAAAAAGGAAAAAGAAGATTGCATTAAGATGTATGAACAAAGATTATGTAAATTTGACATATAACGGTAGTTTAAGAAACTCTTCAATGGCTTAAACGTAAAAGCGTAATCAAAATCAAACTTAAGGCATAAAAAAGTTCATCGAGATGCAGCGGACATGCAGGATTGCAGATAATCGTAATTATGAATCATATTTTCTAAATTTGTTCTCATAACACCTCTATATAATTTCTCACATCGAAAATTTTCGACATTTTCAATCTAAATTCAGTGCCAGGAACCTCTAATGGCACCCTACTACCAAGATAAATAAAAGGTTTCGTATTTAATTGCGATATTTTACATATACCTACTTTAAACAATATACATGTAAGGTATATCTGTAATCTGCATACCTGCTAACACATGGGGAGGATGTCAAGCCGATGAATGCGATATGCTCCACAAAGTATGATTATCCCAGAGCGGAAAGCACAGAACAGATCATACCTTCGCGTCTTGAGACAAATATTCTGCAACAAATCTTCAGTGCACTCTGTACCATCCACGCCTCATCTGCTCTTGTTAGATGAAAAGAGCTTATCTATCGCGGCAATAGCACTGATGTGAGTTCTCGGAAATAGTAGATGCAACAAAGGGACCAAAGTTGACGAGGACTTGAGCTTGGGCTTGACTTTCTCCACAGCCATCTTAATTACTGATGGAGCTGGTACACTGAACCACTGAAGGTACCAAGAGAGAAGTATCGAGCGTTTATCTCCGTGGGATTCCCCATTTGGCCACCTCCCAGAATACATATAGTTACAAAAGTCGTCCTTCAAGTCCTGAGAACAGTTTAGGAGCTCTTCCACCTGCTTCCTAAGACACGCTATAAAGTTGGACTGAACAATGCCACCTCTCGAAGAGGTGGATCTTGCGCTCAACAAAGTCTCATTGTAGGCTAGTGCAAGCTGCAATCAGAAGGGGGTGGATGAAAATACAGTGCAACAAATTATGTCATTGATAAAACAAAAGTTGATTATTAAAGACCGAGGAATGAATTAACAAAAGAAAAAAAGTTGATGCGAAATCAATCATTTGCAAATCTAATTTGTTTTTCTTTCTTTCTCCAGTTATAGCAAAGTTACATATTCAATTCATATTAATTCAATTATGATCACCTATGTTTTTTCGATCATTTTTTTTTTAACGATATGTTTTTTTTATCATTAAACAGGAAAACCATACCAATGTTCAACTCTAAGGAATTGATACAATTTTTGGCATCATTTAATATGAATAAGTTGAAATGAAAGTTATAACTAGGGCAAACTAAAAGGTCAATAGAATACTACCTTAAGATTACAAATAGCAAGAGAGTCACATAAAAGAACAGTATCACTGGTAACTTGACCTGCCATTGATCCAATTGTCGTGTATAAGGACAAATAGACCTGCATAGTTTTCAGGAGATTGCATTAAGTTAATTAGTAGAAAGGTAACATTAAGAAATGGGAACATCTCATAAGCATTGAATCATTGATTAAAATGAAAAGCATAATCAGTTCTATTTCTACATCAATAATTGAAAAGCAGAATCCCGTATCACATTAAGAAAATGGAAGGCAAATGTCAGTTGCATTGAATGTGTCGCATCTAAATCATATCAAGCTATACCACCTGGCAGGTACAAGCAAATTATAGCCCTTGTGGCATCCAACTATGCTGGAAGAACTAACTCCAAGGTTCGTTTAAATTGAAAGCACACAAAAATAATCTCATACGCATATTTTATGGTTACCTGTAAAAGAGCAGGTCTATCCTTGCTCACACACTCGAATAATACTTGCAAGCAAAATTCTTGGAAATTAATGTCAGATCTGCATATACATTTTTAGACTGGTTATTTCAAAGAAATTATATGGATAATGTCCAATCCTTACTCAATTCCAGACCACATATTTTAAACTGAACCAAAAGGCCAAAGAGAAAAAATGCAAAGATAAAAACAGGTACTTGCTTGCTCTTCCAGGAAGGGTCGCAGCAGAGTTGTGCAAAAGCAAGCAAGCTAGGATCAGATGAGAAGGTACCAACCAACTGGTCAACAGTAACAGAACCAGGTCCATTGTCCCCGCTTAAGCAAGGATCACGTCCTTTTAAACTTGTCAAACCAAACACCTGGATCAAAAACAATTTGGTATCCACTCTGTCATCCAAATACATCGCCAACATAATAACCAGTGGTAGAGAACTTTTTACCTTATGCATTGCCCGTGACAGCAGTGACTGACACCCTATGGGATCATCAATGTACGAACAAGCTCCAACCTTTCTTTTGATATACACAACACCAGAATTAAATGGGCTATTCTTGTCCCCAGAGGTCCACCAAGGTTCATCTGTTAAACAGAATATGGAATAAAGCAAAACATCGCGTAACTATGAAATTAAAATAGAGCTGACGGTTTGACTATCAAGAGTTATATTATCGGAAACAGTATAGATTAGCAAAAAACAAGCAGAAACAAGTGCATACCTTCAGGGACAAGATCTATTATTTGCGGCCAATACCGAGGGCCACAAATGCGTATTGCCTTCAACTGCAAACAGAAGAAAATCAAATAATCTGTTAACCAGTTTTCTATGTAACATATATACAATAGCAGTCAGATTCATTCCAAGGTAAGTAACTCGCCACACGCAGGAACACTAAACCTACATATAAATATACTGTATTTGGCAGTCCATAAATGCTCCAGTAAAACAAAAAAAAAACTTCATAATGTTTAAAACTGGTATATTTTATATAAAGTTTATCCAAATATTTTTCTCAAAAATACAAAAGGAGGAAAATTTCTATGCAGAGCTAGATATTTCCCAAGCAAAGTATCCTTTCATTTCAATTATATGGGGGAAGAGAGGGAAGTTGAAGAATTATGATTTCCTACAGAGTTATTCTTAACAGTTGAAACTTACAATGTCACGTTCTGGCAGAAGGCAAGGCGTAACCTCACAAAAACTTGTTTCTGCACAATGTTCAGTTTCCCTAATAGTAACTTCAAGAGGGGCATACACAGGTAGACCAGTGTCAACATCAACCGTCTGGATCCAACGGGCTTCAGTTGCAAGTACATACAAGTGCCGAAACGCCTGAAAATGCACTTCCTTCAGAAACTCAAGATACTAATAATCAGCAATCAGATATCATAGGGTGAAGAAGCAAGCACTTTCCACTGGCTCTTGACTAAAGTTGTCTGACCTAAACAAATATATTTTAAACGCGTTCCCCTCTACCCTTTTTATTCAAGGTCCATATTATTGGCCCATTAGTATTATCAATTATGAATTAAACCAATATATTTTTCAAAACCAATTATAGATGCATGTGATGCCTGAGAAAACCATTTGAACTTAAATGTACTTTACTGGACCTGGAGGTGGCATCGATTATCACTTGGTCCAGTAGGCAATCGTGGATAGAGAGTAATCAGCAAAGCAGCAACTGAACTGTTGCTTGTTGAAAATGTCCGCGTTCCTCCCCCAAGGAACAAGAAACCAATTGCTAGGCTTACCTAGAGTCAACAGAAACACAAATGCAACAAATTTTAAATTGTAATAATGGGGCTGCTGTCAAAGAAATTTTGAGGAAAGTATGAACATATATAGAAGAATATGAGATCAGACGATGAGCAGTGGAAGACTTACAGCCATCTGAACACCATAATTAACATGTCCATCTGCAGAATTTCTGTTGCGGAGAAATCTCAACAGCTTAAAGGTTTGTAAATGTCCAGAACCAGCCATAACCTGCCATTTCAGAGCATTAGCACCAGATACTTAACTGCGCTCATACTAGGAAATAATAGAAACAAAGACCAAAAAAAAAAAAACAGTAAGAATGAAAATCCATTTACCACAGACAGGGAAAGAACAATGAGATGAAGGCATATCTCCAATGTGCTTCGATCGACATAGTGAGACAATCCCTTTGGGAAGGTTCCACTTGTAGCAGAAACTGGCTTGATCTGCAAACAAAAGAAAAGTACTTACTACTAATGTACGGATGATTATAAGTTAAGCAACATCATGCTAACGTCCAACCTCATTCAGAAAGTAAACAGCATAGCTGTAAAGTAACTCCTGAGCATTTGCATCCTTTGTACCAGCAAATCTCAACCCTGCCCATGATAAAGTTATAATGGACTTCAAGATAAAAATAACATACGAATATATGTTTAAAAGCTACTGAGTACTAAACTATAAAAGAACATTAGAAAAATATCAATTTGTTTGTAACCAAATGAAACAGTTATAATATACCAAATAACTGAATCTGTTCAGATGTCATATTATTGAACAATTGGAATAAAAAGTTGCAGCAGGAGGCACATCCTTTTAGCTTGCCAAAAAAAAGGCATAGCACCTTATAACACATTAAATAAAAATGAAAATTACATCAATATCCTTCGAGTTGGATACAACTATATAAGTAAATGCTATCCTCACAAAATCAAACCATATGAAAACTGCATCTTACCAAGAGAAATGCAGGCTCCAGCCACTATATTGACATATGCCTGCACAAATGCTTCAGCATCCACTTCATCAATATCATCAGCATCATCCCCAAGGCATTTGACACCATTTTTGACAATATCAGGAATCTGAGACTGTACCCAATCTTGGGAAGGATGAATCCTACAACAATAAATTGTCAAATTATGTCTAAAAAGTAGTTATATAGATCTGGATTGAATGACCAGCGGTACCTGCTCCACATTATCAAATTTCGAGCAATGACACGAAGCATGATGAAATCAGGCCTCACATATTGTAACTCAAACTGTGTTTGAGGAATACAGAGCTTAGACACAATTGCCTGTGATTCAGTCTGTTACAGAATAGCGCTATGTGAGAAATTATCATGCAGACAGATAAGCTAATTGGAGTGTACTGTTCAAATCAGTATCGTCTTTACTGGAAATTACCTTCAAAAACATTAAAGCAAGAGCGAGTGTGGCTCCAGGTGCAGTGGCATCAACATTGACTGCAGTTCCATCCATCATCTACATGACAATATTAACATGGGGGAAATGTCCATATCAGCTGTTAAAAAAATGCAGACAAGTAGGTTATAATAACTGCTATGCAATGGAACAATTACAATTAAGCTAGTGTGAAAAACTCAACCTGTGCAGCAGCACGGCTGTGTTCATCGGCTGATAATATTGATGAAAGGGATCTATCCTGATACAGATGGACAATTAACTTTCATGTTAGAATAACCACAAATTGAATACTATGGTAGGATGAAATTCTTTCCCAAGACATTTGGGGCATAGATAAACAAAGTGCACTAATGTTCAAACATTTCAAATTATACACAACTGAATAACAGAGTAACAAAAGAAATATGGATTCAACAGCATACATTGTTAACTTCTTTTCCACCAATATAATGGAACAATTTATCAACCATTGTGTCCATGAAACCAAGAGCATCTTCTCCCCGACCTTCATTAAACATCCATCGTTATGACCACATTTCGAAATAATTGATATAAACATTTTACTGTCCATACCCAATGCAACAAGACCCAATGAAAATCCCGCAGAAACAGCATAACCCTCCCTTTCAAGAACATTATCCCCTGCACTTCTACGTCCTATTTCCAGCTGTAAAAATGCAGCATATAACATATGAAGTCAGATACAAAGGCATCTTATAACCAAGATAAGATTGTAGGGATTAGTATCAATCACCCAAAAAGTTAATAAAACAAAATAGCCTAGTATCTCATGCAATAAGTAATAAAATATGTGCAAACTAATGAAGCAACAAAAAATGAAAAAAAGAGAGCAAACCAAGAGAATCTGCATTGTTTGAGGGTGTGCTGATCCTTCATAAAGAAGCCCAACTGACATTAGACCAGCTGACTGTAACAACAAAAGAAACAAAATATGAAGGAAGCATGCTAGCAAACAAAGCATTAAGTGCTTCATTATGTAAAACAAGCTAGGAAGTTGAGGAAAGTAAAATTAACTGTAGTAGAATAGTAACTAGAACAAGAAAAAGAGGTAAAAGAGATATGTTCATAAATGCAAGTGTTTTCAGTAGAAGATGTGGTTTGACATATATTTGGAAAATAATATCATCCTACAGATACAGAAAGAGACCTATTCTGAGAGTAAAATAATAACAATAGCACGACAGATACCTGCAGAAGGGTTGGTAACTCTACTTCACTTGCAACTGGAAGTCGAGCAGGTATATGAAAATAAAGAACCTGTAATGAAATTGTAAAAGCATAAGGTTACACCACAGACAGCATAGGCAAATGGATAAAACATGAAGAGAAAGGAATTCAAAAAGAATTAGCAAAGGGAAAATGAATGATTGATTTGTGGCTACAAATTTCAAAGAAATAAATTAACCACACAACTTCAGCTTAAATCATGTTCAACTAGCTCGTTCAAATGTGCCCTTCCTCCCATTTAAATAAAATAAATTTACGTTCTGACTCTCTAAATATGATCTTAATACACTGAAGCACATCAAAAACAGTGCACTGCAAGAAAAGTACAACCAAGGAATTGAGAACGGTTAAAGACAACGTAACTTCACACCTATTGAAAAGATTACAAGTTAGTCCACTCTCCAACTTATGCAGCTAAATGACAATCAACAATGAGTATGCACCATGAATTATACTGAAATTTCTCAGTGGGAGAGAGACGGGATTGTAAATAGAATTTTCAACAGAAAAAACAACAATAGTTGCACCCAGTGCTTAAAAGGCATAAGCCATTACCTTAGATATTGCTGGTTGCATAGTCCCTCTGTAAGAAGCTGCCAAGCCAAGCATCATACCAACCGTTGTGGTTTCATGTTCCTAAGAAATTGAAGCGTCAAGTAAGCAAATCAGACACTAACTGGAGAACTAAATGCAGAAGAGAAAAGAAATGGTAAATGATAATTAGGATGATGGCAATCAAGAAGGAACAAAATGCTAGGCAGTCAACATCTCTCTCTCTCCCACCATAAAGAGTTAAATGAATTCTCAAGAAAAATCTAGCGAAGTCCCCATAAGTCAAACAATTCAAAGTAAAACCCATCAGTACGATACCTACGGGGCACAATACCTGCACTACTTAAATTCACAATTGTTTTAAGAGAAATTTGAGTAGATAAAAATCTAGTGAGATTAAGAATTTAAGATGCTCCTAACTAAGCAGGTTTTAATCAGGAGGTATCGAAAACAGGTAAACAGCAACTTAAGGAACTGAAAGGCATTGAAAAGAAGATAATAGAGAACTAAATACATCACCTGATAAAGATACTGATATATGTCAGTAATAGTTAAGACACGCAGATAACCATGTAATCCCAGCGCAAGGATAAGTCCAGCATGAATAGCATTTGGCTCCTCTGGTTTGTTATATATAATCCACATTCTTGACATTTTTCCCTGGAATGATAACCAAGAGAAGACGGAAAACTCAAGAAAAACCATATAAATTAAAAAACACATATAATATAGGTTGAGGGATGAAGAGTAGCATGAAGTTATATCCGATATATAACTGTAAAACCTAAATAGTAAGACATCTATGAGTTTCAAGGTCAAGCAATCCATACAAATACACAGGCCAAAAAAATATTTAAAATGGAAGTCATAACACAAAAATAAGGATAATATCAGTGCTATATGTCCTAACGAAAACCTCTGAGAGAGAGAGAACCTGAAGAGGAGCCAGCCTTAATCCAGCGGCAACAGCATTGTTGAATTCAGGCCAAGATTTGATTTCTTGTATATTCTTTACATTTGGGTCCAGATTAACCTTTCAGAGAAAAACATAATTATGCATGGGTAACAGACTGTACCAAGATGGTAATTCTTTTTATTTTTGTTTTATAAGACCCAACCTCTCATTTTTCAAATCAGAACCTTATATAGCTATCATAAATTATTCAATGAAAGAGTACTTTACTAAAAGTTGTCATTGCAGATGAGACAAAAATCACTGAAAGAGAACTAGAATTCCAAAGAATATGGCACAAAAGAAACACAAAATTGCTAAAAGAGCAAATCTGAACATACAGTTGCATTTTGTTGGGCAGGCAACCGACCTGCTAAAACAAGCTTGGGGACAGCAAAGGCCTAGAAAATGGGTGATGGGGAAGGAGAATCTTGTTAGCGTACTTCAAGAAGTCATCGTATAGAAACACGCGGACCAAAGAAAAAGAGGTACCTCTGTCAGAAGTGTATATATGGTTGCAAGAGTGAATGCCCCACGACCGAAAGGAAGGGCTGTGGTCCTTTGTGCAAGGTGCCATAGCTGGGCCTTTACAACAAAAGAAAGACAGCAAGAAAATGCAGAGAAAGCATTAATAACAATTGTATGTCCACTGAGCAACAAAAGGGATATGTAAAGTGTCAAAAAATGTATCTTTTGGTTAAACGTGAAAGCAAAAGGTCATCTAAATGTCCAAAAACATATCTTTTGGTTTGGCAGAGAGCGGAATCAACTATGATTCATCAAAATCATCAGACATTTATATCTCCTTAATGTGAGCATAAATGAAAATTTTATTTCTACAAATTTAGTTGTGCTGAGAATGCCCGGCTACGTTTTTTAAATAGCTGTTTTAAGTATATTATCATTTACCATTTCAGTTAACAGAACAGCAGCATATGAAAAACAAGTAATACATAAATAATAAGGTGCACCTGTTGGAGGTCCTGATCAGAGGCACTAGGATTAACAGATGTTTGAATTGCCACAGGTCTTGCTGAGCAGAGGAGACGTCTAACCTGGTAGAAGTAAAAGTCGCTTTCAGACAGGCATAGTAGAGCTCAATTCAGCAGATACTTCAGAATAACCATAACAAGAAAGACAAAATCCAACAAAAAACAGGTAAGATGCAACCCAACAAACCAATCAATAATTGGTGCTGAATAATAACAGAACTCTATAATCATCAATTGTGATTATAGTCTCAAGGATGAAAACCTTAGAGTCACCTAAATTAACACTCCAACCACATAGAAGTAGAAATTAATGGTAACAATCATAGGAATCCCTGACGTCAGTAGGGAACGGAGCAAGCTTTACAAATGAGCGGATTCAAATAAAGAGAGAAGATTAGATTCAAAGAATAGTTTCATGCATTCTTACAGGTGCTCAAGAATGCCAACAGAAACTAATTACCAGAAAAGTTTACTACCGCCTAACCAAACACATTGAAGCTAGCAGTGGTACATGAATACAACAATATGAGAAAATGGAAATCTTTAACAAGTTCCATTCTGAACTCTACACATCAACAATTTCCAATATGACCTTTTTACATCCTAGGTGTAGCCACATGCACTTGCTTCACAAATATATATATTAGCCGTATTAGCTTTGTCAATATGTTAAAGGGAAAAATGACAAATACACTTACATCAATAATTACTACAAACACGAGCAACCACTCCGGCACAATAATGTGAGCCTAGTGATAGCATGTCAAAACACACAATTAAAGTAAAAAGAACTAAAATTCACCTCATTCAGTCGTAAATCACGACCATAGCGCAACTGTGTGCTAGTGTTAAAGATATGCTCCATACCATCAGTCATAGACCCATCAACAGAATCTGCATCCTCAAACTTAGTATTCTCCAATCCAGTTGTATCAGAAACTGCAGAAGGAATTGTGACTGGATGCAAATGTAGCATGTAAGGTGCAGACATAGAGATTAAATTCACATTAGTCTGGGTTTCAATTTCCTTAGATTTGCACGATCGTTCCAGACATGACAAAGCCAAATCTTCCCGACCAAGAAGAACATATGCTGCTGCAGGCCAACCAGTGGTAGGAGATTCCCGGCACTTACCCAGTGCCTATAGAACACACAGAAACAAAAGATTCTGTTGATAATGGAAATTGATAACTAGGAAATCAATAAGGAAACCTAAGTGATATTACAATACTGATTCAAAAAGAAATAAAAGTAAAACTCTTTCACAACAGTATACTGCCCAAGGGGATTCAATAAGTGACGCTCAACTACGTGAATGTAGCGATACTTACATGTCGCAAAGGAAGAGATACACCAGAAGGCAATGAGTCAAGCTGTTGCAGTCCAAACTTTTCCCCAACCATTGCCAGAACTGTGAGTTCCTCATTTGTGTTGTATAATCCAGTGGCAATATTACAGTAAACACCAGATGACAGTTGCTTCCCTATGTGTTTAGCACCAGATAACAAACTATAAAATGAGACAATCTTCCGGGCCCAACTTACAACAGAATTTCCATCTTTACAAATCAATGGTGGAAGATCATTGATATTAGCTAAGTTATATCCATGTAGCAAACAGTTTTCAAGCCATCTGAATAAACTTGGAGGAGTTTCCTGTGAAAACGATGTTTCACATATTCCAACAGTTCCTGAAAGGCCAGGAAAGTCACGAATATAATGGTCCACATAACTTTCCTTGCCCAGAAACTTAGCAATATTGCATACTAGAAATCCCAGAAGCTCCAAGTCCCTGAAAAAAGATATATAGTAATTTAAAGCAAATTTTTAAAAAATATATGAAAGAAGACACGAGTCAATGACTATGTGTTTGCAAGGTTACACAATGACAGATTGCAGCTTATTTAAGTAGAATAGCTAGCTATGAAATGCCCATAGAAACATATCAAGTATCAAAGAATGCAACACTCCAGTAAACAATTAACAAACTGAAGCGCCATAATTCATTATTTAGTGCTGAAAATCTTAAGGATCCTGCACTGCTTAGCATGGAAAGCATAAAAGAAGGTCTGGCAAGGTAACACATCAAAAGAGGCACTCCACCTAAACTATTGATTTTCAAAACTTTATGAAGGTTCGTCCAAGTCACTCAATCACTGCACCTCAAGTGTAAGCAATATCATAATTGCAAAACAGTGCATGGCACTGAATAATAATAATAATAATAATAAGAAGAAGAAGAAGAAGAAGATTACAAAAGATAAGACGCACCTTTTGCGAAGACTGTTCAGTTTCAGGCTCTCATATACTGCATGCAAACAATGTAAACTCTCCATCAGCAGCTCTGAATAAAATGTTTTATCTGGCCTTTTTGTACCATCTGAATTTAACCGAGAGGAGTCCAGTCTTCGCACATCCAATGATGTCACAGAAGAATTTTCAGTAATAAAGTTATGTTTGCAGAAATTGTTATGAAATTTACTGCGAATAAGAAACTCCCAAGATGACTGAGGCATCGAATTTGAAATCTTTTTGGAAGTGGCACTTGATCCACACATTTCCATTATAATGCTACAAAAGGAGTCCCATTCCGAATGAACACTAGAATCAGCTTCTGATAAATAAGCGAGGTTGCCATCTTTCCAAAGCAGACTAAGAAAATGGCTATAGAAACTGGTACTTAGTCCCTCAGCCATGGCTGTGATGCAATCATTTGCCAGGGTAGATGCAGGGCTTCTACGTAATACACACCGAAACATCTGAACAATAATGAAAAAACAAGAGCACAAAATCGCTGTCATAGCAAGTAAGTAAAATTGATAAAGAAATCAGCAGTCGCTACAAATATCAAAAATAGACTAGAGCACATGTTACATCAGAAGGTATGGACAGCAGTTTGGGTTTATAGAACAAGCATGTGAAATCAAGAAGTGATGACAACAATAAACATGAAAACCACTTACCTTCCCATTATTTACAGTAACATTGACACGCCCCTCAACAGCATCAGCCAATCCTATGATCTTCAGGCCCTGAGTAACAGATGTTTCTGGAAACTCTAAATTATGTGAAAATCGGCCTTCACTAACACAAGAGGGCAACATATACCTACACAGGCAATGCTTCCCCGACTGCAAAAACAAAAAAAGTTGATTGCATAAATTTTGCAAACTTATACCAAAGGTAAAAATAACATTATAAATATATTGATTAAAATTTAAAATAAAGAAATGGAGAAATACTGTAGTTCTTAATTTATCAATTCATTACTACTAGAATGGAAAGCAAATTTTAATTCCATTTTCAGGTACTATTTGAACCAATAGAGAGAATGTGAACATTCTATTAACAATGAGTAACTCAACTAACATAAGCTACAAGGTTGGTATAGCTTACATAGAGAAGAAGGACATTTTCAGGAGCCAGAACAAGCATGTCTGAATATGGCAGCAGTCCCACTTTCGCTCTAGAAAAGGTAATGGAGAAAATCATGTTCATATAATTGTTAAACAGTTTTGGGAAGAAAAGAAAGGGAAAGTAGAACATGAAATGAAACCATACCTAGGGCGGGTAACAATCACAGGTGCTGCTGCAACTGCTGGTATGCTCCAGCTCATGTCGGGTTTAATATCAAAGATAATCTCATTATTTATCTCAACACTTTGAAGCCTTACACACATCAATTTTTTTTGTTCTTGATGAAGAAAACAAATAATAGGAGCTGCATCATCGTCAGTTGCTAGAAAGACCTAGAATATATTTTAGAGTCAAAATCAGAAGAAAGGAAAATTCACATTGACTTAATTAAGGTTTTTTTAGATACTGACTTAATTAATGTTTAAATAAAATGAAAAATAAAAAGGTGGCACCTTACAAGCTGCTGTGTGGGCACCCTTGCCTTGCCATATTCTACGAAATGAGAACTGTTTTGCTAGAACACCAGCAGGAACTGCATCTAATAAACTAGCACTTGCCATTTCATGGTTAGAATTACTGGTTTCCGCAACCCACACAGAATGTTGCATCTTTCCTGCATAGAGACGTGGCAAGATTATATATGAATTTAACCCAAAAAAGAAAAAAAAAACGGGGAACCAACTTGGCATCTAAGGAACCTGTATTATATGATGCCATAAGAGGAATTCGATCACTTGTCCAAATAGTTGTTTCATCAAATTCCTTCATTAAGTTCAGTTTTCCTCTTTCTTCAATATAAGCCAACTGAAATATTTTCATTAAAAAAGCTTACATCAAGAAAAATAAAAACGAAACAAGAAACACAAAATAGCGAAGCGAAGTACAAAGTTCAATAGCGTACGTGAGGTTCTTCCAATGGATCTTTCAAAATCAGATGTGAGGACACCGGGCTTGTTTCTCCCTTGGTGATATGGTCAAGTGCAGTCACAAAATTGACATTATGCTGCGGACTATGTCCACTTTCTCTTCTAGGACGAGGGAGATCTCGTACGCCAAACAAAGTAGTTGAAGATGAAGACGGAGCATGTATAGTTGAGTTCACTTCAGCTGCCTGCTGAAGTAACAAACCAAATGGAAGAGGCCATACCGATGTGACAGTTCGAGAAAGAGGGACAGAGACTACTTCGCCTATTGAACAAAAAACAAAACAAAATATTTTGTTCAATTTTTTCAGGAATTCATCGACAATTAAGTTTTGTATCCAATTAGAAAATCTACTGGTTTTTGCACCTGATGTGTTGTAGATTGTTAAACAAGCAACTTGTAAAACGCATAGAAGCGCTTCGGTCATATCACCCAATCGACACCAGCAAGCCTGGAATTTATATATTCAAATAATTTTCCATTTCCAAACAAAAATATATCAGCAATGTAAGCAAATTCAAGCAAACTTTATGTACCATGATTACTGGAGACGGCGATGTGAATCTCTTAAACACTCGCGGACCGGTTGACCATAATATCCTGTTACATTACGGCAAATTTATTTCAGAATTCGACATCTCGCTCACTGCATTTTCAATTTTAATTTTAATTTTCTACTCCATTTTCCGAGCAACTAAACAGAAAACAGAAAAATTGCAGAAATTACCGATTTCCGCGAATGAAAAGCTCTTGATCGCACCGATCGCTCAGCGCGGAGGCCGAAGCGTCATCCGTTTCGTCTCGTTCTCGGACTGTTTCGGGGTCGAAGAGGAAGTAATCGTACTTGTCGGTGACGTTATCGGCGGGCTTGCCGTCGAGAGCTTCGGCGATTAATCCGAACGGCTTGAACTCGCCGAGCACCGTGAGGCGGCGAACGCCCAACGGCGACATTTTTGGGGTTAGTGAGAGAAATGGAGCTCAGTGGAGTGAGATACTGTGTCTCCCGCTCTTTTTTTGCTGTGTTTTGGGGAGTAACGGGTGGGAATATGGGGAAGAGTGAGTTTAAACCCTAGAGTTTTAGCTGTTTGGATGCGTGGATGATTTTGTTCCGGTGAGGAATAGGATTGTTCCAGCTCTGGTTAACTTTAGGGCTTGTTTGAGAAAAATGCTTTTAAATTATTAAAAGCGCTCTTAGAAAAAATATTTTGAAATCAATCTTTAGTAAAAATAAAAGTTAAATCTGAACTTAAAACGCTTTCAATCATTTAAAAGCATTTTTCAAACGAGGCGGTCCATTGAATATATCGGTTATAGTAATTTTAAATTCGCAGCATCTTCTCGTTACTGTGGGAACACTATAGCCCAGCCAAACGTAGGACCCATAATTAGGGATGACCATTGTTGGGTTTGGAGCAATCCATGTCCATTATGAAAAGCAAATGATAAATGAAGACCCATTATCCGTCAAACCCATTTATAAGTTTAATGGGCACACCCACGTCTAACTAAAGAATAAGAACTAGTTTATTAATCTCTAATCAAATTGAAGGGAATTGAATTGAGAAAGAATTGAATCGAAGAGGAATTAGATTGAGGAGGAAACAAAATTAGATTTTTGTTAAAATTGTTTACTAGACTATCTAGAATCGAAATAAAAATAATGTTGGTTCCAAAAATTGTTTACTAGACTATCTAGAATTGAAATAAGAATAATGTTGGTTCCATATAAATTGTTTACTAATTCACTTTAATTGGAATTAAAACTAGCTTGATTACTAAATTGTCATTGTTTAAAATAAATTATTTTTCCTGCTAATTAATGAAATTAATTTTATAAATCATATATTAATAAAACTTATCTATGTAAAAATAATTAGAGAAGGTTTTCTTTTAATAAAAAATATGGTTATTTAAAAAAAAAATAAATAAAACAATAAAATACCATCGTTAACCTCTTCTTCCCGATCTCTCTCCTAGCAACTCATCCCATCCCTTTACTCCATCTTTTCTTTCCCCAACCTCCACAGCCCTCCCACCCACCCCCCATCCCGATCAACATAATCCTCATATGTCGCTCTCGTTAATAGGTTTTACAAGTAACCAGGAACGGGGTCGGATAGCTGGAGTCGAAGCTCCTCCAATGGAAATTGGTGGATTTGGAGAAGACGAATATGGCTATGTTAATTGGGTATTGAAGTTGTAAGGTCATTTTGTAATAAGGAAAACTATAGAAGGGCGGTCTTGGAACAAAAATTGGATTCCAGATGGCCACCAATATCCGAAATTCAAATACCACCTTAATATAGAGAATCTAACTCCGCCAATTTCAAGAGTCTGATTCCTAAATTAGGGTAGGCCACATCCTTGTATTGATTCTTACCCGATTAGTAAACACTAGAATTCATTGAACGACGTGCAATTCTATTTTTCTCTATTTCATTCCCTTACGTAAAATGCGCCCAGTGAAACCATGCTCAATCCCATAATAAGACCAACTCTAATGGTGGCCTATGGCCAATAACATATTTTGGCCTTTGCCCATAAACTGTCTTTTATCTCCAATGGTGTAGCCTAAATTTTAGGCCAAAAAATTGTTAAATATTGTTTTATCCTAATTTTTTTTTCGTTAACTTTAAAAAAAAAATTTTGTTTAGATTAACTTGTCTTAATTTTGTGAACATTTTGACTTAAAAATATTTAAATTCCGATAAAGTATGAAAAATGACACAATAGACACATACAAAAGAACACTTAAATTTATAACATAGGTTGATCATACAACAATTAAAACCAAACAATAATTAAAAACTCCCTAAACAATTAATACTTCAAAGATAATTAAGATACTAAATAATATTTTAAAAAAAAACTAATATGGTGAAGGACTTGGGTGAAAGCTATGGCCAACATCATCAAAGAGAATGCGTCTTGATAAAATTTCATCTTGCTTCTCACGAAAAAACCTCTTCCTCCGTGGAGTATATTGGTCGATATCGATCTTCATTATATCCAACTCGTAGAAGAAGAATGCCAATTTAGAAGTGGGTACAAGAAAAAATGAAATTTGGATGAGGAAAGGGAAGGAAATTTTGTGTGGATGTATGACCAAATGAATGGGTATTTATAGAGTTTTAGGGTGAAATTTCAATTAAATATTTTTTATAATTATTTTAGTCGTTGGATTTTAATTTGGGGCGTTGGATGATTTTTTTTACCGTTAGATTTGATATCATTTAATCACAGCTGTTGGATTATAAGTAAAAGTTTTTTTTTTTTTTAAGTTTGAAATATGACCATTGGATCAACCAACGGTCACTTTTTTTGGACCGTTGATCTCCAACGGTAACATCTGGAGTTCCCAACAAAGTTGACGTCAGCCACATGCCAACTCTAACGCCGGGCGCGTGTGGCGAGTTGGTCCGAGGGTCGTGGCTTCCAAGCGCGCAATCCCACTCGCACCGTGGGACCCACACGAATTGACCGGGCCAATAATCTGGCCTATTTGTAGCTTCTTCTTTTTTGGGTTACCTTGGGCCTAATTGTTGCCCATTGTTGAAGCACCAAAGCCTAAGGCCTATGGCCTAAATTTGTTGGCCTTTGGGCACCATTGGAGATTGCCTAAAAGAGATAGGCTCCTTCGCACTTTGTGCTTTTAACAAGTTTCTATTGTCATTATTATTATTTTATTTTTTTGCAAACGATATGATAATTTATATTAAATTCATCTAAACTATGTAAAAGAGAATTCGAAAACGAGACCTCGAATGCATAAACGAATACTCTTAACCAACTAAGCTACAAGTCACCTACTTCTATGTACACGCAAAAGTAATACGCTAACACACTCTTTAATTTGTTGTTATCTATTATTAAATGGAAGAGTGTCAACACATGTGTCTATTTTATATGTCCATATAGCATTATCGTTTGTAATTCATTATTGCAAGGTTGGAAGTCTCACAATTTTTCCAAATGAATCCTTGCAATCACTAATGCAAATACTTGCATTCAAAATTGAATACTCGGGGAATGTTGAACTAGAAGTGATTCATCTAAAGGCAACAAGCTCGAAACTATCATCAATGTGTCTGCAAGTTGGCTTCACCGCCCACTTATATAATATACAATAATTATTTACGAATAACGTATATTGACCGAATAAAATCAACGATCGAAATCATTCAATTTAATAATTATTTACGAATAACGTATATTGACCGAATCAAATAAATGAACGGTTTATCATGAATATGTTACTTGGTACATACACCATCGATTTGTTCTACAAATTTGAATGACTAAATGATCTTCGGTTGAAATGATTTTTTTAATACAAGTGATCTTCAAATGAAAATTAAGAAATTGAACGGTTCGAATTATGAAATTTGTATGGTCAAAATATATTATTCAAATTGGGAGAATGCAAGTATTATCCTATACAATATATATTAAAATAGTTGTTCATAGTGAAGTTCTAATTGTAGTTGTCTTTCAATCTTGCAATATCACGCCCCTAAAAACAATAGAGAAAGAAGCTCAAGCAAATGATAAAAACACCACCTCCCACAACGCGGCTACCAGCCCCCCTTTGAGGTCTTCAAACAATTTCTATGGCGTGTTTACCAAACACAAACGAAATGGAAGGAATCGGAATTGCACTATTTCCAAGTTATTCAACTGTTTACTAAACTTTTGGGAATCAAAAACACGTGGGGCCCATCTAAAATCAGGAATCATACTCCGGATGTTCTCGGATTTGAATGGTATTTGGATAATTGGATTCCTCGAGAAACTCTTCGTCCGAATTCCAACTTTTATACCAAAATTACCCTCATAGTTTTTTACTAATCTGAAAATATCCTTACAACTTCACCTTTTCAACCCACCAGAGTCCTGCAATTGCATCTTTCTCACCTCGCGGTTAGCTTTGACGGCGATGGTGGTGCACATAATTGAAAAACTATAAATAATTATCACAATTAAATACGAAACACATACAATAGTACAAATCAAAACAATCATGAGAATCATGTTTTTAAAAAAGACACATAATAAGAGAGAGACTCCTTCGCACCTTTGTGCTTTGAGGTAAAAAGTTTATTTAAAATAAGTGCAGTTTAGTAATTAAAATAGCTTATATTCCGATTAAATGAATTGATAAACAGGTTATATGATATCAACATTATTCCTACTCACAGTTTAGTAAACAATCCTCACATTGCCGACTCTGACACCGCCATAGCTGCGCCGACGCTGGACTTAGGCGCCATGCTCAAATTGCCAGCTGTGGAATCCAATCAGCAAAGCCTTCTACTGCTTGAACCTGACCGGTATAGAGGTCGATGATGCTCCAATCAACATCAGCAAGGAAAGTTTTGTGCCGACCACTGGAGGCGGATTCGTCATGGATGCGTCATCTCCCCGGTCTTACTTCTCCCGGCCCGGCCATTAAAGTTGCCGTCTTGAGCTACTTCGACGGCAGATATGGGCTTGGGCTTGTACCGGTTGATAATCCAAGGTCGGGGATGGAAGTTTGCTTCCAAATGGATGAGACGAGGGAGTTGTTGGCGCCACCAATGTTGCTGCTGTTCGAGGAGGGAGCTGACCGGATGCAACTCACACACGGCACGCCGTTCCGGCGGATTCCAGAGCTAGGAGAGTTGTGCTTGGATGTTTTCCGGCGGATGTTGGAACTATTATAAACATTCCAAACATTTTCGGACTCATGGGCTGACATCATATAAAAACTTGAATCCGCTCTGGCCCCGAAAATGTTCGGAACGTTTATTACTTTTCCATAAAATCCGCGGGGAAAACATCCAAACACGGGTCTCCAAGCTCTGGAATCCGCCGGAACGGCGTGCCGTGTGTGAGTTCCATCCGGGCAGCTCCCTCCTCGAACAGCAGCAACATTGGTGGCGCCAACAACTCCCTCGTCTCATACATTTGGAAGCAAACTTCCATCCCCGACCTTGAATTAACAATCGGCACAAGCCCATCTCTGCCGTGGAAGTAGCTCAAGACGGCAACTTTATATTATTTTTCCACCTTAGAAATTAGGTCTTTCCTTTCTTTACGCAATAACGT
This sequence comes from Gillenia trifoliata, assembly GCA_018257905.1. Taxonomy (NCBI): domain Eukaryota; kingdom Viridiplantae; phylum Streptophyta; class Magnoliopsida; order Rosales; family Rosaceae; genus Gillenia; species Gillenia trifoliata. Next base: position 24,524,028 of record CM031086.1, read on the forward strand.
TTACTCAAATATGAACAGTTTCTCAATTGGAATATATACCAATGTATGTAAATGTTGAGGCCAATAAACAGGTGGTGGGGGACCTGGAGGTTGATTGGTTGTTGAGGCCAATCAACGTTTTCATGCAACAAAACAAATCAGCTATGTATAGCTATACATAAAAGAGGCGCGCGGTTAATAAGTTGCCTGCAACTGCAAGAAAAATCAAAATCCAACCGACGCTGGCTAGGTCGCCTTGCTTTGAATGGAAATTAATTGGAATCTATTAATTCCATTCCATATTCATTCAGTTCACATGAATGAAATATATTGGATCATCCATCAATCCATCACATGAAAAATATTCATCATCATTCATGAACCTTTCTCTTTCTGATTCCAATATTCCTTTGATATTATATGTATTATCTCTATCATTGATTCATTATTACAAGTATATGCATGGCATGTTATGATGTCATACAAGCAAGTGTACTCACTTTATCATGTATACATGCGTCAAACACATAATCTCAGCTAACTACTAAGTTAGAGGAGTACATTTATCATAACATCAAACCCACGATCCCAAAATCCATGTATGATCATTAGAAGTAATTTATACGAACGTGTTTGTTTGGACTTTGTAGAGAGACTCAGGTATGTGAAATTGGCATGTCAATGTGATCGGTGTTAGAACATGCGACGAGTACATGTGATAGGCTTTTAGACAGTGCCACATAATCAGTGTCTTCATTTCATGTAAGACAATATCTTCTTCTTCTTCGCACATTTGTGTTTATTTACGTCTCTTCATTCTGCTTTTTGATTTATTCAACCCAAACATTAGAAATTAAACAAAACTAGAAATAAAACAGTGGTGCCTAGAAAATGGGTACACTAAAACCACTTCCCACAAAGAAAGGGAACCATAGAAGTTAAAAATACAATCAATAGAACTACTCCTTTGGATAGTAATCGATCATGATCATAGATCGATTAAAACTGTTGCAAACTAATTAGCTAGTGCGGTATTTTGAAGATTAATTTATATGTGTACTGAGATTATAATATCCAATGGCTAGGATATTGTAAGTATAAGTGGCTGAGATTGCACGGTAGAGTCATGTGCATGATCAGATCCACCAGATTGCATGGTACCCTGTGGCTTGATAGCATCACTCATGATAAATGGATGGAGGGATATGATCTCTTCTACTTCTAGGCTTCTATCTACCTGGTCTCATAAAATTCAAATGAATTATTCATTCATTTCATTTGTTTTTAACTCATTACTTTTCTTAGGATCCTTCCGTTTTAGTGCATGTGGTCCATTGAAGATTAATTTACCCAAAAATGATTTGAGGTCACATGGAAAAGAGAGAGATAGGAGACTCAATTAAAAGAAGAGAGCGACACTTGATCTTAAGTTGATACAAATTAATTAGTGCATATATGTATGGTATATAATATATGTGCGTGTAATGTGTTTTTTGTGTGACACATTTTGGAAAATTACTTTGTAAATGGCATAATCTCAACCCTCTATATATATGGACCAAGGATCCCAAAATCTTGCTGTAGTCTATCGTATTTGCTGTAAAGCAATGAATACGTTAATGGAGTCATGTGCATGTGAGCAAAGAATATCATGCATGGATAAATATGTTAACAATGATTACCCAGAATGCTATCCATACATGATCGGGACCATCACTCAAAACAGGTAATTGCTTGATTGCATGGAACCCTTTGTCCTTTATACATGTTAACATTGATAATTTGATGGAGGATATATATGATCTCTTCTACTTCTAGCTACCTATTATTGGCCTACTAGGTCAAATGCTATATAGTATGTATACATAATTATGTGTGTACGTAGCCTACTACTTAACACCCATTCATTTATAAATTAAAATTAAACTATGACATATATGTTCTACTTGGATCGATTCAGCAGGCTAATTAATTTTCCCACTTGGATGAATCATGGCAGATTACTGCTTCAGTTTGTTAGAGAATGTTATGTGTTGTAATATTGTTTTGCCTTTCTGTATTATGACCGATGATTTAAACATTCATGCATCTTTGCATCAAATTTTTTTGTGACACGCTGGAATTATTATGTAAAGAAAATTATTTGATGTGTAATTAACCACTACTCTTGTGAATGTGGGACTCGTTATGAAAATTGGATTTCTATTTTTATGGTATGGTCTTTGTTATATATGGATGAGATGATTCTAATTTTATAGACTGATGAGTACGCAGTTACCTATCTGTCACGACTCTACAAAAGTTACATACATTTGACATTACTTAATCCATTATACATATAAATACAGGGCATTTCCTATGCTTCAATACTCTACAAAGGTCACATGTGTGGCATTACTTTTTAAATCCACAATATTTCCATTACTGCATGTGAAATCAAAATTTAGACGCAGTACTCATTCTTCTCTTTTAGCTAATTCCTTATTCAACAATTCTCAGTCAATGAATTATTGAATTATTGAATTATTAGGTACAGGAGTAGTTGCAACCGCAGAGCAGCAAGTCTGCAAGTCTGAAAATTGGATATTACATATTAATTCATGAAAGATAAGAAAATATTGATCAAACAAATACTTATCTAGAAATTCAAGTTTTCTTGTTTATATATAAATTCAAATCGTAAATTGCCATTATGCATAGAGAACAAATTTCCCCTTAACACCCACTTTCATCAACCCCCTCCAACCTAGAACAGAATGAAACTAGTGAGCTAGCATGCATGCCTCATCCGAATCGATCACCATCAAAGATTTCGAAGATGGAAACTGTTGCCAATTTCGCAAGTCTACGAATCGAACAAATAGATTAGTAATAAGTAGAGTATTGTTCTCACATAGATTGAATTGATTCTAGAAATCCTAACAAGTTCTAAAGTGAAAAGCTTTAACAGAAATACAGTTGATTTGTGACTTTTGTGTAGAGACCAAAAAATTAAAAGATTGATTTTTGTAACCAGAACACGCGGTAAAAAAGATTAAATTCAAGGAAGAAAAACACTAGAGCATCCGAATTCACTATGTAATTAATCCAACTCAATCCCTTCCTCCCGTTATTAACAAGTAATTCTCCATATTAGTGATCAATTTTCCTCAATTATATAGTAACCATGGCATCTAGATTACTATAGACACCCTTACATGCAAACCAACTATTGCATCTAGACTAGTTAAACATATAAGAATTCAGTTTCTATGGAAATTATCAAATGCATCACATAAACCCTAATTGCATGGCATCTATACTTAGGAATTCATGGTACAAATTGCAAGAAGCTTTCAATAATCAAGTTAAGTATGGCATTACGAACTAAAACCGCGCATTACAAAAAAAAAAAAAAAACTCAAAATGGTTTCAAAACTTGAAAATAACATTGACTAAAGGATAGATCGGTTAACAACTGATCCTAATTCCATTGTACGTAATTTAGCCTTTTTCTTTTTACTCTTTAAGTGATGAGACGCGACCTTACTATTCAAGTGATGAGATGCGACCAGTCCTCCCACTAAGTAATAGAAATTTGATCACCAATTCACCATCTATAAACACCATACTATAACTTCAACTTGCACCTCCAAACTCCAATACTGGCCCAGACTTGAATTCCCATCACTTCATAAAAGTTACTCAAGACACCCAAGTATCAAATTTTTATCTCCTTTTTCATGTTCCTTCGATATTAGATGCCTTGAGATAAAAACAAACAATGTAAATTAGTGCATTTAACCCGCTCAAGCATGCAAAATGTAATGGAAATATTCATTAAAAACATATACAAATATAAACTTGTGGACTATTGTAGGAGGCTTGGACGGTCAGGATTGCTCACGATCGCCTTCATCAGATGATTGTGATCAGTTGGGATGGTTTGAAATGGATCACGTGGCTTGCTCACCAAGTAATGACATGATCAGATGGATAATTGTCCAATTGATCATTCTGAATGGGTTGGTGATTATTCTCGTGTTTATTACAATGGAGTTGGCTTGGAGGAGGAGCATGTGTATAACTCTTTATGCCAGGAAACTGCATATGATTCAATCATGTATAACTAAGCTAAACAGATTTTAGCCCGTCTGTAAATTTTAATTCGAAAGCCTTACAAATTTTCGATTCAGATATGTGCATCTGTCATCACAATCGAATTTCTACGAGATCCAAGAAGCAAAGAGATTAATTTTAATCAATAATAATTTTTCTAGCAAAAACACGTATGAACAAAAGTGCTTCTAATAGACACAGCCCAAATGGGTCATTAACGACAAAAGCGGAATGTAAATAGATTTATGATTTATCTACTAACAAACATGATGCTTTTACAATAAAATCCCTGGAAATCTAAGGTTGCTTCTTGATAAATTCAACTTGACAGGTCCTTCAAGCCCTTTGAAACACCAGAAACTTCTTGTATAACTCGTTCTCTTCCGTAAACAGAAGACCTGTATAAATTGTCAACTTCTTCAAAACGTTGCCATATTTCAACAAGTTCTTTGCCAATTCAATCTGAACGCATCGTCCCCTGAATCCCCTAATGGAGATGATCTTGAGATGCGACCGCAAACAACGGGGCAGAAGCGCATTAGTCGCATATATATGTTTCTCGGGTCTGAATTGTCTTCATCGCATTCGGTTCTCTGAAAACCATTTAAACAAATGTATGAAATGAGAATCGTTAAGGGCTACTGCAATTTTGGTGGTATTGGAATGAGTGAACTAGCTGCATAGGTTCAACTAGCTGATGTGAGCTGCTGCTGCTGTGTGTGCTGTGTGCTGCGGTTGTGTGTGCGGTTGTTGCTGCATTTTCCTTCTCGTCAAGCTACCTCCAAGTTGCTGCAACTTCCTTAATTCTAGGACTCTTGTCTTTCTTGTAACTTGTAATTAATTACTTAGTCTGACTCATGGAGGTTCAAGGGCTGCTGGGGTTTATCCAGTGCTGTGTTACCTAGTTTTATCCAGTGGCTTTTCTTCTCTCTCAAGCTCTCTTTAAGTAGCCTCACCTTGTAAACAATAATTATGATGAATATATAAATATCACAAGTTAAAATTCAACATGGTATCAGAGCAGTATCATCTTTGATTAGTCTCTGCATATCCTCATACGTTGTTTGTTCTTCCTGACCAACAATGGCGGAAAAAAATTCTGTAAATCAAGAAGGGGAAAGCTCTTTGGTGTCACCTCCTAATTCAGCGTTCTCTGAGATGGATATCAATCCAAATCAAAAACTCAGTTCTATCTTACTAAATGAATTCAACTAGCTGGCCTAGTCAAGGGCAGTCTCTTTGGCACTTGGCGGAAGATTGAAGCTTGGATACATTAATGGTAGCATTAAAACTCCAGAAATCACATCACCCTCCTATGAAGCTTGGCTGTGCAAGGATCAACTAGTTATGTCATGGCTACTCAACTCCATGGAGAGCAAAATAGTTGAAATTTTTAGTTATCCTGAGTCTTCTCTACACTTATGGATGAAAGTCAAGGAGATGTATGGTAACCAAAACAACTCAACAAGAGTGTTTTAGCTTAAAAGAGATGCCGCAAATCTTCAACAAAGAAATCAATCCTTTGTCCAATATCTTGGCAGCCTCACCACACTGTGGAATGAATTAGATGTTTATCGACCTCATACTATTGACTCTTCTGTTCTTTTAAGGAGAGCCGAGGAAGACAAGATATTTCAACTTCTTGCAAACCTCAGTTCAGATTATGAGGACATGTGCAGCCACATCCTGATGAATCCCGAGTTGCCTTCTTTCTCAGGTGTATGTGCCACCATTCAACGAGAAGAAGTAAGAAGGAAAGTGATGAACTCTGAAGCCAAGGTCAATACCTGTGAATCAAGAGCCTTTGTGTCAAATCATAAATTTGAAGAACGAAGTTATGAAGGAAAGAGACTTGACTTGAAGTGTAGCCACTGTAATGGCAAAGGTCATTTGATAGAAAGATGCTGGATTTTACATCCAGAACTAAAACCGAAGTTTTCCAAGGATTTCAAAGGGTCTTAGAGGAAACTCTACACCTCAAGGGCTCATCATGCTGCTGCAGCACGTAACTCAACCTCTTCTGCGTTTGAAGGACTACATAAATTTACGTCCAATCTAACAACATTGATCAATGAATTTGCAATGTATCTTCAAGAGAAGAGGTCAAGGGGTGACAAGGAATACTCCATGGATGCTCAACCTGAGAAGTCTACTGCACTTCTTGGAAAATTCGCAGGCTTCCTGGAAGAAACAGATAATGTGCCACCAAAGGATATCCCATGTATTTTAAATGCTCTTTCAACTGCTCTAAATATTAGTTTTGTGCATCATTATTGGATAATAGACTCCGGGGCTACCGATCATATGACAAGTCAAGTATCACATTTACATGATTTTAAACGTTTGTCCAAACTTTCTCAAGTTTCAGTAGCTAATGGCAAAGGTGCCTCAGTTTTTGGAAAAGGAAAAATAAATTTGTTGTCGAGTCAAGTTGAGTCCACAGCTCTTTACGTTCCTTCTTTTCCATTTCAATTTTTATCAGTTGGAAAAATCACAAATTCACTGAATTGCCGTGTCATTTTCTCTCCTACAAATGTCATTTTTTAGGATCTTGTTACGAAGAGGATGATTGGTGAGGGGTTCTACTTAAATGGACTTTATTATCTCTCAAAGGAGTCTCAAATCCCAAAAGGTCTTCAAGTTAGTTCTAATCTAGATCAAGAACATCAACTTTGGCACCAACGTTTGGCTCATCCCTCAGATTTTGTGATGTCTATTTTGTTTCCCAAAATATGTAAAATAGACATAAAGTGTGATACATGTCAGTTGTCCAAGTTTTCTAGACTACCCTTTAATTCCTCCCTGTCTAAAGCTAGTAAGTTGTTTGAAGTTGTACACTTAGACATTTCGGTCAAACTCTTGAGTCGTTTGATGGCTATAAGTATTTTGTAACATTTGTGGATGATTTTTCACGAATCACTTGAGTGTATCTGTTGAAACTTAAAAGTGAACTCATGAATGCATTTCAAGATTTTCATAAGCTTGTCACTGCCCAATTTTCTTCACAAATTAAAACCTTAAGATCTGACAATGGCACTTAGTATATGTCCAATAACATGTCAAACTATTTGAGCATGCATGGCATAATGTATCAAACAAGTTGTGTGGGAACACCCCAGCAAAACGGGGTAGCTGAAAGAAAAAACCGAGATCTGCTTAAGAAAACTAGGGCACTTATGTTTCAAATGAATGCCCAAGAAATTCTGGTCTCAAGGACTACTCACTGCCACATATTTGATCAATCGACTGCCAAATAGGGTTTTAAATTCAAAATCACCTTTTGAAGTTTTAAAAGGTCGTAAAATTGATCTGAGTCATCTACGAGTTTTTGGATGCACCTGCTTTATTCACATACAAGCTTCTCATCGAGATAAACTTGATCCAAGGGCTGTCAAATGCTTGTTTCTTGGATACTCTTCCACCCAGAAAGGGTATAAATGTTACAATCCCAACACCAAAAGACTTGTAGTGTCAAGAGATGTTCATTTTAACGAGGATAATGCATACTTCAACAAAGCTTCGAAGAATTTTGATCGGGGGAGCAGCTTCTGAAGCACATTCTAATGCCTACTCCAAGCACAATTCTTGAGTATTCAACTACCAGTGACCAAGAAAGCACAACATTCACACCCACTGATGGGTCAAGCTTAAATCAATCTGAGTCACCCGAGCAATCTGCACATGCACCTGATGATGATTATCAGCCTGGGCAACCTTCTCCTCTTCCAGTTAGGAGAAATCCTCCTCGTGACCGACATCCACCACAACAGTTATTGGATTATGAGACGTATCACACTCGTTATCCAGTGACCTTATGCCTCTATTATCAAAATATTTTCGCTGCTCATTCTGCGTATCTCAAAGGTTCATGAACCAAATTCTTTTCAGGAGGCAAATGAAAAAGTTGTGTGGAGAACATCCATGGAGGAGTAATTACAAGCATTACATGACAATCACACTTGGAGTGTAGTTAAACTACCTCATGGCAAGAAAGCAGTAGGGAGTCGTTGGATCTATAAAACAAAATTCAAGTCTGATGGCTCCATTGAAAAACATAAAGCTCGGTTGGTGGCTCGTGGTTTCACTCAGACCTTTGGTGTGGATTATAAGGAGACCTTTGCTTCTGTGGCCAACATGAATACAGTCAGAGTGTTGTTGTCTGTTGCAGTTAATCATGCATGGCCATTATACCAAATGGACGTAGAAAATGCCTTTTTACATGGTGAACTTGAAGAAGAAGTGCATATGAAGCTACCTCCTGGCCATCCACAAGCATGTGACCATTCCCTGGTATGTAGACTTCATAAATCTATCTATGGTTTGAAGCAATCTCCCAGAGCTTGGTATGCAAAATTAAGCTCAGTTCTTGAAGAAGTTGGATTCAAACGAAGCAATGCAAACTCATCTTTATTTGTTCAATCTGGTTCAAGTGGAATTCTTGTCATCCTCATCTATGTGGATGATCTTATTGTCACTGGGAATAATGCAGATGAAATTTGTTCTCTTAAACAATCTCTGCATCAACGGTTTGCAATCAAAGACCTTGGGGTACTCAAATATTTTCTTGGCATTGAGATAGCTTCTTCCCGCAAGGGTTTGTTTTTGAACCAACGAAAATATGTTCTTGACATGCTACAAGAGGTAGAAATGCTCGACTGCAAGCAGAAGTTGGATATGAAATAAGAACCTCTCAACAATGTCACTTACTATCAAAGGTTAGTTGGCAAGCTTATTTATCTCACCATAACAAGGCCTGACATCACCTTTGCTGTCAGTCTTGTGAGCCAATTCATGCATTCTCCAACCACAATACATCTGCATGTTGTCAAACGAATTTTAAGATATCTAAAGGGTTCCATTGGTAGAGGGATTGTGATGAAAAATAATTCTCACACCCAAATTCTCGGCTACACTAATGCTGATTGGGCTGGCAACTCTCTTGATCGCAAGTCTACTACTGGTTTCTGTACTTTTGTTGGTGGGAATTTGGTCACGTGGAAAAGAAAAAAACAAAATGTGGTGGCTCGTTCAAGTGCCGAGGCTGAATATCGAGCCATGGCGTCCATTGTGTGTGAACTTATTTGGCTCAAAGGTCTACTTTTTGATTTGGGATTTCCCATTTCTCAACCCATGACACTTGTGTGTGATAATCAAGCAGCCATGCACATCGCTCCTAATCCAGTTTTTCATAAACATACAAAACATATAGAAGTTGACTGTCATTATGTTCGATCATAAGTTCAATCTCAAGTGATTCAAATTCAGTATGCTCGGAGTCAAGATCAGCTAGCTGACTTATTCACCAAGCCTTTACCTCTTGCTCATCTTCAACGTCTATTAATCAAGCTTGGATCACTTAATCCATTTGATCCAGCTTGAGGGGGAGTATTGGAATGAGTGAACTAGCTGCATAGGTTTAACTAGCTGATGTGAGCTGCTGCTGCTGTGTGCGCTGTGTGATGCGGTTGTGTGTGCGGCTGTTACTGCATTTTCCTTCTCGTCAAGCTACCTCTAAGTTGCTGCAACTTCCTTAATTCTAGGACTCTGGTCTTTCTTGTAACTTGTAATTAATTACTTAGTCTGACTCATGGAGGTTCAAGGGCTGCTGGGGTTTATCCAGTGCTAGGGTTTATCCAGTGTTGTGCTACCTAGTTTTATCCAGTGGCTCTTCTTCTCTCTCAAGCTCTCTTTAAGTAGCCTCACCTTGTATACAATAATTATGATGAATATACAAATATCACAAGTTAAAATTCAACAGGTGGCTTAAGAAGCTTGTATGTGTAAAATAACATAAAAAATTATTCCTTTATGCTTTGTTTTAGTCACTTAGAAACAAAATTAGAGGAAAATACATGATATTGCTAAATATTTAGGTCTGAGCACACATTAAAATTTAAAATAAACAAAAACTCATGAAAAATGTTTCAACTCAGGAATTTCCAAATGAATGGGAAAATTTAACAACTTTCACATTTCCCATTTAACAATAAACTAACACTTTGTTTATGGAAACAATTAGATTCAAGAAGAAAATAATACTCAACAACAACGTTTTTCTAGAAACCACATACAGTCTGCTAGCAAAAATTGAAGAAAAATACCTAATAAAAGATGGCCCAGGAAAATTCTAGTGTGAGAGAATGGTAAAAGACCGAATTGGTTGCTGAGAAACGAAAGGAAAACTTAGGAGAAATTTTTTAAAAGTGCCAGATTTTTAACTGGATACTCTACAAGTCATATTACAAGTAGAGAGACACGGAAAAATATATTATTTCCTCAACTTATGTTAGACATGTGAACTACCCTTTAAAAACTGGTACTTGAAAACGACAAGAGCATTGCAAATGACATCTTTTCTTTTCACTTCCAGCTATGCAAACCACAAGAGCATTCCAACAAAAGTTACTTGCCTTTCACAGTTTACAAACAAACTCGCGGTTTTGTGCCTTGTGCAATTTTCTTTTATTCTTACTTTACATTTGGTCCCTCAATTTGAGTTTACATTTTATTCTTAAACTTAAAAACTTGTAACTGAATTTTTTCTTTAATAGTAGTACGAAAAATGAGCGGTCATAATTGAATTGAGAAAATATTTATTTTTCTTACTTACCAATCTATTGGATGAAAACCCGGACTATGGCGCCTATTGAAAAACAAACCCCCGGTAACTGAAAGCCTGAAGCCTCTTAACTTAACAAAAAGTGCACCAATGGTCCATGTCATTAACTTCCGTCAAAGCTTATGTTTGTATGGTAGTCTAAATATGTGTTCACAAACCAAATCATTTATTGAGTTTGGTTAGGTTGATGCCTTGCCCGCCCATATCAACCTAAACTCAACCTGATTTTGAGTCTAAATTCACTCATGCATATATTACCCATCTCACTTCATATTACATAAGTTATGTATAAGTTTTGGAATGACTATACTTGAACTTTATTGCCTGTTTTATATGGATAGTGAATGATAGTGTTACTTTTACATTTCTTTTGGTTGAAACTTTGGTATACGTCTAGTAATTTAATTTCAACTTTGCATGGTTAAAACATTAGAAATAGTCTCCAAGTTGTTTGCTTTAACTTTTGTATGGACGGTAATGTGTAAATGAAATTTTAACTAATATTGATGTTGTTTGGTTCAAAATTTGAAAAATCATACAAAATAAGGTCTTATGAGATTGAACTCGATAAAGTTGGGCAAACCCAAACCCAACCCGAATAAATCTGAACCCGACTAAACCAGCATGAACCCAAACCTGAATTGTGAAGGTTGGGTTGACCATCCAACTTCCCCAACATACCCGAGTTGCACCCCTACATATACATACATATGCACAAACTTCAACAGGATACTTGAACGTAGCTACTACTTCAGCAGGATACCTGAACAGACTTCTTTGTCGTTGTTAATTATTTGCTTCTCGTGGTTTTGTTTGAATGATTGATGATATACATCATATGTCTATAATGGATACCTGAACATACCTACTAGTTAATACAATACACAAATATACATACATATGAATGAAAAATAAAATAATAAACAAACTTGAGCAGGATTCCATAACTACGAGACAGAGAAACTGCGACCAGATAGATGACTATTTGTATTTTGCAGTTTTAAATTCGCTATATATATATATGTATCCAATTCCCAATAAACGCAGTTTAATTAAACGTCTTAGTCAAACTAGTAATTTTTAGTAAATTCGCTATGAAATCTGGATTTTGGCAAATTCAGATTCACGAGGATGACAAATACAAAAACTGCATTTGTCACTCCTTTCGATCATTACGAGTGGAACGTCATGCCCTTTGGGCTTAAGAACGCACCGAGTGAATTTCAAAATATTATGAATGAGATATTTAATCAATATAGTCATTTTACAATTGTTTATATTAATGATGTTTTAGTTTACTCTAAATCAATTGATGAACACTGGAAGCATCTTCATATGTTTTCCAAGATTATTAAGTTTAACGGTCTAGTTGTTTTTGCAGCTAAGATTAAGTTATTCTAGTCAAAGGTTCATTTTTTAGGTTACAATATTTTTCAGTCAACAATTCAACCAATAGATCGAGTAATTCAATTTGCAGATAAGTTTCGAGACGAAATCACAGATAAGAACCAGTTACAACGCTTTTTAGGCTCTTTAAATTACGTAGCTGAATTTTATCCTAACATTCGACAACAGTGTAAACTTTTGTTTGACAAGTTAAAAAAGTTACCTTCTCCTTGGTCAAGCCAGCATACTTCCATAGTCAAACAGATTAAACTCCATGTTAAGACACTTCCTTGTCTTGGAATTCCAACACCAGAATCATTCAAAATCGTTGAAACAGACGCCTCCCCAGCAGGACATTGAAGTTAACTCAGGAGAAATTCACAGAGTTAGATCAGTCAAATGGTGGGACAGATTCAACTAAGAAAGACTCATCGGCCAAGTCATTAAGGAATTCCCACTCAATCCAGTCAGCACAACACCTCTTGTGCCTTCCAGTCAATCAAAGAAACAGGAACCAACTTCACCTTCCCAGCAGGACATTAGTCCATCATCCTCAACAAGAGGTACAACAAGATCAACCAAGTCAATTCCCATGAGTAGAGATAAAGCTTCCCAGCTTAAAGATCTCGCCCAACAATTACTTGCTAAAGCAGTAACATTACAGTCTGGAGAAGAAGTCGATATTTCTTTAGAATCAGATAAGTCAGAAGCCTCAACACAACAACCAGTCAACCAAACTGCCAAGTGGGCAGATTATCAAGACTCATAAGATCCGTATGAGTAAAGGAACAGAAAATCACCATGTGAAGAAATAGTAAGAGACAAGCAACTATTCAGCAACAGTGAAAGAAAAACCGAAAGCAAATAGTAAAAGCAAAGCGTGATTCAACAGTAAAATTCAACGCTCATTACAATAGTAACCCCATCACCGAAAGTAAAAAGAAGTCATCATTATGTCTTCACCAACCATTCTCTCAAATCTATTTAAGTAGCTCTCTTCATTCATGCAAGACAGAGTTAATTCAGAGGAACAATACCCCGTTTAGTTTCTCACCAGTTACTCAGTTCAATTTATAAACACTTTATATTTAGTAATATTCATAGAGGATGCATGCGAGCTCCACATTCCATTTCATTCATCATCAATCATTTGTTTGTTAATTCAAACAACAATCAATTTTTGTAAGTTTCAATTATTTTCAATAAAAGTAATTTTAGATTTATCTGCATTCATCTATTTCCATCAATTGATTTCATTATTCAGTAATTTCATTATGCAATCACGGTTTAAATTTTTGAATACTTTTACACCCAGTCAATTTCTTGATTATCTTAAATTCAAAGTCAATACTGACATTTCTTATGTCCATTTCCTTATAGGAATTTATTCAGCTTTTGATTATCTAATCCTTGATTCTGGTAATCTACCTGGTTATACAGCCAGAGTAATTCTTGCTTATTGGGTGTGTGTATATATATATATTACCTTCAACAAGGTGTTCTTCAACTTTGAGACTTTTGTCGCCAGTTCCACCGGGGACCACCGTTTGTCCCTGCCTTGCCTTGGCGTCAAGTTCAGCTTTTTCCTGTTGCGAAGATATTTCTCTTCTTATCGAAACTACTTTACGCAAAATGTTTGATTTTGAAATAGATGTTTGTAGGTGATAAAAGCAAATGATCGAGGTTCTCATAGTTTGTAATTCAATTGCGGGAAAAGGTGGCAGAACATATATATTCGGAAGGGATGAAAGGGTGGCGCGTGGTTTTGATTGACATACGTTAAATAACGAGTCAAAAGATGGAAAGACCTTGATGACACGTAGGTTACATAGCAAAAATTATTGTAATAGTTTCGAATCATTTCCCCACCTCTTAATAATAATAAATTAAAAAAAATACATGGAGTGACACGATTGTGCTTGACAAATCATGTGTGATATTCTTGTTTGGATGACATGTGTGTACTTTAGTGCAATACCGCGGCTAACTACAGTGAAAGTAGCACAGTATCGGAGAAAATTTTTACTTTATGTTGAAATCACTTAGTTTTGTATAATGTTCCCATTAGTGTCCACAAAAAGTTAACCATCAATTAGGGGTCTGGCTGTGGTGCTACGTAGCACCACATGCTACGGCACCACATGCGGGTAGAGATTCATCCAGTTTTATTTATATTAAGTTTTTGAAAAAATGATTCAATCTAGGCCGTTGATTGCTAGTAGCATGTCATGCTACATAGCATGACAGAAATTTCCATCAATTAGTATTTGAAAGTTAAACAATGTTTGCGTATGTCCAAAATCACTATCAATTATGCCATAACTAAAATAGTTCAGCTAAACCACCACAGGTGGCCCAGTGGTTAGAGTGAATTTCATACCCTTATTCCACACGGCTTGTCTTGAGTTCGATTCTTGGTGTTGGTGAATCACACTATGGTGACCAAGGGGAGGCTGAAATGCCTCTATGAGTCTTTTCGGCCCCCGTGGACTGTCGTGGCTTGGCCACCAACTAATTCCCTTTATAAATAAATAAATAATAAAAAAACTAGTTCAGCTAAGTTTGTGACAGCTGCTAATAGGAGCATCTTCAAGAGACACTCTATTTTAAAGCATCAAAAAGTGTAAAAAAAAAGTATAAAATATCACTACTCAATCATCGCTCATACTTCTATTACTTTTTAAAGCAAAAGTAACACACTACTTTAACAAAATGAACAGTCACTCTACAAATTTAGCTCACAACTATTCATTTTGTTAAATTCTCTCTCCTCTTAAACATTAGAAATTAATAAAATTCCATCACTATTCAACATTCTCTCTTACTTTTGTAACTTTAAGTAATATTCTATTATTTTAACAACACTTTTCACTCTCTATTTTACAACTTCTATTAAAGATACTCTAATATACAATGAACTCCAGTAAGTTACTCGTGTTTTCAATATCCGTTAGCAAATTAAATAATATTGTCTTAATTAATTAATTAATTAATCACTTTGTGTCGCTTCGGATTGGTGGAGGAATATAATTTTTCGTTTACAACACACTATTTGAAAATAGGTTTGTGGCAGATCATGTGTAACACATACACTACCACCCAAGCCATAGTCGATCGACAATTATAAGTTTTTTGCTCCCATTCATTTGTAACACACGGCCCACGTTTTCTTCATGTGTGAATGAATAAAAAAAGACTGGAGTGGACTAATTAGGTTTGCTAAGCTATGATCAAAGCAAACATGTTGAGCTTCATACATAAAACCTTGACCAAAACGCAAAACCACTCTTTTTTTTGTTCATCAATAAAAGTAAAAAGTCAAACAAAACATGTTCAGCTTCATACATAAAACCTTGACCAAAACGCCAAAACGCAAAACCACTCTTTCTTTTGTTCTTCAATAAAAGTAAAAAGTCAAACATATTATATTAGAACTCAAATAGTGTACTACTCAAATTAACCAATAATGATGTTTATGAACGCAAAAATAATGATATTCTACAAGGGGTGGGCATGAAACCGATGGATCCGAACTATATTAGTCAGTTTGGTTTGGTTTTGACCAAGAAAAAAGTTAAACAATTTAAAAATATAACCGAATCGATTTACTTTTTATTTGGTTTTACATATATTATAAGTCTCAACATATTATAAGTTGCAATGACTATTAATAATTAGGAAAATTATATGTGTTTTATGCTTATGTGAGATTGTAATTAATAAATTGTTTGCTAACATGAGATTTAATTTAATTGAAACTTAGTTTTATTTGACTTGATGAACTTTTTATGTTAAAAAAAACTTAATCTTTCAATCGAATTGGAATGCATGAGATGTGTGGATGTTTAGAAGATTAAAACTCTTGAAAGGTCAAACATTTTTTTTTTAATTTATGTGTTGAATAGGTTCAAACCGACTGAACCAAACCGAATCAAACCGATTAACAATGGTTTGGTTTGGTTCGGTTTCAATGGGGGTATTGATAAAACCAAACCACTGAATACTAGTTGGTTTGGTTATATTTTTGGTGTCAAACTGATCTACGCCCACCCCTAATATCTACCATCAATATTATACAAATGATAAATTTTGTGTATATAAATAATATTAGTGTACAAGTGGGTGGCTGTTCTAGTGGTTATGATTTTCCTTTTTAACTTAATGCGTTTTTTGGGTTCAAACATTCCTCCTCCTATTAGTGTAAATTAGTATAAAATATCGTTTGTAATAATGTTACATCCCGTCCCTAAAAGTATTGTATTTTATTTCCTGACTGTGTAAATTGACGAAAATGCCCTTAGTGGCCACGTATGTCCTATGTGGACAATTATTTCTTATTGACTTAATTTCGTACTTTTTGAGTAGTACACTTTACCACGAACTCGTAGGTGCGAACGGGATAATTTTCGGACTTGTAACGGACAAGTTTCGATTATTTGGGCAAAATTTTCCTGTGCAGTATTTCTTTTGTGGACTGTACACCCTTGGTTTCCAACCAAACTGGGTGCTCTGCACCTCTACTGTTTTCTGACTGCACGCCTGCATGCGTTTTGACTGCATGTTCATCAGTTGAACTTTGCTGCGTTAAATGGAGCAGCTGCGTTGTGACTTTCCATCACATGCAGCTACCACTAGCTATCCCACTCTGCACTGATTTTGTCTCCCTGCTTTTCCCCAACATATCCCGTGATTTCTGCAATTTCTTTGCAGAAAATCACACACACACTCAAACTTCTCAAGCCACCCCGTGGCTTCTCCCATTCACTCTTGGTTCTCCCTTCACCAAACAATTCAAACCTTGTTTCATCCTCACCAAACCGTGGCAGCAACCCAGCTTGGTTGCCCAGAAACTGAGCAACCAAAAACCAGGTAAATTACTCAAGCCACCCCGTGGCCACTTCTCTGTCTTTCTCTCGGTTTTGTTCTTACAAACAACTCTCACTCGCCATTTTCTTTAATCCCAGGTCACTGGGAGCAAGGCTAGCAACCCAGGACACCCAAAACTTCTACCCAGAAAATCTGGAAATTTTCCCGTCGGTGTTCGAATTTTCGTCCGACGTTGAACACGTTGATTTGGACCTCGATTCAACTCAAAATCATCACCAAACATCTTCTGGGAACCTTGGGAACCCAACCCAAGGCCTGCAAGTGGAGAAAAAGGCGAGATCGACAACATCGACTTTTGGCCAGTTCTTTCGAGCCATTTTCCGGCCACTTCCGACCACCTTTTGAGGTGTTGGTAAATATTTTTGAACTCTACTCGTCTCTAGCTTCATTTTGATATATAGATCGTAAAATTTGGCTTAGAAACGAAGTAGTTAGGAAGCTTTGAAAAATACCCAGAAAATTCGGCCAAAAACCCAGATTCCGGCGACCGGTGCGGCGGCCGGAAAAAGGTCAGGGATGACCGGCGCTGACGTCAGTGATGACGTCAGCAAACCCGGTTCATACCGGCCTGCTGACGTCAGCGATGACGTCAGCACCAGTTCAGACCGACTGGTTGACGTCAGCAAACCGGTTCGGACCGACCTTGCTGACGTTAGCGTTGACTTGACCGTTGACCGTTGACTTTGACCGGCGCGCGTGAGCCGCGCGTGGGGGCGCGTGAGCCATCTTTTTCCAATTCCGTCTTCGTGAGGCGACTCGTGACGACGCGTACTACCTAGGGGTGGTACGTATGGTAATTTTTGAGGTGTTTTAGACCTCCAATTTGAGCAAATAGAGGAGATTTCGAGTCGTTTCCTTATTTATATTTGGATAGACTTATATAATGATTAGTATAGTGACT
This sequence comes from Gillenia trifoliata, assembly GCA_018257905.1. Taxonomy (NCBI): domain Eukaryota; kingdom Viridiplantae; phylum Streptophyta; class Magnoliopsida; order Rosales; family Rosaceae; genus Gillenia; species Gillenia trifoliata. Next base: position 24,541,898 of record CM031086.1, read on the forward strand.
TCCCATATAGGGGAGACCTATCCCGAGGAACTCCGTGGTTAGGCTAGGTACGGCTGCTACGACCCGACGACATACCAGTGAGTGGGCCCTTTCTTATTAAAATATTATTATTTCTAGTATGTGTTCAAATGTGATTTTATGAACTAGTATAGCATGCCATATCTTATTAAACTCGTTAAATGTTTTACTTATCATATTATGATGTGTTCATCATGCTTTTTAGCGTATTTGATTAAATGTTGGCATGTCTATACATTTTAGAGATTTATTACTTATCACGCATATTGCACGATGTTAGCATTGTTTGAGAGTAGACCAGCTTCACGTGTATGTTCACACGCACCGACACGCTCACTTTGGATCCATTGTAGGTGCCAGCTTGTTCTAGGTTGCCTTGGCAACTCAAACTCGTTGTAATGCGCTTAGCGCCAGCTTCACGTGCATGTAGTGCTAGAGTGTAAATTTGTAAACACCCAGCCTGTCATGTAGCTACTTTCTGCATGACTTGTGTGCTATGATTATGCGATAAGTAATGTGTTGTTTTTACTGCTGTTGATGTATATCTCACCCGTATCCTTGTGGGCGCTGTCCCAAGTATTGATAATCGTTGTTTATTGTTATTAAACTTATATTTTGGCAAACTACGGGTTTTACAGCGAGGGGTTACATCCACACTTTTGGAAAGGTTTTATAAAACTGTACTTGGCCCACTCACCTTTGTTTTTCGCCCCTCCAGGCCCTAGATATTAGTTGGCAGACGAGTTCGGTGGCTGTTGCTGATATTACCATTTTACCCTCCGTGGACGTATTTGCACTTCAGTTGTGTTTATATCCTTCCTACGGGAATGGAATATTCTTTTAAATTCATTGCATCCTAGCTCTGATATTTGTGTAATAATGGGTCTTATCCCACACTACGCACTTCTGCACTCTTTTATTCAAATTATCTCAAAATTCATTTTATTCCACTATTTAAATTCTCAATTATTTCATCATGACTTCGTCACTCCCCTGGGATGACGGTCAGCACGCCTCGATATTCGATGTCCAGTTGGATATTCGGGTCGGGATGTGTCAAATAATATATATATATATATATAAGTATGAAAGAAGATTTGCATAAAAAAAATCCTTTGCATCATATTTTTACCATAGCAATAGTTCCAAATTGTGTATATTTATCATGACCAGGTCGCATTCTCACACCCCCCATTGTAGTGAGGTGTATTTTGCATACATCTGCAGACTTGAGAAACCTTAAATTATAGGCCGATATGTTGCAGACACATGCAAAATATCGTATCACAATCAAGTGGTGTCTTTACATACTTGTTAGTTTCTAACATTGCAAACATCGATTAATTGCAATTAACACATAGACTTTGAGCTTTGTACAACTTTTAAAGATAAATTATGTTAAGAAATCATAACATTGACTTTGCCCTAAAAAATTAATTATTACAATCAGGCTGGTGGTGTCTTTACATACTTGTTGGTTTCTAACATTGCACACATCGATTAGTTGCAATCTAATACATTAAGTGTTTGACCTTTGTACAATATTGCATAGCATTTCGAACTATAGAATAACTTATGCCTTGAAGTCCGTTAACACTTAGACACTTTTTACAACCGAGTGAGGGATCTGTATTGGCGTCTTCAATTTTATTCATGTTATCAAAATTAGGATATCTTATTTGCGAAGCTCAACAATCACACGTACTTCACGTCGCTTAATTTATATTATCTATGTACTTATATAAGTAATTAGAATACTGCTCTAGTATCCTACGATTAACGAGATGAAGCTCTGCTAGTGAAAATTTTCTCAAACTACCTTCATAGCGAAGTACAATTGATTTGGTCGTATGCATTATAATATTGGCGCGCGCGCGCCGCCGACTGTGGACTGCAGTTGTAAACTTTGTCTGTAACAGATAGCTTGTAGCTGGAAGCAGGGAGAAAACTCCGTAAAACCCTTCCCACCGACGCGAACCAATCAGAACCAGCCATTTGCAAGTCAATTTTCTTTTTCTTTTGTGTCCGAAATTAATAAAAAAATTATTTAAAAGTGGAGAAAAAAAGGGCAAAAGATGGGATGCCGAATATGGGACAGCAAATAAGAACCAGAAGAAATAATAGCATGTTTGACCGTTGAACAATATACTGGTCTTAAAATAACCACTACCCACTCCACGAGAACATTTCTCGATTTTCCTTTTCTCTTTTTGTTAATTACAAATTGGACCCCTAAGTTGTAGTGGTTATTCCAGTTTGATCTTTGACTTTCTCATCGTCTCAAGTTGGTCCATAAAATTATCTAAAATATGAAAAGATAATTTAAACTTGGGTGAAAAAAAAAATACATTACTCTAATCAACTTGGTTATGTCTAATTTTGCAATTAGTCCATAAACTTTTAATCTTAGATGAGAGGAACATTGACGTCAGTTATAAGAAATCAACATGATTATTAATGAGTATAATTAAGTTTGATAGGTTTTATATTGAAACAAACAATGATATAGACTATGACAACAAGGAACCTTTTTGTGTGTGTTGATGGAGATGGGATAATGTGAGATCAGGGTAATATGTTGGTCAGTCGTTTTGAGAACTAATGAAACGCCAAAACGATTAAATAAACAAGACACTCGTAAAACATCATATCATTTGGTCAAGTCAGTCATTGTCGATCTTCTTAACATCAAAACTAACAATTATATTTAGTCAATTCTAATGCCGGTTAAGGAAAACAAGTCCAAGCTTAAAAAAACCATTTGATTTGGTTGGTTTTGTATAGTTTACAAACCTAGTCTTAAGTAGTAACTTACTAATAGACGGGAAACATTTTGGTCAAAATAGATTAGTTAAGAAAATGTCAAACAAATTTAAAATAGATGAGTACATTCTCATATCATATGCTAGTACTTGTAACAAAAACCATTTCTTGCCCTTATCAAGAGCATTTACTTATGTACCCGACGACTCCGACATTATAAGTTCAATTCTATACTCTCTCACCATCGATTGTAAAAAAAGAGGGTTTATGACTAATTTGAGACGAGAAAAATTCGAAAGACTCGAATGGAAAAACCTCAAAAGTTTAGGGAACAAATGCGAGATCAAACCTAATTGTTCTCTCAAATTTTTAACTTGATATTCTAGAGATACGGTAAGCACACCCTTTCCACACCTTCCCTGGTCCCTCCAGTTTCTGACTAAATCCCAAAACCAAAACATATGGTCAGCATCAAGTCAATTCAATTCCCAAATAACCGAAATACGACCCCGTCGCTCCCTCCATCTCCACTTTATATAAACACCCTCCATTTCCCGCTGTCGACCAAATCACACACAGAAAAATTAATAAAATCCCCCCCCCAAAAAAAAGAAACATAAAATCACAGAGAGAAGCAAAAAAATGCCTTGCGCTTTGGTGGTGCCGAACTCGCCGATTTTCTCGCCGTCGAAAATCCCCTCCCATTTTTTCCGGTCGTCGGCTTTAGCTTCCCCGTCTTCTTGTTCTTCGCCTAGAGTCCTCCACGGCGCGCCGCCTACGCCGTCGCGATCGTCGGCTTTGACGACGCCGGGTTTTGAGTCTCGGTTTCAGAGGCAGGTGATAAGCGGGTGCCAGAAGGAGGCTTCGGGTTTGGCTCTGAAGAGGAAGAGGCCGATGATGATTGATATTCCGGTGGCGCCGTCGTTGAGTTTTAAGGCGGAGACTCCCGAGGGCGCGGCGGAGAGAGTGGAGGTGGTGGAGGTTGACGAGGATGGGTATTCGGTTTATTGTAAGAGGGGGAGGAGGGGTTCAATGGAGGATCGGTACTCTGCTGTTGTTGATCTTCAGGATGATTCGGGACAGGTAAATTGTGATTCTTTCGTTTTGTATGTTCTGTTTGTTTCCCGAGAAAATTTAAGACATGAAAATGAATATCTTTATCGAGCATTTAGCTTTGCTTAGATTGTTTTACAATTTTGTTTGGATTTGAGCATTCAGCTGAGAAAATTTAGGATGAAGATCAAAAGAACAAAAATCGGGGTGTGGAAATTTTAGGGAAAGATGTAAAATTGGGAATTATGTATGCGGATTCTTCTGAATTGGGTATTCGACTTGGTGCTGATTAGATGATGTGACTGCAGGCATTCTTTGGTGTGTTTGATGGGCACGGAGGAGCAAAAGCAGCTGAATTTGCAGCCAAGAACTTGAATAAAAACATTGCCGATCGTTTGACGGGTGGAAGTGAAGAGGAAATCGTGGAAGCAGTCAAAGATGGTTATCTAACCACCGATGTCGATTTTTTGAAGGAGGATGTTGGTGGTGGTGCATGCTGTGTGACTGCCTTAATCCAAAGTGGCAGCCTTGTGGTGTCCAATGCCGGTGACTGTCGTGCAGTTATGAGCCGAGGAGGGGTTGCGGAGGCCCTTACATCCGATCATCATCCTTCCAGAGTAGATGAAAGAGAAAGGATTGAGACCACGGTAAGCATTCAAATATGTGCATGTGGATTTGAGGATTTGATATTCTCACCTAAAGGCTAAAGTTTGAGATGGAATATTGGGGGCTGTCACTGATTGGATTTTGCGATTTTTGTTTTGCAGGGTGGTTATGTAGATTGTTGCCGGGGTGTTTGGAGAATTCAGGGGTCTCTTGCTGTTTCGAGATCAATTGGAGATAGACAGCTTAAGGAATGGGTGATAGCAGAACCAGAGACTAAAGTCTTAAGAATAAACCCCGATTGCGAGTTTTTGATGTTAGCTTCTGATGGTCTTTGGGATAAGGTAATTTTAGAACTAATATCATTCCGTTTCATGCTGAATCATTAATTCGGAATTATCTGGATCTAATATGAAGTTTTCATTTCTTTTTCCAGGTTACTAATCAAGAGGCAGTAGATATAGTTCGCCCTTTATGCGTTGGTGTTGATAAGCCGGAGCTCTTTTCAGCTTGTAAGAAGCTCGTTGATCTCTCAGTAAGGAGAGGTTCCATGGATGATACAAGTGTGATGATCATCCAATTAGGTCATTTCGTTTTATAACACCTTTTTAGGTAAAAAAAAATTCACAGTCCAGACTATGACGATCAACCTTTTCTTCCACTGCAAGTAAATTTTTAAAGAAACTTGCAGCTCTAGAAAGGAGGCCGGGAAGACAATATTTCTGGGATTGGTATCAAATTAACTTCTTTATATCTTTCGTAGAAAACGAATGCAGGAAAGATAGCATTGAAAATGTTAATTGTCAAAGAGAAAAATGTATAGTAAATCCGGCTTTATTTCGGATGTTGGGGTCCTACAAAACATCGACTTCAGTGTTTTGTTCTTCATGAAATCGTTGTTTTGCCGGATTCCCAACAGCTGAAATTAGAAAAACTCGCAAGGCAAAGCCAAATTTATTATTCATCCTCTCTTAGAAATTAATACTTTTGATATTCTCTTTTCTGCATCTGGTTTCTGGTTGCAGCCATGGTGCGGAATAGCAACAATCGCATGATCAGTTGTAAACTACAATTTGTATGCTCCTCGGAGATTTTGTCTCGGCTGTAGGAAGAGAGTACGAGAAGCACGTTACGATAATTGTAAATTTTGTTAAGTTCTTCGCGATTTCAAAGTTTATGATAAATGATCAAATGCGTACCCTTTAATCTCAGTTTCTATTTCAGTTTTACCGCATAAGTAGCTCAATGGTCATTTATGATTTGTCAATTCACGGTCTTAACGTTATGCTCAACTCAACGTGTTATAATTTAAGTAGAATAGTAATATCATGTGTTTGTGATCCGAGTACACTGAAAAATGCTCCGCGTTGTGCTAATAATGCGTTTTGGCTTTGTCTTGTTTAAGTCAACTTCTAGAGCACGTGCTTTTATTTTGGTTAAATTGTTGTTGGACCAGGTCACAGTCCTGTTTGGCAGCTGCACTGTGTGAATTCTGACGCAGTCACCACCACCAGTCTAATTACACTTCGCTTTCACGTTAGGAATTTAAAACATGCACTAATCAAGTGATTTGTGACTGTATTAGTGGACATCAGGACGTGCCAAACTTTTTTATACTATGTTGTGCCGGCTTTCATCTTTTTCGGTCAACGGGAAATGAAATTCGAACTTGGTAACTCTTTCGAGAGGGAAATATCAAGTACTAATCACCAGCTAGTTGGTAATACCGTGATTCGAAGGTTTCAACAATACAACCTGTAATGCATAATATAAATACCTTGAGGAACATGATCGATGTTACTTTATGCATATAAATGATCTGCATGCCAATAAATGTATGGTGCTTTGTGCTCGTTTGGTATCTGGGATTGAATTGAATCGATAGCAAGACGAAACAATATAATATAGTGCAGTAGAGTTACAGGCTCAAGCATGCACGAAACAAGTACATTTATTCAACCGGTAAAGAAAGAGAAGTGGAGTCATCTGATATCAAATTTCTGCAGTAGAAATTTGATAACTGTTTCCGTTAACGGTTGAGCATGTAGCCTCTGTTCGTCGTAGTCAGTCACGCTGACTGACTCACGACGGTATTGCTGCAACGTTAACTCCGGTCAGGACGTCAAGCTTCGCCGTTAAATACTGGGGAAGGGGAACTAAGCATGATTTATTGCTGCTGACAATGAATAATGTCATCAACTTATGTCTTAATCACTTTTCCATCTTTTTATTGTTGTTGTATTGATTTTATTTTCTATGTCTTTCTGTTATTTGCTCGTCAGCCACGTCTTTTGGACTTTCTCCTCCAGCCAATCACGGCACACGGAGAGCAAAGACGGCGACAATAACGACTGTTTTATATGCAAAAATATACACACAGATGACTACATCTATATGCTTATGCTTTGTGTTTTTGTCCAAAGACGGTTTCATGTTGACTATTGAGTTGGGGCCTTTGCTTCTGTTTTGGTTGTGTAAAATGTCCCTTAGTACTAAAGTTTAATGATATTCTTATTCATTTGTAAGTCATAAGTTTAGATTCGAATTTTGAGATTGTCGAATTCGTAACGAATTTATTCTCTAATCCCCTTAGTGTAAATGTATCGTTTGTATAAAAAAAAAATTTATTAAATGACACGATTAATATTCAATTAACATAAGACATTGTATAAAACACACACACTCAAGAATTCTCGACATCTAGCGTCCTTGCCTCGTGAAACTTTTCGTCATTGTTCATTTATCCATATAAACGAACATAATTATTTTTCATACTTCCTTTTCACTTTATGCACTCCCCTCCTTAATTTTGTTCATTGATTATCTTCTTAATTATCCAACCTAATGCTAAAAAAAAGTGCAGAAGGTAAAGAGTGGAGTGTAGAAATCATCCAAAAAAAATTAATGTGCTAAAGTTTTTCTTGGGCTTATGAGACATGGTCCGACATTGAATTAAATTTTGCAACACAACACTGTGTGTTATAACTCGGCATTAAAAGAAAAAAATACCTTTGTGTTAGAACTTACTGTTCGCGAGCCTTTCGCAGGGGGCAGGCTAGGAGCATACGGGTTGGCCCGTCCGCTGGTCCGAGCCTTTCTATTGGCGTTTCTGCTCCAACAGGCTTCACTCCTATCCCTTCGGAGGGATGTTCGTGAGACCTTCTGTTGTGTGGTTATTGTCAGGCGTGCCACTATTGGCTTCTGCCAATAGAAAGATGTAATATGTATTAAGTACTTGCGCCACAAGTAATATAACTTCCGTTCATCGGATTGGACGACTTAATTAGATAAGTGCAGTTAGGTTCTTTTTATTGCCTTGCTTGTTAAGGACTTTATTCTCTCTCGATGTTTATACCAGAGATTGCTTGAGATAGGATTTTGTTATAAACTGGTTATAACAAAAATGCCCCAAGCTCGCGCATACATAAAGGTAAAGACGATAATTAAAGACGGAATGTAAAGGCTGTAATTGAAGTGCTTGAAAGTAAAAACTTGTAAGTAAAGAGCGATAAGTAAGAGCTGATAACAAAAGACTTTAAGTAAAAAGATTAATGTTATTACATTTTAAGCTCATCACAGACTGAACAAACGTCCATCGGGATAGTTTTCTATTCTATCGGGATGTTTTTAAGGCTAGTTCTTTAAGGGAGATGATCAAAGACTTTCTGGCCTACGATTCTCAATCGATACTATCATCGGTTTGGCTGGATAGCAGAGCTAAATTCACTACTCCTCGGGGGAGTTAGGATATATGATCCTAGGTTGACGGTCTTTGGTTTCTCGAAATCGATGGCTACACAAGTAGTGCGAATGAGAAAACAGCAGATAGAGACGAAGTCTGTATCTGGGAAAGGCTTTGAGGGGTTTCCTCAGAGGTTTCTTTCTGAACTAGAGAGTTTCTGTTTTTAGTTGGTTTAAGTGTCCTTCTTTCTGAATCCTCCCCTCGTTTATATAGACTAGCAGGGAGCCCATGTCATCGCCGTCACTTCTCTCTGTCTTTAAAGACTTAGTGAGGAAGGGCTTAATCTGGAAAGCAGAAGTAACGCCTCTGATCAGCCTACTCCCACTGAGAAAGGGTTCTTTATTCGTAGTCTGGTTCCCTCCAATTTGCCCAGTGCTTTACATTAAATGATGTTCAGACTTCTTTCCGTTTCGTTTACTAGCCTGGGTTGGGCCTTTCTTTCTTAGGCCCAACCCATTGCTAAATTTTAAGTCATGGCCCAAAGCTCGTATGGACAGCTGGGTGCCCTATGTGACTGCTGTCGCCTCACTAAAAAACCGTCATTTAGAGACTTAGCCGTTCTCTGAAGATCTGATTTGCTTTCCCAATATTGCATAGATCCTTGCATTGAATGCTCTAGTGGGGTAGGTGCAGGCATTCGAGTGCTCTAGTAGGGGTAGACACCCCCTTTTATCCCTCAGTTTTACTGGATTGGGCTGGGCCTTGCCTCTCATGTTTAGCCCATTTGCCCATGACTCCATTCTAACCCAGTAGATATTTTTCGGTGTAAACAGTTGCCCCTTTAAACTTACTTAAGCCGTTTCGAGACCGGCTTCAGTCAAGTTTAAGACTTCTCGATTTGCTCAATATCATCTTTTGAATCTGTGGCAACTATTTAATTCTTTGGTGTGAACCCACATAAGCCGTTAATGATCGACTTTGGTCAAGCTAATGACTCCTTGGTAACTCCTTCTTACCTTGGAATCTGTGGAAAATCCTCTTTATATTCAAGTGGTGAATCAAGCCTCAGCAACGCCATCCTCAGCATTTCCTAGCATCCAGAAACTCTCTCCCTCCTTTCCATTTTATATCCTTGGTGATGATAGAGAAAAATCCAGTATGTCACTAGTAAACCTTTTGCATAATCCCTACAAAAATGGGAGAAGGCCCTCGAGGCTTGTTCCAATTCTCATATTGTTTCCATATCCTAACGCACCCACGTTACTAGTGATCGGATTGCTAATGGGGATACTACCATGTCCCGTCCTTGTCATAAGTTTGGAGTCTGTGCATAATCTCTTGGGATCCAGTGGAAACTCCTCCAGGACCCCATCACCGATCTCTCCCCTGGCCTCACCCCATTTTCCTTGATCTCGGGAAAATGGTACTTTTTCTCTAGTCTCCAATGACTGGGTGAAGTGAGGTTTTGGAACTTCGGTTTCTCCATTCTCTAGCTTCTGGGTCAAGTGGGGAGTAAACAGGCTCCCAAATCTTTGGTTGCCTTTCTTGGATAAAGAGGAAGCTCACGAAGAAGTTTTGTACTCGATGGATTTTAATGTAAAAGGTTTCCTTGGAAACTTCTACTCTAGGTTATAATTAGGGCTGAATGTTTACCAATGAATTTTCTTCTTTCTAGTTTATCTTCAGGTTGTATGAACAATTTCTATCCTATAATAAAGCAAGTTTATTTTTCTATCCTATTTGTTCAAACAAGATCTCCCAAAAATAATCTATCTGTCTTACTAACTCACTGACTCTCAATTAACATCCCTAATACACCATCGGGTTTAGAAAATATCCTATTTATCCTTTTAATTTAAACCAACCAACCGTTTCTAATCGGCTTTTCCAGCTTTAAGATGCCTTGAACTTCGTGATAGACGCCATTTTCTGGCGCACTTTAAACACGTTTCAATGTAAAACGGTTCCACTAATCGTTACTTTTGAGAGCACGACCGGGAACCTGCTTTTGACGGTTTTTGTATAAATTTGTCTTTATAACCGTGACTCCTGCACTAAATACCTTTCATCTCCAACCCATTCCTCTTTTCAGACTAGCCTCTGCAACCTTACTCTCGAATTTAACCCTCAAACTTTCTTGCCCTACTTCTTTATTCAACAATGGCCCCCAAAAGAGAACCCCAGTTCATTTCTGGCGAGAAACTGGCCGAGCATAAGCAGAAATGGGCACAAGCCCTTGAGGCCTGTCCCCCTAACACTTATACAGCCTCAACCCTACTTCCTCTCCACGGGGCTTACACCATTGGCCCCTGCTGGCTTTCGCCTCGCCCTCTAGCCGCCGATCGAATCAATATGAAGTCCTGGGTCTGCCCCTCACCATACATGCGCCACCTGGAGAAGACTTCCTAGAATCTGGTAGAGAGGGGGTACCCTTCACCTTTCGTCTATGAGGCTGAATCCGACAGGAAAAATATGGGTCTTACCTGGTCAGACTGGGTCGATCGTCTTCAGCCACGGTATGGTGAGCATTGGAAATCCAACATGATTTTTCATTTGATTGAGATGTCTAAGATTCCTCAAGAACCCAATCTCGCTTTGGTCTTTATTGCAGCTATGTTCTGGAACACCGCCACCAACATCTTTGACTTCAGGTGTGGCCCCATGTCCCCGACTGTCCTAGACATGGCCCAACTATTTAGGCTTAGGTCATCGGGAAGGGTAGTGGATGTTACCGGCGATTGGAGCAACTCCCTTATCCAATCCGCTCAGGCAAAAGAAGCAACCCGATTGCAGCTGCTGAGGGTGGATCCTGATGCCGACTTCGCCGAGCACCTTGCATTTGGCCACTACCCTGGATACTACAGTCACCTGTTTGCCCAAGATCCTGCTCGGGAACATGTATACTTTCTGGTGTATTTCCTGAGCAGGTTTCTCTTTCCAAATGCATCCAAGTGTGTCAAGGCGGAATGGTTCCCGCTGGCCTCGGCCCTTCATTCTTTCAATGATTTGGCTATGGGGATGTTCGTCCTGGCTCATATTTACCATATGATGCACAAGATGACCTGTCCCAAGCCATTATTTTTGAATTTCAATGGGCCTACTTAGATGCTACAGATATGGCTACAATGGTACTTTCCCCGGCTTAGGGCTCCTAATATCAGTTTCAGCAGTGACATCGTCCCTGCAATTCAACTGAAGTCCTCAGCCGCTATGAACTTCCCATCTGCCGCCTATCTGTATTATTTATGGGAATGCAAGACCCGGACCAGCGAGGAATGAGGGCTTTCTGCCACCAGGACGTATCCTTGGTTTGCAGAGAGGTCTTTCTCTGAAGGGTTGTGAAGCGACTCAACCTTCGCCAAGCATTTCTTCAGTTGCATCCTTCCTCGGGATCTCTCCTGGGGCGTGGGTCGTGCATCCCGACATACCCACGGGGTTGAAGTATACCACCCCAACTTTCTTTGCCGCCAATTTGGTCTCCTTCAGACCCTCCCCGAGCCCCTTTATCGTAGCCTGAATGGGGCTACATCATTCCGGGTTAAAAAGCCTTCGGATGTACAGATGGTTGAGGCAAGGAAGAGTCTGTTTGTGGTGCAGAAGGCCTGGACCAAACCCGACACATTCAATGTCCAGTGCACCCAAGAATTTGATGCTTGGTGGGAAGCACAGTTTTTAGAGAGATTTCCAGAAGATCCTATCCAAGCAAATGCCAGACTCTTCAGGCAGTTTGATATTGGGAGCAATATGAGCTCCCAACTCCATCAGACCTTTGCACGGGAACTGGCCATTAAGAACAAGAAGGCTCTGATTGGTAAGCCCCATGTTCCTTGTTATCGGGTTACCTTTTCATTATCCCGTTATCGGGATAGCTCTTTATTACCTTCTGACCCTTATTGTGTCTGTATCGCAGTTGGCGTGGAACCTTATGATAGCAACGACATTGGAAATCTCCTCGGAGATGATGATGAGAAGGAGGTTCAGCAGCCTGTCCTGTCTCCTGTTGGTCCATCCCGCCCATCTAGGAAGGGCAAAGAGAAGGTTGGTGAAACCAGGACCAAAAGCAGGGAAGATCGGCCCTCGGCTCCAATCTTTCATTCTCCACAAAAGGAATCCGAGGAGCCGTTTTCGGCTCCTGCTCCAGTGTCTCTGGCTGTTGAGATTCCTGCAACTGCAGCCACTCCTCTCTCCCGTAAGTCTTCTTTCTCCCCAAAAACCATTTTTGGTTTTTCTTGGTAGTTTGACCATTATTCATGATGATTGGTTCTTTTGTCCCTTCAGATAGGCCCCTGAAAAGAAGAAGACGATCCATTGGGAAGAAGATGAAGTAGGAGAAGAATGCCCTGATCTCAGGGATCCATCTCCTCAGGTAACTTATATAATCTTTTTGAAGGGCCTGTTGAATCTGGTCCCAGAGACCACTGAACCTGTTGATTCGATCTTGCTCTCTGCTCCTTCCTCACCAGAAGGACCATCAGTTCCTATGGAGGAGGAGCACGACCCTTCTCTAGGTTCGGGGGCCTCTCGTGGTGGTGAACAAGTTGTTCCACCACTCAGGCCAGTGGAGCAATCCAACACTCAGGTCATTTCTACCAGTAGTGGTAGGGATGATCAAGTCTCTCAAGAGCCCGGCTCGATCGAAGAGGTAAAAAGATGTTTCTCATTAAATAACACCTCCCTGCTCCTTATCGTGTAAAGTCTGTCGTGGCTCTAACTTATGTTTAATTATGCTGCCAGGTTGAGCCTTCTTCTCCAACTGCAACGGTGGCGGCCTCTGTGCTGACCTCCTTTGCCGAAACTCAACCCGTTGAGGTTGCAGGGCCATCAGTGGCCGTTCCTCAAGAAGCCCCTTCTTCTGGGTCTAGACCTTCAATCCTTCTTCAGCTAGCCAGGCTAAAAAGGCTGAGCAGTGGGCCTCCACCCAAGACTCCTCAAAGAGATATTGAAGATGCCAAGAACATAGTGAAGTCTTGGGTCGGCCAAAACTTTGATCTGGATGCAGTGGCAGAGCCAGCCCATCAAATGCAAGATGTCATTAATCTGTTGGCACAAGTCGGTTTGCTTCCCAAATATGATCATAGTTCCTTCCTTTCTTGCTTGACCATAATTGGTCAAGCACATTGAGATTTTGAAGAAGCAACTACCAAGGCAAGGGAAGCTCATGCCTTTATTAGTTCTCACTCCGAGAGGTCTTCCCAGCTTCAATCCTCGGTGGAAGAATGCTCTATGATCGGTGATGAGCTGGCCACTGTATCAGATAGGCTTGAGGCTCTGCTGGCCGAAGTCAATTTCTTGAGGACCCAACAATCGAATTTGGAGGAACGTTTGAGGGTCAAACTTGAAGATGTATCTCTTCTTCAAGCTCAAATTCAAGAGATGACTGCTCAGCTGAAGGAGAAAGGAAGTGAAGCCAACAGACCAAGGCTACTGGAGGCTAGGGTTAGAGCAGAGTTCGAGCAATGTAAACTTTTAGCTCGCTCTCTAGATTTTGGCTTTCCTTCTTTATAGCTTGTTTGTAGGTAGTAAGAACAACTCTTGTTTTATAATAAAATAAGTTTATTTTCTTATCTGACATCGTTCAAACGAAGCCATTACAAACTTACTAATCCGATGATTTCAAATAGATATCTCTAACATCGCAGAGAGTTGGAAAATATTTTTTCAAAAACTTCCCATTTATGGAATGTTGTTGCTGAACTCTTTCCATCGATCTTAACTTATATGCCCCCTTCCCGATTACCTGATCTATTAAAAATGGTCATTCCCAAGTTGGACTCTACTTTCCGAATCCTCCGACTTGAGTTCCAAATGGAAGGATAGCCTTCCATACTAACTCATCGGGTTGGAAAGCTTTCCCTTTAACCTTTTTGTTATATGCCCTAGCCACCGATTGCTTGCCTGCCAGAATTTTATTCAAGGCTCCGAGCCGGACCTCATCCACATTTTCTACCTTTTGGCACATGGCTTGTAAATACTCATCTGAGTGTAAACCATATTGGTTCTGGATTCTCAGAGACATTACATTAATTTCCATGGGTAACACTGCATCTTGGCCGTAAGTTAGAGCAAATGGTGTGGTCCCTGTACCAGACCTTTTAGAGGTCCGATAGGCCCACAAAGTGTCCCCTAACTTCTCATGCCATTTCCTTGGATTATCATCAGTCATCTTCTTGATGATGTTCACCAAGACCTTATTACTTGCTTCAGCTTGTCCATTGGACTGTGGATAGTAAGGACTTGACTGTATTAGCTTGATCTTGAATTCTTCTGCAAACTCCATCGTTTCTCTAGATATAAAAGATGGTCCCCTATCAGTTACGATAGTTTCTGGTATCCCATATCTGTGCAAAATCTTGCTTCTTATGAACTTGATGACCTCTACAGAAGTAATTTTCTTGACAGCCACAGCTTCCACCCATTTGGTGAAGTAATCAGTAGCTACTATGATGAATGTATGTCCCTTGGAGGAGGGAGGACAAATCTGTCCGATGAAATCCATCGCCCATCCCCTAAAAGGCCATGGCCTGACCACAAGGTTCATCGGGATAGCCGGAACATGCTGAAGAGGGCCATGTTTCTGGCACTCTTCACATCCTTTGGCATACTCTTGGCAATCTTTTTCCATTTTTGGCCAAAAATAGCCATATCTTCGTATTAGCCAACGCATTTTAATCCCAGCTTGATGAGCGCCACAGACTTCTTCATGAACCTCAGCCATTATCCTCATGGATTCAATAGTTCCCAAGCATCTTAGCAAAAACTCATCCGCTGTTTTTCTGACTAGATCTTTATCCCATATTGAATAATTTGACGCTTGAGTCTTTAGCTTCCTTTCTGTCTGTATTGATGGATTGTTGAGATAGTTTATTATTGGAACCTTCCAGTTTTCAACTTCTGGTTGTATTTGCATAACATCCATCTCAAATTATCTATCAAATACCAAGGGAAGTGATCTTGTTTGGACTTTAACCCATTCATTAGTTTGACCAAACTGAACCTGTACTCCAGATGCGATTTGGGCCATATCATTGGCAGCCAAATTTTCCTCTCGGGGAATGTGTTCTGCAGTAATGCAGTCTTCCCAGGTCTCCACTAAGTATCTGACAGCACACATATAACTAGCCATCCCCAAGTTTTTGCACTTGTATTTCCCTGTGAGTTGGTTGATGACTAGCTCAGAATCAGAATCACCAAAGATGTCCACACTTGGTGCCCCTAGCTCCATTAATATTTCCAACCCGATGATGAGTGCTTCATATTCGACTCGGTTGTTAGTCAGGCCATCAAAGTCCAAATGGAATGAGAAATGATAATGATCGCCTTTGGGACTAACCAATATTATCCCTGCACCCGAGGCTCGGCTTGTGCATGAACCATCAAAGAACAGTTGCCAAGGAGTGAGTTATAAACTAGCAATGTTCTTGGCAATTTCGAAAGAAACATCCCTTTCTTTTCTGATTAGCAGACTGGATACTGCTGATTCCGATATCTTAGGAGGTTGTTCTTTCAATACTGTCGAATTGCTTGGATGTGACGCCAAAAAGTCTGCAATGGCTTGCCCTTTAATAGCCTTCTGAGGCACATATTAGAAGCATAATTCTGACAGAGCTAACATCCATTTTCCAATCTGACCAGCCATCATTGGCTTGGATAACATGTATTTGACCACATCTGTATTAGCAATTATGTGAACTGTGTATGGCAACATGTAATGCCTGAGTTTAACCACTTTAAAATATAAAGCTAAGCATAGCTTCTCTATCGGGGTATACCTTGTTTCTACATCAGTCAAACTCCTACTTAGGTAATAGACCGCCTGCTCCTTTCCCTTCTCATTGTCTTGGGCTAGGAGACTGCCTATTGATTCCTCCGAAACTGATATATACAGCTTAAGGGGTTTTCCTTTCTTTGGTGGCATCAACACAGGCGGTTTAGCCATATACTGCTTTATCTCCTCAAAAGCTTTCTGGTGACTGACTCTCCATTCAAACTTTTCTATTTCTTTCAGCTTTAGCAGTGGGGATAGAGGTTTAAGTTTTCCTGCCAGATTGGCTATGAACCTCCTCAAGAAATTGATCTTTCCTAGTAACATTTGAAGTTCTTTATTATTTCTTGGTGAGGGTGCGTCTATGATTGCTTTGGCCTTATTTTTGTCTACCTCTATACCTCTTTGATGAACTAAGAATCCTAAGAAATTTCCTGCCCTTACCCCAAAGGCACATTTCTTCGGGTTCATTTTTAATTTATGCAGCCTCATCCTCCCTAGCACTTGTCTCAAGTCTACCAGGTGGTCTATATTGGTTTTGGATTTAACTACTACATCATCGATATAGACTTCTAAGTTGTGACCGATAAGGTCGTGGAAGATGGCATTCATGGCCCTTTGATACGTAGCCCTTGCGTTTTTCAAACCGAAGGGCATGACTACATATTCAAAGGCCCCAACATGACCAGGACATCTTAATGCTGTTTTATGAATATCTGCTTCAGCCATTCTGATTTGATTATAACCAGCATTTCCATTCATGAAGGATAGAATTTTATGGCTGGCTGCAGCATCAATAGACATATTTGACATAGGCATTAGATAGAAATCCTTGGGAGTAGCATCATTAATATTTCTGTAATCAATACAAACTCTTATTGCCTTAGTCAAAACTTTTATTACAAGTACAATATTAGCCAGTCATTCTACATATTTGGTCGGTCTAATGAACCCTGCCTTCAGAAGTTTTTTTATCTCTTCCTGCACTTTCTCTTCAATCTCCTTGGACATTCTCTTGGCTGCTTATTGAACTGGCTTGTATCCTTCCTTGATTGGCATTCTATGTTCTACCAAGGTTGAATCCAACCCTGGCATCTCATCATAATGCCATGCAAAGCAGTCCTTGAATTCTGTCAGCAGCTTGATCAACTCAACCCGATAGTCACATGACAACAGGCCACTAATCCTTATTGGCCTTGGATCACCTTCGGTGCCTAGCTCAATGGTTTCCAAGGGATCCTGGACCTCTGGCATTGGTTTATCCGGCTCACTTGAAACAAACTCTGGCACCTCGAAGCTTGGCTCGAACTCATTTGGCCAATTTAGATCATATGTATATTCTGTTGTCTGTGCCATTGTATCAATAGTTGATATGTCCAAGGCTTGAATGGTATCTTCTTTGGTTCCCGAGGTACTAGCATGATTTTCACCCATCTCCCTAGCTGAAATCTCTTTTAATGCCCTCCTTTCTTTTTCGTACTCCCCTAGCATTTGGATCAGTGATCGGATTGCCATCACTCGATCCTTTCTCTTGTCTGTTGTACTCATCATAAGGCTTGTAGGCTCGAGATTAGGAATGGTCGGTCCCATTCCTCCTAGGTCATCGATGTACCTTCTGTTAGGAGCTTTCGGGCCGTCACCTGTGTAGGGCGACCGTCTTCATCAGCTCCTATACATCAGAATGTCCCCACATATGGGTTGTAGAAGTTCGCCTCTGATATACTGGCTGCTGGAAAGACAGGCCGTGGATCGGCCTGTACCAGCTCCCAGAACCCTTCTGACTCTTCTGAAGGCTCTTCATGATATATGGCTATCTATTGATGGAGAGTAGAGGGTATGCATAGAGACTGGTGTATCCAATCCCTTCCCAGTAAGGCACTGTATACTGAGGTGCTTTCCACCACGAAGAATACCATCATGATTTTCTTCGATCCCAAGTCTACTTCCAAAGGTACAACACCATAGGTTCTGGTGATGTCC
This sequence comes from Gillenia trifoliata, assembly GCA_018257905.1. NCBI lineage: Eukaryota > Viridiplantae > Streptophyta > Magnoliopsida > Rosales > Rosaceae > Gillenia > Gillenia trifoliata. The sequence continues at coordinate 24,559,759 of CM031086.1, forward strand.
CAAGAGAAGTTGGATACGGAGCTTTCTGTCGGCATTAAATCTGCCTGGGATAGATTTAATTTCCTCAGTATCTTGATTGGCAAAACATTCACCGATGCTCCTCCGTCTATCATGACCCTTGGAAAGGGTATTCCTTCTAGACAAGCAGTCATGTAGATATGCCTCATATGCGCAGCCATTTTTTGGTTTGGCCTTGCAAATATCATCCTATTATCATGTATCTTCCAGGACTTGTTTATTGCCTATTCCAAAGATTGATATTCAATTCTCACATCTTCTTGTTGGCTTTTAGAGATAGTGATCAAGGATATAGAAGGATTACCTGTAAAGTAATCTCTTTCTAGAACCATTCCCTGGTCGGGTTCGGCATGAAAAAAGGATGGCAATACGTAAACCATGTTGATATCAAAATTAGACTTTTCAACATTAGCTTCAAGCTCGAGTTCCTCCTTCCGATTTGCTCGACCAGTCTCGGTGTCGGCAATCAACTTTTTCAGCCAAGATTTTGATTCTTCATCCTCAATTGCCTCTACCAAAACTTCCTTACTGGCTTGGGTAGGTGCCAATACATCTGGTTCTAGCAACATCATGTATGGCTCAGAGCCATAATCCACCAGTTGTTCATTTTCAGCGGCAATTCTGTCTGTCACTTCCACCGTTCCGAACTGGATATCCACCTCTATTGCCCCTGGTCGAGAAGCCTCCCTAGTTTCGATTGCTACTGCCCCCTTCACGATCGGGTTGATATGTAGACTATCACTTGGTCCCCTATGTTTGATCGGGTTGGCCTTCTGCCCCTTGACAGGGATATAAGCCTGGGTGATTCGGTTTTTTCGGCTAGTGCTCGGGTTATCAGCAGCCTTGTTAGTAGATGGTTCGTTCATGTCAGTTTGTGTCCGCATGAACGCTCCATATTTTCTCTGTATCTTCCTCTTGGCCGTTCTGAACAACTCCTCTTTAGCTCGTCCATTCTTTCCAGCCCGATACCATTTCCCGTCTACCTCCAGCAGTTTTTCTATTTTGTTTGGGGTAGGGGCCTTCACGGCTTCCTTGGGAATCCTGACTTTCAACGCTCCCTCTATGAAGGTCAGCCTTTCCTTCATCGGCTTGGGAGCCCATTGCCTGGTCTCCGAAGCTGCCAGCTGTCTTCTCGATGGTTGGGGAGTTTGATTATAAGCTCTCCTCTTAATACCCCCAATCCGATCGAATATGTTGCTTCGTGGTGGTGGCTCTCTGGGGCTATGAGGACTATAATTTCTGGCTGGACTTCTCATAGCCTTGAGTCGTAGCTCGTCTTTTTTCCTAACCAAGTCCCGGTCAATGACATCCCCTGTAGTTGGGATTTGGAGCTCACATTCCCACTTGCATTTGCTGCACAGTACGATCCCATCTTTGATGTACGCCTTCGGTTGATCGGGTTGAGATTCAATTCTCACATCCCGACTAGCGCTTACAGGACCCTTCCCCCTGTTAAGGTCCAAGGTTTCCTTCCTTTGGCCATGTCTTGGCTAGTTCAAGTTCACCATGTTCAATGAGACTTCTGGGAAAGGCTTTGTGTCCACCATCATGTTGGTTTGAGGCTTCTCCAAGACCAACTTCCCCTTGTTTATCATCTCCTGGATCCAATCTCTGAACGCCACACAGTTGACGGTATTGTGATTCCAGGAGCAGTGGGGTTTGCAATACTTCTTCCCCTTAAGTTCCTCAAACTTGGGCGTCCTTTTTGAGGGGTCTAACCTGATACACCTGTTCTTTACTAACTCATCGAAGAGCTTCGATGTTTTAGTGATATCAAATGTGTAACTTTGGAACTTAGGGGTCTTGTTGGGGACATAACCTCCTGCTTCCATGGCGGCTCTCTGGTATTTTACTGGCTTCACCAACCCTTTAATCATCGTCGGGGAGGTTGGTGGCAGCATCTCGACCACAGAAATCTCTAGATCTTCAAACACGTCACTGTTGTCATCGGGTTGCTCGATGAACTCGAAGTCTAAATGAATGACTGCCTGCTTGGATTTGAAGTAGGGCACCTTTGAAGAGTGCTGATGTTGAGACGCTTCTGCTAGTAGCCTTTCGTAATTGGCGGTGGCCATCACGATCTCCTGGAGGTCTTTAAATTTGGCATCCCCGAACTTTTTTCGCAAAGAGATCTTCAGAGCCCTTTGAGCTATAACCACTGACTGGTCATTACTCATAGGGAACTTGCATTTTATCTTTGTTCTTTTGAACCTCATTATGAAGTCCTCAGTTGTTTCATGCTCAAATTGCTTCACTTCCACCAAATCGTTGATGGTTACCTTAAGTTCTAATATGTAGAACTGATCATGAAAGGCCGCCTCCATCTGCTCCCAGGATCTTATGGAGTTTGGGGCCAGATGAGAATACCAGTGAGAAGCCATCCCCATCAGAGAGTTGTCGAACAGTCTGAGTTTGTAGTTGGGGTTGTCCTCAAATGCTACGCACTGGTTGGAATACTTCCTAATGTGCTCCAAGGAAGACACCGATGAATCTTCCCCATTGAAAGTGGGGAAGTTAGGAACCTTAAAGTTCATCGGGAAGGGGTTTATTTCATCAATGTAGGCCGGATAAGGTTTTTGATATACCGGCCTTTGATTAACCGCCACTTCTGGTCTCGCGCCTTGGAGAACTAGCCGTCTCAGTTTGGCTATCTCATTTCTCAATCCGATGTTATCACCATCTTCTGGTAATAGTATCAGATCGGGATCCTCTGAAGAACAATAGAGGGCCCCTTGACTTCCGTCTGAGCTTTGTTCCGCGTCAGGGCTTCTCCATGCATTGGGATTGAAACCTCCCCTTCCAGCCATACATGGCTTATGGGGCTGTGCTCTCCCCCATCCTTCCCTTGGTTTGAATGCAGGTCTTCCTCTCTGAGCAAATCCTCCAGGAAATTTCTCAGGTTCTGTCTTCTTGGGGACATATTTCTCTAGCTTTCCCTTCGGAACACTAGTGGTCGCCCCGTCTGTAGGGTTGAGGAACAAGCTCTCTCCCGCCACCAGGGAAGTGTTTGGCATTTCCAGTCTCTCTTCCGATGAGAGATCATGCATCATCGGGTTAGGGGTGACAAATCCCTTGCTTCCTTCCTCCATCCTGCCTTTGAGAGGAGGATTTTCCATCGAAAGGACGAATGGTTTAAACTGCTCTATTCCACCCATGTTCAGTACAGGTTTCTCAGATGATCCTTTAAAACCGGATAACTGGTTGGAAAGGAAGGAGAACCCTTGATCTAGCTTGTGCTGGACATTGTTGAAAGAAGTGCACAGGTTTCTGATGTCTGTCCTGTTGTCCAGAGCTATTCTCTCCATGGATTTCATCATTTGAATGATAGTGGACTGCAGTTCCTCACTTCTGTCCTTCAGCGTTTGGCTGGAGGCCTGGGTCTCAGGTGAAGTTCGACCCATATCAGTAGGAGGAGATGCAGAATCTTTCCTTGTCATTGTAAGAAGCTGTGTTTGGAAGAGTTTGCTTCTTCTTCTCTCTTTTCTATGCTTGGGCATAAACAGTATAAAAGAGATATCCCACCGGGCGTGCCAAAAATATGTTTGCGAGCCTTTCGCAGGGGGCAGGCTAGGAGCATACGGGTCGCCCCTTCCGCTGGTCCGAGCCTTTCTATTGGCGTTTCTGCTCCAACAAGCTTCACTCCTATCCTTTCGGAGGGATGTTCGTGAGACCTTCTGTTGTGTGGTTATTGTCAGGCGTGCCACTATTGGCTTCTGCCAATAGAAAGATGTAATATGTATTAAGTACTTGGGCCACAAGTAATATAACTTCCGTTCATCGGATTGGGCAACTTAATTAAATAAGTGCAGTTAGGTTTTTTTTATTGCCTTGCTTGTTAAGGACTTTATTATCTCTCGATGTTTATACCAGAGATTGCTTGAGATAGGATTTTGTTATAAACTGGTTATAACAAAAATGCCCCACGCTCGCGCATACATAAAGGTAAAGACGATAATTAAAGACGGAATGTAAAGGCTGTAATTGAAGTGCTTGAAAGTAAAAACTTGTAAGTAAAGAGCGATAAGTAAGAGCTGATAACAAAAGACTTTAAGTAAAAAGATCAATGTTATTACATTTTAAGCTCATCACAGACTGAACAAACGTCCATCGGGTTGATTTTTGTTCCATCGGGATAGTTTTCTATTCTATTGGGATGTTTTTAAGGCTAGTTCCTTAAGGGAGATGATCAAAGACTCTCTGGCCTACGATTCTCAATCGATACTATCATCGGTTTGGCTGGATAGCAGAGCTAAATTCACTACTCCTCGGGGGAGTTAGGATATATGATCTTAGGTTGCCGGTCTTTGGTTTCTCGAAATCGCTGGCTACACAAGTAGTGCGAATGAGAAAACTGCAGATATAAACGAAGTCTGTATCTGGGAAAGGCTTTGAGGGGTTTCCTCAGAGGTTTCTTTCTGAACTAGAGAGTTTTGTTTTTAGTTGGTTTGAGTGTCATTCTTTCTGAATCCTCCCCTCATTTATATAGACTAGCAGGGAGCCTATGTCATCGCCGTTACTTCTCTTTGTCTTTAAAGACTTAGTGAGGAATGGCTTAATCTAGAAAGCACAGGTAACGCCTCTGATCAGCCTACTCCCACTGAGAAATGGTTCTTTATTCGTAGTCTGGTTCCCTCCAATTTGCCCAGTGCTTTACATTAAATGCTGTTCAGACTTCTTTCCGTTTCGTTTACTAGCCTGGGTTGGGCCTTTCTTTCTTAGGCCCAACCCATTGCTAAATTTTAAGTCATGGCCCAAAGCTCATATGGACAGCTGGGTGCCCTATGTGATTGCTGTCGCCTCACTCAAAAACCTTCATTTAGAGACTTAGCCGTTCTTTGAAGATCTGATTTGCTTTCCCAATATTGCAGAGATCCTTCCATTGAATGCTCTAGTGGGGTAGATGCAGGCATTCAAGTGCTCTAGTGGGGGTAGACACTCCCTTTTATCCCTTAGTCTTACTGGATTGGGCTGGGCCTTGCCTCTCATATTTAGCCCATTTGCCCATGACTCCATTTTAACCCAGTAGATATTTTCGGTGTAAACACTTACAAATGAAGAATTATGCTTTGGTTAGCCAAAAACATGTTTAATAGTACACGTTTTAACTTTATTGGTAAATTTCCAAAAAATATATTTTTCAACAAGGACGTATTTATAAGAAGGGTGGAGATATTCACACACTCTGTTAATTTTTGTCATTTGATCATTTTCAATTCATTCAATTCGACAGTCGAAGTAAGAGGTGGGTAAAAGGTAAAAAAGAGTATGTGGATAGCACCACCAAAAACTAGAGATTCCGAGTTTGAATTCTCCTGATTAATTTTGTTTGTATCAAAAGAAAAAAAATTAATTAAACAAGTAAACCTAATTTTACCTCCGCGTAAAAGAAAACTTAGATAATAAGACACAATCCGGCTAATGTATTACCGTAATACTTTCCTATTTATCAACCACTTACTACATGTTACCATAAGAACAGTCGCTTAAAAGGTCGGGTAAAATCCAGACCCGCATGACCCGGCGACTATCCACAACCACAGCAAGAAGACGAGTAAAGCGCACTAGAGAACATTTTTAACACGTAATTATTATTATTTTTTTCCTCCTCCTCGAAATATTTTATTTTTTAATATTTTAGCTCTCGAAGTGGCCTGGATGAGATCTCTGCGTCTCGTTTATATTTCTCACTCGAAAAAAAAATCCATTTTATAAAATCCCCCTTAAAAAAAACAGACCTCCGTTCTAACCCCCTTTCTCCTCAGATCTCTCTCCCTTTCTTCGCTTTTGCGGGTCCAAGGGTTTCGCTGCTGCTCTAGATCTCTCCCAGCGATTCGAATCCCTCTCCGGGTTCGAAACGCTCTCTCCTCTCTCTACATCTCTCTCTCTCTCCCTCCGCCGTGGACTCACACTTCAAGGCTGCATCGCATCCGTAGATCCAAGCCGCCGATTCCGAGCCGTCGATCTGCGCAGCAGCTATGGCGGCCGCGAACGCTCCGATCACCATGAAGGAGGCCCTAACGGTCAGTTTTCACTTCCGATTCGAATGCTACTTAAGCTCAATTGATATTTACACTTGCTTTTTAGCTGAATTAGTTGCTTTTTTGGTCAATTACTTCGCTCGATTTGTGAATTTTACTATGTTTTTGCTATTTAGTTTTGTGTCAAGCTTCTGATAGATCTGAAAGTTTTTGGAATTTTCGGTTTCTGATCAGATCTGAGAGTTGTGTAACTAGGAACTACTGAGTTTAGCAACTGTGATTTTGAACACGATTAACTGTTCACTGAGAGGTTTTGACTAGAGAAATTAAGTGATTGATGAGTTTGTATGATCTGATCTGATTGCAGCTTCCGAGCGTTGGGATTAATCCACAATTCATAACGTTTACACATGTTACTATGGAATCCGATAAGTACATATGCGTTCGGGAAACTTCGCCTCAGAACAGTATTGTTATCATCGATATGAGTATGCCGATGCAACCTTTGAGGAGGCCTATCACTGCGGACTCTGCGCTTATGAATCCAAATTCCAAAATCCTTGCCTTGAAAGGTAGTTCTTAACTACTTGTTCGCATTGCTGGAATCGTTTTTTGTGCATGTACGTGTTGTCACTTTTGAAAGATGCTCTTGTTTAGCATCCTGTTCTTGATCTTAACGTATCATGCGTGTGTGTTGTGTTAAGCATGCTGCTATTGCACCAACTTTTTGAACCTCAATTTACTTAATTTGTATGCAGCAAGTTTCGTCATAGACTAATAGATTCACAATTCATCTTGCTAATATGTTTGCAAAATGTAGTTAGTTGAATCAGCGGTTGCTATCATATACAATCTAAGTTATTAACTTTATTTACCTGCTGGATCTTACTTACCAGCCCATTACGATGCTTTATGAACGTCTATTTATTTAATTCTGATTGATCATGTGTTGTCACATCCCCTTGAAGCTGGAGTCCAAGGTACTACTCAGGATCACCTTCAAATATTTAACATCGAGATGAAAGCAAAACTGAAATCACATCTTATGCCTGAGCAGGTACCCACATCATTTGTTTACTAATTAGTATTTTTTCGACATCTCTTAAATATTGCATTAGAATATGTGGTTTCTCGTTCTTTTCTGTGAGGTTTTAAACAATCTAGCTTACCTATCCCCATTGGTTCTTTTGTAGATTGTTTTCTGGAAGTGGATAACCCCAAAGATGTTGGGTTTAGTCACTCAGACTACAGTATATCACTGGTCAATTGAAGGTAACACAATCATACTTCTTCAGGTTTTTGTTATATGGAAACATTACAACTTGCTTGTTTTGTTAAACTTTTGGTCTTTTTTTGTAGGTGAATCTGAACCTGTAAAGGTGTTTGAGCGAACAGCTAATCTGGCTAACAATCAGATTATAAATTACCGCTGTGATCCTTCTGAGAAGTGGTTGGTTTTGATTGGAATTGCTCCTGGTGCACCAGAGGTATGTTATTATGTCTATTTATGTCTGTCTAGCATTATTTCTTGTGTTCACCAGTATTCTTTTTCTCAGCTGAGGAAAATTTTTAGAAATTGAAAAACTGTTTGGGTCTTTTGCTGCTTTGTTTGAGTTCCCATAAATGAATTCCATTTTATTGAATCTTTGCTCATTGAGTGTTTGCGGCCAGCCCTCTAATTGTCAGTCTTTATTTATATTCAAATTTGTACTTATATTCGTGATACATTCAATCTATCCTCATAAACTATTGTGGGAACTATATTTACCATTGATTGTAATTTGGTATTGTGAAACAACTCTGCTGCTGTACTAGTTTTGTTTTCCTTCTCTTTTTTGTTTATAAAGTTCACAATTTGTCAAAAGATACAACCTCTATCTTTTATAGCCACTTCTTTGCTGTACTGCGTCTCATTGTTAATCTTGTTTTTCTAGAGGCCACAATTGGTGAAAGGAAATTTGCAACTCTTCTCCGTGGATCAGCAGCGCAGTCAAGCTCTTGAAGCACATGCTGCATCATTTGCCCAATACAAGGTATGCAAATTTCATTGTCTCATTCTCCTACTATTTATTATTTCCTGCACCCTCTGACTATACACAATCTGTTAATACACAAATATGTATGCATCTTTGAATATTGTTGACCTGGTTTGTTCATTTTGCACAGGTTCCAGGGAATGAGAATCCTTCAACTCTTATTTCTTTTGCCACTAAGACCCTCAATGCTGGACAGATTACATCAAAGTTACATGTTATTGAGCTCGGTGCCCAGCCAGGTTGATATTAGAATTATATTAAAGTTGCATGTACATGAAATGAACTGGACTGCCCGGTTCTGTTTAGACACGATTTTTTCGTTCCTTTACACAAAATCTCTATTAAATATGTAAATACTGATTATGTTTTCATGGATAGGGTACTTCTTTTATAATTAAAATCAATTAATTATGGAGATGTTGGTTATATTTGCTGGGAATATAAATTGGAATAAGTTTAATATGCTCATAAAATAGATTACGAACTTGTATAGATTAAATTTTAAGTAATATTGACTTACTAAGTTTGTACACAGATGACACTTCTACTTTAAAATCAAATTTTGGGAAGATATCGAAAATATATTGTTTTTATCTATTTTATTTTGGTGATTTTCAAGTTAATGGAAGTAATTGTGAGTTTGAATCATTTTGCAGGGAAGCCATCTTTTACGAAGAAACAAGCAGATCTTTTCTTTCCTCCAGATTTTGCTGATGATTTCCCAGTCGCCATGCAGGTACCGAATTACGCCAATGTTTTTGTCTAATCGTGTAATATACTGTCATATGTTAATATTGAATTTGTTTATTTGGCAGATGTCTCACAAGTACAGCTTGATTTATGTAATTACAAAGCTTGGGCTACTATTTGTGTATGATTTAGAGACAGCTAGTGCAGTTTACAGAAATAGAATTAGTCCGGATCCAATTTTCTTGACAACGGAGGCTTCATCTGTTGGAGGGTTTTATGCGGTTAATAGGCGAGGCCAGGTGTTGTTGGCTACAATTAATGAACAAACAATTGTCCCTTTTGTCAGCGGCCAGGTATGTTTGAAAGTTTTTTGCTTATTTCTTGGTATGGTATTGAAAGTAGCAAGTTGTTTTTAAAAATGTTGTCTTGTTTTCATTTGCAGCTAAACAATTTGGAGCTTGCTGTCAATCTGGCTAAAAGAGGAAATCTTCCAGGTGCCGAGAATCTGGTAAGATATTTTTTTGTAATTCAATCTTATGCTTGAGTAGTAAAGTATGCATATTTCAACTGTATGGAATTAAGTTATTGATCAACGGACTGTTTGATTGCATTTCTTGATAAGAAGCAAAGTGGTTGCTTTTATTGTGTCCAATTTGAAGTTGTTGTGACAAGGAAGTTTTTTAAACTTGAAGCTCACTGAAGGTGTGCTTGTTAAGGATCCATATAGTGTAAAGCGATGACATTTTATCCATTATCTTTTTATTTTTATTAACCTTTGAACAAGTTAATAACGCTCTGAGACAAGAGAGGTGAGGTGAGAGAAGGCCTTAATCTATGTGGTGGTCAACAATTATTGTTGATTGTTGGCTGAGCTGCACTTGGCTATCTCGTGTGTTATGCCATGATTTGATAAGGTATAATTCTCTCTACTTTAATTTCTGATGTGCCTACATGAATTTTACAGGTTGTCCAGCGTTTCCAAGAACTGTTTGCCCAAACGAAGTACAAAGAAGCTGCTGAGCTTGCTGCGGAGTCCCCACAAGGAATTCTCCGCACACCTGATACTGTTGCTAAATTTCAGGTTTCCATTTTGCTTCTGTATTTGTACATGTTTCTTTCTTTGGGCAGTATTTCTGTCTCTTCACATGATTTTGTCCTGGATGTGTTTCACATGTATCTAATATTGTTGTTTTCAGTTCTATTTGTATCAAGCTTTTGGTATGAAGTTTGATGTGTTCTAGTAGTTCCTGTTCTTTGGGTGTTTGATATGTCTTTTAATCGCTTGATTGCAGTGTTCTCTAATTGGCTAGATCTGATACGTTATATGTATAACATTTTTCTAGTTGTAGAACATCTATGAGCAATGTTATTGATGCTTTTTAGAGGTTAGGAGAATTAAATGAATTCAAGTGGCTGCATGTGTCAAAACCAGTGAGATATGAATGTATACTAAATGGTAATCTGGTGGACTAAACTGAGATACAGTATACTTGGTAAAAAGACATTTTGGGCTGATAGGTTTAGACTGTATGTTCATTTGTTTGAGAGGGTGAAAGTTACGATTCTTGCGGTTTGCTTATGATTTTTGTTCTCTGATGTGTTGCAGAGTGTTCCTGTCCAAGCTGGGCAAACACCACCTTTGTTGCAGTACTTTGGGACACTCTTGACAAGAGGGAAGCTCAATGCATTTGAGTCATTGGAATTGTCACGTCTTGTGGTGAACCAGAACAAGAAGAACCTGTTAGAGAACTGGTTGGCCGAGGACAAACTCGAATGCAGTGAGGAACTGGGAGATCTTGTGAAGGTTGGCTTTGCGATTTGAATTTCAATGCCTATTTTTCAGTTATTTACATTTTTGGTGTTAATCTCCTTATATTTTTTCTTGTAGACTGTGGATAATGATTTGGCTTTGAAAATATATATTAAAGCCAGAGCAACTCCCAAAGTTGTTGCAGCTTTTGCTGAGCGAAGGGAATTTGACAAAATACTGATTTACTCAAAGCAGGTGAGGAAATGTTCTATATGTAGTAACTGGTTTCCAAATGTTTGTTTTTGTATTTGTTTAATGGTTGTGTGGTGTCTGAGCATTGCCATTGTCTTTGTTGCTTTAGGTTGGCTACACACCTGACTATCTGTTCCTTTTGCAAACAATTCTTCGAGCAGATCCTCAGGTATTCATATAAAACTCAGAAAGCTTATATTTTCTGTTTAGTTCTTTAAAGTTGAAAGAATAACTAGATCTCACTTTGATCCTTGTTCCATGAATGTCTCATCGAAAACAAAAATCCTTCCATTTGTATTTTTTCAGTTAATACCCCCAGCAGTTTGATGTAGTGTGTACATTTGGCTTGCAATTGTAACAGATGAACTTGAATTTCTTGTAAGAAGTTGTATAAAATTCAAAGTAAACCAGGTTATAATGTGGTTTTGAATGTAGGGTGCTGTTAATTTTGCATTAATGATGTCTCAAATGGAAGGTGGTTGTCCAGTTGATTACAACACCATAACGGATCTCTTCCTTCAGGTGTGTTTACTTGCATTAGTACTAAAGTTTTACATTCTGCTATGCTCATGTTGGCAATTATAGATATACATATACACATAATTATTAAGAGACTAACAAGCTTCTTGTTTTCCTTTGTTTATTTTAGAGGAACCTTATTCGTGAGGCAACCGCCTTTCTATTGGATGTTTTGAAGCCAAATCTTCCAGAGCATGCATTCCTGCAAACAAAGGTTTCTATCCTTGAAGCTATAGATGAATGATCTGTTGATTCCTATTTCAGCTGGTTGACATTTTTCATCCATGCAGGTCCTTGAGATCAATTTAGTGACTTTTCCAAATGTGGCTGATGCTATTTTAGCCAATGGAATGTTCAGTCATTATGACCGTCCTCGTATTGCCCAGCTATGCGAAAAAGCTGGTCTTTATGTGCGAGCTTTGCAAGTAAGATGCCTTGTGTTGCAATTCCTTCTCTTTTTATTGTCCTGTATTTTCTAACAGTAACATTTGTGCTAAACATTTTGCTTCTGTTGCAGCATTACTCAGAGTTGCCTGATATTAAACGTGTCATAGTGAATACACATGCAATAGAGCCACAGTCACTTGTAGAGTTTTTTGGCACTCTGTCGAAAGAATGGGCGTTGGAGTGCATGAAAGATCTTTTATTGGTCAACTTAAGAGGAAACCTTCAGATAATTGTGCAGGTGCACACTTTTTTTTCTTCTTTTTCTACTTTGATGTTAACAAACATATCTGGAGCATTATCTGAAGAAAATTTTAATACCTGCACAGGTTGCTAAGGAATACTCTGAGCAGTTGGGTGTTGATCACTGCATGAAGCTCTTTGAACAGTTCAAGTCGTATGAAGGGTTGTACTTCTTCCTTGGTTCGTTTTTGAGCTCAAGGTAATCTGTTCAAGAAGAGAAGTTTTCTTTATTTTCTTTTGTGTTTTGGATGTCACTTCCAGTTTATTCTTGATTTTTATGTTACTTTAAAATGTGATACAGTGAGGATCCTGATATCCACTTCAAGTACATTGAGGCAGCTGCCAAAACTGGACAAATCAAAGAGGTGGAGCGAGTTACTAGAGAATCAAACTTCTATGATGCTGAGAAGACAAAGAACTTCTTAATGGAAGCTAAGCTCCCCGATGCACGTCCATTGATTAATGTTTGTGATCGTTTCGGTTTTGTTCCAGATCTCACCCACTACTTGTACACGAACAATATGCTTCGTTACATTGAAGGTTACGTTCAGAAGGTACTATTTGAGCCTTCTTTTGACACTTTGAATTGACTTTTGGGTTCCATCATTGAGAATTTTGCTGGCTCATTGTGTAGGTGAACCCTGGGAATGCTCCATTAGTTGTGGGACAGTTGCTAGATGATGAGTGCCCTGAAGATTTTATCAAAGGCTTGATTCTTTCTGTTCGTTCATTGCTTCCAGTGGAGCCCCTGGTGGAGGAATGTGAGAAGAGGTACATGTTCACAGTGCCACTCAATCCTAATTTTTCACCCTTCCATCATTTATATATTTTTTTGTCTCCAACCTTATTTTCTTCTTCTTTTCCCTCTTTCTAGGAATCGCCTTCGTTTGCTCACACAGTTCTTGGAGCATCTTGTGAGCGAGGGAAGCCAAGATGTACATGTTCACAATGCTTTGGGTAAAATCATCATTGATAGCGGCAATAATCCAGAGCACTTCCTTACCACAAACCCATATTATGATTCTCGTGTTGTTGGTAAATATTGTGAGAAACGTGATCCTACCCTGGCTGTTGTTGCTTACCGCCGTGGACAATGTGACGATGAACTCATTAATGTCACAAATAAGAACTCTTTGTTCAAATTGCAAGCAAGGTTGGTGATTCTTATGACTAATTCTCTGTTCAAATTTCATCTCATTCGAGTACCTGGAGGTTTACTGACTAATTCTTTGTTACTAGGTATGTGGTTGAGAGGATGGATGAAGATCTTTGGGGGAAAGTTCTTGACCCTGAGAATGAGTACAGAAGACAGCTTATTGATCAAGTTGTTTCTACTGCCTTGCCTGAGAGCAAGAGCCCGGAACAAGTTTCTGCGGCTGTTAAGGCTTTCATGACTGCCGATCTGCCCCATGAATTAATTGAGCTTCTTGAAAAGATTGTGCTTCAAAACTCTGCCTTCAGTGGGAACTTTAATCTGCAAAACCTGCTAATTTTGACAGCCATCAAGGCAGATCCATCTAGAGTTATGGATTATATTAATAGGCTAGATAATTTTGATGGACCTGCAGTTGGGGAAGTAGCTGTGGAAGCCCAACTGTATGAGGAAGCGTTTGCAATCTTCAAGAAGTTTAACTTGAATGTCCAAGCTGTTAACGTCTTGTTGGATAACATCCGAAGCATTGATAGAGCTGTGGAGTTTGCGTTCCGTGTGGAAGAAGATGCTGTTTGGAGCCAGGTTGCAAAGGCTCAACTCCGGGAGGGTCTGGTGAGCGATGCTATTGAATCATTTATCCGTGCGGATGATGCCACTCAATTCTTGGATGTTATTCGCGCTTCTGAGGATGCAGATGTGTATCATGACTTGGTGAGGTACCTTCTGATGGTTAGGCAAAAGGCGAGAGAGCCCAAGGTGGACAGTGAGCTCATTTATGCATATGCAAAGATTGATAGGCTTGCTGACATTGAAGAATTTATTCTTATGCCAAATGTCGCTAATCTCCAAAATGTTGGTGATCGCCTATATGATGAGGCTCTCTATGAGGCTGCAAAGATAATATATGCCTTTATATCAAACTGGGCCAAGTTGGCAGTCACACTTGTGAAGCTCAAACAATTTCAAGGTGCTGTTGATGCAGCACGAAAAGCCAACAGTTCAAAGACATGGAAGGAGGTTTGCTTTGCTTGTGTTGATGCTGAGGAGTTCCGCTTAGCTCAGATTTGTGGCCTCAACATTATTATACAGGTGATTTTTTTTGCATCTGTATGTCTCATATACTTCTAAGGTGTATTTTTTAATCTTGATTTTTGCTATACAGTTTTCACTAATTCTTTGTGTTGATTTGAATTTTATAGGTAGATGATTTGGAAGAAGTCAGTGAATACTACCAGAATAGAGGATGCTTCAACGAGCTTATATCTCTAATGGAGAGTGGTCTGGGCTTAGAACGTGCTCACATGGGAATCTTTACTGAGTTGGGGGTTTTATATGCTAGATATCGTCCGGAGAAACTTATGGAGCATATCAAATTGTTTGCAAATCGTCTAAATATTCCCAAGCTTATAAGAGCATGTGATGAGCAGCAACATTGGAAGGAGCTGACCTATCTGTATATTCAATATGATGAGTTTGATAATGCTGCAACTACCATCATGAATCATTCCCCTGAAGCCTGGGATCACATGCAGTTCAAAGATGTGGCAGTTAAAGTTGCCAACGTGGAGCTATATTACAAGGCTGTGCACTTCTACTTGCAAGAGCATCCGGATCTCATTAACGATCTTCTAAATGTGCTCGCACTTCGTGTAGATCATACACGTGTTGTTGACATCATGCGAAAGGTAATTGATTGTGAACATATTTATTTATTGGAATCTTAGATTCTTAGTGCCCTCCCTTCCGATAAAAAGACGGTACTAGAAGTTCAGATTATGTATTTCATGGTTCTTATGTTGAGATTCTTTTGTTTGGAAATTGTAGGCTGGGCACCTGCTTCTTGTGAAGCCATACATGGTTGCAGTTCAGAGCAACAATGTCTCTGCTGTGAATGAGGCTTTGAATGAGATTTATGTCGAGGAGGAAGACTATGAAAGATTGCGTGAATCCATTGATTTGCATGATAGCTTTGACCAAATAGGCCTCGCTCAAAAGGTAAAATGCATTCTATTTCTAGTCTCTTCTCTGTTTAAGTTGTTCGTGTGCAGGAGCCTTATGTTGCTTGTTTGGTCAGATTGAGAAACACGAGCTTCTGGAAATGAGACGTGTTGCTGCATACATCTACAAGAAAGCTGGAAGGTGGAAGCAGTCCATTGGATTATCAAAGAAAGACAAACTTTACAAAGATGCCATGGAGACAGCCTCACAATCTGGTGACCGTGAACTGGCAGAGGAGTTGCTTGTTTACTTCATTGAACAGGTACTAAACTCTTTACAAGACTCCATTTTTTCGTGAATTCTATTTTCTGAATGTGAATGCATTCTCTATTTTATGAGTGCATTCTCTTTACTGTTGTTGTCCTCGGCCTGCTAACATTTTTGATAATTCATGAATTTCTTCTTCAAATTGCAGGGAAAGAAAGAATGCTTTGCATCGTGCCTCTTTGTCTGTTACGATTTGATAAGGCCGGACATTGCCCTTGAACTTGCATGGATGAACAACATGATCGACTTTGCTTTCCCATATCTGTTACAGGTAATTTTTTGTCTTGTTCCCAACTGTGTTTTGCGTGCAAAGGGTTATTGACGTCTTTCATCGAGTCTTGCTTACATTGTTGAGAAGCTTATGTAATTCTTCGTTTTACAGTTTGTCCGGGAATACACTGGCAAAGTTGATGAACTGGTTAAGGACAAAATTGAAGCTCAAAAGGAGGTCAAGGCTAAAGAACAGGAAGAGAAAGAAGTTATTGCACAGCAGGTAATCACTTTGAGATATTCTATTGCCTTGTAATGGAAAGTGGCTTCTATTAATTTGCATGCGTTTTGTTTACAAATCACATCAATCCCCGTGTTCTCAACTTATGTTTTGTTCTTTGCTTAAATGTCATCTTTGCAGAACATGTATGCTCAGTTGTTGCCTCTGGCTTTGCCTGCGCCACCAATGCCGGGTATGGGAGGAGGGTATGCTCCACAGCCGCCTATGGGAGGAATGCCACCAATGGGCATGCCGCCTTTTGGCATGCCACCAATGGGCAGCAGCTACTGAGGCGTGTTGAACTATACTTGTGGAGTTCGATGTTTGAATTTGGTGTTTTAGTCAGTAGGGCAACCTATTGGATAGAAATTACCATTTAGTGTAATTTTATGAGGTTTACGAGCCGTCACATCATTTTATTTGATCCTCCTGTTGTTTTATTATTATGGGTTGAAAAGGGTGCAGCTTAAATAATTTTGTGTCATAGGTTGTGTGGATATGTTGTGTTGTCTTGTAATATTCTTTTGTAGCAGAGGCATTTTTATTTTTTTTGGCTGGTGGTTGAGGGCGAGCTTAGAATTTTCACCTCTGTATTATTTGTTCTCGTTTTTCGAACCTCCCTGAGTATAATACAAAACTGTACACTCATCATTTTGATAATGTGCTTTTGTTTCACTTTTTTTACGGGTTTTGGATTAAAAATTGGAACTTGCATGCTCGTTTGATTACCATTTTTTTTACACTTTTTGTGGAGATACGAGGAATGTGTATGAGAGAAATGGTGAACAAAGAAGGGTGTGGTGAGAGGGCCGTGAAGAAATAAATACTCAAACGTTACAACTCAAATTTGAGTTTTAACATTTGGAGCAAAATTTTGAGGGACTTGGGATGCATGGAGGGCCACTGCTCCAACCAAAACTGTGACATCTTCAATCCAGAACGGCATTATCTTGCTATACAGGAATCCAAATTTAAATTTATAGTGCTCACAAGTATTGAATGCTATCACCGGGATCTCCCTCCTTCCCCCCCTTTCTCCTCCCTCCTCCCTCTTTTTAACGGTGAGATCGGTGTGAGTATCCAATGCTTGCGAGCATTGTAGCCAGTCTCCAAAAAGTGAACCCTTCTACTCACAAGTCAAGAAGTGCTTCTATTAGATACACACACACAATTTTATTGAGGTTTTAAGTGCTTCCTGCAAAAGTCAGTTGCTTCTACATAAATGCTTTTCCGTCCTAAAAACACTCGTAATTTTGAACTAAACGTAGTTAAAAACACTTTTTGTCAGGAAAACGATCTTCCTTTCAGCATAGCAGACTAGCAGTCCCAAACACAATGCCACAGTGACGTCACAAATAGTGTGTTAAGTTTTTATCCTTTCACTTTAGTCCTTTTGGGCCTTCGAGACTCCGAGTCTCTGGAGTTCATCGACCTGCTAGTCTGCTAATCTCTCCCACAAAAAAAAACAGAAGAAATTCCACCAATTTCCACATCGATTCCTCTTTCATTATCCAATTTCCAATTCCCAACAACATCGATCGATCGACGCAAATGGCTTACCAATTCGTGATTTGGGGTCTGATCACTGCCCTCTCAGCCCTGATCCTGAAATTCTCCCTCCAAATATCCACCGCCAGAAGCAACAGAAAACTGGCCGTCGCCTTCTTCCACCCCTACACCAACGACGGCGGCGGCGGCGAAAGAGTCCTCTGGTGCGCTGTCAAAGCCATCCAGGACGAAAACCCCTCCCTCGACTGCCTCGTCTACACCGGCGACCACGACGCCTCCCCTCAATCCTTGGCCGCCCGCGCCGTCGACCGCTTCGGCGTCAAACTCCTCCACCCACCCAAGGTTCTCTCTCTCTCTCTCTCTCAATTTAATTTTTTTTCATTAATTTCCGATTCGAATTGAAGGTGGTGCATTTGAGCAAGAGGAAGTGGATCGAGGAAACCACCTACCCGCGGCTGACCATGATCGGGCAGAGCCTCGGCTCTGTCTACCTCTCATGGGAGGCGTTAACGAAGTTCACTCCTGCTTTCTACGTCGACACCGCTGGCTATGCCTTCACGTACCCAATTGCCCGGCTGTTTGGTTGCAGGGTTATATGCTACACCCATTACCCCACAATCAGCTGCGACATGCTCTCTCGGGTCCGCCGGCGGAGCTCCATGTACAACAATGACGACTTCATTGCTCGGAGGTAGGCCTATTGTCAATTTTCACATTTGCTGATTGCTGGTAATGAAACCCTTTAAAAGAAAATGAATGGATGCTTGGTTGAGCCGAAAAGATGATTACTTTTCGCATTTAGTTGTTTAGCCGAAGAAAGAACTTAACTTGAATTGAATTGTTGTTGTTTGTAGCAATTGGTTGTCCAGCTGCAAAGTCGTATACTACAATATATTTAGTCGGATGTATGGGATTGTAGGCTCTTGTGCTCATCTTGCTATGGTTAATTCGTCCTGGACTCAGTCCCATATCGAAAAGCTTTGGAACATTCCACAACGGACTAAGCGGGTCTACCCTCCTTGTGATACTTCTGGACTTCAGGTTTGCTACAATATACTTGGGAACTTGGTTTTTGAAAAGCTTATGTGTTGTCAGATGAGCTGCAAATGTGCAGTTGTCTGTCTGTGAGCGGTAACAAGTTGCTATCTGTGTAGGCGCTTCCCTTGGAAAGGCCAGCTGAACCGGCAAAAATTGTATCTGTTGCTCAGTTTCGGCCAGAGAAGGTGGGCATATAAACCTTATGAGCACAAGGTATTAAGATTTTTTCGGCTCATTTGTGGGGCCTCCATTTGTTATGGCTATTGGCTAGTCCTTCCTAATTGATTGTTCCGTTCTCAGGCACATGGTCTCCAACTTGAGGCCTTTGCAGTAGCCATAGGGAAGTTAGATTCACACTTGCCCAGACCTAAGCTTCAGTTTGTGGGTAGCTGTCGGAATAAAGCAGATGAGGAAAGATTGCAACATTTGAAAGATAAAGCAATTGAACTGAAGGTGGACGGGGATGTGGAATTTCATAAAAATGTCATGTACAGGTCTGTGTTATGGATTTCATGTTCCGCATTTTTTTCATGCAAACGTCTTAGTAACTTCTTTCTCATGCTCTTTTTCTCTGTTAAACCATGCATGGTGTGTTCACAAGTTTAATATCTTTGGCTGGCTTGAGTTGGTCATTGCTTCCCTTTTGTGGCTTGAACCTTTTCGATAATCTCTCCCCTCTCCCATTTGTACTGTGATATTTTTATCTAGCACATAGCGCTAGCCATATTAATGCATAGGACCTGTGATGCTTCTGGTAAGGACTCGGAATTAGTGTCCTTTCCACTTTCTGCCTAGGTGAACTATTGTTACATGGTTATAGCTGAATAATATAAAGACAATGTGTGGTGCGAATATCTTTCCATAATCATTCTAGGTGCTCTGTTTTCGTAAATGTGTATCCTCAGCGATTGCCGGCCATCTTTTGTTCTTGTAGTCTAGTGGACCCTGTTTGGATTTGTTATCGCATTCTTAGCAGTTTTCACATCTACAGGGACTTGGTGCAACTTTTGGGAGGAGCCATCGCAGGAATCCATTCAATGACGGATGAACACTTTGGAATAAGTGTAGTGGAGTATATGGCTGCAGGAGCCATCCCAATTGGTGAGCATCTCAAGTTATCTGTCATTTGAACCGAACTTTGTATCTTACCTTAATCATTTCTTTCCTGTGCTGATATTCCTCATGTTTCCTGTTCTTGCTTCAGCACATAATTCTGCTGGCCCAAAAATGGACATTGTTTTACCGGAAGATGGATGTCAAACAGGATTTCTTGCCCGCACTGTGGATGAGTATGCAGACGCCATCCTCAATGTCATAAAGATGCCAGAAAGAGGGAGGTTCAAGATGGCTGCAGCTGCGAGGAAACGGGCTGGCAGATTCTCGGAGCAACGATTCTATGAAGATTTCAAAGCTGCAATCTCTCCAGTACTCGCCCATTCTTCTAGTTAAAGGACTTCACATCAATCACAATATACCTGTAATTTCACAGAGAATATGCCACTGTAACTCTAACCCGTTTGTTAGTATTGTCTTCCACATAATTTACCAGTATTCGACATCCACATTTACCCTTTTCGTGATGCCCTTCTTTTTCGTGTTCTTTGATCTTTCCTTTTAACATTACTGTGGACAATGCTGAGTATAATTTTAGTAGGATTGGATTTTAAATTCAAATAAAGCTCGAATTGAATTTTTTACTGAACCGAATATTTAGCGGAAAAAATGTGTTTTTCTTTTGACAAGTGATATTGGGAGAGAGAAAATCGAACAAACGATCTTAGGTGGTGCACGTGTAAATGTAAATGTTTTTAATCAAACGTTTTTAATCGTTTGAGCTGCAAAAGATTCGTAGTTTAGTACTTGTATTTGTTTTCTTATATATGAAATCTAACCAGAGCTCGAGTGTAATAACGTGAGGGACGGTGTGTGGTTAATGGTTATGGTATCAAGAAACGACGTGCCGTTGGGATATAGAAAACCAAAAGTAAGGAAGGCGTGCCAAGCACGCGCCAGGATGTGCTGTGGTGGCATCAAATTCTCATCCCCTTTCCTTGGATTACAGACCATCCACTCCATTTGCTTGCACCACAACGCAGCAGACACAGTAAACTGTGAGCTCTCTCTCTCTCTCTCTCCTCTCTCCTCTTTCTCTCTCTAAATGGTTGGGCCGTAGACGACCAGAAAAATGGCTGTTTCATTCCACTCGGTGCTGGGCTTCAATTCTACGGTAATTTCTTCAAGTTTGGTATCGAATTACCACAATCTTCAACAATTTTCAAAGTTTTTGTTTTTCTGGTACCAGTGACATCCACTTCTTTATTTTCATTTTATATTGAAATATGTTCAACTGGGCTTGTAGCATTTCATTTATGGGTTTCTTGCGTTAAAGTAGATATTAGATGGTGTTGAAGGACGAATCTCGACTAAACTTGTAGCTGAATTGGTTAAGAACGTTTACTTGTGCACTCCTCGGAGGTCATTTATTCAAATCCGCCTCCCCGGTACAAAAAATAAACATAACTTTTATACATAATCAAGAGCTCGTATTGACATCGTGCCGATATTTGTTTTGAGACCTTCCTTTTCGTGATTGTCATGTTTATATGAATTTCTTTAATTGCGATGTGTATGTAAATTGTTTGTTTAGGGCGGTTTGATAACTATTTTATTTTTCAGTTTTAAATAAAAAGTGAAAACAAAACTGAAAAACAAAATGGTTATCAAACGGCCCCTTAGTTAAGCTTCATGAACTGAGGAGGGAAATCCTTTTTTTCCTTCAAGACCCGACCCTCTTTTTTTCTAATGGAGAAGTAGCGTTGCTTGTATACTCTTTCTTTTGATATATGCATCCTGTTTTTTGGATGATTGTTGCAATGCATTAAGCATTTCTATGTAGCTGAATAGTTTCGTGCTCTCGTTGCTCATTAACCGGTTCAAGGGGATGTTTCTAACGATGATAGAGTCTTAGAGATGATTGTTCAACAAAAAAAATTCTGCTTTTGTCATCTGTGATGAAAGGCTAAAATCTCTCTGCTTAGAATTTTATATTTTATTGTGATCTATGTATCTTCGAAACTGGATGCTTCCCTCGTTAATTTACGAAAGTTTCTTCTTCTCCGTTTGAAGTTACAGGCCAAGTACCAGAACGTGTCAAAATTTTCTGCTGGAGCTTCTATACCGACGGTCACCCAATTCACATCCTCATTAGGAACATTTGGGCTAAGGAGGCATATAAGCAAAAAAAGATGTGGCTTATGTCTTTCTGTGGCAGATAGCAATCAGCTCACCACAGACACTGGTGACAAGACTTCCGAAACTACTTCAAGGTCTCCTGTGGATGATCGATTACCAACTGTGGTGGATTCTTCATCTTCGGTTCAGCTCCAAGCTAGTGTCCTTGATCAGTCTGGGTCTCATACCGCTGGGCCTCCCAATGGCTCTTTGGATTCTTCAAATCCAAAGGAGGCATCTCTGTCACCTGACGTGCAACCCAAGTCAAAAAGATCGCCACTAACAGCAAGGGAGAGACTGAGGGCAGCCAAGGTTCTCAGTCGTTACACAGACTCAAAGCCATCAAAAAAATCAGCCAGGGGCAAGAATGTATTAGATGCTCTCAGAGACAGCGAACGAGGGAAGAAAAAATCCGGCCTTCCAGAGGCCCCCACAAATATTTTTGACGACGGCAAGAGAGGGATGCCAAAGCAGGGCCTAACTTGGGATTTTCCGGGGGGTAATGATCTATTTCTAATTCTCTTTTCGTTTGTATTTATCAGCACGGTGATGTTCACTACAACGTATGTAGTTTGGAAACTTGGTGCCATCCATTTCAATGAAAATTGAGACGGACTGCGGTTGGCATCCCCGAGTTTTGCACCAGCCACCTTGATGCTTCTGTGTGCTGAAGTTCTCATCCTCCACAGGACTAGGGTTTGAAACCATTGTAGGCAAGATATACATGTCAATGTACAAAGATTTGCAGGGTCAATATTTGTATCACCAGTATTCAACATTTACTGCAAGTATACTTTTGTAGCTTCATTGCAGAGAAACATATGGTAAAAGCTATTCAATTCCTTTGAACTTCTTCCCTTCTTTACTCACCTCAACTACTTGGAAATGAACAGAAAAAAGTATTTCACTTCATATTTCTGTTGAGATTAACATTGACTTTAGGGCTCATTTTATTTTGGTTTTGTGTGCTTGATTTGTTTTGTTGACATGCCCGGCTCATGAGAGAATCTGCCTTCTAGCCGGTTGTACATCCCCTTGTGACTATCTCTCAACATCACGAGACTGCTCATGTGATCATTAGAGAAATAGAAATAAGTGGATATACAACTAAGCAAAATTACTTCCCACTTCAAAGATATAAACTACAACTGTAGGTGTTGTCTTGCCGGCACCGAAACATAAGCTTTTTAAGGTCGATCAAACGAGGGACTTACCTACACTGGGTTTGCCAGTGTGGATCCCAAATGAGTAACGCAATGCCATGTGTTCTACATGTCACTGCGTTATTGGTTTAAGATACTGTTGGCGTGATTAAACACGTGTTGCTTGATGTCATCTTTGACCAGAGCCAAGACCAAAGTGGCCAACCATCTCTGTAGACTCGACACCTTTATATCGTGGCTCCTGCCGACGATACATACATAATTTAGCAAAAACGACGAACCAAAAACAAATGGGGCCCCAAAAGACATGCATTCGAGATACCAATCCTTCGAAAAAAAAGAGGGGAAAGAAAGAAGATACGGGAGCTACAAGCACCACACAAATGAGAGAAAATGGAGGGGAAGAAATCTGCCCAGTTGGTTGATCAGACGTCGTATCAATCTTTAAAGCCCCGCCCTCCCTCTTTTATGGCGAGTTACAATGTTTGAGTGTAAAGTCGAGGGGCCCTGCCCCTATATATATCCTGCCATTGTTGATTGCTTATTGAAGCTCTTTTGTCTGCTTGTGTAGTACCATCACAGCAACAGCAAGCAAGCAAGCAAACCCATGAGAGAAGACGACAAACCGAGCCACTAAAAATGTGTGGCAAATGTGAAGGTTAACCCTGAGGAAATACAAGAGATCTTGTTAGATTTATAAAAGAGGAGAGATGGAGATCTCGCAAGACTCAAAAATGATCTCTTTGTCTGACGGTACCTAACAAATGTTGCGTTGATAAGTCGTCGATGGAGAATTCGGACACCACTCTATGTGCTTACCGGTTTTCATTAACCAATTGAAGACGTCACATGTTAGACCATTGCGAAAACGGAAAATTGTTCAACTCGACAATACTTAATGGTTGTTATTGACTGTTGGAAAGCGTCTGTGTAGATTGTCGTGACAATGGACAACTTTTCAACAGCAATACTTGGCTATTCTAATTGACTGTTCGAAAACGGAAGATGTTTGTTGGTTGCGATGAGAGAAAACTATTCAATATAAACAATACTTAGCAGTCATAGTGTCACGACGAGAAATCTAGAGTATTCAACACGAACAATATCTAACGTTTTGTCTGAAACATAACTCATGCGACGTCTATGGTGAGAAGAGAAAACTATGCAACTACAATACTTAACGATTCTAATTGGCTGTCTAAAAACATAACACGTCATAGTGTCATAAGCAATGCTTGGTGGTTCTAATTAATTGACTAATACTATTACGATTTATCAGAAGAGATACATTCAATATAAATGAGATAAATGAGTGCGTGGGAGTGAAAGTGGAGTGCTGCAATTGTCTTGTTCTAGTGGGTATGAAAAGGCACAATTGGAGAGGTTTTCGATAGTGGTTGCTGAAAGCAACCAAGTCAGCTGCCAGCAGCTGTATCTCACTTAGACCATGAGTGATGTGGCAGTGTGCTTTGTGGTCTTGCAGTAGGTTAAAACTGCCTAACAGTGCTTATTTAAGGACTTAAAAATATGAGCTTTGTATATTTAAAGGCTGAAAAACATTGTGCTAATATGACTCAAATTCTCATTGAAAATCATAATATATGCTCTCTATTACTAATATTTTTTTGGGTTTTGGATAAGGATCAAGATACAAAGCACAAATTTATCATAAAGATGATAACTCCTCTAACCTTGATTACTAAAAAATTCTTCAATACGACTGTTATATGCAAAACACACATTCACAACTGATGGGATAAGACCAACACGCAAGTGGTCCCACCCTCATGTGAGTATGATGCCATGCATACATCAACAACAACTGCACCGAAGAATTTCTCCTACTACTACTGTTATCAAGTCAATCTATGGCATTGTCGATACTGTTTCATGAAGTTGGATCTACAGTTGAGCTACTACCAAGTAAGTAGCAAATGCGTATTATTATCCAATACCAATACACTAATTACCCCGGGACCCTAAAAAGAAAGAAATTGTATTGAGGTGACAGGCGGATACATCCAAAAGCAATTTTCATTTGACAAATTAAAAGGTTTTTATGGATAAATATCAATCACTATCAAGTTGTGGAGATCACACATTATTAGTGCCGATGAATAGTAGATCTTAGAATATGCGAGATAAAAAGCTACTGAGGTTTTTAGAATATGGTTTACTTGTGTGTTTTTTGGCCATGGATCAGAACTGTTATTATGCTGGGACTGGAGGGGCAAACTGGTCGCATCAGTACAACTCTGATGCAGCTGCTGCTGCTGCAGTAAGCAACGAGTCTTCTTCCAGCTTTCTGGTTCCATGGCCTCCTCCTCCTCCTCCTCCTCATGTATCGAGCTCTAATCATTTCCAGTTTTGTGGGTTGCCGCCTAGTTCGCGGTCTTCGACGGCGGCGGATGGTTTCGAAGAAGATAGAGCTGCATCTGCTTCGAAGAGCCACAGCCTGGCTGAGAAAAGGCGCAGAGATAGAATCAATGGGCAGCTTGCTAGTCTTAGGAAATTCATTCCCAAGTCTGACAAGGTATATATAATGCCATCTCTCTCTTCCCCGGTGCTTTATGATTGACAGTCTAATAACATAATATGAAATATATCGCGCACTAGGATAACAGTTTGCCTAGTTCATTTCTCCTTCTAAGTAGTCTGCCTAGGTGATGATTGATAATCTAACAACGTAACATAACATATCTCACTGATAGCACTTTGCCTAGTTCATCTCTCTCTCTCTCTCTCTCAACATTTTGTCTCATTGATGATTCAGTCTAACAACATAATATAATATGTTTCGCGCACATAGGTTGCAATTCATTCCCCTCTCTTTTTCTTGGTAGTCTGTTTATTCATGATTCACAGTCTAACAATATAAACATAACATGTCTCATCGTGCCGAGATAAAATTTTGCCTTATTCACGATTGACAGTACTGACAACATAA
Source organism: Gillenia trifoliata (assembly GCA_018257905.1). Taxonomy (NCBI): domain Eukaryota; kingdom Viridiplantae; phylum Streptophyta; class Magnoliopsida; order Rosales; family Rosaceae; genus Gillenia; species Gillenia trifoliata. The sequence goes on from CM031086.1 coordinate 24,585,485, forward strand.
TACGCATCTCTTGCGCAAGCATACATGACTCGACGGTCTCGACTAATTCATGATTAACAGTTTGACAACATAGTATTCATGTCTCGCAGGATGAAAACTTTCCTCATACAAGTTGATCTTTCTTTGTGCAGATGGACAAAGCGGCTCTATTAGGAAGCGTGATCGATCATGTGAAGGAACTAAAGCGAAAAGCGATGGAAGTGAGCAAAGCCTTCATAGTTCCAACCGAAGTTGATGAAGTAACCATCGACTGTGATTCTCCTGCTCATGCTGTAACCTCCACCACCACCAGTAACACTAACAAAAGCAGGGGCAGCTTTCTCATAAGGGCGTCCGTTTGCTGCGACGACCGGCCGGAACTCTTCTCGGAGCTCATTCAAGTCCTCAAAGGCCTAAAACTGACGGCGGTTCGAGCCGACATGGCGAGCGTGGAAGGCAGAATCAAAAGCGTTTTGGTGCTTTGTTCTAAGGACTGTGAAGAGGCTGTTTGCTTAAGCACTCTCAAGCAGTCCCTCAAGTTGGTTTTGAGTAAACTCGCCGCGTCGTCGATGGCGCCAAATTGTCGAATTCGAAGCAAGAGGCAGAGGTTTTTCTTGCCATTCCATTACCCAAATTAATTAAGAAGATTTTGGAGTTCTATGTAAATGTATTTTTAGTACTTAGTCTCTATTCTTTCTTTCATTTTTTTTTGTGTTCTTTTTTTAGGAAAAAGACTTAAATGGTACGAGTATACTTTCATGTGCATTGTGGCATTCCGTATTAATAATATAACGCTATCTATTTGGTTTTTTTCACATAGTGTTACATTATAGGCACAGAACGCTAGTATGTCATATAAATTGTTCTCCTTTGGGAGACATGCTTCAATCATGCATAAGGCAATAAGGCATAAGGATGTGGCTTCCTACCACAAGACGTGGAGTTCATTGACAGCTACAATATAGCATACCGTTTCCGCACAAGACGTGATGTTTTGCCTATTTCTGTTCAGTTCCATGTGCTTGCTGGCCATCAGGCATCTTGTCATTGTAATTAGAAAGGAATTTGATGACAAATAATTGTATTATTAGTAGATAATAGAGTTCTTTCTGGCAGTCTTGTGCGGATTTAAAGAGTAAGGTTACTATGGTAGACTGATGACCAAACTTTATGTATAGCTCGACTTGACTAATTCAATATCATCATTTTATTATCATTATTAAAAAGAAAAATAGAGTGTTTGGTATATGATAATCCCAATTTCTGGATTAAGGAGGGCTATAGTTCTATTACACTTGGTGACAGAGCCCGCCAATTATAAACTGGTTATGGAATGGTACAGTTTGAGCAACAAGTTGGCGTCAATAGCCCATTAACTTTGACTTTGGAGACTTGTAGTGCTTATCATACAAAGGGTTTTCTATTGACAAGCCTGTGTTGGGAAATATTCCAACTAATATTTTCACAAATGGCGGGAGAGATTCGAACTTAGAATTCTTATGTTTGGAACAGAAATATCATCAGATTAAGAGTTGGTTGGAAAAACTTCAATAAGTCCATCTTGTGCATGTAAAAGAGAAAAGTCAAGACCTGCACCGATTTGGAACTAAATTCCAATCTAATATAATCAATGCTACTATTAGTGGATGATTTGAACTTGTGACCTTTTTAACGTTGAAAAGAGAAGTACCACTAAATTAAGTTAGTACAACCAATTGAATTGAATTGTGCATATTTGCCCTTATTGTGAACTAGAGCTTTTGTTGATTGACTTGATTTAATCCAAATTACAATCACAAAATGAAAACACAAATTAAATTCCAGAATCTCAAACACAAAACTTGAATATAATCCTCAAAAATTAAAAAAACAAATCAAAACAATTACGATGTAGATTGGGTTGCACATGTACCTAGCTAAAAATTGGTCTCACGTGAGATGGTGTTTTGAAAAATGTAAAGTTTCACATAAAAAACTTGACGAAATTAAATACAACTTGTACTGAGTAGTTCTATTGCTATTTACAACGATAACGTCCATTCCTGCTAATATGTGAACGTAGTTAAGTTAAGACAATTCCATTTTGAGACCTTTTTAATTAGAGTTCCAGATGGAGTCCTAAGCACATTCCTACCACTTCATTTTGGTGAAATTGGGTAATCAATAAGTTTGATATTGCAAAACTGTATCATATCAGCATTTGAGGTTTAAACAAAGATTATATGACTAATTAAACAAAGATTACAATTAGCTACTCCACTTTGTTCACAAACTTTGAACTCTGATGCTAATTGCTATACAGTGTAGTAGTTGGATGTGTGATTATGTCATGTCAAGTGTTAGAAATTAACTTGCTCACCAACTTCTCCATTGCAACTCACAAGACGACTGTAAAAATATATAATTTACTTTTAACTGTTTAACAACTCGCCGTTACGGCCGGTGACGCTAATATCACACGCCCAATTTCCCGCGCAATCTCTGTTGGGCAGTTCAGTTGCCTTGCAGTTTGCACTTCCGTTCCGTTCCACTAAGAAACGGATAGCCGTTACACCTTACTTTTTCATCATCTCACTGTCCCCCTACTATTTTATATTCATTAAAAAAAATTCGGCTAATTAGTAATTTTCCTAGGAAAATTTGCACAGGTGTACTTGCATTTTTCCATTTTTATGCAATTATCACCTACATTAAAAAAGTTATAACATTTAACCACTCAAACTTCAAATTGTGTTATATTTGACACATATGTCCACTTCCATCTACCTTTCGATCAAGTAATGGCACATGATAAGAACACAGTCTTTTTTAAAGTCGTCTACTCGATTAGGGTCTAAATTTGACGAGTTTAGAGAAAACTAGAGAAAGTTACTTTTTATGGCAGAAATGAGTTGTACTAACATATAAATATATGGTATGGGGATAAATAATTTCATGTATCTGAGCATATCTAATGCATGCAAACTAGCCCATGCAAAAATGTTATTTAGCCCTAAATGACAATTAAATTTCTAATGGGACATATCTAGCATAGGCTAAACTTGCCGATGACTCTTCAAGGGACCAGTTTAGCCCCGACTCTTACCCAAGGTTCTTGAAGGGTCAACTTACGAAGAAACTGGTGGCCAATGAAAATTAGCAACCTAACACTTTTAAGCTTCTAAACTCTCACACCATTATAACAACAAAATTTTAAGAGGGCTAAATTTCATGAATAATGACATTTTGAGAGGCCGAATAAAGCCTCTAGCCCCTAGCACTTACCCTTTCTACTAGACTTGCTCTAATCACGATAATTGACAAGAACACCTTTGAAAAATGACCCTCATGAAGTTTGAGTTCAAATTACAATACAACGTGAAGTTTGGGGGCGATTAATTGAAACTAAAATTGATTCATGTGGTAATTGCATAAAACTAAAAAGCATACGACATTTGTTATTAATTAACCACCCAAGTATTGGAAGCGTTTAGAATGAAGAGGGGGGAAGTTATAACTTCCTACTCAAAAACCCACTTCTTCTTCTTAAACCCCCCTCTCTCTCTCTCTCTCTCTCTAATCTCATCTCTAATTTCTAGAGAAGTTTCCAAAACAAAAACAAAAATCAAATAAAAAAAGAACACAAAAAACAGAAAGAAAGAAACGCGTTTCGAGTTAATTTCTGTTATGTGAAATCAGAGCGGTTTTACGGTTCATGCATGTCACCACCAACCACCCCCCATCCCCTCCATCAAACGGTTAAAAACCCACTCATCAAAACTCCCCTCCTCTCTCTCTCCAATTCGATTCCAAGTTCCCAATCTCTCTCTCTCGCTCTCTTTCCGTTTTCTGATTCTCTCTGTTCTTATGATCGCATGACGATCATGAGCGCGATGAGCGGTGAGGATCGCGTGAAGGGGTCGTGGAGCCCGCAGGAGGACGCCACCCTGATCAAATTGGTGGCCGAGCACGGCCCTCGCAACTGGTCTCTCATCAGCACCGGCATTCCCGGCCGCTCCGGCAAGTCCTGCCGCCTCCGCTGGTGCAATCAGCTCAGCCCCGCAGTCCAGCACAAGCCCTTTTCACCTCAGGAGGACTCCATTATAATCCGGGCCCACGCCCTCCACGGCAACAAGTGGGCCACCATCGCCCGCCTCCTCCCCGGCCGCACCGACAATGCCATCAAGAACCACTGGAACTCAACCCTGCGGCGGCGGCGCCAACTCGCTGAGTTTTCGTCCTCGTCGTCCGGTTCAGACTCGGCCACCGCACTCGAGGACGAGCAGGACTTAAAGCGGCAGTGCCTGCGGGCGTCGCCGGAGCATGAGAGTTTGAAAGCGGACGCGGGAGGGGATGGAGTGATAGTCGAGACGTCGCTGACTCTGTCGCCGCCTGGTGAGAAGGCGGAAAACGAGGTCGTTTTGAAAAGTGAGGAGGAAGAACACGATCACGAAGCGGTGGAAAATAATGATGATGTGGAGAAACATACAGTGGAGATGGAGGAGACGTGTTTGCTGACGATCATGCAGCGGATGATCGCGCAGGAGGTCAGGAACTACATCGATAGCTTACGGGCCGATGGTGGGCCCTCATTTGGGCTTCAATCAGCAGCACTTCAAAACGACCCGTAACGTCAAATTTGTGAAGATTTCATTTTTCAATATTTTTCCTTCTTTTTCTTTTCTCTTTTGGTTTCTTTCTGTTGGGTTGTGAAATTTCAGTTTCAAAATCGTGGTGAACCTGGAAGTCTCCCGCATGCAGCAGATGTTGATCATGAATTAGTGCTTAATCTTAAGTTTTAGTCTTAATTGTAATGGTTTTACTAGCGGTCATTGAAAATTAGAATGAAAAATAAAAGAGATCAGCGTGTGACAAATTAAGGCGCAACCACACCGGATAGCACATATGTAACATACGTTCATGTACTTAGTGCAATCATCGAGTAATGGTCAAATATGTTCTAATCACATCGAACAACCATATCTAGTTCATGTACTTAGTACAATCATCGAGTAATGGTCAGATATGTTCTAATCACATCGAACAACCATATCTAACCACATCGAACAACCATATCTAACCGTCTAGCGTAATTGTATTAAGCACTTCAATGTACCCTAACAAGGCAGGGCAGTGAGTTACAACATTTTCTTCGTTACACTAAACTTAGCAGACCTAAACTTAGCCATGTTGCACAGAGCATTCTGCTACTTCTTTTGCACTATAGTTTAAATTCACATACGAGTAATTTAAACAAGTTCAGTGTAACCTATACTATCGTTTGTCAACCAAAAATAAATAAAGGTTACATTTACAAGACCCTGCATCCATACAGACTAATCCTTAAGAAATGCTACATCAGTTCAACCCAAAAGAAATGTTACAACCAGAAACGTTTCGAACCTGCATTTAATTAGCCACATTTCCAGAAAGAAAAAAAAAAACAATCCAACGCCAAACACATCCTAACATAACACTTTAACAATCTCAAATGGAACTTCACCATATTTCGGTTAAGAAAACAGAATTGCCAGCTCAAGGGAACTCTGAAATCAATCGACCTATCCAAAATATATGAATCCCTACACAAAATGAACTTCCAATTGGGCGAAGCATTCAAAGTACGCATGTTCAGCGGCATTGGGCATGCCTGACCGCCAATACTGACCATCATCAATATAGAGCATTACCCAATACCCATAACAACAATGGTGCCAACCAGTCTGCTCTACCTTAACCCGACCGTAACCGTAAAGCCTAAACAGATGTTTTCCCAAATCATACTCGGAACACAAATGATTCATTTCGGACCAACACAACATCGCATAGCTGAGTATAATCTGATTAACCTCGCAATATTCCAAATCGCTAACGGAATTATACTATTAAGAACAATTAAACCCAAAAGAGCACAAAACAAACACCACAACAAGAGAGGGATCCGTCATCGCCATCAAAATTATTATCGAAATAGAGAAAATCAGATATATTAAAACTCATAATAAGGTTCATAATCTGACTGAATTGATTAAGCAAAACTTGTTCAAAACGACAACACAAAAAGTACAAAACGACTACAAACTGACTAATCGGTACTGATTACTTGATTAGAAAACAAAACATGGAGACGGAAGCGAAACGACGTCGATTGATGATCGGTGACAGCAAGCAAGCAAACTACTTGGATCTCTGTCTCATCTTTCGGCGCTTCCTCTTCAACCTCCTCATGCGCTTCTTCTTCCACTGCAATCACCGCCGTAAAAATACACACAGAAAACAAATTAATCGAACGGACACGAAGCGAGGATCAAGAGAAAGCGTACGTAAGAAGGAGAGATTGAGATTTTACCTTGGCTCTCATGGTGGCGGTAAAACGATGTTCGCTCCCAAACCCTAGTCTTGAAAGCTGCGGAGGACGGAAGGAGTTAGAGTGGCGTGAGAGGGTTTGGATTTTAGAGCTTTGCGACTATTTATACTGGAGGGAGAGAACCCTAATGCAGAGTCGGCTTTCATATTTGGGTTGGGCCGGTTTCCAAAATCATCATTGGGTCAATTGGTTCAAAATGTTTTATAAATCAAGAGGCCCATTAAATTTGGGGGGATGAGCAAGATTAGTTGGGCTCGCATAGAAGGAAGGTCGAGAGTTAAATTTTTTGATGACGGGGCCTCACTTTTGTCCGTTAGGGCGGACGTTTGGACAATCGGATACTATGTTATAATGTAGGAGTAGGCTACAATGCTCGCAAGCATTGTATGCTTACACCGATCTCACCATTAAAATGAGGGAGGAGAGAGGAGGAGGGGGGAAAGGAGAGTGAGATTGGTGTGAGCATTCAATGCTTGCGAGCACTGTAGCCAGTCCCTATAATGTAATCCAAACCTCACTTTTGTTCGAAACTATCCCGAACTTGTACTCATAGAGTTGATAGTCGGCAATAGTCTCAATTATTAAGTCGTGGACCAAAGCATAGAATGAACCTGAACCTTTATTATAACTACTAAATATTTGATTGTGCATCCAAGTATTAGTCTATCTATTGAATCTTGTCGGGCCAATGCATTCTATAATTTCCGCATATGGAGAAAATAAAATAATTGAAAAAGAAAAAAATAAGCTCTAAGATCCAAAATAGACAATAGCACAGAAGACTCTGCTGCTTTTTTACAACAATTTACAAGATGGAGATAAAAACTAAATATTAATTAAAAAATAAAAACAATTTACAATATTAAAATTAAGCATAATCAGGAAGCAGTGGAATGAGCCGGAAGCTGAGCTCGACAGATTGGGCAGCTCGAATGGGTCGCAAGCCACGTGTCCACACACTCAGAGTGGTAACCATGGCGGCAACTCGGCAGAACCTTCACCTTCTCGCCGTCTTCGAACACGCCGAGGCATATGCAGCACTCACCACCGCTGCCGGCCTCCAAATCCCGATTCGATTCCTGGTACAATACAATCGGCAAGCCGCGGATGAAGGCGGCGTCGAGGCCATTGGGCCGATTCAGCGGCGGCGCGTGGGGCGCGTCGAAGGAGACGTAGTGAAGGTGGAATCGGCAGAGCCAGCGCGCGTAGAGCAGGAACAGTGTGACGAGGAGGACGACGGTGAAGATTACGACGACGACGAAGAGAGTCCTCCCATGTACGTGGAACTGAGCGTCGTCGAAGACGCTGAAGTGGCCGCCGTTTAACGGCTGATTGTCTTGGGAGCTCATTGGTGGGAACACGGAGGGTCGGGCGGTGTAATTAATGGAAAATTCGAAGTGGGTTTTGAATTTTGATGGGTTTAAGTAAAATTAGAACGTGATTAATAAAAGAAGGATTAGAGTTGTATATATAGTAGAGGTTGGTGAGGCGGCCATTGTTAGCTTAAAAGAGAGCTGAGTAGCAAGCTAATTGTGGCTTTACACAGTTCTTGAATGATTTTGGAATTTTTATATTTTTTATTGGGGAATAAGATATTATTGTATAGATTTTTTTTTAGTCCGATATTATTGTATAGATAAAGACATTAGGCTTCTACCATCGGAGGGTCCACATTTAACTTGTAAATTTAGAATTTTGTTATCTTTATCCTCAATTCTTTTTAATTTTTCTTATTTATCTAGGCCTTACGAATTTGCTTCTAAATTATTGTTTGTATTTCACTTTTTTTTTAAATTTAGTTATAAGCCCTTTACTTGTTCGATTCATGCTAGTATCTCCATTAGCGTTGGTTTTGTTGAGACAAGAGCTTGGCTCCTTAAAGTTGACTATGAGTTATTCCTCAAAATACTTTGTAATCTATTCACAGAATTTCATGCTTATAATCGTAATTGTTCATGTTATATAAATCACAATGTAAATTTCATCTTTTTAAAAAATCAATTAAAAGTAAAATAGTTTAGTCAATCCATTGTAGTAAATAAATAGAATGTTCGTAATTCTCTTACCAAATCCATTTATATATTTCTATACAGTTCGATGACTAAATGATTTTAGTTTTAATTGATTTTTTGTAGAGATGATATTTACTTAGGCCTCGTTTGGCACACAATATAAGAGATTGGATATGATAAATAGTCCGGTCCCAAGTGTTTGGTGCACTTCGTAGAAAAATAGTCGCTCGACTAATTAAACCAGGCACACCATTTAATACGACTCACGCCCGACTAATTATACGCCCAAAAATCTCTGTATTATTAGTCCAATGCTTCGCTTTGTTGCTTCCGTCTGTGCGCACCTGCCTATCTTCAAATTAAAAAGGGGTGGCAGCCATGACAGGTCATTCGAGCTGGGTTCGTAGGGTTGAGTTCTTCAGGCTGTGAGATCCATGGCAGGTCAACAACGACAATCACAACATCACCACCAACGACGATGACCTCTGCACCCTTTTCATCTCCTCCTCCTTTAGGCTCATTGCCAGGTCCCACCAAGACCAGCCAATCGTCTACCCCGATCAGCCCATCAAGCACACCGCCACCCCTTTTTTATCTCCTTCTTCCTCCTTTCGAGATCCTGACTTCTCCCATCTCGAGATCCCTTCTTCCTCTCCACCAGGCTAGCCCGACTGTGTTCTTCCTCCTTCGCTTGGCGTTCTTGTGAACCCAAATTTATTTTGGGTTTTGAATTTAAATTCTTGGTTTTAGAAGGATGTGTTGGGTTTGAATTTGGTTGGGTGAGAAACACAGGCACATCGAGGAAGATAGAGAATTTTCGGTGAAATTAATCTCAATTTTTTTTTAGAGAAATTAATCACAGTATAAATAATATGGTAATTTGTCCGATATTACACCAAACACCCTACTAATTTAATCAATACTTTCCAATGACAAATTATCCTATCCGGCTGAAATAGTCAATCCAGTCCGAGCGGTCAAACGAGGCCTTAGTGTTTTATAAGATGAACGGTTCCGATCATAAACACGAAGTTCTGTTAATAGGCCACAAAATATTTTAAGGAGGAGTTCCTCCTCAATTCTTGAGAAGCCAAGCCTTTTTCTTCTGTCATATTCAATCAAATTGATCGCCGTTTTCGTCCTTTTTGTATTATAAAAGCTTTTACTCTATATGTGAGTTTTAAGTCTTCAAATTTTTTTCCTCATAACTCATTTATCAGAATTCTAATCCTTTAGAAATTTATCATGTTTGCACGTGATCAAATTTGTGACTCTTGTAAAAGAATCAATAATTGAGGGGATATTGACACTTAAAAGGTTCAAAATCAAATTTAAAAGTTCAAGCGCAAAGTGGAACAAAGTCCACAACTGATCAGGTGGGATTCTTAAATTTTTCGCTTAATTTTATTCATTTTCATACCATGATTAAAGTTAAAGTTTTAGAGGTTATGTTGTGGATCATTTCTTCCACTCAAATTACCGTTTAATTGGAAGGTTTGTTTTTTGTCTTCTATTCCCTCTTTGCTTTTTAATATGAAAATCAAATTATGTGTTACAAATGTGCATTAGTTGGAAGTTTAAGCTATTAATCCATCTGAACATAGAAAAAGGAAAACTATCTAATCAACGTAAAAGATCAGCTAGCTTTTCTGTCTTTTATCTTTATGAAGAAAACTTCAACTTTGTCAAGTTTTCAAAAATTATTTAGTACTCTAAGTCCAGAAGATTCAAAAACAATTTACAAATGATCACAGCCCCAAAAATTTAATTGACTACTAATTATTTGTTAAAATGATTTGACTGCTCATTGCCTCATTTTCTGTTTAAAAAGTTCAACTTTAAAAAGAAAAAAATGGGGGGTTTTGTTCTTTGGACTCCCCTTTTCCTTCGATGAGGGACTTTCAAAATCCCGTTAGTTACATTACAGGAAAACTTATAATAATCTACTCAAAGAAACTACTAGTAATAAAACCGAAAAAAAAAAACTACTAGTAAAATACTACGTACATATGCACTAAAAGTCTATAAAAACACTGAACAAAGAATTTTTAAAAATAACACCACGGAGTCCCTCATCTATATTCAAATTCTCCATCTATTTTTGTCGTACATGCTTAACAAATTTAATTAACTTTAATTTTATGAAACTTCAAAGTTCCTCATCCAAACAAACATAATTAATTGTTAGACAAGTAACATGATTTGAAGATGAGGGGATAATGCATGGAAAAACATGTGTTACCTGAAAGCACATTTGTAAATCAAAACTCGCTAATTTGTAGTATTATGTTTTCACAATATATAATTATAAATACAAAAGCAAAGTAATACATATCCATTAACGACTATTCAAAAGCTTTTTTAAGTTTTCAGAGATAATTGTACTTTTGGAGCAGCAAATTAGTAGGAGCCTTGATCACACTAATTAATGGTATTGCCCTAAGTTAAAAAAATTATACAAATTTAAAGTTAATTATTAGTAACTATTGAAGGTAGAACGGATTTAGCCATCCTGATAACGAAGGGCCAGCTTAATCTTTGAGGGACGTTTCAGGAGATAGTATCTTCCATTCAGATATATGTGATATACATGAGCCATATAAAAATGGTGATGATCGACTGCTTGAGCTTCAGGAATATAATGTGACTTGATCTCCTTTACTTGTGTTAAAACTTCAAGCCCGAAAGTCACTCAAATCAAAGGAATGTCAAAAAGTTGTAGTTCGGCCTACCTAGCCCCTAATATTAATTCTTAAACGTATAAATACCAAAAAAGACAAGAATATTAAATACCTAAACATATATATATGTGGCCTATTACAACATGTGAATCTATTTACCAACATTAAGTTCATGATATATCAACTATATTTGATCACTAGACCGACTAACTAGTAAAATCACGTTTTGTGGCGGTCACACAAAATGTCTCCACAATTTGAAGCATGTTGCCTAACTCGTCTCGATGGAAAACTTATCCTTTTAGAATTATTTTTATATACAAGTCTAGAAAGGGTGAGTCGGAGGATATTTTATTCACCATCATTTATTGTTGACATAGGCTAAGCTCCACCTTAGACACTCCAATCTCATACGATAACCCTAAATTTGGGTCTTACTTTGACAAGAGACTTACATATAAGGTACTGTTTACATGGAAGAGATTTAGACTTGTTTTGTGCACCATACTTCACCAATCCCAGGAAACTACCAAGCACCGGTCAACTTTGTACCTTCGGAGACCTACGAAGGGTTAGTCTTGAACGCCCCTGCCCGAAGCACATGAGTTTCTCTCCAACCAAGAGGCCAATCATGACATGGCACGTGTCGAAACCAGAAAGCTCCTAGTGTCCCACATCGGCCGCGGACGCGGGGACTCTTCTCAACTATAAAGAAGATCATTCTCCCACCAGTTAAGCTCTCATGATCTTAGACCCCTCTAATCCCCTTAATAGAACTTCAGCAATGATGATTATGCCTAATCCCATGTATTATGTAAACTACATTATTAATGAGAACTCCTCTACCTTCGTGGACGTAGCCCAACTTAGGGTGAACCACGTACATCTCGTGTTTGCTTCCCCCTCCTATCACATCATACATTATCTTCACTTGATGACTGAACAATCTAGTGAAGGTCATCTCTATGACAACTACGTTGTTCCAAAGTCCACTCGATTTTGTGTGCATGACATTTGGCGCCGTCTGTGGGAAAAGACATTATTCCTACTCTCACCACTTTGGCCAAAGTGAGTCTCATCTTTTAGACCTTTCCGTTCCGGCCAGTACCCACTCCCGACATGGGAAGTGAGGAGGGCCAAAGTACTTGACCTGATACACCTACTCATGTGTAGTGTGCGGCGGAAAGAAGGATAAAGGACACATCGATCTTCTAGCCCAGTCGAAAGCTTAAGGCACAAAATAGTAAAATGGTAGCGGGAATGAAGTCCTTCAAGAACAATACATGAAAGTCTTCCAGCTGCTCCTAAGATGAAGGCAAGCTGTTAACGAATTTTGTCAGGCATCCACGAAACCTTTCGAGTTATAGATCGCCAAACTCGGTACTCGCCAACTTGAAGGGGCTTTGGCCTCGACTTGGAAGGTAGATTATTTGAACAACGGCTTCCCCAACAAGACGTTGATCAACACAAAACTTCTCTCAACCCAAGACATTTCAACCCGAAGTAGGAGAAGTGAAAAGACATCATACTTTATATATGGGGTTGAAGGATCAAAAGCCGTGTATCGTGATTGTCGAGACTTTCTAGATCGTAGGGAAGAAGCCTATTCAAATAGCTCGAAGATCAACGACCCAATGGTCTTGGAGAAACTTGGTCCTACACTTCCCTCTAGCGAGTCGACAGCTTTGAGGAAAGAACGACAAAACCTTTGGAAGGCAATGAGGGTGTAGGAGACTGCGAAGGTTACCAACATGCACATTCAGAAGTCGACACTTTGAGTCTAAAGAAATGACGTATGTCTCGACCAAGCTTCCCTACCACCAAACAACGATACACACTTGAGAGGAAGAGCTATTTTGGTGTCGACTCAGCACAAGATCCCATCATGGACATCTTTTGGAGGAAATAAATAAGTTGAAGGTCGGCGTCGGCCGAGATACTTGATTGGAACCACCACAGGCCTGGCCCGTTGACAAGGAGGATCCCTTAACACCCCTCTCCAAGCAAAGACGAAGCAAAGCAGCTTACGGTATACACCGGAAAAGAAGATCCGATTGAACATCTTAACCTCTTTGAGTCCACTATGGCGTATCGCATGCACATAGTGATAGGAGCGGTCGCTTCTTTTTCCCTTCACTCTCGGAGACCTGCTGAAATGCATGCTTCAACCAAGATGGTGGATTCCTTTTGACGAACTAAGGAAACTTTTGTGGCTCGACATCTTCCCGGGCTGATCGTTTGGACTCTGAGGGTAACCCACACCATCCCGCCGAGAAGCATGACAAGTCATTACGCGAATATGCCGGTCGGCACATGCAGTACTCGTTGCGCGAAGTGATGACAAGACGATACTTAAGGGCTTTCACGAGCGGGCATGTGTGAGTGTGTTCTTCAAATACATTGCTTGATGCCAAATCTTGCAGACTTTCGGTGAGTGGATGACATTCACAATATGCTTTATAAGAGCAAAATAATGTCCACATCAGACTCCTCTGCTGACCTCCTGTTGGTGGGAAGTGAAAGCCCATCTACACCAAGTGAGAAGGTTTTGACCATCCAGGACACATGTTGCATCCCTTACACTCTTGCTTGACCCAGCTAAGTCACCAAGTCTATTTGTTATGGCAAGAGGAAGGAATTTTACCACTTAACAATCTCATTAAAACAAAGGGATAATGGTTTGTATTAAGACAACCGGATGTGAGCATGCATTCAACTACTATGACTCCTACGGTCAAGCCTATACTCTTTCAAGTGGGAGACTAGGTACTAAAGAAAAGGTTACTCGGTGACAATGACTCAAGTGGCAAACCATTACTATTATAAAAGCTTCAACATGCATGATACTATATACACCCAACTTAGAGCTTCAACATGCATACTTTACTCAAGGTAAATAAAACTAGCTGGTACAACCAACATGGTTAGCCAAAAAGCAATATTCGATGCATATTCATATATTTCATTAAGCTCAAACCTTGGGTCATATATCCAAACAATGGATTCCATAGCAAAACATTCATAAGCAACATGCATACATGATGTCACTCGTATACATTAAGCATTACTCATGTCAATCATCGCAAACGTCATACCTTGACACATTTATACATAAGCCAGGCGAGCTTGAAGGGTGTGCTTACATATTTTTGCCATGACATGTCTTTTGTGGACCTTAGCAACTCGCCCTTTTCCTACCAACTAAGTGATGAAGGGACTCACATTCACATCACAACTAGGTGATGAAGAATTTTAACTAGTACGCTAATAAACAATTTGTCCTTCGGCTTGCTTATGTTACATTTGCACCTTGGCAACTCGCCACTCTTCCCACCATCTAGGTGATGAGAAGGAACTCACCTTCACAAAATCAATTAGGTGATGAAGGGTACAACTCTAATGAACAATTTGCCCTTCGGCATGTGCCTCATTGTTTGCGGCAACTCGCCATTCTTTCCACCAACTAGGTGATGAATGGTACAATTTGGCTGTAAGCGATGTTTTTTTATCCTTGACAACTGTCATGCATTCCTGGCAAGCGATAAAGGAACTTACCTTCTTCTTACCAACTAGGTGGGGAATAGTAAAACTTCGTACCTATAGACTCTTATCTTTCACAAACAATGGAAAACCCTCAGGCCACAATTCAAAAGGTCCAGCAAGCAACTCCAACTCAACTAGGGGATTAAAAAAGCCCAGCAAGGGCAACAAACCCAATTAGGGAGCACTAAGCTCAATGTGCCCTACTATTTGGTGTGTGTGTGATACTTATGTAGGCCAACCTTGAGGCTTCAAGCTATGTATAACATTTCAATTCAAGCGAGAGAACTACAATGGCAATCAAGGGGTAGCTTCGCTGCCCAGTGATCACAAGTGTGCGAAGCATAATCTATTTATATATGATTCTCCAACCCTTTAATAGGTGGAGAATAACCCAATAGCAACGTTCGCACACGATGATCACAAGTGTGCGAAGCAAAATCTATTTATACTGATTCTCCAACCTTTCCAACAATTGGAGAATAACCCCGACAAGGAAAAGCCGCTGCCCGATGATCACAAGTGTGCGAAGCAAAATCTATTTATATGATTCTCCAACCCTTCAACAATTGGAGAATAACTGACAAGGGAAAAGCCGCACAACGATAATCACAAGTGTGCGAGCAAAATGTTTATATGGGATTCTCTGACCATGACAATTGGAGAAATAACCAAACAAGGGAAAACCTGCTTGTGTGCGAAGCAAAATCTAAACTATATGGTTCTCTGGAGCTTCCACATGAAGGCCTAGAGGCTTCCCACGTCAGCCTAGAGCTTCCCACATGCAAAGGTCAAAGCTTCACACATGTGAGAAGGTCAAAGCTTCCCACGTACGAAGACTCTGACTTCTCACATGCGAATGCCTAAGAGCTTCCCACATGCGGAGGTCCAAGAGCTTCCCACATGCGAGGTCCAAAGCTTCCACATGCGAAGGCCTAGAGCTTCCCACATGCGAAGGTCAAAAACTTCCCACATGTAAAAGGCCTAGAGCTTCCCACATGCGAAAGCTTAGAGCTTCCCACATCACGAGAAAGCCTAGGCTTCCCATGTGAAGGCCCCAAGCTTCCCACATCTGAAGGTCAAAGCTTCACACATGCAAAGGTCCAAAGCTTCCATATGTGAAGGTCCAAAGCTTCCCACATGTGAGGCCTAGAGCTTCCCTACATGCGAAGGTCCAAAACTTCCCACATACGAAGGCCTAGAGCTTCCCACATGCGAAAGCCTAGAGCTTCACATGTGAAGGCCCAAAACTTCCCACATACGAAGGTCCAAGCTTCACACATGCAAGGTCCAAAGCTTCCCATAAGGCCTAGAGCTTCCCACATACGAAGGTCCAAAACTTCCCACATGCGAAGGCCTAGAGCTTCCCACATGCCCGAAAGCCTGAGCTTCCCACATGTGGAGGCCAAAACTTCCCACATGCGAAGGTCCAAAGCTTCACACATGCAAAGGTCCAAAGCTTCCCATATGCGATGGTCCAAAGCTTCCTACATGGGAAGGCTAGAGCTTCCCACATGCGAAGGTCAGCTCCCCACATGTAAGGCCTAGAGCTTCCCATGCGAAGATCCGGCTCCCCACATGTGAAGGCCCTAGAGCTTCCACATCACGAAGGTCAAAACTTCCCACATGTGAAGGCCTAGAGCTTCCTACATGCGAAGGTCCAAAACTTCCCACATGCGAAGGCCTAGAGCTTCCCACATGCGAAGGTCTAAAGCTTCCCACATGCGAAGGTCAGAGTTTCCCACATGCGAAGGTCAAAGCTTCCCACATGTAAAGGCCTAGAGCTTCCCACATGCGAAGGTCCAAAACTTCCACATGCGAAGGTCTAAAGCTTCCACTTACGAGAGGTCAAAAGCTTCCCACTATAAGCTTCCAATAAGGGGCCACTCACGGAAGGAAGACTACAAATCTTTCAAAGGGCGATACTCGATATTTTGGTACTTTGGTGCTCGGGAAGATCAATACCCTTCACTCGGCAACCCTCCTCGATCGGAGACTTGGGGGGACTCACATATATCTTGCTACACCTCGGTACTTGAAAGTTTCGTGATTACTTAAAGTCACTTGAATGTTACAAGTCCCCAACCGAGAAGTTTTCCTCCTTTCCAAGGGCAGGGGAGCAGCTTGTTTGTACCATACTTCACCAATCCGAAACTACCAAGCACCGGTCAACTTTGTACCTTGAGAGACCACCTGCGGGGTTCGCGCTAAGCGCCCCACACGAAAGCACATGAGTTTCTTTCCAACCAAGAGGCCAATCATAACATGGCACGTGTCAACACAGGAGAAAGCTCCTGAGTCCCACATCGGCTAGCGGATGGCGGGGACTCTTCTCAGCCTCTCAAGAAAATCATTCTCCCACAATTAAGCTCTCATGATCTTAGACCCTCTAAAATCCCTTATTAGAACTCACTAATGATGATTATGCCTAATCCATGTATTATGTAAACTCTACATTATTAATGAGAACTCCTACACCTTCGTGGTGTGTGACTTAGGGTGAACCCACATCTCGTGTTTGCTTCTCATCCCTATCACATCATACATTATCTTCACTTGATGACTGAACAATCTAGTGAAGGTCATCTCACCTTGATGACACTTTACGTTGTTCCAAAGTCCACTCGATTTTGTGCATCAACAAGACTCATATTAAGACTCAAGTGTGAAATATATATGGGCTAATTAAATAAATCTAAAGTAAAAAATACTACAATTAATTAACAACAAAAAGATAAAAACTATTTAGACACATAACACACACTGTGAAATTGAGATGGTGAAAAAGCATGTGTCCAAATACCATCACTCGGCAAATAAAATATAACCCAATTTCCATATATCATGTTTTAGGAAAACCCAAAATTTGAAAATCTTCAAATAAAACCCTTTGGCCTACATGCCACGTAAGCAAATTTCATTTTTTTAAGGTGATGAGTCCGCTTAGGTTTTCAATCCATATGTGTGTGAATTTTTCATACCTATTTTACCCTTCACGTTTATTGGGGGCACATTTTGATTAACCAAAAAGGAGAAACAATCAAGCAATTTGCCTCATTAAAAAGGGAAGTAAAGCAATTAATTTATAGTTGACTATGTATTCATGATTTCCATTATTTTTTCTCCCTCTCCATTTCCATTTGAGTTGATTGTTCACTATCTAATGCCCAAAGACCTTGCAACATCGAAATTTCCATCTTCTTATTCAAAATGTTCATCTTCTTCTCCTCCAAATTTCTATAAATTTATGCCTTTTTTTTACCTTGTTAATAGGAATTGAGCGTCGAAATTTCCATCTTCTTCTCCTCCAAATTTCTATAAAGTTTATGCCTTTTTTTACCTTATTAATAGGAATAGATCTATGATTTTCTTTCCTTATCGCATTTTTATATTTTCTAATTTTTGTGATCGGATTTTTTAGCCTACCTATCAGAGTGGTAATGAATGTTTGCATTTGTATGGGTGTTTTTATCCACATTTTCATGTGTATGTTTTTTTTCTTTCATTATAAATTACCAATCTAATAGGTTTGAGTTTTGTGGTAGTCTACCCGGCAAAGAGAATATGATATTTGATATTTGTTAGTTTTATCCATATTGTAGGTCATATAATCTTATAATTGTACTCATGCATGTTTTCATCATCATATGTTGTACCTATCAACAAGGTAATATATATGCATGTTTTCATCATCTCTATCTGTGTTCTTCATTTTTGTACCATAGATTATATATTTCTTATGTTCATTATAATTATATTTTGGTGCTAAATTTTTTGTTTTGATTTACCGTAAGTTACAATTTTTTTAGTCAAAAAGTTTGGAATTCAAATTCAAAATTTGAAAGGCTTTTAATGTTACAGGGGTAAAATGGTCAGACAAAATAGGTAATCTAGTCAGCATGTTGCTTACATGGATTATTTTTTCAAGTAGGTTTTTTTCTACAATTTACAATGTTGACTGGGTCCAAAATAAGACCCCTAAAATATACCAATTCATGCATGGATGGCTCAAATCTTCTTTTGGCAACCGCAAAGAGCCCTTGGTGGTACATAAGACAAATATCAGACTGGAATTAATCCCAGGACTTGTCACAACCAGCTTAACCAAAACAGGTAACTGAAGTATTTTACACAGACATGTACAATCTAGAGATCATCAAGAGGCTACTTAAGTAAGTAACTATATATAGAGTATAGAAAACAATCCGATTTTAAAAAAGCTTAAGCTAGTTAGTATAACCCCATACTGTGCTTGAAAGTAGTTTGGCAAACTAGTGATTCAAAATTCACAATTCTCAAACATCACCTATCTCTTCTCTTCTTGTGCTGCCATCAAATATGCGTAAGCTTAATTTTACTAGATATCCAACAAATAAATTCTGATTGACCAAAAAAAAAAAAACAATCCAACAAATAAATTTTAACATAAAATCTTACACATGCTCTTAATACATGCAAGATCATACCGTATAAATTAATTAGAGAAAACAGTAATACCCCAATGCCTGAAGATCGATTGTATGTGATATGTGTATATGAGTATTTATCAATTATGAAGCTAAGCTAATGATTCTTCTTTTCTTTACATTTTTTGGTATTGCCCCAAAAAGAGGGAGATTGCAGTGGGATAGCCCTAATTTATTTAGTGCATCATCAGCCAAGAACCCTACAATAGAGGAAGAGACACAAGATAGATACTTACAGTGAGACAGGAGATAATTAATACATGAGACCTTACCAAGGACAACATTAATTCCTCGCTGCTCGCCTTGCTCCAACATGTTGAACAGTATGATAATTGCAATTTTCGGTAATGCAAATACACATAAATAATTACACAATAAACCAAATTTTATTTTCAGAGCAAGAAATATATATTCTAATTATATATTTATTGATATGTATATATATATATGCTTTAGGTAACTAAGGAAATTAAGGATACAATATTTCTCAGTTCAGGAAGAGAAAAACGAAGAGAGATCAATCGAATTTCTTCTTTTATCCCAAAAACTACATCCTAATGAATAAAATTCCCTATACTATAATCTGATTATAAAAATAAATAAATAAAGTTCTAATATTCATGAAAACTGATACATAAGCAACCTTACCTCAGATCGATCTGTATGCAGCATAATAAGACCATCATCATTAATCAAACTGCCAACCCTCTGTATTCATCAAGAGCTTCTATCGATCGATCATATTGTAACGTCGTAATTAAGCCTCAATCCAATACTAAAATGCACTTTTTCACCTCGTAATCAATCGTCGGGTATTTTTGGTTACCACAGTTGGATCGTGTAAACCAAAAATATCCCTGTGTTCATCTCTCTCTCTTGTTCTTCTTCGAAAGAGAGTGACATGCAGAACTATATATATGTAAATATAGTCAAGATCTCGAATTCTTGATCTTCACGAATCCAATCCCTTAAAATCCAAGAAGAAAGGATCGCCGTAGTCCCAAAGACTCGGCACGCACTCTTCCTCGCTCGTCAGAGGCCACATCAACGGTGACATGGGCCCCACTCCCCCCATCGGAATATCCGAACACCCTGGTGCAACCGCCATAGGCTGCGTAGACAACCCCGATCCCACAAGCGAATTCACATCGTTGTACGAACAACACTCCTGATTATTGTTATTCTGATGGTGTAGTTGTAGTTGGTATTGATCGTGAGTAGGGTTTGGATATTGATACGAGGTTGACGTGTCACAACCGCTGCCGTCGGATAACGAGATGGGGTACTGATGATGAAATTGTTGCGCCACAACTTGCTGCTGTTGCTGTTGTTGTTGGTGCAATGGATTAATGTTGTTTTGATAATGATGATCTTGATCTAACATATTATTGTGATGAGGATGCTGACTCAAATGTACGGACGAAGTTGCACCACTACCGGCTACGGCGGCAGCAGCAGCAACGTTAGGGTAGACTCCTAACCCTACGCCAACACCGTAGGGAACGAACCCAGAAGCCATGAGTGGGACCGGGTGAGAGGAGGAGTGGTAGGGCAGAGTAAGGCCGAAGCCGGAGGGGCGAGGGAGAAGCGGTCTTAGGGTTTGGGTGGAGGAGGTGGAGGAGGAGGAGGAAGAAGAGGAGCCGCGCGTGGAGTTCTGGGACGAGGAACCGGAGGGCTGGAGGTTGAGCTGTGC
This sequence comes from Gillenia trifoliata, assembly GCA_018257905.1. Classification (NCBI taxonomy): domain Eukaryota; kingdom Viridiplantae; phylum Streptophyta; class Magnoliopsida; order Rosales; family Rosaceae; genus Gillenia; species Gillenia trifoliata. The sequence goes on from CM031086.1 coordinate 24,606,202, forward strand.
CCTGGAACCGTAGAGGATGATGGCGGCCCGGTCGTAGGCGCGGGCAGCGTCCTCGGCGGTGGCGAAGGTCCCAAGCCACTTGCGGGTGCGCTTACGCGGCTCGCGGATCTCAGCCACCCATTTGCCCCAGCTCCGCTGACGCACGCCGCGGTACCTGAACTTGTTGTTATCGGGGCCTCCTTTGCCCTTGCACTTTCTGTTGTTGTTCTGGGTTGTTTCTGTTGTGGCGGTGGATGCGGTGGTCGAGTTGTCCTCAGTGGTTTTGTTGCTGTTGCTGTTGCTGTTGTCTTGGGGAAGGTGATGATCTGGTACTGCTTCGGCTGCCGAATCGCGGTGTTGGTCTTCTTCCATAGGGTGAGCTGGCGGCGAGCTTTAAAAGTGGAAAACTGTGTGTGGGGGTGGGGGTCGGGGTGGGGGTGGAAAGAATCAATGGTGAATGGAGACCACTACACACCACCTCGTTCAGTGTTCTCGATTAGTCGAAAGAAGAGAGGATTTTTCTGATATTGGGTCTGATTTTAATGCCATTTTTTGTTAATGGTGGACTAGGGCGGTGGTCTCTCTCTATATATATATTTTAGGGTTTTACTTTTCTGGTTTTTTTACATCGAGGAAGAGAGAGACTGTAAAGTGAGAGTCTGTGAGAGAGAGAAAGAAGGAGAGTGATTGCGGTGCAGTGAAGAAACAGACCAGGCGTAGTGCGCACATTGGTTTTCGAATTTGCAACCAAACGATTGCATTATTTACTACCGAAAAGTGCTAGATAGATTATGATTTTAGATCGTATTTGTAGATTTAAAGAAAAAATTTAACCCTCGTGTAATTTATAAGATATGATTTAAGTAAATGATCTCTCTAGCATTACTTTTTACAACCTTATTAAAATGGTATATAATGTTATTTCCTATCATCATGTTCATATATACCTTGATTTTGAATGAATTTTTATCACAAATAGTCCTTTATTTTTTACCAACTCATCAATTTAGTCTTTTATATTTCAAATTTATCAATATTATCCCTTATATATTGTTCCACTCATCAATTTAATCCACCTACATCTCTCTCTTCAATGACGCCAATGTGTTCTTTGTCGCTGCCCAACCAAAATATGAGCCGAAGAAAAATAACCTAGATACATAGCCAATATATAGCACACCCGAGTTATACTAATTAATCCAACCCATTCAGCCTTATAAAAATTATATGATTTCCGTTGCACATGTAATTATGTAAGGACATCAGCTTTTCTCTTTACTAACCTTTCAGTCGTTCACTCTCTCCTCTTCTCTTAGTTAAACTTGTGTCATATCTACCTATAAAATTTCATGGCTGCCGCCTTAGACCAACTCTAGTGATTGGGTTATTAAAACTTCAATTTTGAGTTTTAAACTCCCCAAGCCTCTTTCAATAATTGGGCTAAAATTGGGATAAAACCTAAAATTTGTTTTGGGGGTAAATTTCGGCTAAAATATCAGCCAAGGTTAAGAACATGGCCCACCTATGCCCATAGACGGCTCCAAACCCAGTCTCGGCGCACTGACGCGCCCCATTTCATGCCACGGGACAGCGCTGCAGCGTGTGAGACCCACGCCTAACAGCATTGTCGGCCACTGAAATCTAGCCCCACGACTAGTTATTCATCCAACGGTTCATATTCAATTTTGTTGTTCTAAAAAAAAATAAAAAATTTGTAAATACATTAAATCCAGCAGCTAAGATCAAATATGATCAAATCTAAAGGTAAAAAAAAGATTTAACAATCCAAAATTAAATCCAACGGCTAAAACAATGAAAAAAAATTATTTAAATCAAAATTCACCCAAAAACTCTATAAATACCTATGTATTTGTTCAAACATCCACACAAAATTTACTTTCCTCATACAATTAATTCTTCCAATTTTTCTTTCTACCCACTTCCAAAATCATTTATTCTCATGAAACACATGTTCCATGACTTTCATGTTTCATGGGATAGGTTTAGTGATATTTCATTATTTATCAGAATTTAAATATTGTTAGGTTAAAAGGTTCATAAAAATAAATTAGAATAATTGACATAAATTTTATTTTTTAAAAAGTTACCCAAAAAAATAATTTAGGCTAAAATCATCCTTTAGTAATCTCAGGCTAAAATTTTAAGCCAAAACCATTGAAGAAGAAAAGTTGTTTCTGGATTAGAACTTAATTTTCTGGGCTAAAAATTTAGGTTTTAACCTCAATTATTAGAGTTGGTCTTATAAATTTATTTAAAATAACTAAAAAAAAAAAACCTAAAATCTATCTTTATGTCTATCTCTTTTCTCACTTGTTGATGCCCAAAATTGGTTACACATGCATTAAATAGTTAATTTTAAAAAGTTTCCCACAAACAACGACATTAAATTTTTGTTCTTAAATTTTTGGCTTCAAAGTTCAGCTCACCTCATATTTAGATCCTGAATCTGTCCCTGGTTGTAGCCTCAAATTGGACAAGGAAATTGAACTTGCGGTTTTCCCAATCAGCTTGGACCGTTAGTCTTTACTCGCCCAAACAGAGGCAACTCGCACCAGGGCGATCAAAGATCCAACAAACTAGTGCCAAATTAATTTTTTGGCTATTATTTGATTTTTGTTTTTATTTAATTTGTATGGTTTTTAAAAATTTAAATGGCTTTTAATATTTTGATTCTTTATGATATCCACATGGCACAATATAATTGGTTATGTGGGTCATACATAAGTGCCACACAAGTACTTTATCATAATTTTTAACGGTATTAGATGATAGGGACTACATTGATAAGTGATACAATAAATGAAGAACGAAATTAATAAATTTGAAACATAAATGATCAAACTAATAAGTTGGTAAAAAATAAAGGACCATTTGTGATAAAAACTATTTTCTTGAAAAAAGTCTTCGTGACTGAGGTAGTATTATTAGAGCATATTAAAAATATACATTTTGGCGTGAAGTGTTTATGTGGTGACTAGTGTACTTTAAATACTTTTTTGAAAGAGAACAATGAGACGATTTCAACTTGCCGCTTTGTGGCGATAAGATAAATTTTGACATTTTAATGATGTTTAGTAGGTAAAACAATACTTTTAAGTTTTAAAAGTATTTTTTTGAAATTTTTGTAATGTTCTTTTTACTGCTACGATTTACTTGAACTAGTTAAATAACTTTTAGGGTTTCATTTTGATCTATCTTATTATCTTTATTAATTGAAATTGAAAATTCTTTTCAAAATTTCGGTTTACAAAATTCTATCCAAGAGTATGATCCCTTTAAACTTATACCTTGCCACGTGTCAATGACCCCCGAATTTTGACGTTTTACATTTATCTACCTCGAGCTCCATAAAACAATGTATTTCCTCCCTTTAGTCTTTCCTCTATTTTAATTAATTTATGGCAAATTTGACTGAAATTTTGATATATGAAAAAGTACTTGTTTAAGTTCCAGTCTTCAATTCATGTCGTTCTTATTACGTTGATTTTCTTTACAACAACACAAATTATATAAAATCTGAATTAATGCCAAGTTTTTCAGAATAGTAATTAGCCATCGGTATATAAATTTGATGTGTCAAAAGTGTTTTTTCTCCTTTGATTATTCTGAAACTAGTTGTAACTGTGGACGTCGTTATAATTATTATTTCTTTCTTGGTGTATAGTTAGTTTTTGTAGTCTGACCTAGAAACAATAACTTGCCTCTGCTCTAGTTTCTTCCGCACATTTTGTTCTCCATCGCTTTTAAGGGCAGTGGAATGGTTAAAAGAGATATTTTGATCGATGCCCTTAAAAGCATTTTTATCCGTTAGAGGAGGACAAGGGCAAGGGCAATCACTTGCCCTTCTAAAACAGTACTTACTTTTGTGCAACTTCATCCGTTGAGTAAGGATATGGCAAGTGACACACCCCGACCTGGATATCCACGTGCCAATATCGAGTCGATATATGTTGACCGACATCTCAGAAGGGATGATGAAAGCCATAGTGTAAGTGTTGTGTAAAAGTGCAAATAAATTAAAATTAAAGTCTATTTTGAAACTTAATTTCAAATTATTGTGCGAAGTGCATGGCCCAAAATACATAGTAATCAGTCTCAGAGCATAGCTAAGGGCGGTAACATAAGAATTTCATCTTGGTAAGGATAGACATAATACAACTATTAGGAACATACTTCCGTACAATAGCTGTAGAAGGTGTCAGAACCACCAGTGATAACTTCACTTGCCATCGGATCAGCCCTTTAAAACCTGGAGGGGAGCAAAACAGAAAATGTGAGTGGGTAAAAATAAACATTTATAAAAACCTTGATTTTTCATAACATAATAACCCATCTTTGAAAGTTCCTGTATAGTTTCCCCAAAATCATACTACGTATAGTATGAAAATTTCCAAAGATATAGATAAATACCTTTATATCAACATAGTATATAATATTCAACGTTAAAACGTTAATAAGGCACCCCTACCAAAATATGAGTAATACTAACACTTCAACAACTATATCGTATACTCATCGACAAATTGTATAAAGGCATCCATGCCAAAAGTATGAGTAAATACCAATATCTCAACCTAAAGTATGCTCAACAACGTATATAATATGCTCATCAACATATGCAGACACACAAGCCCAAGTAGAAAGTAGCTACATGGAACAGGCTGGGTGTAATAAATATATGCTCGGTACTACGATCACGTGAAGCTGGCGCTAAGCGCATCACATACGAGTCCTAGCTACCTAATGCAGACTAGTACAGGCTGGCACCTACAATGGATCCAAAGTGAGCATAACGGTGCAGTGTGAACATACACGTGAAGGTTGGTCCTGGCCCGGACGAGTACAAGACACCAGTGAATGCATGAATGATGAGCGGAAAAATACACATGATCATGCCATCACAATTTTCCAAATCCAACACTTAATATATATATATATATTATACTTAACTCGTAAGTAAAGCATGGTATGATGGAAAATAGTTCACAAATCCACGTGGAAACTAACATAAATAATATAGTTTTCATAAAACAAAGCCCACTCACAGATACGTAGTTGGGTCGTAGCCGCCTCACCTTGTATGACCCCTGTACGCCTCGTGGTAAGTCTCACCTATATGAGATATCATTATTGAAATGATTAAACTCATAAAGGTTACTAATTAAATTAATAAATAACACTTATTCTTGGTTCGCTCAAATTGGAGGTCCGAAACACTCCGAAAAATACCATACGTACTGTCCCGAGGTAGTACACGTCGTCACGAGTCGCCTCGCGTCGGCAGAAGTCGAAAAACTGGTCCTACGCGCCCCCACGGGCGGCTCACGCGCGGTCAACCTGAGCCAGTCAAACTAACGGCGTCAACTAACGCTGTTAGATCTAACAAAATATTCTAACATCTCCGTTAGACCTAACGGCCTATTCCTAAAGGCGTTAAAAGGAATATTCCAGGAATATTCTTCGGTCTGGACCGGTTGATGATGTCAGCGATGATGTCACTGCTGACATCACCGCCCGGTCCAACAGGTCGCCGCTGCAACTATCTCCGGCAGCTAATGCTGCCGTAGGCCAACTCGCTAGAAACTGGGAAATTTTCTAAACTTTGTAACTTCTTCATTTATCAACCATTTTACACGATCCACATGTCAAAATGAAGCTAGAGAGAAGGGGAACAAGATTATACCAGTTTGGAGTTCAAAAAGTGGTCAGAAATTGGCTAGACAATCACGGTCTACGAACGAAGTCCGATCCACTCCAAAACACAACCAAATAACACGATCTTATTATGAAAATATATCTACTCAACAAAAGGAAGCTAATGGTGGTGGTTAGGAACCTCACCTAGGTCGGTATTTTCGTGAAACTCGCTGGAAAAGTCTGATTCTTCTGTGTGCAATTCCCGCCAAACGGTAAGGAATTTGGGTGATCGACTTGCACCATTGAACTCAGTGAGTTACAACGAACAAGAGGGTGGTGGTGGTTTGGCTCGGTTCGAACAAATTTGTGTGGTCACTGTGCACTGTGCATTTCTTACGGGGAAAAGAAGAAAGCAGGAGAAAAGAAGAGTGAGGGGAAAAATCTGGGGGAAAGAAAAGAAAAAGATATTTTTCTCAAACTATCTGGGCAACTGAGTACCCACACCACCATATTTCCAGAACAGGAAATAATATTTAAACGTATGTAACGTTTTCGTTACACGTCAGAATTACGTCCCGGTCGCGCTCATGCGTTTGTAGAGACGAGTACTATAAGAATATGGTAAGTGAGAAGTCAAAATTTAAAAAGAACTCAAACGTCCACGTAGGACTTCCACTTAGCCCGTTCAGGGGCATTTTAGTCAATTTACCACTTCGAGGAAAATAAAATACAATAAAAGTAGGGACGGGTCGACACAGCAAGGGCTATTCACAAATATATAATTTTTTTCATTTTTTAAATGCATATTAAAATGAAATACGATCCTGAAAAATGTTTAAATAATCTTTGTGAACACTATTCACACGAACATCAAATAAAACATGAAATTGTAAATTGATTTTTGTATTTTTTACAAATATGTTTTTCAATTTTTTTTCTTATTTTTATTAATTTTTAAAATATTTTACGAACTTTTAAAATAAATTTTAAGTCTAAATTAATTCAAATCGTTGGATACAAATAAATTTGAAATCTAACAATCCTTAAGACGCAACGTGTGCTCTACATAGAAATTTCATATTTGAAACAGTTACTGACGTCAGCCTTGCCCGCTGACGCGAGGCTGGCCCACTTGTTGTCTGCTTCTTTTTAGATCGCTAGAGATAATTTTTGGTAAAAAAAGTCAAGTTGGTAGCCTTTACCTTGCCTTTTGGCAACGAGTGGAAGTACTCTAAATAGCAATTGGTGTCCTACTTATAACTTTATTACCAACTTATCTTTAAGTTAACCACGCGTATTTTCAAGGTGGTCAAAGTCGGCCATCCCGATATGAACGAAGTGATTCAAATTGTTTTGAATTTCTTTTACATAATTATCACTCTATATTTCTTTTTAAGTGTTGTTATGCACTCAATTGTCTTATTTTTTTTCTCATATTTTATATTAATTATTTGTCATTCATATTAAAAAAAAAAGTTGAAAAATTGAAACATGTTAATTTTTTTTTCTAAATTAACTGGCTTCAAATCTTATATGTAGGATAAATAGTAGTATTGCTCATACCTAGAGACTTAATTACTACATGCTGTCATATGATACATCCTTATCATGAGAAAAATATCAGCATGAATAAAACTAGTAGTTGTGCGGATCCAAGATTCTTACTTTAAGGGGTCAAGATTTGTTTCAACGAAAATAACAATGAAAAATTAAACGATAGTATTTTCATTCATAATTTATAGTAAATAAAATATTACAAGCTACAATTATCGACGACAATTTTTAATGTTTTAAAAATGTTGCATTATAGCTTCGTTGTCAATACAAGAAAAAACATTTTTCTCGATCTAAACAAGTAAGCTATCACTCAACCATTCATCTCCATTTTGTTGTGGAGCAGACCCTTAATAATATTCATAGCAGAAAATTTCAATGCTCTCTCTACTGAAATAGTTGCTACCCGTAAAATAAAAGCTAATGTAATAAGCAAGTATACATGTTGAAATTGTAGATATACCCCTTTCTCCACTATTTTCTTTGCAAGACTACTAATCCCCCATTCAATTGTGAATTTCAATGACCAACAATATAAGCAATTAACAATTAACCAACAGTATACTTATATAAGCAAAAGCAATTAACAATTAACCATTTCAACATTTATATACGCAAACCCATATAATCTAATATACCATTGGCAGACAGCCAGACTAAAAAATAAGCAATCTAACAATTAACCAACAATAATATCTCATTTATAAATCAAAAAGTTAAGTGAAAAAAAAATTACCTTATCTTAAAAGAGAGCGAGTTTTCTGTTTTTGAGACCTCAACAGAGGTCTGGAAAATCGGAAATGTGTCTGGAATAAGGGTTAAGTTTTCTAATTTTTTTTTAACACCTGGCTCAAAATGACAACGTTCTGGCCAGGCTATTTTGAAAAAAAGAAAAATATAGCGTTGCACGCAGGGCGAGCGCAAGCTGCCGAGTTTTACTTAGGCATTTTAACAAACACCTTGGGTGCACAAGCTGGTGGAAACACAAACGAGCAAGGGGTCATCAATGGGCGCCCTCTACCATCTTTTTTGGCTGCCACGGGTCAATTGACCACATTGACCCCTTACTGGACACATCCCAATCCTAACATGCTAGGTGTCGGGAAGTGCTGGCCGACACGTGTTAAGTGACAAAAGCCAATTATGCATGTGCATGAGAAAAAGTGAAGATTTAGAGTTGGAAGTGGAAGTAAGAGTGCGGTGATAGGTAAAACTCATTATTACACGTACATAACAGTCAGAGCATAGTAAATAGTGCATAGAATAAACATTCACATCCTCGTGAGAACGGATAATTAGAAATTAATTAAAAGTAGGAACGAATCCTACATAATCCGGAGAAACTGTTAAAAGCACCAACCACAGCTGGAGTAAGCCCTCGTGTCATTGGTAATCAGAACCGCTACTAGTTCCTGGAGGGGCGCAAAACATAAAAAGGTGAGTGGGTCCAAAAACAAAGTTTGATAAAACCTTTGTTTTCAAGAGCATACTATCCTCTTGCTGGAAAACATGTATAGTTTTTGAAAAATACGTCATACTCCCCGGTATGATCCTTAAAATACTATAATAGTAAGACGGGTACTCCCCAAAAATCAAACTGATTGCTCAAATCATGGGTACTCCCAGAAAATCAAACTGACTGCTTGAAAACAAAACTGAATGCTCAAATCACGGGTACTCTCCGAAAATCAGACTGACTGCTCAAATCATGGGTACTCCTCGAAAATCAGACTAACTGTTCATCACACAAGCTCAAGTAGATACGTTACGAGGACAAACTAGGTATATGAGAAATACGCTAAGTACTACAGTGACGCAAGTCTAGCGCTAATCATTGTGTGCAAAGCGCATCACACACAAGTTCGAGTTGCCTAGTGCAACCTAAAACGGGCTAATACTTACAATGGATCCAAAGTTGCGTAGCGGTACTGGGTGTGATACCTCCAAACATCAAGGTTAGTCCTGGCCATAGGACTGAGTACTGATACATAAGTGTTCAACATCTACTGATGAGTAACAGTATAGAAAAATATTTGGCAAATATAACACGAATGTTCTATCTCCAACAATCGCATATTATATGAGTTGTGCTAACAATTTAAAGAAAGCAGTGAAAAATCATACATAATAATATATTTATCAAAACAAAGACCTACTCACTTACCTGTAAGCAACTAGGTCGTAGCCTCCTTGTCCTAGGTAGCCCTGGTAGTCCTCTGAATAAGTCTCACCTATATGAGATATCACTATAATAATGATTACTCATAAAGGTTACTAATTAAACTAATTAACGACACTTATCCCTTGTTTGCTCAACACGGAGGTCTAAAACACTCCGAAAAATATCATACGTACTGCCCCTAGGTAGTACGCGTCGTCACAAGTCGTCTCGCGTCAACGAAAGTCGAAAATGATGTCCCACGCGCCCCCACGCTTAGCTCACGCGCGGCCCACTTGTGGCCCACTTGCGGCTCACGTGCAGAGTCAAGTTGATAGTCAACTAACTGCGTCAGTTGACGTCGTTAGATTTAACGAAAGATTTCGGTATCTCCGTTAAATCTAACGGAATATTCCTAACAGTGTTAAAGGAATATACCTGGGAATATTCTCGATTTGAATTGATTGCTGACGTCACAGGCCGGTTTGGACCGGGTTCAAGTCGGTCTAAACCGGTCGCCGCTACAACTCAAGCTGGTCGCCGTCGTCGCCGGTCGCCGCCGCGAAAACCTGGCCGGTTTCTGGAAAATTTTCAAACATTCATAACCTCTTCATTTCTTAGCCAAATTTCACGTCATTTATGTCAAAATGAAGCTAGAGATGAGTAGAATGATGATATACCTTTGGTTTGGTTGAAAAGGCTTGGGAAATGGCCTATATTTCCCTCGAAAGATCGCGGCTACTGTAGCTTCGTCGATCTACGTCAAAACTCGACCAAATCAAGCAAATGACATATGAAAATTCATCTACTCAACGAGAGGAATCCAATGGTAGTAGTTAGAAACCTCACCGCGGTCTAGAATGGCGAGAAAATTGTCGGTAATGTCTGGTTCTTTTGTGTGCTTTTCCCGTCAAACAGTTGGGAGTTTGAACAAACGGTTTACACCGTTGAGTGTAGGGCGTCGAGATGAAGAGGGTGGTGACTTTAGATTGCCTTGGTTCAACGGGTTTTCGTCAACGTGCACTGTGCACACGGTGGGGGAGAGAGAGAGAGAGAGAGAGAGAGAGAGAGAGAGAAATGAAAATAATAAGGAAAAGTGACACGGAAGAGGGAAGGAAAATGAGATATTTTGAGTTTTAGAGGTATTGTCCACCCACCAAAACAATAAAATTACACGGTTCCGTGAACAAAATAACACGCACGTGTCCAAAATATCCTTTCAGAAATTATTTTATAATAAATTTTTTACGGGATGTTACACGGACAGTCTATATATACATACACGTACGTACTACGTTGTGGTTTTTGTATGACAACTATCAGACAACCCCAACAAGAAGCTGATGTTAATTAAAACATCAAATATGTTCATATAAAACTGCATGTGGCTGTGGTACTAACATGTTTCAATTATTTGTGTCTCTATAATACTTTGTGCCTGACTTTTAAAGTATTTTCTGTTGTAAACAATCAGTATAACCATAACCCCAACCATACAATATTCATCGTGACAAAAAATGTTTTATATGAATCATATGAATATAAGAGAAAAAGAAGTGTGACAAATTTCAGTTAATAATAATAATTAATTAAAATTGAAACTCGTTTGGCCATTGCTTTTTTTTTTCTTTCTAAAAATTGAAATTGGCTACTAGAAAATTTTCAATTTCTAATTAAAAATAATAATAAAATCGGATATAAAAATTAATTTATAAATAAATTTCTCACCAAATATGTAATGGTGCAGTATAATGTTGAGCAAACAAACCGATAAACCAAAAACCACTCAAAATAAACCGTTTGATTTATAAAATCAAACTAAATTGAAAAATTCTGTATGATATGAGGTTTCGATTTTACAAACCGTTGATTAATTGAACCAAATAGCTTATAATAAAATATGTTGGAAATTTTTTAGGGTATTTCAAAATACAAATAATGCTTGTTGAAATTCATAGTAACATTTGATTTTCGTTCAAGTTCATTTATTAGTTGAATTAAGCTTCTAGTCAATAACGTTGGCATTATTACTCATGATTTCAGAAGAATTGGGACGTTGGCACTATTGCAACCATTCCTCTCTTCATTTGATTATTAATGTGCCAATTATTTCTTTAACTCTCCAACTTTATTTACATAGTAAATGACCAACGTTTATCAAAAAGATCATCCTATATATATCTTTGCTTCCTACACTGAATAGAACATCCATTATTTTCTTTTTAGAACGATCCAATATTCTTAATATGATTGGAATTCTTTTTGTCCATTATAAGCTATTCCTTTTGTTTGTTTCAAAATTCTAAAATCAAAGGAAAGAATCAAGTTGTTCACCCGATCACAGTATTGCGAGTGTACGCTTACAAGGATCATAGGTTGTTGTATCATGGAGGGTAGGGCACCATAACCTGCTACACCGAGACATTGTCTCTGAGGGGCGAAATCTACTCTTAAGGACAATGAACTTATACGCCTCAACCTAAAATCTTGTTTTCCTCAAGCATTGTTGGAGATCGATATATTCGTTACAAAAGATAAGTATTTCATTTTTATTGCATTAATTATCCATTTTAATACTTCAATGTGAAAGAATATTTACTAATATTTATCTTATATGATTTGTTGTAGGAGAAGTAACGTTCATATCGCCAATATTTTTCCAACAATCTTAAGAGTAGATTTTGAAAGCTACTTCTATATCTCTTGGTCTCCTCACAAGTATTGTCTACACATACCAAATATCAGACCTATAAAGAGCAAGAGAAGTCAAGAGGTATTTGGTATGCCTAAAGAATTTTGTTACTGCCTATTAAGTTACGATAAAAAAACAAAGCCCAGTGAGTATAATATATATCTATCACAATATTATTTTCATTCTGTAACCACTAATTTGTATAATCTCTAGTTATTTTTGTTGGTAAGTTCTATAGATCAGAAAAGTATAATGTTATCTTGTGATTTTACGTTGCAGAGTTTATATTGTCTTAATGAGTTTATTATGATCAAATTAATTGCCAATATTTCAATATTGATTTATACTTTCTATTTGAAATAACAATAATTATTGTTATTATTATAAATTTGCTATATGCCTTTTCATATGGTGTTTTTGGGATAGTTGTTTCTATATCATTGACTTGTGTGTTCTGTATATCTATTAATGAGATTTTCAATTTATTTGAACTTTGAAGCATGCAACTAAGGAATATTGAGACATAGTATATGTACTGTATAGAATATATTTACCTTCTTAATTTACTGGATTCCTTTCTCTTTTCTTTCAAACTATAAAACCGTAGGGTAATGTATCTTTTGATATATGACATTATTTTTTATCTATATGGAACTAACGATATTGCAGTTGAACTATATTGATACTAAAATTACATCTCCTATAAAGGAGGGGTGATACAGTTGTATGACCATTGTGACAACCCTTGATATAGAAGGCCCCAATCCATTGGATAGAGCATCCATTATACTGTGAATTGAAATTTACAAATTCGGTATCTGGTTGCATACATTTTTCAAGTTTGTCATTTTATCACTAGAAGCCTAAAAAATAATACATAATATATGTAATATTATATGAAAATTATTATTTATAATATTATATATTTTAGTATTTTACTAAACAGTTTGGAGTTATAAGATTGAAAGTTTGAGACTTTGAGTTGAGTATTTTTGAAGTTTATGAGATTGTAAATTTAAGTTTTGAGATTGACAATTTGATGAGAATTTTTTTATAAGTTGCTACTTTTTTTTTAAATTTTTGCTAATACTTATTGTAAAATAGCTTTAAAACTTTTATTTGGTAATACGTACATGTTAATCACACACCGAGTTTAACCAAACCGCAATATTAAAAACTGATTTAATCAAATCTAAGACATTATAATTTGATTATAGTTTGAAATTAAACAAACTGCAGTGATGCACGATTTAGAACCGAACCAACTCAAACACGTCCATCCCTTATGCAGTGTTTTTGCTTGCAATAATTGTAAGATCAATACGTTTACTTTTTTTGGTATAAGCGAGTTTGAAGGGACTTGTTTGTATACTCCGTGAGAAAATGACGATGATGACGTGGAAGGCGGATTTGCATGCAGCAGTGACGTGTCTGAAGACCAGAGAAAGTGCAGAAAATGTTATGAGCAGGAAGCATGTGGTGGGCAGCCCACCGCCTTGGAACTCGCAAAGGCAGCCGCAGCAGCACCTAAACAGAAAAACCAGTTGGACTTGGACGACCCCAAATGGATATTTTTTTAGTCGAAAGGATAATTTCTGTCTTCTGATACGATGCCCTAGCTCTGTTGCAAAAACAAAGTATAATGTATATTTTGATTTAGACCTTAATCAACTTATCATATTTTAGACAAAATCCCCTTTATTTTAAAAAATTTAAATTAAATGTTTTGTAATTTAATGTCTATTAAATTTATTATTTTAAGAGTAGATATTTTGTTAGCGACAAATATACTATTTTAAATGCATTATTTGAAAATATTCATTAAATGTATTATTTGATCAAATTATTTATTTTGAACTTAGAAGACTTGTATTGCCGCCACAAAATTTATATGAAATAGTTTGTCCATCATAAAACCTAGTACTGAGGTAGAATAAAATGTCACTTAAAAAAAAGAACAAAAAACAAAACTCAAATATCATGTACATCACATTTTCGATAGGTATCCAAACCTATATATCCACAATATCTACACATTTAGTATCAAACTCATCCATATTCCCTACACATTCGGTATCAAACCTATCCACATTACCAATATATAAGACTCAAATATAATAACCTTTAAGTTAAAAATTAATTTTTCACATAAATAACATTAAATTAGAAAAATGATTGTAACATCCCAGACCAGCTCCGTCGTAGCACGATATTGTTCGCTTTGGGCCACGCCCTCACGGTTTTGTTTCTGGGAACTCACGAGCAACTTCCCAGTGGGTCACCCATCTTGGGATTGCTCAAACCCACACTCGCTTAACTTCGGAGTTCTGATGGAACCCGAAGCCAGTGAGCTCCCAAAAGGCCTTGTGCTAAATGGAGGTGGGCATGCACATATAAGGCACTTAAGGGGAACCCGGCGTCATTGTAACATCTCGTAAAAAGTTTGTTATAAAATAATTCCCTGGGAATATTTTCTACACGTGCGTGTTTATTTCGTACACGTGAGCATGTAAGTTTACTGTTTTGGTGGGTGTACAATACCCCCAAAACCCTACTTTTCGTTTTCTTTCTTTCCCCTTTTCCTTCTTCCTCGTCACTTTTCTTTTTCCCCAGTTTTTTATTTTTTTCTCTCTCTCACCGTGTGTGCACAGTGCACATCGACGAAAACCCGTCGAATCGAGGCGAACGAAAATCATCACCTTCTTCGTCTCGACGCCGTGGACTCAACAGTGCAAACCGTTCGTCTCGCAACCGTAAGAACCGGACCTTTCCGACCATTTTTCGGCCAATCTAGACCGAGGTGAGGTTTCTAACTACCACCATTGTATTCCTCTCGTTGAGTAGATGAATTTTCATAGGTCGTTTGCCTGATTTGGTTGAGTTTTGACGTAGATCGAACAAGCTACAGTGAACCGCAACTTTCGAGGCAATTACAGGCCATTTCCCGAGCTTGTACGACCTATCCAAAGGTACACCGTGATTCTACTCTTCTCCAGCTTCATTTTGATATGTGGAACGTAAAATTTGGCCAAAAAATGAAGAAGATATGGACCTTTAAATTTTTTCCAGAAACCAGCCAAAATTCCGGCGACGAGAATCCGGCACGAGTGGAAGACATGTATGTCGTTAACCAGTTTCCTGATGTATTTCCTGATGATTTACCTGGACTACCTCCGGATCGTGAAGGAGAGTTCACCATCGATCTTCTTCCAGGTACAAATCCTATTTCTCTTACACCTTTCTGCATGGCTCCTGCGGAGTTAAGAGAATTAAAGTTGCAGTTGCAAGAGTTAGTGGACAAAGGTTTTATCCAACCTAGCACCTCTTCTTCGGGAGCACCGGTCTTATTTGTGAAAAAGAAAGCTGGAAGTTTGAGACTTTGCATCGACTACAAGCAGCTTAACCGGATGACGATTAAAAACCGTTATCCTCTACCTCGTATCGATGACTTGTTTAACCAGTTCTATGGTGCTCGTGTCTTCTCGAAAATTGATCTGAGGTCAGGTTACTATCAGCTAAAGATCAGACGAGATGATGTTCCTAAGACAGCTTTTCGAACTCGATATGGTCATTATAAGTTCCTGGTGATGCCATTCGGGTTAACGAATGCTCATGCAGCGTTTATGGACTTAATGAACCGGGTATTCCGTCCCTACCTGGACAAGTTCGTGATTGTCTTGATTGATGATATCTTAGTGTTCTCTAAGAGTGAGGTTGAGCATGCTAAGCATCTTCGTCTAGTTCTGAAGAGATTGCAAGAGAATCAGTTGTATGCTAAGTTCAGTAAGTGTCAGTTCTGGCTGAATGAAGTATCTTTCTTAGGACATGTCATATCCTCTGAGGGAGTTCTTGTTGACCCTCAGAAAGTAACAGCGGTAGAGAATTGGAAGCGACCACAGACCGTCACTGAGATCCGAAGTTTTCTTAGTCTTGCCGGCTACTATCGGCGCTTTGTGAAGGATTTCTCGGCAATAGCCCTTCCTCTCATGAAGTTGACTTGGAAAGAAGTCATTTTCGAGTGGGATGATGATTATGAGCGGAGTTTTCAGAAGTTGAAGCATTGTCTCACTCATGCACCTGTCTTGGCACTTCCCGACGACAATGGGAATTTCGAGGTCTACAGTGATGCTTCTTTGAATGGTCTAGGCTGTGTTCGGATGCAACATGGCAGGGTAATCGTTTATGCATCCCGTCAGTTGAAGCCGCATGAAATGGACTACCCTACTCATGATATGGAGTTTGCAGCCATTATCTTCGCACTGAAAAAATCTTGCGACATTATCTCTACTGAGAAACGTGCAAGATCTTCACAAATCACAAGAGTCTGAAGTACTTGCCCACACAGAGGGATCTAAACCTGAGACAACGAAGGTGGATGGAGTTGATTAGTGATTATGACTGTTCTACCGAGTACCATCCTAGACGAGCTAACGTCGTTGCGGATGCACTCAGTAGGAAATCATCTCATGGTCGGCTCAATGCACTGTACGCCTGTCATGTTCCTCTTTTGTTGGCTAACTTCTCTGCTAGACCTATTATGTTGGATCGTATTCGTGAGGCTCAGGCGAGCGATCCTACTTCTCAGAAATTGATTCAAGCAGTTCTTGAGGGAACTAGGGATGACTTCAGAGTTCGACGTTCTGACGGATTATTTCTGATGAACGACCGGATGTATGTGCCTAACGATGCAGACTTAAAAAGGGCAATCTTGGATGAGGCGCATGTTTCCACCTATGTCATGCATCCAGGTAGTACTAAGATGTACCATACTATCCGACCTTTCTACTATTGGTGTAGAATGAAAAAGAAGATTGCAGAGCACGTGAGTCGTTGCTTAATTTTTCAGCAGGTCAAGGCTGAAAGGAAGAAACCATATGGATTATTACATTCACTTCCCATTCATGAGTGGAAGTGGGAGAATATCACCATGGACTTTGTGTACAAGCTACCCCTAGCACGTGGAGGCTATGATGGTATTTGGGTGATTGTTGATCAACTGACCAAGTCAACTCACTTCCTGCCAGTCCGTGAGAATTATCCTATTGACCGTTTGGCTAAACTTTTCATTGACGGAGTTGTCAAATACCATGGTGTCCTTGTCAGTATTATCTCCAATCATGACCCCAGATTCACTTCCAAGTTTTGGAAAGCTTTTCAAAAAGCTTTGGGTTCAAGACTACTGTTTAGCACTGCTTATCATCCTCAGACCGACGGACAGTCGGAGAGAACTATCCAGACCCTTAAGGACATGCTGAGGTCTTCAGTGCTACAGTTTGGAGATAAGTGGCATGATAATCTTTCTTTGGTAGAGTTTGCCTACAACAACAGTTTTCATTCGAGTATCGGCACGTCTCCATTCTAGGCGTTGTACGGTAAGCCTTGCCGAACTCCCTTGTGTTGGTCAGAAGTTGGTGAGCGAGCTCTTGTTGGTCCTGAAATCGTTGAGGAAACTACTCAGAATATCCAGGTGATCAAGGGAAACTTGAAAGCTGCCCAGAATCGACAGAGGAGTATTGCCAACCGTCACTTGACCGACCGAGTTTATTCAATTGGTGACATGGTATTCTTGAAGTTATCACCATGGAGAGGCGTTGTGAGATTCGGGAAACGAGGGAAGTTAAGTCCTTGTTACATAGGTCCGTATGTTGTCACTGAATGGATTGGTGAGGTTGCTTATCGACTTGAGTTACCTTCCGAGTTGTCAATGGTGCACAATGTCTTCCATGTGTCCATGCTCCGACACTATATCTCCGACCCATCTCATGTTATTCATCCTCAACCGTTGGAGATCAACCAGGATTTGACTTATGATAAGTTACCGGTGACCATCCTGGGTTGGAAAGACAAAATTCTACGGAATAAGTCGATCAGTTTAGTGAAGGTTTTGTGGAGAAACCACTCTGTGGAGGAGGCAACCTGGGAGACGGAAGAGTGCATGAGAGCCGACTACCCCTACTTGTTTTTCACTTCTACTTAATTGTAATCTTAATTTCGAGGAAGAAATTTTCTTAAGGGGGGTAGATTGTAGCATCCCGTAAAATGTTTGTTATAAAATAATTCCCAGGGAATGTTTTCTACATGTGCGTGTTTATTTCGTACACGTGAGCGTGTAAGTTTACTGTTTTGGTGGCTGTACAATACCCCCAAAACCTTACTTTTCCTTTTCTTTCTTTCCCCTTTGCCTACACAATACCCCCAATTTTTTATTGTTTTCTCTCTCTCACCGTGTGTGCATAGTGCACACCGACGAAAACCCGTCGAATCGAGGCCAACGAAAATCATCACCTTCTTCGTCTCGACGTCGTGGACTCAACGATGCAGACCGTTCGTCCAAACTCCCAACCGTTTGACGGAAACCCAACCAGAAGAACCGGACCTTTCCGACCATTTTTCGGCCAATCTAGACCGAGGTGAGGTTTCTAACTACCACCATTGTATTCCTCTCGTTGAGTAGATGAATTTTCATAGGTCGTTTGCCTGATTTATTTGAGTTTTGACGTAGATCGACAAAGCTACAGTGAACCGCAACTTTCGAGGCAATTACAGGCCATTTCCCGAGCTTGTACGACCAATCCAAGGTACACCGTGATTCTACTCTTCTCCAGCTTCATTTTGATATGTGGAACGTAAAATTTGGCCAAGAAATGAAGAAGATATGGAGCTTTAAAAATTTTCCAGAAACCGGCCAAAATTTCGACGACAGAGACGGCGCCGGCGACCAAAAAAAGACCAGAGGTGACCGGCGCTGACGTCAACAAACCGGTCCAGACCGGCCCGGGTGACATCAGCAATGACGTCAGCAAACCGGTTCAGATCGGCGCTGACGTCAGGTTGACCAGCTTTGATCGGCGCGAGTGGAGTCGCAGCTTGCCGCGTTTGAGCTGCGCGTGGGGCGCGTGGAGCATCTTTTCTGATTTCGTCTTAGCGAGGCAACTCGTGACGACGCGTACTACCTAGGGGCAGTATGTATGATATTTTTCGAGGTGTTTTGGACCTCCGTGTTGAGCAAACAAGGGATAAGTGTAATTAATTAGTTATTTAGTAACCTTTATGAGTTTAATCATTTTTACAGTGATATCTCATATAGGTGAGACTTATCCAGAGGATTACCGAGGCTACCCAGGACAGGGGAGCTACGACCCGGCTACCTACAGGTGAGTGAGTGGGTCTTTGCTTTGATAAATGTACTATTACGTATGGTTTTTCAATGTTTTCTTCAAACTGTTAGCATAACTCATATCATATACGTTTGTTGGAGATAGAACATTCGTATTATATTTCCATACATGTTTTATAATGTTGTTCATCAGTAGATGTATAACACCCGAGGTATTAGTACTCAGTCTTGTGGCCAGGACTAGCCTTGACGTTTGGAGTAGTCACTACCAGTACCGCTACGCAGCTTTGGATCCATTGCAAGTACTAGCCTGTTCTAGGTTGCATTAGGCAACTCGAACTTGTGTGACGCACTTTGTGCACAGCGCTTAGCGTTAGACTCGCGTCATTGTAGTACTCAGCATATTACTTTTATACCTAGCATGTTTCTTGTGGTTTAGCTACTTGGACTTGTGTGTTTACATATGGATGAGCATGTCAGTAATCATTCTCGAGGAGTACCCGTATATCTTTTTATTATAGTATATTTGAGGTTCATGCCAGAGGGTATGACGTGTTTTCAAAAACTATACCTTTTTTCCAGCGAGGGGTTAGTAGACTCTTGAAAACAAAGGCTTTATCAAACGTTGCTTTTTGACCCACTCACCGTTTTGTGTTTTGCGCCCCTCCAGGACCTAGAGGCGGGTTCTCTTATCGGTGACACGAGGACTTTCTTCGGCGATGGTCGGCAGTTCTGACAGCTTCTCCCGTTTATGTAGGATTCGCTCCTACTTTTATTTAACTCTTATTTATCCATCCTCACGGGGATGTGAATGTTTTTATACTCCTGCACTATTTACTTTGCTCTGACTGTTATGCATCATGTATTATGGGTTTTTAACCCTCACCACACTTTTACTTCCGCACTCAACTCTTCTTATTCTTACTTTTCACTTTTTTCGTGCATAATTGGTTTTCGTCACCTAACACGTGTCGGCCAGCACTTCTCGACACTTGGCATGTCAGGGATCGGGATGTGTTAGTCATCGATGGCACATCCGTACCGAACGGCAGAGTAGCTCTGATACCATTATGTCACATCCCGGACCGGCTCCGCCATAGCACAATATTGTCTTCTTTAGGCCTCGCCCTCACGGTTTTGTTTCTAGGGACTCACGAGCAACTTCCTAGTGGGTCACCCATCTTTGGATTGCTCTAACCCAAACTCGCTTAACTTCGGAGTTCTGATAGAACCCGAAGCCGGTGAGCTCCTAAAAGGCCTCGTGCTAAATGGAGGTGGGCATGTACATATAAGGCACATCACCCCCTCTCTATTGGTCGATGTGAGATGCCACAATGATGGTCGACAAAAAAACTGTAGAGGGTATAATAAACATGAAACAAAATAAAAAATGATAACTCTAATATTAATTGACCTTATCAGCTCACTATGGTAAGTTTTTAGATTTTTCCTAAAGTATTAGTAATGAAATTAAGTTGAAATCTACTTTTCTAATATAAATAGGGTTGTTATATTCACACCTCACATAATATTGAAAACACTCCACATAATAATATTGAATACACCCCACATCTACTTTTTTCAATTAAAATTTTTCTTAATACACTCTCCATATTTTTCAATACTACCCTCACACTCCACACTCTCTATATACATCTCAAATCTACCTCGTGTATTCCGTATTAGTCTGTTTCAAAAACAAAACAAAAAAAACTCGCATCTCTTCACCACGAACACAACGCATAGCAAAAGCAGATGAAACTCGAACCAGGTATGAAATGAAACTTTCCTCCCATTTTTTATTCAATTTTTATATCAGTGGCCTAAATAGTTAGTCATTTTTTCTGCACATCCAGGTTTATGTCAATTTTAAAGTTCAGAATTCTGTTAAAAAAAAAACATCATTATACGAAAAATGCATGCATATCATGATATTCAGATAAAAAAAGACATCAATATATGGCGTACCAAACAAAACATGCAACAATGGAAGTTCATTGACATCATTCATTATGGAGAAAATACAAATAGCCAATCATGAATAAACATTCAATTTGTTACTCGAGTAACGTTTTCTACTTTATATCTAGTCGCGGTTTATACAAAATTTTGTGGTCTTAGCTTTTCGGATTTTGTTTCTCGCAGTTGTCACATATTTAAGCAGGTATGGCTAATTGGTGTTGAATTAGTCCCATGGTGATTGAAGGCACTCCGACATTTGAAAGGACATGTTCAGCTCCAAGCACTCATCAGGTAGCTGGGTATGCCATATTTTTAAGGCCTTTAGCATAGATGGTATTGGTTCATAGTGCTCAAGAATGTAGGCTTATTGTATACGAAAAAGCTGTAGTAAAAAATAAGACAATAAACTTTCAAATAAAACTGATTTGGGGTGTTATTTAAAAAATAATTTTCTTTTAAAATTTGTTATAAAACTTAAATAGTCATTTCATATCATGATATATAAGTTATTTAATATTAAATTTTTATGTGCAGTGTATTTAACGATACGTGGGATGTTAATAAAAAAACCCTATGAATATTAGGCAACTTTTTGCCATTTGCTTGTTCCCCACTTTCAGAATTTTTTGCTTCTTGTTATCATGGAGGGGAGCTGTTCCAATCTGAGCCACAACCTCTATCTCTCAATGTAATTTCTTTTTATTAATTCAAAGTATTATCTTTTTCTTATTGTAAGACAAATATGTATGTACAAATGAGGTAATCCATGAGAACTCACAGTAGCCATTTCCATCGTAGTCTAGTTTATTTTGTCAACAAAAAGTTTATTGAAAAAGAAAAATTTACAAAGAGACTAGAGTTGAATTAATGACACTGTATTTTATTGATTAAAAAAAAGAAAGAAAAAAAAAAGCAAATCCCTCCCAACGAGCCATTAGAAACCATCAACTCCCATCCAAACACACACAAAAAAAGACATCAACTCCCAGCTACTAGGAGCTAGGACTGTGAGAAAGCTCAAATATGGGCTTTATTGCTAATAAGAGTTCTAGTGAGCGGAGTTCATTATAATTAGATCATTCATGCAAGAACAAGGCATTGGGCCTTAATTGATTTAGAAGGATTTTCAGAACCCAGAATTTGAAGTTAAACAAAAGCCCAAATACGTTATAACACTGCCACTCTCTCTGAGAGAAAAGAGACTCTGTTTGCCAGGGTACTGTGTTTGTAACTTTGTAGATGGGGTTTAGGCAAGTTAATTAGGGTACTGTATTTGCTCCCTCTCATTCAAGTTTAAATTGCATCTTTTTCGATTAGAATAGTTCAAAATATCAACATGCTTCTCTTTTCAGCATCTTTTAAACTTCGGTCTTTGCAAAAGCACCTAAACTAGAGTGCCTGACAAATTATTTAGGTGCCGGTTTGATGAACGAAGAAAACACAAATAATTAGGGGTCCGTTTAGTAGCTAATTCATTTTTGTTTTCACTGTTCGTGGTAGTGATATTGGGATAGTAAATGAAGAAAAAAAGGGATGAAGAAGAGTGAATGAAGGATAAAACATAGGAGAGATGTATCGAATGACACAAAAAATGAAAAAAAAAAAAAAAGGAGTGTTGTTAAGCCCACCCGAACCCTATTTTCCTACCTATTTTTTAATAAAAAATTTAATGACATATTTAATCTTTTGTAAAATGACTATCAAACACCTAAACATTGACCAACCATATTTTGCCACATAAGCATTACTTATTTTAAAAAACATAAAATATCATAAATGTAAAAAAGCAAAAAAAAATTTGAAAAGCCCCCGCATTAGAATCCCGACTACTTCACCCACACACCGTCCCTCAAGCCGGCCTCGATTTTGGTGGCTCCACCTCCTCTCTCTCTCTCTCTCTCTATATATATATATATATATCTATATATATATATATATAAATATATATATTATATATATTTTTCTCGCGAGGCCTCCATCCCGAATCAAACAAGGAGAGGGATAGTGTACAGGGAAGTAGATTTGTGGAAGTGGAGCGTTTCTGGGGCCATGGTGATCCTACAATGGTTGGAGTTAGAACCGGGATGGGGTTTGGGTTTTCATGCTGTTGGGGTTTTGTGGTGGTTGTGCGGTTGCGTTTCCCAACTTGGAAATAAGGGTGTGTCAATTTGAGTTTTTTTTTTAATTTGAAAATGTATTTATTTAATTAAAGAAAAAAATAGTAGAAGAATTAAAAAGGCTATTTTAGGAATAATGGTGGGTGGAGAAATAATGTTTTGGTTTTCTAACTTTTGATGGTGGGCAAGAATATAAAGTAGGTTAAGGAGATAACTTGGTGGATGGTAATATCGCCACTCAAAACAATAATTTTTTAAAATTATTTTCACTTTTACGATTTTCTTTTCATTTTTTTATTTTTATTTCTTCTTCTCCCTCTTCATTCCTCATTTCCCTATATACTTTCCTCATATCACAAACACTAAAAATAAAACCAAACTTAAAAATGAAATGAATAATAGGAACTCAAGAGACGTTAAAATGAGTCCTACGCCTTTCATTTGATTTAGACTATTCACCCACATACATACTCCGAGTTTCTAAGTTCGATTGTCACAACCCTAGTATTAACATGTTGCTCAACGTGCTCGTTAACGACCAAAATACAAAATCTCTTGCCAAAACTGAAGCTTTACCCTGAATAAGCTTTTAATCCAACGGTTCTCATCGCACATTACAATTTTCCACTTTGATCGCATGCATCTTCGATGAAAACATTAGAACAGTAAACCCTAAACCATCGCTCTCTCACTCTCTGCAATTGTACAAGTCAGAAAAAACTATGCAAAGTCAACGGCTGTGAGGTGAGCAAAAGAAAGAGAGGAATCGTGTTCCACTGGTCCTCATGAGTAAGGACTCTTGACCAACATCTCGTACTTGTCAACTGCACTTGTAGGGACCGCTACCATCACCTTCACAGATTCCCCCTGATCATCATCACCATCGTCAGAACGTCCAGCTGGCAAAAACAGGCAGTACCTATCGCTGCATATGGGCCCCACGTGCACCGGCTTTCCCATCCCAAAGTCAACCCTCTCCAGCCCTAGCCTTGACCACTGCGACACGATCAACACCCCCACCGAGTCCGGACTCGCCCTCCCCCCCTCCCCGCTCACACACTCCACCACCCTCCGCACGTGCTCCTCCCCCACCCTCTCCTTTGCGCGCTTCACCAGCTCCGCCGCGTGCCACAGACCCTTCTCCGCCAGCTCCCTCGCGCTGCATTGCGCGCACCCCAGCACGAACGCGTTTCCGTAGTACCCGCCGGGTAGACTCGGCCTGACTCGGTCCCGTACGTTCACGCTGAACAAAATCTTCAGGGTTTGGTTTGATGGGAGGTTCAATGCACGAGCCCAGCTCCTCCACACGTGGGCGGACAGGACCTCGAACGACGTGTACGATGATGAGGAGGTACTGAGTAGATTGGTCGACACAGCGAGTTTCTTGAGCTCAATTAAATATTTAGCGTCGAATGTGATCGAGGTGGGGGCGAGTCGCTCGGTGGAGAAACGAGTCACGAAGCCGGAAACGTCCGGGACCTTGTTGAACTCGGGGTAACTCGCCGCGTTGGTTATTCGATGATGACGTAGATTTAATGCATGATTTACGGGTTGTGGGTCCAGAAGGTGGCGATCCCATACGGGCTTGGGTTTGAACTCGCTGATGAACCCACGCTTCCCGGCTGCCAGCTCGGCAAACGAGTTGAGAAATTCGGCGCTTCCGATCCCATCGCAGACGCAGTGGTTAAATCCCACGCCAAGTGCCGCCGCTCCATCTTTCAGCCATGTCAGTTGGACAACGAGCGGCGGGGCCCCTTTAAGTACGTCAGCCACTTGGAGCGACAATAGCTTCCTCCACTCGGTGACGTAGGACGGAGCCCGCTCAAAATCAGAGATCGCGACATCTTCGGAGACAGCTTCAATGAACACTGCGCCCTGAGCCCGACAGACTACCTCGAGGCTGGAGCCGTCGGACATGGGGCGCACTCTGCCTGCTAGCGGGTAGTAAGGCACCAAAGCGTGAGCTAGTGCAGCCTTGACACGAGACGCGGTCGAGGCCTGATTTAGTCCCGGGCAAGGAGTGTAGACCAAGAGGTACTCGATGGTGAAACGGAGGAAGAGTTGCGAATCGACGGCGGAGAGGTTGAGAACGCAAGTCGGGGTGGGCGCTGAGGGCGTGACCACCACGGCCTCCTTTACACGGACAGAGCTTCCCATAGCCTCGACTTTATAATGATCAAATAAATGAAGAATTTAATTAAACCGTGAGTTTTGTGTATTTTTGGTAATGTGGGGAGGTAGAGGATTTAAGGTTTGTGCAGGTTAGGTTTTTCAGCTGAGCAATGTATGAATATATAAGAGACAGAAAGGAATTTGGTGAATGTTTAAGCAACCCAAGGCCATGTGTATGTTTTGCTGTTTTGTTAACTGTGAAAGATTTGTGCAAGATTTTCTGGGTATTACTTTATGAAAAAATGAATATAAAAACAAAAAACTATTGTCAACTTGCCCTCCCTCAGACTGATAGCTCTCTCTCCTACTGGTAGACTGATGAAAATATATAAAGATAACATTTTCCAACTAATCACTTAATCAAATGCTTAATTAGTATAGTCAATCTGTCTGATAAATGTACTCATGTTTTATTGGAAAATTGAGTTTTGAGAAGTTTATTTGTGAAGAATCTCTAATTAAACTAATAAATTTCAATTTAGTATTACTCGATTAGTTGGATAAATATACATAAAATCCTAACTAAAATATCTTAATTATGGTTCGGTTTAGATGAATTGTGTGCAAGTTTAGACATGTAATAGTTTGTGTAATGTTTTGATTATTCGTTGTATATGAAAAAAAAATTAAATGGTACATACCATTCAATGATACTGTTATTGAATAGTCTAAATTAATTTACAATAGACTTGAAATAAATTTTAAACTATTCAACAATAACATAACATGCATATGTTTGAATTTAATTAGTTATAACAACCAGGTGTTTTATATAATTTTTTGGGAGGTGGAGGGAACTGATGGACGTGGAGACTGATACCTGTCGACTTCATGTCTGCGGTATCTTAGCAAAAAGATATTGATACAATCATACCAATATTACGTAAAACCTGCTTTGTGTGGTTGGATTATCAAGATGAAAACTGGCCTTTTTGGCTTTTGGGGTGGGGTCTATAATTTTAAGATTTTTCCCTTTCACTGTCTTATTCTTTTATGGTGGACATGAATTCCGAAGAACAAAGTATTATGGGAGATTTGGAACTTCATTTTAGGAATATCCATTATCCACTGCCACTATGCCACACCACACCACAAAAAAAAAAAAAAAAAAAAGTAGACAAAAACCATGTGAAGCAGGCAAACTTGTGTAACAGTTTAGAGGATAGATTAGTCGTGTAATGTAATGATTTTATGTGGAATATTATTGTTAACTTTATCAGTGATGATTTATTTATCTTATATTTGAATTTATTAATTATCTACCAATTCAAAGTGAGACAATGAGAAAGGTGCACATATTCTTTGTTCATTATGTAAATTGCTCAACTGAGTTTGAAACAATACTGACGCTGCACATGCACAGGAATAATGTATTTGTGTAGGTATCAATTATCATTTCGTTCTTCAATTGTTTATATAAAGCAAAGCTACTACATTTGTTTATATATTTTAAAACTGGGATTTAAGTACTATTAATTGTAAAGTAAACATTAATTTACAAGGAGGGGCAATCAATAGGAAGCATTGTGCCTATCACATAATTGACAAAAGTATTCAGTGTTTAAAGTTATTATTGCTCAGTCTTCATTTAATATGACATGATCAGACACATTGTTTAATGGCTATATGAAATTGTAAATTTTTAACAAATGAGTGTTTCGAATCTTGAATATCTTGACTATTTTACTTATCACTCTACTCACCATCACCATTAAAAAAATTACAATTTTAAGTCTTGCGCCAATGGATTAAACCGCACATAGATTTTCTTTCCTTTATAAACTATTTGATTTAGTAGGAGTAAACTAGAAACAAGATCACGGACTAACCTATGGAAAACAAATTGAAACGAAAAATGTGCCTTGAATTATTCTCCTGAAAAGCTAAACGCAGCTCACTGGCTAGAGCCTAGAATCTTATTTAGATTCAATTCAAATATATATATGCTTTTTCTGTGTTATATATATATATATATATATATATATCTTCTGACATAGGCTTGCTTTAGAGGATGTTCTCTAGGTGTGATGAACAAAGCGCCCTGATTCCTCGGGCTTCCCTTTAGAAATTCGTTCCCTCGGATATGGACTACATGCAAAAAAGTTGATGAAGTCAGCTGTAGATTTGGAATTGATGCCAATGCATGGGCTGGGGGTGCCCTTAGTTTTGTGCTCGTCTTCCTCGATTAGTCGATTGTCACTCTCTTTTTGGTTTAAATTGTTCATGAAGAATATATACTTGCTTGGATATGTACATAAAGTTGGAGACAGAAAGTTTAATTAATCTCCCTCTAGAAATAGTGACCTATAGGCTATAGGCTATATATAGGGCTTAATTCATCGAGTGTTCGAACTTACTTCTTCATGTTATATAGAAATAATTAAATGATGGTCTATGTTATGTATTATAAAAATATAATAATATACACTAATAACAATTAAGTTGACAAATAGATGAACATTACGTGGACACAAGTATTTTTCTTTTACAATATTATGAATTAGTACGAGCAGTGTGCTTATCTCATAGGCGAGAGATGCCTTGAGATGTATTTCAAAGTCTAGGAAACTAAGGAGAGGCAATGCATGCCTATCCCATTAATTGTTAGGATTCCATTTATAGGGACTGGAAATTTATTTCGTTGGCAGTTGATTCGGATTTGATTACTGATTTCTTAAGCTTTTCTCAGTTGCCTTGGCAATTGGGGGTGGAGGGGAAGAATTGTTTGCATCAAATTTCTCAAATTTATTTTTGGTCTTCTCACATTAATAAGAAAGGTAATCAAGTTGCTGATCGATACTCTAGCAAATAATGGCACTTCTTTTATTGGTTTTGTTTGGATTCTACCTCTGCTTTTATTTTGTCATATTGTCATCGAGATTATGTGGGTCTTCCAAGCTACTGCTTTCGATAGGTTTTTTTTATTGTCATTGTTATTTTGTTTTTTAATTTTTCATAGCTTTCTTTCGTTGTTATGATTATGCTTTATGTCTCTCTTGACACATTGTATTTTTCTTTTCTATTAATGAAATTATCACTTAGCCACTTTCGATGATAGCAATGTTAGAGTGAGACTAACTTTGTGATCTTAATTAAAAAAAAAAAATAGGATTCCATATCTACAATTTGATTATGAACAGATGGGATGATCGGATCTTCTTGTTTAAACAAATCCATAATCTATTTCTGGATTTTTTTAGTGAATCCATTCTCGTAAACAATTTGTGGAAATGCATCTAGCCATGTGGTCCATTTCATCTTGTCCAATAAAGGCATGCAATATTATCCCTAACAATGTGATTTCCATGCTCATTTTTTAAGAGTTGTATTATTGTTTGTGACCGGCCCTCTGACTTTCTTTTTTATCTGGTTCTATAAATATGTTTCCCATATCCTTTGACTTTAAAATAATATAATTTAACAACAAAATATGTCCTCCTACCAAAGGATAATACTTGTGTTTCTTCACTTGCAAATAACATATCTTCACCTTAAAAATTTTATAATCGGAACCGTTCAATTTCTTAATTTTCATTTGAAAATCATCCATACAAAAACTCATTCGAATCGGAGTTAGTTTAGTCATTCAAATGTATCAAATAAATGGACGGTTCGTCATGAATATGTTACTTGGTACCTACATCGTTGATTTATTTGATACATTTAGATGACTAAACAAACTCCGATTCAAATTATTTTTCGTAAGAATGATTTTCAAATGAATCTTAAAAAATTAAACAGTTCCGATTATAAAATTTCGACAATGAAGATATATTATTTGCAAACGGAAGAATGAGTTCATTCCCCGAAGAGGTATGCAAGTGTGACCCTTGAAGAATAATTAAGAGTACTAAACCTATCTATTATAATTATATGTAGCATTGAGATCTTGCTTACATAAAGGAAAGGATAGGATCGTATGGATAGGTATATGAGTAGAATTATAATTTTATAAAGACTTGTTGGCATGAACCCTTAATTATTTGTATGAATAATGATTCTTAAACATTATAAAAAAAATAAATTATTTTCATAAAGCACGTATGAGATTGTATGTTTACCTTTTTATAGATCAACTTTGGAATTAGAAGTGAATCGTGAAAGTTAATCTTGTTTTGTTGCAATTGCATAACTACTAGCATGTACGTCTTCATACATAGACAAATCTTCATAGTTTTGATTAAAACGACACATTTTTATAGTTATTGATTTCCTCGCACTCTCTTTCTTGCTTCAAGCCTAAAGATAATTAAAATAAATCAATGATAAACAACATAGGTAAATAAACATAATTATGAATGCATCAGAACAAAAAAAAAGACGGTGAGAATCATTTTCCTAGTTGGATTATATGTTTTGTCCCGGCTTTTAGCTAGCTCATAGAAGGACAAAATTTGTCATTTCTCCGTTGGTAAGAAAACAAAAAAATATGCGGTAAGTAAACAAAAAATATGCGGTATCGGGTCAGCTGTAAAATTGTTAGGTAGCTGGGTGTGCTGTGGGTACAACAAGTCATTGATGCACAAGAAGTCATGTATGGCTGTGCTTGATACGATAATGACCATGAAATTACCATAGAAGCCAATGTGCCATGGTCAAATCATGACCTACCACCGACCTATTAATTTCTTCCTGAAAGATGCTCTGTGAGCTCCGTGCACTCTCTCAGACTGAAAGAGATGGGAGATGGGAGATGGGAGGGATGATAGGGAGAGAGAGGAATACGAATACCTTCAGTTTAACTTTTATTTAACTTATTAGTTAGGTAAAATATACAAGCATAGAGAACTAATAAAAGAACAGTTTGATAAAAAAAGACAATTACATTCTTATTCGAATGAGCGGTTCAAAGTTGTTGTAAGGCCGGGAGAGAGGAATTCGAGAAACATCAATTTAACTTTTATTAACTTATTAGGTAAAATATACAAGTATGGAGAACTAGTAAAAGATAGTAGAGAAGAATTCTCTAGCTACAAGAACAATTTGACAATAAAAGACTATTAGATTCTTATTTGAATGAGCGGTTCAAATTTGTAGTACCGCGACATATCCAAATTAGGATTTGGAGTTTAGGATGTCCAAATTTACAAATCATTTCTAATCATTCAATGGTTACTCTTGCATTATTGAGCGGCTTAGTTTCATTTTTTTTTTCTTTTTTAAGACGGTGAGACATAGATAGGTCAAACTTGGTACCTATGGGAAATAAACAGATGATGCATATGTATCTGATATCCTCATATCCCTGTGAAAAGGGAAAAGTTTTAGACCGAGATAAGAACTCCAACGCGAGAGATCAAATTCTCTACTTTTTTTTTAGCTTCAATGGATATGCATGCAATGCATATGCTTTTCACACGCATGCATCAATGTCGTCTTGGAGAATTTCCCAGGCATCCTTTGTCCAGCTGGCTTGTGATTTAACCCTTCACTACTTTTCACAAAAAAGCCAGACCAAGACAATCTGCTTAAAGGCGATTTTATTAGCTCGTCCTCAGATTCTTTTTTTAGGGTTTCGTCGTGAGGATTGGCTACAGTGCTCGCAAGTATTGAATGCTCACACCGATCTCACCCTCCTCTCCCTCCTCTCTCCTCCCTCCTACTTCCTTTTAATGGTGAGATCGGTGAGATCGGTGTGAGCATTTAATGCTTGCGAGCACTGTAACCTACTCCTTCGTGGTGATACGGAATGTTAGTTTTGTGTTGATATTAACTTGCGATTAAGGGCAGGGAAGGCCATCATCTTCCACAGAACCCTAAGAATTACGACTGGAAAATTGGAAATATTTGTTGGGTCGGCATCCTCATAATTTAGTCGGCACTGACGGCAAAATCTGTCTGAGCTACAATTGTAGTCATAAATCATAATGGTGGTGGGATATGGGTACTCTTTTGAAGTCAGTGCTTTGGAGGACTTTTCTTTGGCATGGAAAACTGTTGAAACAGTTTAATATTCGTTAGAAATAATATAGAGAACAATAGAAATCAATCACCATTGAACAGAGTTCAATCACAACATTTTTCTGAATTTTGTCTGACAAAATGTCAATGAATTGAGTGGCTTGAGATCGCACGCGTTAATTGTATGTTTGCTGCCAACAAGCAATTTTGTTTTTGGAATTTGCTAAGGTCAATTGTTCAAAAGCGCGTTTTCAGACCCATTGATCAAATGTGATTTCTAGAATCTTGTATAATACAAAATCAACTATTGTCTGCAGTTGTTCATATGAACTTATTTCGAGACATTGATAAAATGTGAATGCCATAGTGATCTACAATGAAAAATCAACTATTATGTATGCATGACGAATGTATTTAAATTATTAATTCAGTGAATTTTTATTGTAGTCAGGGTCATAATCACATTAGCTAGCGCATATATATATGTTTTTGTATGCATCTGAATTTGAATTCCCTCATTCTTGTTTAAGTTAGTTGAAAGTAGAATATCACTCTTGAAATCTATAGTACCCTACAAACCATCTAATTACTAACTCGCATTAACAGATAATTTGATCAACTATGACTTTAACACACAATAAGACTATATTTGGAGAGACTTTCAAAGTTTCAAGGAATTTTAATGATCAAACTTCAATGATACGTACCATTCAATTATACATACTGTAGAATGATTTAAAATTCATTTGAGGTCCACTGTAAATTAAGCTGGACCATTCAATGACTGTACCATTGAATGGTACGTACCACTGAAGATTTTTTCGAATTTTAGATTCAATTGTTAAAAATGTATTACAAGAATGCTAACAATGAGCTACTCAAGAACTACAAAGTTACTCCTTCTTTTTTTTGTTGGAAGTTACTACTTAAACACTACACAAAGTCACTAAACAAAGAACTTTTAAATAACACCTTAAAATGTGTGATTCTAATGTTCTCTCAATTGTATTACATTTAGTCATTTTTTAAGCTCATCCGTCAATTTTTTTGCAGAACTTTCCTATCAAATTTAATGTTTTTCTTCTAAACATAGCATAAAACAACTTTCACTGTGAACCTGATTAACTAGGACTCAAATAAAAACTATGCAGACTTATACACACAGCCTGGCTACCTCAATCTCAAGAAATCAACCATACATGCCTATGCAACTATACCATCTGCCATAACAGTTATAGCAATCAAATTCAATCAGATGAACTTAAGTAATACCATTTGCCTATTCACATGTACATTACACTGAACTAATTAAGATCGTTCATGATTCCTTGAGACAAAACCACATTGTTTGGAATAAATGTGCTCTCTGTATGCACCCGACTTTGAATCCTCTCATACCAATTTAGATTATTTCGACGTAGAATATCATTTTATCAATGAAAAAGAATTCTTTGTGTTTGTAGTAAATGTTTTACTTGGGCCATGAAGACTCCTTTTCTTCCTATCCAATAGGTCCAGCCTAAAACTCAATCCATAAAATCAACCCAACCAAAAGTCATATCCAAAGGACTAAAGCCCAAGAAGCCCGTTTTCAAAATGAACACTATAAAATCAACCCAACCCAAAGTCATGTCCAAAAGACTGAAGCCCAAGAAGCCCGCTTTCAAAATGAACACTTACCCAAGTACCCATTTCTCAACTCGGGTTTTTGAAGTTCTGATCTTCATTCGGCAGCTTAAACCCTAACCCCTAAAAAAACCAGCCACCATGTCACTCCTCCGTCGAATCCCCCACAAATCCCAAAATTCCCGTTCAATCCTCACCGTGGCCGCCCGTTTCTTCACAACCCAAAACCCTACCCTCACCCCTTTCCCCGACGTGCCCACCTCCGCCTACTACGACAACCTGGTCATCGCCGCCGGCCACTCAAGAGACTTCGACAACCTCCACTGCCTCCTCAACAAGCGCGTGAAGGACCACTGTTTCAACACCACCAACACCTTCAGGTTCCTCACCAACACCGACTCCTCCCTCTCCGTACTCGACGACCTCGCCAAAACCCTGGCGCGTCTCGACCAAGGCTTCACTCGCAAGAGCGCGTACGATTCGCTAATTGCGCGTCTCTGTAAGATCGAGAGGGTCGATGAGGCGCTGCGCGTGGTGGATTTTATGGCGCGTGGGGACTACGGGCTCAACGCCTGCACCTTTCACCCGATTCTCAATGTGGTTACCCGGAAGAAGAGGATGGACGACGCGTGGCGCGTGGTGGATCTGATGAGGAGAGTCGGATCCCCGCCGGATGTGGCGGCGTTTAATTATCTGCTGATGGCGTACTGTTTCTCCGGAGATTTGGAGGCGACTGCTGGACTGCTGACGAGGATGGAGGAGGAGGGGATGAGGGCGAACACGCGCACGTACGACGCGCTGGTTCTTGGCGCGTGTAAGGCGGGGAAGGTGGAGGGAGCTCTGGCGCTGATGAGGAGGATGGTGGAGGATGAGGTGTCGGCGCTGTTGTCGACACACGTGTACGTAATTGATTCGCTGCTGGGAATGGGATTTTACCCGCAGGCGGTAAAGTTTGTGAAAAGTTTAAGCTGGAGTGACACGTGGCTGGACACGGAGAGTTTTGGGAGTTTGGCTTACAAGCTGATTAAGTTGAGGAGGTTTAACGAGGCTAAACTGGTTTTTGAGGAAATGATTGCGAGGGGTTTAGTGATGGGTGATAAATTGAAGGATTCTTATGAGAAGATTAAGAATTTTGATTAAAATTTGATTGGGTTATTTACATACCATTTTGGGTTCACCACAGAAACTTTGAGATTCTTTGGTTGTATATAAATTACTTGAAATATTGAAAAGTAGTTAAATTTTGATTTCAACTTAATTTTCTAATTCTCGAAAATTTTAACCGCTCAAGGAGGCTTGTGTATTCTCATAGAAGATCTGAGCACTGCTTGAGGGGGCTCGAGTATAATAGGAGGAGATTCGAATAAGAACAATGCTTGAAGAGCTTCAAAATAAACCTAGTTACGTCTTGTTTTAATGTGTTCGTGTCGTGTAAGATTATGCATAACGCAGTTGGCTCATTTGCTTATTGATGTAGGACAGAAATTAGGTTATTTTACATGCAATAGAATTAAACGGAGGAGGCGACGTTTAATGAAGAAAAGTGATTGTATAATTGGAAATTCAAGGGTTAATAGATTATTTGATGTTGCAATATCTCGAAAGTAGATGTTTTGGACTTTTCATGTTGTCTGGATTAACGCAACTTTAGTATGATATGTCAGTTTTGGACCTGTAATATATGGATTCGAAGAGAACGATGAGATCTACAAGACTTGTTATTGCATAACAAGCCCAAACTCATTCACAAATTCTTAGTTGTATTTTCCAGTATCTCAAATTATAAAGCATTAACAACATTAAGAAAACACCTTATAGTACTAAGTACCATAACAACTTATATCAAACATATTACCTAATTAATGTCCAACCATTTTACAAAAGAAACTTACTCAACAAATATGTAAGTTAGTCTAGTTAGATGCTATAAAAACATATTTTATAACGTATCAATTGTGTTTTTCTGATGAACACTGACTAAAGTACAGATGAACACTAATCAGACATGTAATCGTGTATATTATTTTGGTAAGGTAAATGTGGTTAGTGTATTTGTAAATAGGTTTTGTTTCCCAAATTTCTCTTAATTATTATTATTATAAATTAATTTTCACAAGCATTTCCGCGCGGTAAAGCGGTTAGTAGTCCGTCCAACGCCAATTGGGTAGCTGACGTCACTGCCGGCAGATTCACGGCCAGATTTCCATGTCCTTCTACTCCGATCTTTTCCTAATTTCCTTCATCTGTCGATCATTACCCGCACCGACTGCTCCCACTTCCAATCTCTCTAGCCACCACCTCCTGACCCGAACCCGTCTCTGTCCATGGACCGCCCGACCCGTACCCACACCCCGGCTGGCCGCGAGGATTGTTGGAGCGAGGCCGCCACGTCGGCACTAATAACGGCCTGGGGCGACCGCTACCTCCATTTAAACCGCGGCATCCTCCGTCAGAAAGACTGGAAGGAGGTGGCCGACGCCGTCAACTCCCATCAAAACGGCGGCGCCAAGCCGTTCAAGACGGACGTCCAGTGCAAGAACCGCATCGACACATTGAAGAAAAAGTACAAGCTGGAGAAGTCGAAGCCCGGCCCGTCGACGTGGCCCTTCTACCGCCGCCTCCACTCCCTAATCTGCTCAACCCCCTCAAACGCCGCCGTTTCGACCAAATCAAAACCCCCAATCCTCGCTCTCACTGCGAAATCCCCCGACCCGAACCCGAATTCCCTCGGAGGGTCCACCTACAGCTCAATTCCCCGCGACGACGGCGGTGATGAGGTGGCTGGGTTATCGGGTGTAGCGGCGTGCAGGGAATTAGCGAGGGCAATTTCGAGATTTGGGGAAATGTACGAGAGGATTGAGAATTCGAAGCGGAAGCAGATGATGGAGCTGGAGAAGCAGAGGATGGAGTTCGACAAGGAGCTCGAGTTGCAGAGGTTGAATATGTTCATGGATGTGCAGGTGGAGCTCGGGAAGAAGATGAAGCGCCCCAAGTACTCACATTCTTCAGGTGCCGCCATTGTT
Source organism: Gillenia trifoliata (assembly GCA_018257905.1). Taxonomy (NCBI): domain Eukaryota; kingdom Viridiplantae; phylum Streptophyta; class Magnoliopsida; order Rosales; family Rosaceae; genus Gillenia; species Gillenia trifoliata. Next base: position 24,642,161 of record CM031086.1, read on the forward strand.
GAGAACTTCAACTTCAATTTGAATTTGTTTATGGGTTTTATTTGATCGTAAGAGTTATTGCAATGTGATCGATTTCAGGTCGGTTGATAAGAATTTCGTTTTTCCGTTTCTTCTGTTAATGTTCTGATGACATTTTATGTTTCATAACTTTAATGGGGAAGAAATCATAGACGTTTTAGACGCGAGAAGGATTTACATGTATCTGGCGATGTCTCAAACTAATCCCATTATTGCACATGAATAGTTGATTTGCTTCATAATTATTGTACATTATGTTTCTGATTTCTGTAGTGTAAACTGGGTAATATTATAATTATTTGTCAATAATCACATAATTCCTACTCCCAATTGTTTATTTTTATCAAAAATTAAGTCCACACATTTCAAATTACCAACAAGGAGAGAGAATTTTAGAGAGAGAGAGAGAGAGAGAGAGAGTGAGAGAGAGATCTCATGAATTCAGAGTATATATGAAGAATAGCTAAAATCACTAGTTTGTCCATGCTGGCTGATCAATTCAGATGCATTCTGGCTGAAATTGTTACTATTGAATCCACTCCAAGCAGGAAATCCAGTGAAAGTACCCTCATCTAACATGGCACAACAAGACGATGATGCTGAGGACGAATTCTTCGGAGCATAGCAAGCGAGACGAGCTCGAGCAATGGCCAGATCATGCTGTAACTGAATCATCTTCCTTTGCAACATCGATATGGCGCCAATGCAGCCGTAAACAGGGTCTCTCAGCCTCGCTTCTGCCTCGTAGGCCAGCGAATTCACCGTGTCCTCGCGCTGATCCTCGGGGACTTCGATTAGGATCTTGCTCACATTGCTCGCCCCAAACACTTTGTGAACTTGGGCGAATTTTTTGGGATCGTCGGAGTGGAAATAGGGTGCGAAAATGCAGGTGGGAGTGCATCTTCTCTTCAGTGACTTGCAAGCTGCGCAAGAGGAGCTTGAACGGGGCTCATGACTTCCCTTCATGGCCTCACTAATAAAAAATTCAACTTTAATTTCTCCAATGAGTTATCTCCTTTTCATCACATGCATATATATAGCCTTGTGCATATATAATTGAATTTTTTTAAATGGTTATCCCGGTTATGAAAGGGTCAACAAAAACAAAATGTACTGTCATGTTATTGATATATTTTCAACAATATCAATGCGTGTTCGTGCTTTATAAAGAACAGACATCATGCACAAAAAATTTATGTTTATACGATATCCAAAATTTCAAATTATGTAATTTAACGTTTTGGAAATTGTAAAAAGAATGCAATATAATTGAAGATGGGGCACCATCATGATGCGCCATTGGTGGGTATAATGGAAAATGATGGTTCATCAACAAAAGGATGGGATATTTCATTTGACGGAGTGTGAGGAAATTTCAATTGAAAAGAAAGATTAATCACATATCAAGGATGATGAATCAACATGGAAACAGGGAAAGGTGCAAAGGATGATGAATCAACATTCTCATTCTCATTTGTGATTAACTCCTTAAACATAATGATTTTCAACCATCATAAATATTCTCTTACAAACTTAAAGGTCCGTTTCGTATAAAGGGAACGTACATGTGAAAATTGAGGAATAAAGATAAAAAAGAAAACCTACTAAAAATTGTTATCAATTTTCCTTTTCCTTTTGTGTACCATTCCACATTCCACTCCCTTTCCGTCACTCTCTCCTTGTTTATTCCTATCTTATCTCTTGTCTTTCCCCTCTAATCATAATCGAAAACTAAAAATCGTATAATACTGGTAGGGGAAAAATTCTAATACAAGACATTGGGCCATAACGCTGTTTATGTGAGTAATATTATTGGAAGGAAGATTCGACTATAAGACTATAGGGGAATCGCTCTTAACACTCGAACTACAAACCCCTTTAAAAATGTCATTAAAATTCTACCTATTAGCTAGTCTCAATTGACAGTATAAGGATGTAATATAAGACTATTTGACGATATATTGTTTTTTAATTGAAGTGAGTACTTATATAATTGAGTAGGATAATGATTAAGATGAGTTCGTACACTACAAGTTAAAACCCTAAAACTTTATATAATTTTCCCAAACGCTTAATTAATGTTGACGTTTGCCAAACTCTCTAATTTAGTCCTTCTTTAACTTTAATTTTTGAGTAATTAATTTTTGTCACCAATATTTTTGAGTAAGTGAGGAATAAAATGTCACTTCAAACATTGTTGTGGTAGGGAGAGTGGAAATGCAACGAAGACGACAACAATAGTCAAGAAGTGTGCTCATCCAAGAGAAGAGCCCACTTTGATCAAATGCACGTCGTTTTCCCAAACCACACAATGAGTACCGCACGATGGAGCGAGTGTTCCCCACCCGTTCGCTTTGGTTCAAACCCAACCCAACTATTGGTCGACACGATGAAGCGTGGGGCCCAATGTGCATAGAGAAAGGAATATGGGCCGGCCCAAAACTGAATGATTAGGATTTAATAGAATTTTTGATATTTTTTGCTTTTCTTTTTGAAGCAACGATATTTGTTTTAAAAGAAAGATATTTCCAATTCAAAAAAAAAGAAAAAAGAAAGAAAGAAATTTCACTTTGAAGAGACGTGAGACTGCAATAAATTACATAATGAGTTAATTATAATTATGTATCGAACTCAAACATATATATGTACGTTATCACAATTCGTATAAAACCAATCATGATATCGTCCACTTGCTAACATCACTAAATGGTAGTATTAGTTGATAATTGTGCTTGTGGGTATGTATAAAAAGTGGTGTCTTTGACTGTAGCAATATTTTTGTGGCTTGACTTTGGCAAATGGTCTCTGCTCCACTCACCCCACCATTCCCACTAATTAATGTTGATAAATAAAGCTATTCATGTGTTTTCTAGATTTGACTTGTAGGCCACAACACGTGATTTTATTATATCATCAGGGATTGCTAAAATGCTTGCGGATAAAAATTTACATCTAACAATAGTATGTATTTGAAATAACTAAGTTTTTCTCAATCGGGGAATGCACTGGCAATCATTGATCTATGTGAATGCCACTCTCATCATTGATTAGCGTTGCATTATACACTTTAAGCTTTTCTCACACGCGTTACTGATGCTAGCACAATTTAAACGAGCGAGGGAGGGAGGAAAAGAAACCGAAACAAGCTTAGGACGGAGTTTTAGTACATGGGTTAATAGTGGGTTTCTGAGAAGAGAGACTACCATGGCAGGCCCAATGCCATGTAAACTGCATGAGGAATTGGACAAAAGTTGTAAAATATGCATGCAGCATATGCATATGATGTTAAGAAAATGGGTAATACTAGAAATACCATCTTTTTAAATAATATTTTATAAATTATATTATGTGGTTGTTAATGGTGGGCCCTTTTTATAAATTCTTTAAATTATAAAGTTTTACTTTATTGCCACATCATGTAGTTTAGAAAATATGATTTAAAAAATTGAGTCTCCTTAATATTTTTCTAAGAAAAATACAATTATTTCACTTATTGTAACTACATTTTACACTCTCAAGGTTTGAGATGATTTTTAAATTGGGCCATGAGGTTTCAATTTTCTCACATTGTCTTCTAAGGTTTTGATACAATTTCAAGGGACTGACTACAGTGCTCGTAAGCATTGAATGCTCACACCGATCTCACCCTTCTTTCCCCTCTCTCTCCTCCCTCCTCCTTCCTCCCTCCTCCCTCCTCTTAATGGTGAGATCGGTGTGAGCATTCAATGCTTGCGAGCACTGTAGTCTACTCCCAATTTCAAAACTTTAAGAACAATGTGAAGAAATTGAAACCTCATAACTCATTTTAAAAATCACTTGAAAATTAAAAATTGTAAAATATAGTTAACCCTAAATTTGCATAAGATGGGGTTTCATTCTTTTGTTATTGTTAGCAAGATAACGCACTGCATTTATTGTCATACGTGCTATTATTATTATTATAATAATTATGAAGAGGACTGGTATTATGTACGAGAAGTCGACTAAAGCACATAATCCAAACAAGAAGGGTTTATTTCAGTGGGTAGCGAACAACCAAGTCAAACAGGCTCACAAATTCTTTAATCCCAAAAATAAAAGTAGTAAGAATTATTCTGATGTTTAATGATAATTATCTCCAGTTACATGAAAAAGATCACATGTTTAATTAAGAGAAACATATATATTTGTTGCAGTTGATTTCCAGTTATGATTAATCTTATTATTGTAGTGCATGACTTTAGTGTGGCTGCAATTTATATTATTGATAGTTGAAGAATTATATATTTTATATATTGTTTTTCCAAAGAAAAGAAAAATAAATATTAGAGGGTAAGAGTTTGTTGGCAGGTGTTTTGGATAGTTAAGCGCCCCATAATGGCTAAAAGCCTTTTTCACTTTACCAAAATGGTTGTTTGGCAAAATTTTTAGAATATTTTTTGTTATTATAATTGAAGTCCAGCCCGCCCCAGCCCAAGCCTAGTATTTTTGGGCCGGGTTGGCCTGGCCCGGCCCATTGCCGACCTCTACCTGACATGCCCTTACACTTTAATGAATTTTTTTTCATTCCTCAAAGCGCTTCCTTTAATGAATTTTTTTTCATTCCTAAACTACCCCTATTTTTCAATTCAAAAAGTCTGACATGCCCTTACACTTTAATAAAATATCATAATTGCCTTTACCAATTTTTTCTCGGTTTTTGACGTTGTCATATATAAAGAAAACCCAAGGGTTTTTCATATCGTGTTGGAGACTGAAGCAGTCAGCCCTTTGGAGACTGGAGCAGTCAACCCCTTTGTCTTCATCTTCCCCAAATCTTTCTGGAAGGTATGTCTCTACTTCTTATCTTAATATTTGCACGTTATGTATATGAAATTATGTGGTGATATGTTTAGTTTTGGAATTTGACTTGAAAACTCCAGTTGATTCCTAAGGCCCCAAGACTCTGGTTTTGTTGGCTTGTAGCCATGTATGTTTGTGTTTGCTAGCTTTGTATGATTGCTTCTATTTTCTACTTTTAAGTTTGTAATTTTGGGTCTATGTGACATAATCCATAATGCAATGGTGTATGTTCTTATTATGTTGTATGTTTTTTCTCTTTCTCTTTTTCGGGATAGAAATGTCTAAGAATATAGTTAATGATGCACAAGATGCACGTGGGGACGATAACAAAAAGAAGAGCAAGGCAATATGGGATAATGCAATTGTTGAGGCATTTATAATGATCTGTGTAGACGAGACATTAGCCGAAAATTGAAAAGGTGGTCGTCTTAGTAAAACTGGATGGAAAAATGTCTTTAAGAAATTTAATGATGCTACTCAAAAGTCCTATACCTATAAACAACTCAAGAACAAATAGACCGCACTTAAGAAAGATTGGTAATTGTGGACATCTTTGGTTGGAAAAGAGACTGGCTTAAGATAGGATCCTGTGAAGAAAATTATCATTGCAAGTGGTGAGTGGTGGGATAAAAAAGTGAAGGTGAGAAAATATTTTGTCAAATCAACGAAGAATCTGTCTTCATAGTTATGTTCTTTTATTACAAATTGTTAACTGTAGTTGGTATTATTTCAAGAGAATTCTGAAGTTGCAAAATATCAAAAAAGTGGATTGCAGAATGTTGATCAACTGGACATTTTGTTTAAAGAAGGAGTTGTTACAGGTGAAGGTGTATGGGCCCCCTCACAAGGTTTTATGAATAATAATGTCCATAAAACTTCAACAATGGGCGAACAAAATGACAATCAAGATGATTTGGAATATGACATAGATAGTGATAATGGACTTGAGGACATAGTCGATGCTGAAACACATTCTCCTGTTCAACCTTCAACACAAGGGAAAAGACCAAAAAGAAAAAGAGATTAAAAAAAAGCTGAAACTGGGGCCAAGGTGATAAAACAATTAGATGGTATTTTGGAGGCCGTAAACAATCGTTCTAAAAGCAAGGACAAGCCTGATTGTAGCATTGAGGAAGTAATGCAAGTTTTGGATGGATTGCCAGAAGTTGTGAATGATGATGAGCTCTTTAGGATAGTTGCTGATATCTTCACTGAAAGAAAGAATAGAGAGATGTTTGTTGCATTGAAGCAATCTAACCAACAAATTATGTGGCTAAAGAGCAAGAAACTTTGATTTGTTACATTTATCTTAGGATTATCGTATTTCGACTTATGTTTTTTTATATTTTGGTTGAACATGTGTCTATTTTATAATAAATTGGTTGAACAAATATTTATTATGTAATGGATTGGTTGAACATATGTGCCTTTATTTCTTTTTTAATTATATGATTTTTGATTACTTTCTCATAATGTTGATATTCTTTTTTGTCATGAATGTATATTTCTCGTTCATTAAATTTATCTTTTTGTGTTTACAAATATGAGTTCTAGTAGCAGTGATAGTAGCAATATAAACATCTCTACAGATGAAAGTGATAATGAATTTTATCAACTAGTCTCTGCAGGCTGTGTGGCAGCTATGTCTGAATGGTTAAATTATGTTGACAAATAACCTTGTAGGACTTCTTCATATACAAGATATAAATGGGTAATGAAAGTTTTAAATGGTCATCCTATAAGATGCCATGAACAATTTAGGATGGAAAAACATGTATTCAAGGACTTGCTAGAAACTTTGAAGCGTGACTATGGCTTAAAATGAAGTGGAGATATAACATTGGAAGAAGCATTAGCAATGTTTCTTAACACATTAGGTCATGGGCACACTAATATGATGGTTCAAGAGAGGTTTCAGCGCTCCGGCGAGACTGTCTCTAGGTGATTTGGGATACTATCAAATGTTGTTTCTCGCATGGCTACTGATATCATATGTCCACATGATCGGCAATTCAAGAGAGTTCCAAATAAAATTAAGGATGACAATCGATATTGGCCATATTTTAAAGGTTGCATAAGGGCAATTGACGGAACACATATACCAGTTGTGGTTCCTAGAGAATTGCAATTACCATACATTGGTAGAAAGGGCAACACAACTTAAAATGTTATGGTTGTATGTGATTTTAATATGTGCTTTACATTTGTATGGGCAGGATGGGAGGGTGCTGCTCATGATTCACGTATATTCATGAAGGCCTTGAGAAGACAAGAATTGAAATTTTCGTATCCCCCTTCTGGTTAGTAATCAACTTTAGTCCTATATGAATGTGTTTCTTCATTTATTATCTTATGAAAACAAAAATCCTTATATTTTTCTTTTCAATTATGTGTGTAGGTAAATATTATCTAGTTGATGCTAGATATCCACATATGAAAGGATATATTGGACCTTATAGGGGTGAACGATATCATCTTCTTGAATTTCGACATGGAAGTCAACCAAGAGGGAAAAAAGAGATATTTAATCAAAGATATTCATCCCTAAGATGCACAATTGAAAGAACTTTTGGTGTTTGGAAAAATAAATGGACAATGATTCGTCACATGCGTAACTTCCCTTTTGAAAAACAGGTACAAATTGTTGTTGCTTCAATGGCTTTACACAATTTTATTATGAATCATTCCATGACAGATCAAGAGTTTCAACCTTATGATGATGATGATGAGCTACTTCTGTCTGGACATGAGGAAGACCATAGAGATGAAGAGATTGTTGATGAAAATTCTATTCATAGGCGAGAGATAGATGTTGAAAGAGAAAGAATTGCTAATCTTCTTATGTGTGACATCTCACATCAACTAATAGAGAGGGGGTGATGTGCCTTATATGCACATGCTCACCTCCATTTAGCACGAGGCCTTTTGGGAGCTCACTGGCTTTGGATTCCATCGGAACTCCAAAGTTAAGCGAGCTTGGGCTAGAGCAATCCCATGATGGGTGACCCACTGGGAAGTTGCTCGTGAGTTCCCAGAAACAAAGCCGTGAGGGCGTGGCCTAAAGCAGACAATATCGTGCTACGGCGGAGCCGGTCCAGAATGTGACATTATGTCTAGTTAATAATTATTTCACATTTGATTGTCACATAACTATAATATGTCATTTTGTTTTTAAGAAACAAATAGTCAACTATATATATATATATATATATATTAATCAAGTTGTATGCCAATTATATATGAAAAAGAACTTATGCAAAAATTCTTGCAAAAAAAAAAAGTCTTTATTATTAATGAAAGCGCTTTTTCATTTGACAGCTAAACACTTTATTTAGTATCAAAAGCGTTTCTATACAATGCAAAAGCACTAGTTGGTTGCCTGCCAAACAACAAACTGTTTCCTTGTAAAAGCGCTAATGAAAAATGATACAAACAAAAAACGCTGGTGAGTAAAAGCGCTTTATAGAGTAGCACTTCCAAACGAGCCATAAGTAAGTTACCTTAAAATCCCTTCTACTTTTAGAAGTGTTGTGATGGATTTTCTTTTGTATATAATACTACAATTTACAAACAAATGTCACCATCTTCTTGGTATATAATATTTGTGTAAGGAATAAGATGAAATCAGAACGACTTATCTTCAAAGTAATTTGAAGTATGAAGTATAAATAGATTATAAAATTTATAATCTTGCTATTGTAAATAAGCAACAGATCTGTCAAAGTGTAATAAATTTATTTTTTGATGGCAGACTTGTTTACACTTAAGGCTGTAACACGCTGTTTAATCTATATCCTCGTGTATAGTGAGTGTCTCATGCATGTAATCATCTGTCCTTTTCTTTTTTTTCTTCTATTTATCTTTTTTTTTTTTTATTACTTGACTTTTTCTTTCTAATATTTTCCCATTTCAATTTGCCCTCCAAAACCTTAAGTCACATCTTTTTGTCCTTTTCAATGGTAAGCAAAATCTTTTCGTTTAGTATATGTAAATTTGTATTTAATAGACACGTAATGTCCATACGTAGTAAGTTGTAATATGTATAACTAGATGTGTTTGTCTTTAGTTATATTTAGCAAGAGTTTTCAAAAGAAATAGTATAAAAAATGTATATTACAAACGGTCTTTCTCCAATATGGTATTGAGGTCGAAGTATTCATGGTGCATTGACAACTGTAAAATTGAAATATCAACAATGTTAATAATAATAATGATTATATTCACATTTTCAAACATTGCAGTTAAATATAATAAGAAACAACGTAACACTTTTGTAGTTGAACCAATGTAGTTAAAATACATTTATACACAACAACATGATATATACTTGCGGACACACTCTTTAATAAAATCAGATTTTATCATTATAAGTGAGACTATATGCATTACAAAATGTACCAACTTTATGTGTTCAAATAGCATTACTCAATCAATTAATTATAACATTAGTAGGACGATCAATTTTATTTCCCAAAAGTCTATATTTTTGGTATTTGAGCGCCGAACGCTCAACGCTTCCTAATAAGACATTCAAGGAATTATAGGTCACCGAATTCAAGTTTGAAATGGCTTCAATATCCATTCAACGTCTCCAAACCTTTTTTTTAATGCAAAATTTGGCGGGGGACATATAAAACCCTAGAAGACCGGACGTGCCTCCAAGTGGCAGCAACCCATGAATCCCTCCCCTCACTCCTTCACTTGCCATCATCTTTTCTATTGTCTTCTAATGTCAACTTTCCAAACAGAAACAGTCAAGAGTCCATGCAATTACATTAATCATTTCTTTCTTTCCCCATCATTTGATTAACGCAAAAAATTAGAAATAATAATGTAACATTTTTGTTTCAAGAAATTAGAAACGTTCTTGTTGTTCAAGATTTCAACAAAAAGGCCTCGAAAGAGTTTCGTTGGCTCTGCGGCCTGAATCTAAACCCTAAACTTTAAACTCTAAACCACGAAGCGGAACCAACTATTTTCTCTCGTTGATCCAATTTTGAATATCAAACTCCGAACAAAAAGAAAATTTTGGTACAATAATTTTCATAAGCATAGTTATATACCAATGGATGTAGCTCTTGTTCCTCCTCTAATGGTTTCCACAGGATTTTTACCAACCGGGTCTTTGTTACAGTCATTGGTTCACATATGCAACGAAGTTTGCTCCATGGAAAAGCTTCCGGTTCTGCAGGGCCGGAACATGTCCACCATGATAAGGAGGATCAAGCTCCTCGTTTCTCTGTTCGAAGAGATACAAGAATCAAACGGCCCACTTCCTCCCTCTTCGATCCTTTGTCTCACGGAGCTTTTCTCGGTGATTCGAAGAGCCAAGTTTCTGATCCAAGATTGTAAAGACGGGAGCTCTCTGTGGGGGCTTATGCAGACGGAGTTGGTTTCGAATCAGTTTTACGTGCTGGTGAAGGAATTGGGGAGGGCACTTGATATTCTGCCACTGAGTTTGCTTAAGGTGACAGCGGATATCAGAGAGCAGATCGAGCTTCTTCACCGGCAAGCGAAAAGAGTGGAGCTTTTTATCGATCTCAAAGAGCTGCAGAGAAGAGAAGAGCTTTTGGTTTTGATGGGAAGCAACAGTGAGAAGAACAAGAAGAACAAAGGGTTCATAGATTTGGTCAAAGTGAGAGATGTTCTGAGCAGCATTGGCCTGAGAAACACCGTGGATTACGAAGAAGAAACCTCGAAGCTCGAGGCGGAAGCTCACAAGCAAGCAGGCAGCGGAGGGCTGATTGTGGTGTCAAACATAAACAATCTAATTTCCCTAGTTTCGTATTGCAAGTCCATCATTTTTATTGATGATGAATTCCAAAAACCGAGTAAAGAGGATTTGAAACTGCACTGTGTCCCCTCGGGTAGATTTTATGATCATTCTTCGTCTTCTCAATCGTTGATTCCCAATGTTCCGGATGAATTTCGCTGCCCGATTTCGTTGGACTTGATAAGAGACCCTGTAATCGTAGCATCCGGGCACACTTATGATCGAAATTCAATTGCGCAATGGATCAATTCGGGGCACCAGACGTGCCCCAAAAGCGGGCAGAAGCTGATTCACATGGCGCTTATTCCCAACTATGCACTCAAGAGTCTAATGCAACAATGGTGCGAGGAGAACAATGTTCCCACAACTGAATCCTCGCGGTCTTCTTCCTCGGATTTGGAGAGGAGCAACAGCAAAAGAGACTTGTACGAGAACGCTGTCGATCACATTTCTGTTGTGAAAGCTGCTGTTGATGCTGTCAAATTGACAGCTGAGTTTCTGGTGGGAAAACTAGCAACTGGTTCACCAGATATCCAAAGGCAAGCGGCATACGAGCTGCGATTGCTTGCCAAAACTGGCATGGATAATAGAAGGATCATAGCTGAGGCAGGAGCTATCCCGTTTTTGGTGACACTGCTGAGATCCCATGAACCGAGAATTCAGGAAAACGCTGTCACAGCGTTGCTCAACCTCTCCATCTACAACAACAACAAGATTCTGATCATGGCGGCGGGAGCAATTGACAACATAGTAAACGTCTTGGAATCAGGGAACACAATGGAAGCAAGAGAGAATGCAGCAGCAGCAATTTTCAGCTTGTCCATAATAGATGACTGCAAGGTAACGATTGGAAAGCGCCCTAGAGCCATTCCGGCATTGGTGGGGCTTTTGAAAGAAGGCACTCCGGCTGGTAAAAAAGATGCTGCCATAGCACTCTTCAATCTTGCACTCTACAATGCCAACAAGGTGAGCGTTGTGTCTGCCGGGGCGGTTCCTCTCCTCATCGAGCTGTTGATGGATGACAAGGCCAGCATTACGGATGATGCCTTGGCAGTGCTTGCTCAGCTTTTGGGTTGCTCTGAAGGTCTGGAGGAGATTGGGAAGAGCAGGATTCTCGTGCCTATTCTTATCGATCTCTTAAGATTTGGTTCTCCGAAGGGGAAGGAAAATTCGATCACTCTTCTGTTGGGGCTGTGCAAAGACGGAGGAGAGGACGTCGCAAGACGGCTGTTAATGAACCCGCGGAGCATTCCTTCACTCCAAAGCTTAGCTGCAGACGGTTCCTTGAAAGCTCGAAGAAAAGCCGACGCGCTGCTTCGATTACTGAATAGGTGCTGCTTCCAATCTCACAATCAGATTGGACGACAGTGTTAAATAGTGTTTTGTTAGATACAGTTGAAGTGTATATTTGTGAAAATTAAGCACAGAAATGAAAGTGTTCATTAATTACTGCAAATGACACTGTTAAGAGTGTTTTCCCATTCATTTTTTTCAGCTTGTATCTCATCAAAATCTTCTTCAGCTGCAGATTCAAGAACTGAGCTGCTCTTTTAATGATTCACGTCCAATAATTTTGCATACCAGTTACGCTTCTTGCCTCAAAATTTTACAGTTGGTGCTCGAAAGAAACGATACATACGTTACATTTATTGAATGTGAAATAACTGAATACATTTCATTGCTTCTTTTTCACATCAGTTTCTCCAGGAGGCAACCTTTTCCCCCTCACCGATGATAAAATAAATAAATGGATACAATGAGCTGCCGGAGTGGACCCTAAAGGTTTTTCGACAGTTTAACTTAACAAACTACCACTGAAAAAAGAGGAAAACGAAGAAACAATTCCAAAGATGAAAATGGTTTAACCGTGTTAAACCGATCAGAGCTGAACACTGCTGTTATGAGGGTGAGTTCCACGTCCACCGGTGAACCACGATTCACCTATGGTGAGGATGAGTATCTTGTCCTGTGCTTTACAACTCTACCAATTCCAACTGAATATGTGTGCCCTTGATCCTGTACTCCCAGTGCCAGCTTCCACTATCCATCATGTTCTGTTCAATAGGTTCTAATTGGGAGGCTGAACCTGTTAAATCAATGAAATGACGGATCAATTGATGATTGCCTAGCATATATTTAAGTATGCGATAATGCATTCAGGTCTGCGTGCGTGTAAGAGAGAAAGGGGTCAGTTCTACCCGTCAATGTTAGGCTCAACTCTACCTCTCCTGGGATATAAATCTCTACGTTTCATCAAACATTTTACCATCTGCAACCACTAAATTCCCCACCTTCCTATATATTAAGTCATTTCATTCTAAATTTTCATATATATATATATATATATATATACATATATATATATTTTTAAATCAGAAAGAAAAGGGCCAACTACTATCCCCCCTTCCTTGGATTGCAAAGGATATGGTCCGTATTGGACTAAGAGATGTCTTCAGTTCAGTTCAGTGCAGTCTTTTGTGCCATAGCACTATTGCAGGATATCAAAGTACCATTCATATGCTCACATTCCCAAGTATAATGAGTAATACATTATGCTGATTATCAGTAAGAGTGCTTTTAAGAAAAGTCAATTCTACTCGGGGTTAGATATCTGAAAGTCAACAGAAAAAACTAACCAACTAAGCTATCAAAGCCTCTTAATCTTATGTACCTGAATCTCCCGCTGTGATCTTCATTTTGTAGCCATTTGGAACTTCAAATATATGATTTCCCTGCATCCGGTCGTAAGCAACAAATAAGCTTCCTATATGTTACTTGTAAGATAAATGCATACCAGCTATAATTTCTGGATGTACCAGCTGGAAAGGTGAACTCCTAACAATTAGATGCTACCTCCATTCACCAAAGTCATTGAGGAAAATTACAAGGCCGAAATTGGACGCAAATATTAAAAAGCTTTCAAAAAGCCTCTGAAATTGAACGATTTCTGAACAGTTTTGTCTATCCTCCGTGCATATCTACACTAAATTGGTTGAATCTAACCTGTAAGATAACATCAGTTGCCTCAAATTCAGCATTTCCATGCAGTACGACCTTACATGCCTCGATGCGTTGAACATCATGCTTCCAGTATACATTGTCTTCAAAATTCCAGTCAATTCCACCATTTAGTACTTTCACATTCTGTAATTTACATCTTCCACACCTATGGGATGATCAGACTGTAAATATGAGTCCAATTGTAAAATGGACTCACCGTTTCTGAAGAGACTTAAAAAGTAGTAGAAATTAAAGAAACATTCTACCTGTGCCCGTATTGTAAAATGGGTTCACCATTCTGATCAATCCTAGTTGAGCCCATAACGTTGTCAGCTTCTATGATCAGGCTTCCATCAAGCTGGAATGTAGGAAGCAGATTAGCGAAGGAAACAAAAACTTCATATTCCTTAATGTTGTATGTGAGTAGTATGAACCTGAACATTCCTCCACAGGAACTCTGCAACCTCTACTTGTAACTCAGAGCCCTTGGATATTGAGCCTCCATAGAACTGACAGACAAAGACAATTTTCTGCTTGACTGTTGCGTTCTTGAACATTTGAATGAAGAAACTAAATAAAATAAACACAGAAACATCTTGGATGTTAAATGATTTCTAAATCACCACTTGATTATTACAGCATGTGAAAAAGGAGGCATAACTCAATGCAGATAGCATCTCAATATGGTAATTGGTAACAAAAGAATTCACAATTACCCTAAATACACAATCCAAGACTAAGGGGAGAAAAATGAGTTCAACCTTAAAACCGTGCTTTACCAACATTCTCATCGACTTACTTTTTGTCTGGTGACCTCCCAAAGTGGACCAAGAGCAGGGTGCAGAAGAATAAGAAACGGTGGTCCAGAACTTAGATATTTTTCATTACTTTCAATCTGCAGCGTAGCATGAAGTAAAATACCATAATTGAACATAAAAAACAAAAGACTTTACGGCTTGCTAGAAGGATAAAATGAATTTGCATTGAGCAAATACTTAGTGTCTAGTAGCTCACATTAAGTGGACGTAAGTTTGGCAACATTACTACAACAGAATTAAGAGGATATACCTCAGGAAGTTCAATATCACATTGTGAAAGAAGATCGTGGGCATTCCGTAGGATATCCAACAGTGAACCATAAGGAGTCTGCACACAAAAGCAACTTATACAAATTAACTTAGGGAGAACAATTACCACGTCTATTCTTTGCCAAAAAAAGTGTAAACTTAATCCAGTCCAAGCTCTACTCCCAAAATTGGAGACAGAGAACACATACATACTTGGTGTAAAGATTTCTCCCCATGTCTTCTTTTCCTCTTAGCAGATGATGTGACCCTCCTTCGTTCATTATAAACAATGAAGGTATCAAGCTTATCTGCCAACAGTTAAAGTCACTAAAGTTATTGATAAGTATAAAACATAACGGGAACTGGTATGCCACAATAATCCACCATATAGACAGAAATAATACCTTCAATACCCTTATAATATCGAGATGGACATGTATTAAGAAAGCTGTCAGCAATATTTTGCATCGTGCATTCAAGCCTTCCCCCAGAGACCCTATGACAAATGAACAGTGATTAGAGACTGGTTAATAATCATTCATGTGTGCTACAAGTTCTGACACTTCTTATAGTGCACACTGTAATGGTTAGCATACCATGCAGAGTTAAAAATAGTCATTGGTGAAAGAAGATAATTTGAGGTCATCTTTGCATATCTGCTATCAAGTATTACAAACGCAGACAAAATACTCACTTGCGAAAACAGCACTTGAAAGTTTCAAGAAAGTACCTGCGTTGTTTTCCAAATTGGTCTACAAATGTTATAGGCTTTTTAACATTCAGCACCATGCCTGGTAAGCTGTTTCCACTATTACTTGACCCGACCAACTCTGCTGAAGGCAAATCTATATACAAGATGTTTGTATTGGCAGGGAACTCTGCCTGCAACCTTGAACATAGAATGGTTAATGAGTATATGCTGAAATTCAGCAATAAGAAATCATATTGAATTGTCAACTCTACCTCATTCCTAATATGCCAAACTTCTTCACACTTAAAAAAGCATATTCAACAAGCCAGGAAAAGTAGAATAAAGATTATATCACTGAATAACAACAATGGAAATATTAAACAGGGAAAAATAATATATTGTATAAGCTAATATTCTAGTAAGCATGCTGCTCACATGCCAACTTCGAGCATCAAGGATATCAAATCACATAATATCATATAAACTAGACTAGATATTTGGATTCACAGAAAAATGTATACCTATTTCGAGAACAAGGTCCATCTGCTATCCCAAACTTGTCAAACTCTGTGTACTCGACGCACGACAAACCATATGCCCACCTTCCATCAAGATTTTTTTTCTCAGTTAGGACATTAATTCCTTCTGTAGCCCCCAAGTTCCTCTTACAGGATGCAAACCCCAGTTTCTGTTCCAAGTAAAGGCAAGAAGTGAAAACAGTAAATGAGAAGAACTTCCAAGTCTGTAAGGACTCTCTAGTAACATAGGTACTGTTTTCTGTAAATTCAAACAAACTCCATAGCAATGGAAATTAGATAAGGAGTAGAGTGTTTGATCTAAACAAGGAACTTCCTGCTCTTTGGCAACTAAGGGGTTAAATATTTAGTGGGTTCCAGAAAAGAGGGGGATCTAAAATAATTTTTTAAACAAGTGTACCTTGCCATGATGTAAACCAATCCCTGCCAGTGCCAAGAGAGTCAAATCTGTAGCTGCCACAACATTGCTGGAAAGTCACCATATTTAGGTCAATACAGAGTTTGGCATCCAAATTAACAAAATCTTCCAACTGAAGAACTGAAGAAGAATAATGGACTTATGTTATTAAACTTACTACTCATGGCTCACCTAACTTGTCGTACAGTTGCACCCTTCCGTCCATAATCATAAAACCATTTGAAAATGCCTTTATCATAAGCAAGTTTCCATATTACACCATGACCACCGGGCTTGCATACGGGTGCAAATGGTTTTGTGATTATCCATTGCCCATTTTCTGCACCAACAGCTGGAACAAGGGGCTGGAAATTCACAAGTAATTATCTCAGCAATGACATTCATTGCTCAAACCAGATAGACTATTACACTATAGACAACCAATAATATAAAATAATCTCATAGTTTCGCACATCAAACCTGTTCAAAAAGTTGGAATCTTGATCGACCTCTTCTAAACCATTCAAGTTTTTCACAAAGAGAAGTTATGTGTTCATGGTTGTTCTTTGCAGCGCTTGTCATAATTGCAACAGGGGTGATGCATTGTTTCCCGTACATCTTAAAGTACAAGAACTCTCTAGCCTTGCAATTGAAACACACAAAATTTAAGATGCATATAACTTCACCATCTACAAAATAATCTTAATGTTAACTCATTCTTGTCAAGTACTAAGCTTGACAAACAGAGAACTTATACCTGAAGATCTCTTATAAGACCTTCCAATAAAGTCCGTCCACAATAAGGAAGCATTGCAGCAGGGAGACATTCACCTGTGTCGGGATCAACCAAACCAAGCCTGTCTGCAGAACCTCCCAAAGGATAAATTTCACCTAGGTCTGGCAAACCCTAAAATGAATAAGATCTTTTAGTTCAAGAAAAACCGGCGTTACATCCTTCCACATCTAATGAACATGATACCCCGGCACTAACCTGAATTCCCCATAATGCAGCTTGAGATGCATATTCTGCATTTTGAGAAAGATCAAGTCCACTGGGAGCATGAATTTCCAAAAACTGGCATTCCATTTGCTCTTGTATGCTCTTGGCCCAATTTGTAGTCTGCATTTCGACTCTCGATTGGGCTAGAATCTCCAATACTGTTATCTGGTATCTGCACCAAATACGTAATTAGATTCATTTCAATTCTCAATTTAAAAGTGCCCAAAGTGCTTTCTGCCAGCCAAAAGCACTTCTCGGTATGTTTGGCATAAAAACTTATTGCTTCTCGGTCATAGAAGCACTTTCTAAACAAGCATTCTCAACTGCTTTTCAGTAAGCACTTGATATATAGATATTGGACCAATACTCCTAATTTCCTAGAAAGCTCAATATAATGCAGATAATAAACCATGAAATTACTATAATTAAGGTTTAAAAATTGACAATTAAATTCAGAAGGGGATAGTTAACTGACCCAATAATTCCTCCAATGCAGTTATAGAACTGTTCAATTTCTCCCAAATTCGTCAACAGCTTCTTCAAGTCCTTAAAATCTTCATCATTCAGAGCCAAAGCTCCAATCTTCATACCCGAACCCTCGCCACTCACATCTAATTTCTCAATCATTGCAACGAGCGCATAAAGCGCGCTCTTCACCGAGCTCCGGACCGACTCCACCTCGCCGTCGTCGAACTCGAACCCCCAACCGAGCACGTGCTCTTGCCCGGCCGCAACCAAGCACTTGAACAAGAACAGCTCTTCAGAGCTCAAATTAAGGGAACCTAAAACCGCGGAGAAGCCGCTGCTGCCGGAATTGAAGAATCGTTTCACTCTGGAATCGCCGTCGATCACTCTGAGCTTGGCGCGGAGGGAATCGCAGTCGGCGAGCCTGGAACGGAGCGACTTGAGGCGCGAGAGCTCCTGGTGGAAGTCGAAGTCGGGAGCTGACGGCGCGTACTCTACCGGAACGGTCGTCACGCGCGTAACGTGACACGACGGCGAGCTCGATGATAAAGAAGAAGAAGAAGAAGAGGAGAGAGCGCGGGAGAGTGAGGGTTTGGCGAGGCGGAGAGAGGTGAGGGAGTGGAAATGAGAGTGGGGAGTAATGGAGGTGAAGAGCAAGTGTGTGTTGTTTTGGTTGAGAATTGGGGTTGTGCGCGCCATTTTTCACAGAGAGAGAGAGCCAGAGCGACCTGGTAGTATTTGAAGAAGAAAAGGAAGAAGAAGAAGAGAGAGAGAGAGAGAGAGAGAAGGGGGGAGGAGAGAGAAAATGGAGTGAAGGATAAGGAGGAGATGCTGAAAGAATATACGGAGGTTTCGAGAGAGCGCGAGAAGGGAGGGATTCTGCTGCTGGCTCCAAAACCGTCCAACGGTGGAGGAGGAGGAGGATGATGACGTGTCCTAATTATCAAGGTACCTCATCTGCTGCTCTTATTTGGATGTCTGTGACTGGTCCGTTTTATTTCTTAATACTTTCTGTCAATTTTCCTACGCTTTTCAGTCTTTTTCTTTCTATTTTAGTTTTTTTTTTTCCAAATACAACGATATTTTCTTAAAATTAAACAAATTTATAAAACGGAAAAAAAAAAGAAGGAATGAGATAAACATACAAGAATACAACGATGTATCGTAATTTATTTAAAGTTAGGTTATGTTCATACACGATATATCATTACGTTTTTGTGTATTTGTGTGATTTTAAAGGTCTAATTTAAGTTGCTCAAACATTTAATATTAATATATCTAATTTGTGATTTTTAAGTATTTGATTATAAATATCAAAGTCTTACAATAAACATATTATAAGAAGTGGAGATTTATTTTAAATCATACAATAAGTTAATTTTAATAATTAAGTGTCGAACTTGAAATCAACGTAAGTTGAATCTTATCACTCACGCCTACAATGGGAGAGAAAAAATAGCCTTTGTACTTTAGGGGTCGAATAATAATTGTATTAATTGGACAATTTGTAATGGTACTTTATAAGGACCATAATTTGGCCCATTACCCCAAAAGGGACGACATGACTCG
The DNA here is from genome assembly GCA_018257905.1 of Gillenia trifoliata. Lineage (NCBI taxonomy): Eukaryota > Viridiplantae > Streptophyta > Magnoliopsida > Rosales > Rosaceae > Gillenia > Gillenia trifoliata. Next base: position 24,661,498 of record CM031086.1, read on the forward strand.
TAACAAGCATGATTAGCCCGGCTGGCTATTGATGGGTAGAGTTGAGCTGAGGGTTCAAAGCGTCAGTCTGGCCCAAAACCTGGCCCGTTTGAGCTCAATTTGCAGTCTAAATTAATAAATAAATAATTGTATTCTGTCTACAAATCTTACCCCCCCTGTCCCTCTAAAAATGGGCAAAGGAAAAGATGAAAGTTGACTGAAAAGACTTTTATTTGGAAAATTCTTCCGTCCAGAAAGAATAGTACTTCCAGTTAATATGTGATGTCAAAAACCGATTTAGATAAATCTTTTTTTTATATATTAATTTTCCCATTTTAACATTTTTTTAGACTATAAATTTATTATTTATTTCCAGTTTTAACGCTTAAAACACTTTATTCTTTACACTATAGACCAATCAGACGCCCGTAATTAACATTTGGTTTTGTATGGAAGTATAGTGCATGCAGTTTTCCTTTTTTGTAAAAATTCTAATTAGTGCATGTATTATGTATAGGGTTGGCCAGCTCGTTTCACACTCCTAACTAAATAAGGCTAACGATAATTTAATCAAATCCAAACTCAATCATCTCAAACTCTATATAAATTAACACGTTTGGAATCCATTGTTTAACAGATTTCTTAATTAATTGCGTCTTCTTTTCTCCAAGAAATTAAACACATTAATCATGGAGCAAAAAACCACCGTCCTCTTTGCACTCTTATTCTCTTTGGCCTCCTTTCTATACCTACCAATCCTAACCACCGCATCCCCGCCTGTATCCGCCGTTTTTGCCTTCGGTGATTCAACGGTGGATCCAGGCAACAACAACCGCCTTCCATTCACCCTTTTCAGAAGTGACCACCCTCCGTACGGCCGGGACTTGCCCAACCACGTCCCGACCGGAAGGTTTTCCAATGGAAAACTATCAACGGACTTCATGGTCTCCAGACTTGGCCTGAAGGACTTGTTGCCCGCTTATCGTGACCCGAGACTGACCGACCGTGACTTGCTCACAGGTGTCAGTTTCGCATCAGGTGGTAGCGGGTTGGATGATTTGACCTTGGCCGTGTCGAAGGCTACGAGTATGTGGAGGCAGTTGGAGGACTTTGATGGAGCGTTGAGGAGGATGAGGAGAACTGTTGGGGAGAAGAATTGTAGTGAGATTGTGAACAACGCTGTGTTTGTGATTAGTGTTGGTACTAATGACATGGTGTTTAACCTCTACGATGTACCTGTTACACCGAGGAAAATTGAGTTTTCACCTTCAGGGTACCAGGATTTTCTTCTCAGAGGACTCAGGTCTTTCATTCAGGTATGTAATTAAATAGCTCTTGATCAAGTTACGTGGTGAATTAATAACATCAACTAGCAGTGTTACGATCAAATTCTAGGTTTTTTAATTACTTTAATTTATGCCGCATGATTATGATGATTAATTGAATCTATGATTCTAATGTTTAGTGTGCCTGCATTATTATTCGTTTTAGGTTTTAGGTTGTTGTGTATTCCAGTATACGAATCTTGATAAACTCAAGAGTTTATTTAGCCTATTGGAACTTTCTTCATGCAACACTTTCTGAATGAGTTGTTATGACGGCTTAGGTGTTGGACTCCGTCACGTCAACACCAAAGTGTTTCATGCAATGCAAGTTCTTTAATTCCCTAAAAAAAATTAAAATTTAATTAGACTTAATCGATCTTAACAACTACTTATGTTTAGCATAGATTAATTGATTGTCATTATTAAAAGCCTTAGACCAACGCAGAATGAAAGGGTTGTCTAATTAAGATAGGGTTTACTATTAATAATTGTACACATGTAGATGTTACAACAATACAACTTATAATTTAGATAAATTCATAACACTATGCAGACATGCGATGCTTATTAATTATGTCATTCGTGATATGGCAGAACCTATACCAGAGGGGAGCGAGGAGATTTCAGGTGGCGGGTCTTCCGCCAATCGGATGTCTGCCAATGCAGCTGACAATTGGCAGCATCTTTAATGGGCTTCGGCGTGTGTGCGTGGAGCAGCAAAACAGGGACTCTCAGGCTTACAACACCAAGCTCCAAGGCCTCATCCCAAGGTTGCAAGCCTCCCTCCCTGGTTCCAGGCTCGCCTATTTCGACACCTACAATCCCATCTTGGACATGTTCAATAACCCATCTAAATATGGTAGGTATTCTTTTCGAATATTGTCATGCCTCTTATCATATCAATTTACAGTAACTGATATTTAGTCTCAATATACATCTTAAGCATTTGGACATGTCTCATGCGTCATGCATGCATTCATTTTCTTGTGTTTTTCTGTGCTTAATTTTTTATTAATTGTTTTAACACTTGATGATATATGTGTGTAGGGTTTGTGCAAACACATGAAGGATGCTGTGGAACAGGGATGGTAGAGTTGGGCCCACTGTGCGGGGAGCTTTCGCTGACGTGTCCAGACCCTTCTAAATTTTTGTTCTGGGATTCCATGCATCCTTCCCAAGCAGCATACAAAGTTCTTGCTGACATATCCGAGAAGACGGTCTTACCGCACCTTACTGCTTGATTGGATATGGATTGATCAATTGCTTTTCTTTTTTCTTTTTCCTTTTCTTTTAATTAGTACTACTTTGGACAAAGTAAATACAGTAGGATATATATTGCATATGCATAACTGATATTTTTCAAGTTTTGAAATATATATAAATCTGGTTAGCATTTATTTTTTTGGGGAAATAATCCTTGGTTACTTTTGAAGCATTGCGTTCAAAAAACAATCGTGCTCAGTCCTCAGTCCTCAATATCATTGTATCAAAAAATAAAACATGTAATCAAATAAATGGTGAAAACCAATATTAGAAATTAAGCACTTTATTCAAGATGCAACATAAATTCTAAGCAAAACCTAGCATGAGATAGTCTGCATAAAAAAATACATATATAGATCATCAGAAACATATTTACAAAAAGAAGCAGCAGCAGTACCGTGGGTTTAATACGTACTCTTATATGTTGGGAATCTCAATCCATTTGACATCAAATGGCTAAACTAGTTTATAAAATAGGGAACAAATTGTAATTCCTTTTTGTGTTTTGGCTAAACGAAAGACAATTCATGTGATCTAAAACAATATTTCATGAGGAAAACGTTAATATTATTTGCAGGAACATGGTTTCAGAGATAACATATAAAAGTTGATAATATTTTCGATTTCCAAGAAATATAGTTCTTAATCAAGCACCAAGATTTTGTTTTTTTATTGACCTAAAAACTAATAAAACAAAGAATACCAAGAAATAGGAACCTAAAAACTCTCAAAACAATGTTCATATATGACCACCAAACTGTGCATATTTGGTAATGCCAAAAAACACATTCGTCTGTTTTATACCTCGTTATTCACCAATATTTGAATCTTTTGCTAATAATATTACTATCTATATATCATGGATCGATACAAGACAATACATACAACAAAATCAAATGATCGAACAGCTGAACAAGTAGTGGATCATTACCTTTTTGTGACGGTAGAATATGACAATGGTCAAGTTCAAAATTCTATAATTTGGTCGAATTTAATTTTGGAAAGTACCTCAAGATCTCACTTAGAATAACATTGTCTCATTCATAAAGTGAGGTCCAGAGTACTTGCCATGTTCTTCCCGTGCTTGCTGTCACCGTAACCAATAGTACCTTCTAATTTCTTCACGCCAGGCTTCGAGGACGACGACGAAGACAAAGAGAGAGATAAACTACAACCCATGAGTAGTTTTTGATGATTATCACCACCACACTGTAAGCCCTTTCCGAATCCATGATCATGTTTTGGTGGAACTTTTAGTGACAGATTTAAATCTAAGTCACAGTTGTCTGTGTCCAAAGCCTTCCTTTTCAGCATGTTTTGCCCTTGATGATCTCGAATCGCTGCGCTCCAACTATGATGATCTTGGCATGGCCTGTGGATCATAGTTTGATACGACTCGTCCCGAGTAATTTGATGTCTCCTCCAAGTGGTTTGTCCATGGTTGGGAGATGGAAGATTCGTATGTAACTGATTTGCTGAAGTAGTCATAATATTGTTATTGTTGCTTCCAAGTATTCTTTCAGCAACTGAACCATAAAGTCCAATATTTCTGGTATTATGATCAAGTAGTGCAGAAGTCCTACTTGAACTGTAAGGGCTGTAAATCTGGTGCTGATGGTGGCGGCCACGCCACGAGGAATGATCAGTAATACCATATCTAATAAAAAAAAAAGGATTGAAATGGTTACGATTAGGATTCAATGAAAAATGAAAAACTAAAAAACACTCTATTTTTAAATTGATCAAAATTAGAGAGTAAAAATTAAGAGAACTCTTTTCATACCTTAATCCGGAAGAAGGCCATTGGTTGAAGCTTTGTAGCATGGAGAGTTGAGTAAGGTTGTAAAGTTGGTTATCTCCACCTTCCATGAAAAATCCTTGATCCGTCAAAACTGTCATATTAAGAAAGCAAGATCTCTCAAGATTGTTAATATGTAAACCCTAACTTTTGTACTAATTATTGTAGGAGTAGGTGAGCCTGTGTGCAATTTGTTAAATTGTTTACCTTGATTGGGGTCTTCCATCTTCTTGCTCCTATACATCTAATGATTAAAAAGAAAAGGTAGAACAATACTAATCAGATATGAATTTATATTTAATCATAGTTTTGAATCTTATATATAGTACAATTAGCAGAGAAAATATATATATAGGTCATGAAATCGATCTGGATCAAATCAATTACTTGAAGATGGCTCTTGACATGAGCTATGCTAAGACCCTTGACATTCATCAATTGCAGAACTAACTTAGGAGTTGCTCCTGCACCATTAAATCACAATATTAATGCTTAATTAATTAGGAACTAACGGGGAAGCTAGGCTAATCTCATAAATTAATCAAAAAACCTAGCTTTGATTTATATGTACTACCCTTACTTTCTTGTCCACCTAATCTTTCAACTGCATGAACAAAGCAAAGATGGAGATCAGGTGTCCATCGAAGCCGCGATGTCTTGGAACGAACATACTGCCTTACAGATCCAGAAGCTCCCTTCTTTTCATGATTCTCTTCAATGGTGCTATTGCTGGAGCTGACACCGTTATTCCTCAGCTGAAGGCCATCTTCATCCACCTCCTCCTCTTCACCCTCATCACCCTCATCGTCTTCGTATTCTTTCTTGCTGGTAGAAGGGCTTGATTTAGAAACTTCTTCAATACTGGTGCTTTCACTCTTCATCCCTAAAATCTCTTTTATGTTTTGCTTCCCAATAATATGGTATTGCTGGGCAAGTGATGGCAAGATCTTGAGATCATCATATTCCTCTTTAACCATGAAGTGATCTTTGATGTTTGGGGAGATCCATTATTTGCATACAAGCTAGCTATAGGCAGTTGAGCTAGCACTTGCAGGAATAGAGAAATTGGAGATGGGAATTTTATATATCCTTGCTAGCTATGACACATATATGATATAATAAGTATTTAAACGTCTCTTTCTCTCTCTTCTCCTCTCTATACATAATACAATATTATATGAGCCTTGTATGATGCAAATTTTGTCCAAGCTTTCATGTATGTATATATAAGATATGTGGGAGCTGTTATTGACACTTTAAAATAATTATCGCGTACTTTAATATGTAAAATTATAATATAAAAATATACATAAAAGGGGTGCACAATAATTTTTTTAGTGCCAATAACATTTCTCTACACAAATATATATTGCATGCTTATTGGTGTAGTAGAATATATATAATGACAATTCCTAAAACACTCATGGGAGTTTGTTAATAATCCAAATGAAAATAATAATTTACTTAATATATGCGCAAACTATACCCAAAAAAGAAGGAAAAAGACAGGGATTTCCTTTATATACAGGTTACATAAATTTGTCATTTCCAAATCTAGTTACTATGTGCTTAATACTTAATTTATACTAATCGTAGGATATATATGTTTTTTTTGGTTAATAAAATAATAACATTTGTAGATTTTTGCTATAAGTAATAGTTCATCTTCGTCTTAGTTTAATTTGTAGTACGAATTATTGGATTAGCATCTTTTTTTTCTTTGGCAAATTAAACATTTTAGATTCAGATTACTATATTACTGTCTCCTGTTTAGAACGTTGTCATGTCGATTAAGAGCTAAATACCACATGGAAACTGGTAGTCAACTTTGAGTTGAGAAGAAACAGTGGTTTGCACGCGACCTGTGAAACAATAAGAATCATGTGGTTGTACGTGGCTTTATAAAAAAAAGAGGTTTAGGTCGTCTGCTCGTGACTTGTGTTTGGAAGAAAGAATACCCCCTATCTTTCATTTACATGCATTAATTAATAACACACACACACATATGAGTTGGCAATTGGAATCGTTTGCCTTAGGTTTCGTCAAGTGGTGGAGTAAAATTTTTATAATAATAGAATCTTAATTTTGTCTAAAAAAACTTTGTTAGATCATTTTATTGAGCTTCTAGTGGGCACCTGCTGAGATAGTGTCGCGTTCTATCAATTTTTCCTTAGGACTATCGAGTGAGGCTTTTTATCGAACACTTGTTGCGCACCATAAGGTCGCACACAAGGATTGCACACCATGAGGTCGCACACAAAGAATAGGAGAAGAAAGACAAAGGAAAAAAAGAAAAAAATCTACAAATAACTATATGGGGGTTGCACAAAAGAAGTAGTAGTTTGTAATTCGGTGTTCTTGACTCATTCTTTCAGTTTGTCGCAGTTGTGCATAGGGGTCATATACAAATATACATTGGAGTTATAAAGCTACTAGGGTCATGAGCAACCAATGACCTCATGTTGGCTCCACCACTGAGTGTAGTTATTAATCCAAATCCATTTTTAAGAAATGTTGGTTATATCATTTGGGCATGATAATATTTATGCTCTCTTACAATAAACTTTGAATCTCTTTTTTTGTAATTTTGTAGAATAGTGTATCGTCAAAAATAAACATATAAAATCCTGCTAGCCTTTCCATACTACTCACTAGTCACTAGATTAGCAAATTTAATAATATTAGAAAATTGCCACTGTCATTTTGCCAAAGAATCATGGGTATACATTTGTCCTCACTGAAAGATCAGTGGTTCCAAGTAAACAATCATTTGGGAATGCTCTAGAATTTGGAATTCATTATTGGCATTCAACGAACTAAAATTAGTATTATTAGGATTTTAATATTATTAAACGAACCAATTCTTAATTATTAATTAGGATTTTAGTTATACTTTCAGAAACTTTTAAGAACACCATTAAAGGGCCGGCATGCATGCATGAGCAGTATTGGCCTTAAATATTTGCGCTGAAACCAAATATTCTGGCCTCGTGTAACTTGTAACCCTCATAAATGCAAGTTTACAACAAAATGTATATAATGGTGAATTTCTGCAGGATATATATCCTCTAAATACATAAATGCAAGTTTACCCATATCATCGTGATAATATGTAACCACTAAAGACTAAAGTTGTTCACTCATCACAAGCATCCTGAGAGAAATCACAGCCGTCAAAGAAATGCTAGCTATGCCCCTTCAAAAAGTCCATCCACCATCACAATCGTTCACTTTGAAAGAGACCAGGAAAAATAAGAATTAGTAGCTACTTGGATAATACTTTTCTCATTTCTAGTAAGGAAGAAAGTCCTCGTCATTCTCCTAACGTGACATCGTTTTGTTATACAAACATCATATTTGGAGTCGTTTATTCTCTTTCTCATCCTCTAAATTAAGATCATTTCTAGAAAAATTCATTCGATTTAGAGACATTATTCATGTGTAAAAAAAAAGTAACTATTATCGTAGCATTTTCACGATAAACCATCAATTTTTTTTATTCATATGGATGATCAAATCGAATAAATTTTTTTATAGATGATCTTTATATGATAATAAAGAAAGTAAACAGTTATGATTATGTCATTTGTAAGGTAATTAAAATGATATATCACGTTAAGGAAAATGATGAATTTCCTCTTACTAAGAACGATTGAAGTATTATCCTTGTTAACTGTACTTCTCAATGTTCTCATGACCCAAGAAATTAACACAAACAACCCAAAACGATGGAATTGTTTGTGATTAATTTACTTATACATATTGAAAGACAGATGAAGTAATATTGCACCATTGGCACAAGCTATACACAAAATCTGAAGTTATATTATAAATATTCTTTATAATGATTTCTAAAACAATATATCTTTTTTTTGCACATGACATTTACCATGGTGACATGGAGGGTTCTGGTTTCGCCTGTGAAAACTATTAAAATACAGGAGGAGAGGTTTGTCTGAAATATTCGGCAGAACCAAACACCAACTATGATGAATTATAAGTCAACTCCCAACAGTACCTCGGTTTTATTCTTTTATTTTCTTCTATTTTTCACTTTTGTTATTGCAATTGTTGATTTATTTTTCTTGCATGAAAACTCGTGATCCTATTTATGCGGATCGATTTGCTTGAAGATGAGGATGTCTGTCTTTTTCTCGTTTACCTAATTTAATAACAAGCAATCATCTATTCATCATCATCATGTATTATTTATATGGCCATATGCGAATGCGATTGCCATGCCATGCAATATATATATGCGATTGCCATAAACAACGTATATATGAGAGTAACCATCACCATTATCATTATATTTACTATGTTGACAATGATTCTACATTCAATCGATGGGTTTCAAATTTCAAAAACAAATCTGGAAAAACAAAATACAACAAAGACTTAAAAAAATTTATATTTTATTTTTTTACAAAGGATAAGATAATTTACACCAAACCCAGTTAAATCATGGAGATAGACGAACTTTGTTGCATGAAAAAGCACATTGCTCTAGCTAATTTGGCTAAACCAAGGTTTGTTGCTCGTTTGGTAAGTGCTTTTAACTGATTGAAAGCTCTTTTAGAGAAAATATTTTTGGATTCAAAAAACACTTGAAGTACTTACTGCAAGAAGCAATGGCTGGTGCTTCTTGCAGGAAGCACTTCAAGTGCTTTTTCAGGATTAACTTGCATTTTTACTGAGTAATGTTAAAACAATACTTCAATGCAATTTGTCTTATTACGAGAGTAATGTTAGCTAGATACAAAATTAATCTAATTGCTGACACTTTTTAATATTGATGAGTATCACATACAACAATCCATCTAATATAGAGAGCATTTCAGCAATGAGGTTAATTAGTTAGTCAGTTTAAATAGCATTGTTATTTAATGTATTTTATGTAGGTAATAGTTAGTTAATTATTAAGTGCACTAACACTAACGTTGTATATGTTAGGAGGACTAAACTAATTAAGCACATTTTAAGCACCTTATTTAGTATTTCTATTGGTCGGAAAACACCTTAATTATTATTACTCCTAATTATATATGCCACACTAGTGCACCATCCCCCAATAACAAATATTGATACAGTAAAATCTCTATACAATCATAATGTTAGGACTAAACTGATTTTATAACTTTAGGGAGGTTAGTACTTAAAAATATTACTTTTTGACTTAGTTATCCTTAATGAAAATTGTATGGATACAAACAACTGCATTAATAGTGGAGCAAGCAAAATTTCAAGATGTAACATTAAAAAAAAGAAGACACCTAATATTTAAAAGGTAGTGCATACATGTATATAGTGATCTCTTTGATACTTCCGGTTTCTACGTAAATTTTATAAACTATTGTCCATGTTGACGAGGCATTACAAATTTACATACTAGCAAGTTCAAAGATTTGACATCAACTCTAAAAAATAAAGCATTCTCTCAAATAATTTTAGAGAAATATTTTAGTTCATCTTAAAATTTTATTTGTGACATTGCATATTTTTTGTACTTATTGACAATTATTCCTATATAGAGACAAGTTTCATTAAGACGGGACCTCAAAAAATTATAACTTATTACAAGTGAAGTTTATTCATATACATAACTGGCCCAAGTTGGGACCAGATTTTTTTATGACTATAAAAAATTTATTCATTTATAGAGTATTACTATATAGAGATTTTACTATATATATAATAACTGAGCTTATATATATGTGTGTGTCAATACTCACCAAGGTCATATGACTATATATACCGCATATTCTTTAATCACTTAATTATGAGCATGTTGAGTATAGTATGTAACAAGTGGTGTCACACGATACTATAATAACGTATGCATGCATCAAAAGGAATAACTTCAAGCCTAATAATATTTTAATCTCAAAGTATATTTAATCTCCCTTTCATTTCTGCCAATTTGTGAGGCCCGCGAAGGCGATATGTTACCCGGCGATATGTTACCCATCGTAACACATTATGTATCCTTTGATAGAAATGTGGGGTAACATTCCAAAGATTTTATAGGTTTTTCATTTTTATAATTACTATTTTGAGCTACATTAAGAGAATGCAAAATGTTGTGAGCGGAAGAGGAAATCCATATTCACCAATTTAATCATCACTTACGTGCATATATAGCTCATTTTTAAAAGCGTTTATCTTTTCAACGAACGTGATGAGTTTAACATTTCTTTTTTCAAAGGGTAATGTTAGGGAGATCAAAATTTTTAAATCAAATTTGAAAACCAAATAATGTGGCAATAAAGACTTCATGATTTAATAACTTAAAAAAAAAAAAGACTAATCGTCAACTGCCACATCATTTGGTTTACAAATTTAGTTTAAAATTTTGATCTCCCTAACATTATCCTAATAATAAATGCGTGGGTTGCATTCGTAGTGAAGTTTGAACAAGTTTGAACTATAGAATAAATAGACTGTAAACTGCAGTGATTACAAGCCTATTAGTGATGCTTTGGCTCCCAGAATTGCAACAATTTTATTGGGGACATAATGATTTCGAGGAAATAGAAATAAAAAACGAAAAAGATGAAACGATATTTTCAACGATTCAAAGGACTTTCGGTAATAAGTCTTCAAATAAAGTCAATTATAAGCAACCAACATATGATATAGTAGCATACATACATGCCCATTTTTCCTAATGAGACTACCACACTGCGACGGAGCCGTCGCTGTCAATCCGGAAGAAAATTATCAGAAAAGAAAAATCCCAGATTCTAAGATGGAACTGCGAGGCAAAAGCGAAAGCCAGTCTTAAAGTAGTAATTGCACTGACAACAACAAAAAAACAATTAGCTTGTTAAATTCTGAGAACATAATAAGAATCTTGCTAATTAACTAACTAGGGCAACCACATAAAAACCAAGAAACAAACAGCCAAATAAGAAAACACACAAAAACATGAAGACTGCAGGCACTCATGCGGTACACATATATATATATATATATGTCTCACTTTCAAGGAGTTCACTTGTGAAACTCGTGCAAGAATATACCATTTACAAGATCCATTTTTTCATAACCACTTCCAAAAGAGCTTTCCCATTCGTAATTAACAAACCCATATCGAAAAACTAAGGGTGGACTCCATGTTCGTTTAACCAGCGAACTGGAATGGAATATCAAATGAAAGGGTCTGCGCGCGAAAAAGGATACAGCAAGATCTCCTCCAATCGTATCTATTCCAAAGGATTCTGGATTCTCTTCATGCCTTCTTGGTTCAGTAGGTCCCCACATTGTCTTGTATCCCAATGTCATAGGGCTCCCCACAGTGCAAGCTGGAGAGAAATCACTCCTGCTTAACGACCGAGTTCGCCGGAATTTGATTGGGTTGTTGGTGTCGATCAGGACATGACACTGGGCGATACCAGGTTCTCCAGCTCGGACATTGGGCGTACCCTAAACCCTAAACAATTTCCTCAGACGCAGAGCTTCTGGTTTACAAACATTATTATATCAATCAAATATTGTACCACTGGTGTGGATCTGTGGGACTATGGTGACTTGGCGCATTTGCGTCGCTTTTAAAGTGCAAAAGCACTATTTGGTTGGACTGTAGAAGTGCTTTTGCGGTTAGTTTGTTTACAAGTTACAAGGTTTGTTCAGGAATGCTATTGAAAGTAAATGAAAAACGGTTATGGGCCTTTTGGCTACGTTTAACAGATATATTTAAAAGTGAAAATCAGTCATAAAAGTATATTTGCTTATAAGTGCTTTCTAGAGAAGTAATCTTAAACGAGCTTGTTAGTGGTTGTGGCCTTGCTCTGGTGGTGCAGATGCAGTGGCTCATTTTTTCAATCGAGATCAGGATTTTCTTGTTTTGTGTTGTTATTGGTAGTTTTCTTTGTAATTACGTGTGAGACCAAATGTCAAGTAGGGCAAATTCTTGGGTATGCTCGTCAAATAACATGGTTGTGCGATCATACACACATATTAAGTACCTCTGTATTATCTTTTTTTCTGTCCCAATTCGTCATCCTACCCGATTCTCTTTAGGGAGGTTTAATGAAAAGGGCTTCTCCAAACTTTTTTCTTAACTAAAAACACCCTAATAACTTTATATAATGAAAATAATACAAATTACATACATCATGCCCTAAATATATAAAACCCACTGGTTGGAAATAAAGCCCAGCATCCAACCCTCATATTTTTTCTTCCAGCCCTTGCCCCTAAAGAGCGTTAGCCCAGATCCATCAAACTATTGCAACTATTTCTATAACTGAATGTTGCCACTATTATTATTTCTAGAACTAAACACTGGCACTGCAACTATTTCTAAAACTGAACACTAGCACTACCACTATTTCTAGAACTGAACACTAGCACTGCCACTATTTATATAACTAAATATGAAAGTATCAATTTTAAGGAAGCACTTACATGGAAAGGAAACCCATGAGGAGAGGATTAAACTTCTCTCTTGGGTCAAGGACCAATTACATTAGTTTTGCTCGAAAATTGGCAAAAATTGCTGAAAAAATGTCACCTTTGGAGAGCTCGATCTCTCTGGACATTGAGTTTCAACGTGTGGGTCTTGTATTAGAAGAAAGAGGGAGTCGATACGAACTTGTAGCCTCCGACCTTGCGTGATTTTGTTATCGTATGAGAGAGAGACTTACGAAGAATCTAAAATTGAAAATAAGGAACACAAGACGAAAAAAAAAATATTGCTGGATTAAAATTGTCAGGAGCAAAATCAAAACTTGGGCAATTATTTTAGTTAGCCTAGTCTAATTGGGCTGGTTTAATAGGGTTTAACTTCAGTGGTACGTACCATTCAATGGTACGTACTGTTGAATGATCTAAGATTCATTTGGGACCCGCTGCAAATTAATCTGGACCATTCAATGGCCGTACCATTGAATGGTACGTACCACTGAAGAATTTTCCTGGTTTAATATTAAGTTTTGTCCCTAATCATTAAATAAAATTGTTTAAATTCTTTTGATTAAGATTCAAAGTTTTGAAGGCCTTATTATTAGTTTCCCATTCACTTTAAGGTGTCTTTCTTTTCTTGGTCATCTAAATTCTAAAATTCCATTAAGACGAGAGAATTACAATGGATAAACATTACAAGGGCCCAAACCAAAATATTTGCCCATAACAGTACACCGTGCAGGCCCAAAGCACAAGGTAAAGCCCAAAAGTTGCCAAACACCAGGATTCACATCAACGGAAGCATTGTTGCTGCTGCATAACAAAGATTTGCAACAGACCTGAAAACCCTAAACACGCTAACAAGCAAAAACACAACTGCAATATCACCCAGACGGAGGAATTTCCGAAAGGGTGTAGTCAAAATTGCCACATGCCCATAAAATGACATGAATTGAAAGAGTAGAGCATTTACCTTTGGCCGGAGAAAGTTGCTCAATCTCCGGCCAAAGGGTTCCATTGCTATGAAACATAACTTTGGTCCTAAATTGTTTCCGTAGAACATAACAAGCAACAGAAGATCTAAATGGTCCATAACAGATGTATATTCAACATACTTATTACTTGGGCAAGAAGATACTGATTAACAAGCAGGCGAGAAATAAATGGTATGAAAAGAATTCATTGGAATATTAGACAATTCCAGGATTTTCTCAACAGTTTTAATCACCACATATATATTCCAGCACCTGAAATCTCATGTTATTTTTCTCCATATGTGCATCATCAAGCACCATGCTTCCTCAAATCTTAGTCTAAAGTTGAAAGTACAGAACGGAAAAATTTGTAATGCTGTCTGAACTAAAATTCTAAGCAAATAAGCAGGGGCTGTCAGTCCGAAAGGAAAAAAAAAACCTCAGATACCTCAAACGACATGCTCTTTATGTCACCTCAAGTTTAGCCGAACATCAAATATCACAAGAAAAACAAGCTCCAAGATTTATGATGGAGCTGAGATGCTGAAGCGAAAGCCAGTCTTCCCACGGTCATGCTCAAATTGCTTCAGTATATAGTAGTAGTTGCACTGACAACAAAAAACAAGCTTGTTAAACCCTGAGACCATAGGGATTTGCTAACCAGGCAACCAAATAAAAAGTAAGAACCAAACATATACATGAACTCGGGCAAAACAACGCACACAAAAATGAAAACAGGCATGCATGCAATGTATCCCCTTCAGAGGAGTTTAACTGATAAGACTCGTGCAAGAACAGATTGTTTACAAGATCCATTTAATCATAACCCTTTCCAATGATTTCAGAGCATTCCTGAATCTGAATTACCATGTCATAAAATTAGATTGTTTTCCCAGACCAGCAACCCAGTATAATAGCAGATAAGACCATGAATAAAAAAACCCTTTCGAAGAAAGAGGATCCTTATGCCCATTACTACATCCAATCTATCTTGATACAATAGAAATTCATGGTATATGTACCATGAATTTCCTTTCTCAATTTTTTATTTAAAAATGAGATTAAATAGCTAACCTCTAAGCGGAAGAATTTGGTAGGGACAACAATCCCTGCTCCCACAGAGCTTCGAAATGACTGAAGGAACTTCGGGGCAGAAAAGTTTCGGAACTCATTCTCCGTCAATTTTGCCAAATTCCCCGCACCTGCGAAAATATGACCATGCACTCCATGTTCTTTTAACCAGCGAAGTGGAAGATCAAATGAAATGTCTGCAAACGCAGAAACAGCAAGATCTCCTCCAATAGAATCTCTTCCAGGGGATTCTGAATTCTCCTCATTAGAATTATCTCCGACATGCCTTCTTGGTTCAGTGGGGCCTAGTCCCCTTGTCTTGAATCCCCACACTGTTGTAGGCCCCCCCACAGTGCAAACTGGAGAGAAATCACCACCCAGGAAGAACCGCTCCGGAAGGGATGAGGGTTTGTTCAAGTATCCACTCCCCCATGGAAAAATAACTCCTGCGGAGATCCCAAAATTAAGTGCAGCATGATAAAATCCTAATGGAACCGCATAACGAAGATCAAACTCCTGTAGCATACAGTAAGAGAAGAAAGTTAATAAGCATAAGAACTAATAGGTCTAGAGAATAAGTAGAAAGCGGGTAAAAATCGATCCTTAATTTGGTTCTTTACAAAATTCACATTTAGCCATAAACATAGATCCAATAAGAAGTTGCCACTTTTCACTACCTTGAATCAAGCCGCAAGATAACAATGCACACAAATTTACTACAGGACAAAGAAAGCTTCATAATACAGATTTTCAGACTTTGAAAATCACTAATTAGCAAACGATAATATTGGGTTTCTTAACTTCCAAATATAAAGATAAAACAGGGTAGAGAACAGAATGGTCTCGTTGTTTTTCTTGTCATGTTCCTATTCTCATTATGAGTAGCGAAGAGTGTCAGTCATATGCAAGAAATGAACAGGTTGTATCTGAATAATGTATTAAGTCCGCAACATGGGCTCTTCTAAGACGGCCTACTCGAAAAAAGGACTGGAGTCATGGTTATCATTCAAGAATATAATATAGAAGAACCATCCCAGAAAAGAAATATTAGAAACATCTCATTATGCAATGACAAATTGACAATCCTGGGAAACATTCTATCATTAGTAATCTAAACATGAAAGTATGATTAATAAAAAGAAACTAAAATTTCCATAGTCACATATGAAACAAGAACAACAGTATACAAAAAATATTATGCTATCTTTTTGAACATTTGACCACAATAATTCCATGACCCAAAAATAAGTGAATTGCAGTGCATATGCCAATTCAAATACAGAAAAATAGTGGCTTAGTAATCAACAGAACCAAAACAAAGAAGAGAACATGTACTAAACCTGACGCAAAAACCTCGTGCTTCGATGATCAGGTGCAATGCCACCAATATGACTCGTGGAAACAAATGAGTAACCTCGAGTTGGCCTCAAAGGTGAATTTCTCCTATCAATCTTAAATGTGTATTTGACTGAAGAAAGTAACCCATGGCCAAGCTGCCTTCTTATTGACCTCGAGGCCAATTGTGATGGGTCTGCTAGGGTTCGCCAACCCAGGTTGTATGTCAAATCATGGTGTTTTGATGAAATCAGGCCAAGAGAGAGCCCCATCATGCGCTCTTTATAAGAAGAGAACTCCAGCCAATCTTGGGAAAGCAGGAATGCTCGTGCCGTCACTGGAGTTACAAGCCCCTTGAACCTGGGCAAAAACAGGCCAGCACTTAACTCCGACGTTTGGTTGGGGCCATATGCCAAAGAGCTATCCCACAAATCCCCATATCCAAGCAGATTTTTGAACTTAAGTGTTCCTTCAGCAGTCCATGACCTAGCCTACAAAAACATTATACAACTCTGTAAGTCATATGACGGATACCATGCTTATGCATCTGTTCACACTTAAGAAACAAGAGAACACAACATAATAGGCATTTTAGCTCCCACATTTGCATTCATCTCTTAACCCACCTCTTAGTTTCATAATATCATGATCCTTCGAACCGAAAAACTGGAAGCAGCAGATATTGACATGTTTTACCAGTAAATTGGTATCGATGTCGGATTTAAAATTTACAACACATGCCATCTATTTCACGCCCATCTGCGCAAGTAATTGTATAGCATGCGTAGACGAATTTACATTTCAACTCTCTCTAGTTAATATCATCCAGATTTCCATTTCCTCCAATTTTCTCAGCAACCAAACAGTTTGTAGTAATTCTACGCACTAAATCCTAATCTCATCAATTCAGCAAACCAAGCCAATATATACAAATACACGAAACATATAGCAACAGAGAACGTACCGCCGGCTTTGTGTAAGCACCGATTTCGCCAGAAATCGGGCTATTAGTTTCGACGACCTCCACAATAACATTGGTAGTTCCAGGCAGCTCCGGCGGGCCAGAATCGAGCGTGATCCGAACCGCATCGAATATTTCAAGCTGCTGAAGCTTCGCATTTGCAATTGCAGCGGCTTCTAGCAGCTCTTGCATGGTGCCCGCCTTCTTAATCCCCGCCAGCTCGGCCTCGATCAAATGCTCCTTCGTCTTCGTGTTGCCCTTGATCAGAACGTCGTGGACCCTCAGATCGACTCGCTCGGTCGACATCCGCTGGACCAGGTTCTCTAGCTTGGACTTCTCCGCGCGCAACCGCGCCTCCTGGGAGAGGGGCTTTCGTGGCAGAGGTGGCTCCTCATCGTCGTCTTCGTCTTCTTCTTCGTCGATTTCGTCATCGATTTCGTCGGGTTCGGGCTCGTCGTCGACGGTGCCGTTGACATTGGAGGGAGGTTGCTCGTCGCGGTCGTCGTTAGGGTTTCCAGTTTCCGAGTCGGATTTTGCCATGGGAGAGAGATTAGGGAAGATAGATAGCGGCGGTTAGGGAACAAGAGTGAAACGAGCGGCGGCGCTGATGAATTTTGAAGGCCACTCAGCAGTGACTTGCAGCAGTGTGTGTGATTGTGTGAGGCCTACTCTCTCTCTGTTGGGCTTTCGCGGGTCGGAACATTTTTTTTTAACGTTTTATTTTTTTCTGGGATAAAGTGTATATTTCATTTTCCACCTAAAATAATACGGTCTAATAATATTTTTAATCATTTATTAATGAGAGATTCGAGGTTTAAAGTGTAAATATATTGTTATTTAGGCTTAAATTTGGGTGGTACGTACTATTTAATGGTCGAACTATTAAATAGTTTAAAATTCATTTGAAGTCCACTGTAAATTAATCTAAAACCATTCAATGATATGTACCTGTCAAAAAATTTTCTGTTATATCAAACAAAAAATAATAATCTCTTATTAGTAACTAACTTTTATTATAATTTATTATAAATGTAATGCTGTGTGGTTTAATATAGTTTTATTTTGATTCGTGTTCAGCTCATTTTAAGCTTGTCAAGCTCAGTTTATAAACTGAATGAGCTGAACTCAAATAAAATAAAATAAATTCATATAAATTCTCGATAACATTACATTGTAGAGAAAAAACTGAAAAAACTTGATTTTTTTTCTTGTTAATTATGACATGACTTGATAATGGAAAGGATTTTGCAATAAAAATTCAATCAAAACATAATAAGTGGATAAATGAGCATTTTTTTCTCCAATTCAGCACTTAAAGTGTTTTCTATAAAATTTGATAATTGTCAAGGTGTTTTTTTATTATAAAAATTTACTAAATAAAATATTAGGCATGTTATAAAAATAAGTCAAGTTTGAAATTAAGTATATTCGGCACATAAAGCTCGCGAGCAACTCATATATTATTTGAGCTAAGCTTCATTACCTTATTATTCGTCTTGTTCGTCGTAAGTGATACTGTTTCTATTTATTAATACTATGTCATATGTTAATGAAATATTAACTTTAGCCGTCCACCCATATTACAAGACGTGAATTATGAGTTTTAGGTAGCAAGGTAACTATCATACTCCAAAATTTCTCACACAAAGTCCAACTCTATTTAAATTGGACCTCAGCCTCAAGCCCACCAAAATCTATCAAGGATTGGGCTTTCCCCGGGTCCATGTTCTGGGACCTTGCGCGTAATTAAGGGCTCCTTATTTCAAAAATTCAAATAAAACCTCCCTCCCTCCTCCACCTCCACCACCACTACCATACCACTACCATACCTCCATGGCCAACAACGATCTTTTCACCTCCTTAATCTCCGACATCAAAACCTACTCCGGCAAAGACCCTCTTCTCCCATGGCTAAGGTACCCTCTCGCCACCTCCATCTCTTCCCCACCCTCAGTTACCATTTTACTGTTTAACCCTTTCAATTTCACATTGTGGTTGCAGAGGGATTCGAAAAATGAACGACTCACTTCCACCTCACACTCTGAAGAAGAAGCTCCCTCGCTTCTTGCAGAAGTGCGCGCAGACCTTCGAGTCCGATCGGCGATACCGAAACGATTTGCGCTACATTAGAGTTTGGTTAAAGTTGGTAACTTTTCTACCCCCTTTCTTTGTGATTGCGAGTTTCTTCTGGGTATTTTGGATTTTGATTGATTCTTAGCTACTGTTTGGTTGCTGAGAGCATTGAGGGAGAGATATGAAATGGATTCGATTCGGGTTTTTCGAATTTTTATCTTTGTTTTGTGGATAGATGGATTTTGTTGAAGATCCAAGAGCTCTTTTGAAAACAATGGAGGCGAATCAAATTGGGACAAAGCACTCTTTGTTCTACCAGGCATATGCTCTCTACTATGAAAAGAAGAAGAAATTCGAGGAGGCTGAGAAGATGTACCACTTGGGAGTGCAAAAGTAAGTCCTCAGCATTTTCCTTTTCTCATTGAATTGTGATGCTCTCAATTTCTGGAGGAAGTGAAACTATACCCGATTCGTTTCTGTTCGGTAGCGTTGGATATGTTGTTTAGCTAATTTGTAGCTTAGATGCCAATTTGCAATTCAAATTTGTATATAGGTCGCGAATTTGAGCAACAAATGACTGCAATATGAATGTTTGATGTACATGGATTTAGTAGCGTTTTGTAAAACCAGTTGCATTCTTTGATGTAATGATTTGAATAAGACTACAAGCTCTTCCAATTGCAACAGCTACTACAAGGGTTTCTGTGTATGTACATTTCTGAAACTTGAACTGCTGCTACATTACACATCTTATTAACTGCCGAACAGCCTTGCAGAGCCCATTGGAGAGTTAGAGAAATCGTACGAGCAGTTCCTTCAACGCATGGAGAGACACAGGAGACACAGAAACCAGGTGGTTTAATAATCTTGTTTTTGGTGTATAGGGATTGTAGTTTGTGTTGTTAGCACTCCTTTTAACCGTAGAAAATTGGTATGCATTTCCAGGAAAAGAGGACCATGAAAAGGCCTCTGTTAGATAGGACTATCCCTCCAAATGGAGAAAGGAACAAAGAAAATGCCTGCAGGATCGGCCCCAGGCCTATAGAATCTCAACATCATCCGTCTAGAAGTCAGCCTCAAGTGACTTCTGGAAGAGGGTCAGAGGAACCGAAGATGTTTGGCAGCGATGATACAGTTGTGGTGAAGTTTGTAGACACTGCCATTGTTGGAAAGTCTGAAGCGGAAGATGCGTGTCACCATGGATTGGTGGATCCTACTATAAACATGAAAGAGGCCATGAGCGCCATCAATGACATGTTTCGAGAGCCTATAGAGACGGCTCCCATTAGCAGAAGATCTCGCCAATCCCAATCGAAGAACAATAATGTGGACAGTGGATTCCAGGTATTTGTCGATGACAACTTGGATAGTGGAGGGAAATCAGAAAATAATAAGGGAGAATTGAGTAGAACTGCTACCCACCAGTCTCACCAAGAACCTTTAAACATTTTCATTGATGATGATGATGACAAAGATAGCCCTGATCAGAGCGACGTCCGAAATCTGACAGATGATTATACCTCACCTGCTTCACATGGAAATGTTTTTGTGTTTCCAAATCCAAAAGATCTTCCGGGAGAAAGTTCCGGTGATCTGGATGTTGGAGGCTCATCTCGACCGAGGTTCAGGGAGGATACAATGGTTTGTAGGTTTGTTGGGGCCACCATTTCGGATGAGCCAGAGGAGGTCGAAAATGCTTGCCACCATGGTTTGGTAGACCCTACAATCAACTTAAAGGAAGCCATGGATGATATCAATAACATGTTTGGGAAGCCAATGGAATTTGTAAGAAAGAGGAGAGTGAAAAGGCAGGAAAGAGGACTTGGCAGGAAAGAAGATTTTGGTGGGTTTTCTATACTTCCTGATGATAACTTAGACCATAAGCAAGAGCAGAAAATGCCAGATTTACCGCGGAGATCAAGAGATTCGGATTTGTTCGAGGCCACTGTAACAACAAAGGAGGCCATGGATGAGATCAATAAGATGTTTGGAATGCCCCTGGACTTCTAGGAACAATTGCAACTGCTATGTGTGTGCGTGCTGCAGATTTTCGGATTTGTTGTAGCGAATGTATCGAGCTGTGTTACTTCCTCATTCAGCCATTGTACTTGAATTCTGGAAATCATAAAATAAACAGATTTGTGCTATCCTAGTTTCCAATTTTAGTTTGAGCTATTTGTGCCTACAATGCCATGAATTTTGTCCCCTATTTTCTACAGAATCCAAAGAACGAGAACAACTTTTGGCCACCTGGGAAATCTAGGATGCCACGATGACAGTATCCTAAGTCAATCACTCACTGTCATGTGTTAGCTTTCCCGCATCTTTCTCTTACAAAGAACGGATAAAGAAATAAATGAAACATGTCTTTCATCACTTTGCAATACAAAACCAGTTTATTCGAGAAACAAAACAACTTCTGAGACACAGTTACATTTAGAAAACAAAAATAAAAATATCGAAAAAAGTAGCAGCAAAGGTTAACTTTAGGATGAAAATTAATCAGCGAAAACCCGGTGTTCCGAATCAGGAGTGAGTAGTAGGGCAATAAGAAGAACGGAAAGCCAGAGGCCCTGCAGCATACACAACAGCCTCATAGTTCCTCCCCCACAACCTCTTGTCCTCGTAACGAAGCGGGGCGCCATAGAGCCCGTAATTCACATTGCTGAGCTCACTGCACTTTGCCAGAGGAGAAGAAACAAGCTTCACCTTGCATCCGTGGAGAGGATGGTCCAAAAGATGTTGTCCAAATTTGAAACCTTCAAGCTGTGCATAGAAGTAGCCCTTGACGTCCGTCACGAAAGACTTGTAGAAGCTGACCTGGTCCTTGTGGTTCTTGCAGATGACGCTGATTTTCGCAGAAGGAATCGGCTCGGCCTCCGCCAAGGACCATGTTCCGTAGCGGTCACAGCTCTGGCAGTACACCACGCCTTCCACCACCACATGGTCCGGTTGCTCGGGGGTTTTCGGGGAGTAGTCGGTGGCGGTTGCGGATGGAAAGGAGAGGGAGATGAGGAGGAGGGAGGAGATGAGGATTATAAGGCTCCTGCTTGCCATTTCTTGGGGGTTAGGGAAAGGACTGCAGGAGCTTATTTTAAAAGTGCTTAGGAGAAAAGCCGGGTTGAGTGAAGAGTGATTGGATGGGATGGTATTTATAGCTTATTGGATTATATGGAATATTTGGCGACACAATTTATTCTTGTTGGACGTGGGAGCTACTAAGTTGCATGTCAACTATCACTACGTGAAGGCCACTGGCCTAATCAAAATCATTCCAATATCTCTGTGGTTTCTTATTTGGATCAGATCAAACACCAACTGCGACATTTTTTTTCTTTCCATTTAAGTACCAGAAAATGGAAAATACATTAAAAGGATATGGCAGGATCCTAAATCAATAATAAATCGTAGTTTATGCCCTTTTATGGATGCAAGAAGGGTGGACGCGTTGTCGCGTTTAACTGGCTTAATTCACAACTGAGAATTTTATTTATTTTTGTTAAAAGTTCAATACTAGTTACGTTCGTGTATAATTATTTTTATAAGAAAATTTACTGAAATGATCGTTTTATAAATTAGTGAATGATCAAAATCAAATATCAATGACATGTCGATTAATTATCATCGATAATACTAAAATTAATTATTAAGGATTTAAAATTGAATTTTTTATCTTTGATCGTTTTGATCAATTTCTCTTCTTTATATATAATTTTTAGGACTAACTACAATTTACACCTTTTAGGTTTGAGGTGATTTTTAGAATGAGTCATGAGGTTTCAATTTTCTCACATTACATCTTGAGGTTTTGAAATTGTATCAATTTACACATTTTGTCTCTTTGAATGTCTAATAATTCATTACATTGAAGAGGGTTTTTTTGTCAATATGGTGCAAATGTGACTTACAAATTAGTCCACCTAAGGGTTTCAAGTTCACAATGTCATCAATTTAATGAGTTATCATACAATCAATTAGACTGAAAGCACAAATTAATACAATATCAATACCTTAAAGTGCAATATGAGAAAATTGAAACTTCGTGATCCATTTGAAAAATCACCTCAAACCTAGAGAGTATAAAGTGTAGTTAACCCAAATTTTTAATACTAGTTGAAAAGTCAAAACAGTTTGTTGGAAACAGAGGCGTTGATAAGAGGGCGCATTTAAAACGAAAGTTGTGACCTAATCTAAATTACTTGTAACTTAAACTAAAGCATTGGGTTTTTTTTAAAACGAAGCATTGGGTTCAACTTGAACCGAATGTTTACTGTTTTGTCAAAGAAAAAAGCGTACTTAATCTAATTTCTTTTATTTAAAAATTAAATTTTAAGTTTTTGCTATCTGTCACACTTGCATGTCGCGATATGTTAAGTGAGTGAATCTCATGTCAAGAAATTAAAGGACCTTGTAAGTTCGCATGCTCCACCTTCTTAAAAACGAGAAGTGCATTGCGTGGGAGTTGAAACCTACAATCCCTCCCATAAACTCAACCAAAACAGAGATAATATGTCCCAAAATTCATGTTTGGCCCTCAGAAAAGGTGCTCCTCTCTCTCGTTGAAGTTCATCATAGATGAATGAACAAACAAACTAATTGACAGGTTGATTTACTGCTGTGCCCTTTTTTTTTACAGTTTTACTGCTGAACAAAAAAGTATGTTTCCACCCTATCTCAGGTTATATACAAGTAGAATTCTATCCCCCTGCCATAAATACAAGCAGTATTAACTTAAGGTAACTATTTTGTGTGCCTTGCCAGCTACGGAAGATGAGCTTACCCACACGGGGTTCATACTTACAAATCTAGGCCTTCATCTTCTAGGATCCATCAGGAGACAAAAGTTCAAGCTCTGCCCACCAAAGAGGTGAGAGTTTCGGGGTTGCCACGTCAGGTGAAACTCCGGTTATTTCTCTTAGCTTTGCAGCGACTTCTCTCATTGGAGGTCTTTGTTTTGGGTCAGGGCGGACGCAAGATCTTATTACTTCTCCGATTTGCTCCAGTTGCTCTTCGTGGAAAGACTGTAGAGTCGGATCAACCATTTCTCTGAGGGGCTGATCGCCTCTCAAGTAATCCGAACCCCAGTCTTCGAGTGAGACATTATCCACTGAATAAGGGAGTCTGCCTGTTACCATTTCGAACAATATGACACCAAAGCTGTAGACATTGCTTTCTCTGTTTGCTGATGGTGTGGTAAAAAGTTCAATGCAGGGTGATTCTTTCTCCGCTTCAGCTGTCTCGTTCGAGAAGCTAAATTCTGAGACTTTTGGTGCATAATCCTCTGTTAGCTGGACGGATGATGAATTCAAGTTGTTGTGAGCTATAGGCGGGTTCAGCTGGTGCATATACTCGAGGCAGTAGGCCATGCCCATTGCGATTCTCAGTCGCATTCTCCAGTCCAAGTGCTCGGCTTCTTTTACTGCAGCTTTCACTAGGATTAGATATCTCATGAATAATTAGCACAAACACATACATTTGAGAGAATGTAGCTATATACTCACTGTGTAAATGCTCAAAAAGTGTCCCATTCGGAGCGTATTCAAAAACCATCATTCTGGTGAAAGGTTCCTCTTCCTCGCAGTACCCGATAAGGCTGACAAAGTTCTTGTGGCTCACTTTCGACAATTTTTCAATCTGAAACCATAATGATTAGAACAATTAGGCCCTGCCAGACCAGATTAAGCAAGCATATAAATTTACAGCTTTTTTTTTTTGTTTCATACCTTCTTCCTAAACTGCAACTCCAAATTGGTGCACCAACAGTAATTGGCAGACGGCTCTACAAGGGAAGCCACGGCGATTTCAACACCGCTAGACAATGTTCCTTTGTACACTGTACCAATCGGTGAAGAACCTATTACATTACTGAAATCTTCACAAGCCGCTTCAAGCTCTGATCTCTTAAGATTTGGTACACCTGAAATGAAAATTTCATATCATGTTTAATCAATAGAGACACAACTTACAACACGCATAATTTATCCAAATGATGGCGGAGATCATCTTTTTCTGTTGGCAAATAACCCTTACCAGTTACGAAGGCTTTCTGGAGCTGTCCACTTAACCCTGTGGCCCAAGGCTTGATAGTAGCTACCTTGTTGCTCTTGTAGAGATACAAAAGAATGAATGAAATTATAAGAGAACAAGCACCACCGCCTATGCCTCCAATTAATATTGTGACTTTATGCTTCGAAATGAAACTTTCACTTTTGGAATTTCCTGAGGAGGAAGGCACCGGAGCAGAAAGTGAAGGTGGAGAAGCAGATGGGGTAGGTGCGGGAGTTGGACCAGAAGGTTCTGCGACTTCTGGCGATGGTGTGTTGGGTTTCTGTGGATCCAAGCTAGGAATATTTGCAGAAACTTGTCCAGGTAATTCATCCGTTGGAGGAGGGGGAGTTGCCGCTCGCAGCATTCTCCCTTGAACGAAGTGTTCAGTATGAGCGAGGTTCCTAGCAAAGAAAACAAGACTAAAGTAAGAGGCATATGATTGACACTAGAATATGCACGACGGAAGGCAATAAGACTCATTTCCCCTGGATCATTAGTCCTGCAAAGCCTCAATTGTAATCACATACCATGAATTAGATCTTTCGTTGCAACATGCTTTTCTGCCTGCACCAGAAAGCTGATTCTCATCAACTTGAAATTCGGACAGCAACCCCAGATTGTAAATTTCAGGAGATAAGATGCTAAGAAGCCAGTTGTTGTCAAGTAGGCTGCAATGTGAGCAGAAAACTGAGTTACTATACATAAATCGAAGAAAATGACCAAGAAAAGAACTCAATTGTTTGACAGATCAACCTACAGGATTGCCAATGAAAAATTACTGCCAAGGTCAGCTGGAAGCGGTCCACTAAAGTTATTGTATCCTAAATCTAACACTTCCAATTCCTTCAACTCTCCGATCCCTCCAGGAATGATCCCCGTGAAAGAGTTGTTGCGCAAAATACTGAAGAAAAATTTCACTTTAGCAGGATTCACCAGAGAAAGAGCTCAAAGAAATTTACTATTAATCATTACAGATCGAAGCAACGATCCAAAAACACTTACATAGACTTTATGTGGACAAGTTTCCCGAGCTCAGGTGATAACGTTCCTCCAAGACAAAGATCTTTCAAGTTCCTGCACATCATATTACATCTAACTTTAGAATCAGTTGGGCAAAATCAGCAAATTGAAATTACCTATAATGTACAATGAATCATATCTTGAAAAAATTGGAAGTCCGAGTCTTTAAATTCACGGTTTTGACTGATTATTGATAGAATTCATGGGAACTAGTTCCCATCATCATGAATTATATCACCCGACGGTCATATTAGGCCCCCTCGGCACCTATAAACATGCTGTTCTAAAACCTCATAAGATGATAATATTGATCACTTGGCACTAAAATTTTCAACTACTAACAAAAAAATCATCGGTAAATCAAAATCGAGAAAGTTGCTCAGTTGGTTAAGAGCATTCAACCCTACACCGAGCTCTCCTATGCTCGATCCCCCTCCCCCCCCAGTATCGATTGTATAAGGAAAAAAAACGACACTTTCCTTTCGAACTTTGATTATGTCCTTGAATCAAAAGCAAAGACTTTTGAGCTTTCCAGTCTTCAAATTGATATCTTCTTAATCTAATTAAGTTCCTCAATAACTTAAATTAGTAGATTGTGCAGAAAGAAAGAAAGAAGAGAGAAAAATTACTCACAAAACCACAACTTTTCCATCTGAGCATTCGACTCCAAACCACGAGCAGGGATCAACCTCTCCATCCTCATCGTTCCAATTCGCCAGAGCACCAAAAGGGTCGCTCTCTACCCTCTCTCTAAACCTCAAAAGCGCCAAACCTGCACAAGAAAAACAACCAGCTTTCGTTTCAACATTTTCCTTCACTTTCTCGGGAAACAAACAGCACCCAGCAGCTCACATCAATCACATACCTTCATCATTCAAACCCCAACAAAAACCCAGATTCTGAACCAACAAGCAGACCACCACCACACCCAGCAACCCCAACCGGTCCTTCAACCGGCTGAACTTCCGTTTCTTGTTCATCTTTGCCACCATCAACGAAAACCCAGCAACGAACGGAGCAAACCCAGCAGAGTTCGAAAGCAGAATCCGAGTTAACCAAGAGAAAAGCCAGCTGGGAAGTTTGAAATGTGTTGAAAAAACAGAAGAGTAAAGATAAAAAAACGTGTTCTAAGAACTTGCAAACTAATTTAGACCCACAGAAGGTCTTTGAAAAAGAAAAACGCGTACACTGCAAATACTAATCCATGTGTTTGATTAAGATTAATCAAAATTAATGCCCAATTAATAATAATCTTAGTGGGTTTTGGAGGGAGAGATGAAAGTAATAATCTTTATGGGAAATTAAATTAGCAATAATAATAGGGAATTAATTGAAAGGCGAATGGGTCCAAGAACTAAGGCTCACGTCAAAGCGTTGGCAGTGTGAGGGAGGACTGAGAGGGCTTGGAAATGGAAAGGTTGACTTGTAGGCGTAATACGACGCGCGCGCTTGGATTTTAGTCAAGTTGCCGGCAAAGACTTTTGGCATATGAAACATACACAAATAAACAAACAACACACACCAATAATTAAATAAATTAAAATTAAATCAAATAAATATACTCAAGTTTTTTTTCAGTGCAATAGTATCATTGTAACAGCGTCATGTAGTACAACTTTTTTTTTTTTAACATTACTATTATTAATGGAGGTGGAGAATTCAAAAATATTACAATAATTTAGGAAATTGAGAAGTTTTGAATCCATGACTCGTAAGTATAAACTCAGCACCCTATTACTATTACAAAGTTATGTAGTACTACTAATTTGAGAGAATTTCAGGTTATGTTGCCTGACTCCGTTATCGACTATTGACATGTCGTTTATATTATCGATAATATACGTAGTTTAAATATGTTTTTCATCTTTTTTTATTGAAACATGTGAACATGCTTGTCAATGGAGATATACGCCAAAAGCACCAGACGACATAGAATCATCTTATTAAGGCCCCGTTTGGTATTGTTTTTTTTTTTTACTAAAAACTAATTCACTTTAAAGTTAAGCAGATAAAAAGTGTTTGGTAAAAATAAAATATATTGCTTATTTTTAAAGTTATGGCATTAAAACATCAACTTTTTAAAACAACATGGAGGTTGCTTTTAAAAACTGCTTTAATAAGCAGTTTTTTTTTAAAGCACAGCAGCCCCAGACTGGCCCTAAGTGA
This sequence comes from Gillenia trifoliata, assembly GCA_018257905.1. Taxonomy (NCBI): domain Eukaryota; kingdom Viridiplantae; phylum Streptophyta; class Magnoliopsida; order Rosales; family Rosaceae; genus Gillenia; species Gillenia trifoliata. The sequence goes on from CM031086.1 coordinate 24,689,917, forward strand.
TTAAAAATTAGCTAGCTGGTTAGGCAGTCTTATCCAAATGTTATTTACCCATTGCCTCTCACTCATGTTAGAATAGGTGTATTAGTTGATTAATACACACTAGGTCATTGAAATATGAACTTTGTCCATTCATATTCTAGCATTTGTTTGGTCGGTATGATTTAGATTGATACGGGTGACTCACAATATTCAAAGTAGAAGTGAATGATTTTTTATTTTTAGTGAATTAGAAAAGGACTAGACGTCCCCTCTAATCCTACTATTTTAACGGAATTGTAATGATAAGTTTCCTTAATAATAAAATTATTGCTTTTTTTCCTTTCATGTTATACACAATTTTTTTAATTTCTTCCTTCAACAGTTCAACCTACCTTAAAATAGTGAATTATTCATTTTATTCTGCTGAGACCAAACGAGATGATAAAATGTAAATTCATGTGCTGATATACCCTACAACTAAAAAGTTATTTTGTGACGGAGACAATGTCTTAGTGCCTTAAAATTAAATCTTATTGACTTAGTAAAACACACTTATTTGGATAAGTCATCGAGTCGACATCACACCTACCACGAAATTTACAAAACAATAATTCTTTGTACTTAAGCGGAAAAATCTTGGGTGATAAGTATCATTCAATGGTCCACCCATTGAATGGTCTCAAATTAATTTGCGGTGGGTCTCAAAATGAATTTTAAACTATTCAACAGTATGTACAGTACGAACCATTGAAATTTGACCCTACTTAAGTTAAACAATCATCTTCACACTTGCCAAATAAAAATTTGAAATTATGTGGTTCTAAACAATTGTCATGCGTTCCAAGTTTGAACTTTCTTCCTCTTCTTAGTGTAATTTAGTAATAATATTGTTTGTAACTAGAAAAGAAAGTACCACACGATCATAAATCAGCTTTATAATTTTTAATCTTTTATGGGAAAAAAACACATTATTTCTCTATTTTTGTTGATTGGTAGTTTGGCAGCAAGCAACCACTGACCTTCAGATTTATATACAAACTACTTACTATTCATTGTCCATATTCTATATTACTGTTGGCACGTGTATATGTTTAGGTCCAGGCTTGGATTTTTAAGTGAATAAGCAGCAGAATATTGGGCAATTTTATATGTTTTATGTAGAATATATTGAAAGATATGAATTATTTATTTATCAAAAATATTAGAATAGTATAGTCATGAGCGTGAAAGATTGAACCATAAAGCATGGTGATGTATTTGATGTTGTCCCACCTCAGCTCTTGGAATTGATAGGTTACTAACTCACTATACCACTTGCGTGCTCACTTGGTCAAGTACGTCACAATCCACAACCAATTCTAAGTTTTGCAATGTCGCGGCGTAGTTTATTAATTGTTGCAATTCAAAACTTAATATTTAGTTTTGATAATTTTTTTTGATAAAAATATCACGTGAGCGATAAATGGGAAGGTAAAATTGACTTTTGCAAATGTAAAGTAACTTTTTCACACAACAATCGAGAGTATGATCAATCGACCAACATATTGTGTCTTCTTGTACTTTAGTTTGAAGCTCTGTGAAGTGGTTTAAGTAAAAAACACACATCTCCAAACATGCTAAATACTATAACATTTATGACAAAATTGAGTCATTATCCTTTCAATTGTAACAATTAGTAAATTACATGGCTATAGTTAAATTACAGAAGTAAAGTGAAACTTGGCTCAAACTACTACCGGATAATAATTCGGCAAAAATTACAATCCGTGTGCTGCGAAGAATGTAAATGGAGAAGGTTCTGAATTATGTGCCTTTTGTCAAACTGAATGGGGTTTAGTCAACCCTCCACAAGCCTTGACTTAGCCCAAGCCGAGAAAGGATTCAAAAATGGGCTAAGCCCAAATACAGTTAATTATATCATTTAATTGGGTCAATGGAAAAGGCCCTATTGTTTCTATAAATATTAGGTTAATATAGTTTACAATTTTTCCTTAATTTAGAGTGAATAATTATTTGGTCCAGTGATACACTTTTTACTGTGTTTCGGAAAGTCAAAACTTCAAGTTTATGTGGAATAATTTTTGGAAAAACATGAGAATAACTATCCAATTTTTAGATGTGATTTCAAATTAGTTTCAACTTTTTAAAACATTTCAAATAATTATCTAATGTTTTAGAAAATATACATTAGGTCACTAGCGTTAAGCGATGACGCCACTATTGTTTATTGACGATGTCATTAATGTTAAGTGATGATATGGACAAATATTGAACTAATTTTTATTAACATGTCAAGTTTAGAGTTCTAAATCATGAAATTGACACATCTTAGCCACATTAAATGCTAATTTTGTTTAGTTAAAAAGGATTGATTTGGAGATTTAGAGTTGTATAAATGACATGAGAGTGAAATCTCACTGTTCAGTTACTAATTTCCAGCCCATTCTTACCATAAGGGCTTTGTTCATCAGCCCAGTTTTGGTGTAGCAGCTATATTTCGATTCATCCTCTTTTTCCAGGGGTTTCATAATTGGACATTGAACCCATTTCATATGATACCCGATATTGTAATAATCGTTGATCAGCAAGAAGAATATACAGCTCTTCAATACTTATCAAGGTCATTACTTAATGTTGGTGACCTAACAGATGTCCAACTTTTAAAACGTTAAGTAGTTATTTTGAATGTTTTAAAAGGTCAAGACCAATGTGAAATTACCTCTAAAGGTTGAGTAGTTATATGGACTTAACCCTACATAAAATTGACCACATTGTTGACACACTTTTTGATAATGGTGGGTTATATCATTACTTATAGGATCCATCTGTATTAGAGAGTGAATTAACAATGTAGTATGTTTTGTATGTCTAAATAAAATTATTTTATGCTTAAAGTCTAAAAGTATTTGGGTGCCTTTATTGGCACCCAACTTTTAGTTAAGTTCAGCTATATTAATAAGTTGACCCAACTCTTTTTAATTAAAATAAAAAAACTTGTAAGTACACCCATATTGTTCCCAAACATTCCAAAACTACCCCTTGCAAACCCTAATATAATTTAACTTAGCAATTTAGTAAGTACTAAGTACACCCATTTAACCTAATCTACACCACACATGGCCATCACCAATACTCACTGTAGCAAGCCCATGGAACTCCACCACCATCCACCATTATCTAACCCAAACAAGGAGGAAATTGCCATCTCCACTAAACCTAAAACTCACCGCACTCAGACGTGAGACCACAAGGGAAGAACAAAGAAGAATTAGTTCAAACTTTTCATTGCCATCACTAGAACTTTTGAAATTTATTCAATCAAAATTTGTTGGCATTTACATTCTATGCCAGCCACTATATTTGTTGACTTATATACTTTAATTTGTATAATCTTTGCCATGTTTTTGGCAATTCTTTTGCCTTTGAACTCAGGCTTTTGAAAGAAGAAGTTTTTTTTTTGTCTGAAAAAGAAAGGGGTTTAATAAAAAAAAAATTTGGGTTAACTGTGTTATTTTTTGCTCAATTATGCCCTTGATCGTCATTTAATAAATTTAATATTAAGGGCACATATTTCATTAAATAATGTGTGTACTTAATTAAAAGTTGGATGTCAATAAAGTAGGCCTGTAAAAGGGCCAAGGCCCGGTCGGCCAACCCTATTTTTTGGGTTGTGTGCTCGCCTCGTCTAGTCTTAGGGCCGGATTTATCTGACCCAATTTTAAATAGGTAAGGACTGAATCTTGCATTTAAATATTTATAATTTAATTGACTATATTAACTAAATAAATACCTTACTTCAAATGGTAATTGACAACTAATATAAGAAAAATGTCATAGGTTCAATTTTCAACAATTTTACTATTTTTAATCGTTAAATGAAAATTGGTTAAAGGGCTAAAAATTGGGCTGGGCTTGGTGGCCCGCTCATAGGCCTGAATTTTCTAGGCCCATGGGCTGAGCCAGGGTCTTACATATTTAACATAGGACCGACCCACCCCAATTTACAAGTCTACAATAACGGCACCCAAAGTATTTATCTGAAATTTTGAAATATATTAAAAAATTAAGAAAAGAAAAAGAAGAGATAATTACTAAACACTTTGGTAGTTGGTAGGATTTTCCAAAAAATGATAATTTGGCAGATTTTTTAAAAGGCCGAAACCTTCGGTACAGTTTTGGCAATGTAAGAATTGCGTCTTGCCGAACACAAAGTAGCCCCATTTTACCTTATCTATCCAATGTCTCTATTCATTGAATAATAAAAAAAAAATCCAATGTCTCTTTTCTTTTTTTGGTGAACTAGAGGCTGAAGCCAGACACCACACCATTTTTTTTGGAGAAAGATTTACATAGAATGGGTTCAACGCCACGTGGTGTCCCACATTCAATAATACATTGTCAAGTACAAGTTTTTCTCTACATGACAATGTATTATTGGATTGGGACACTACGTGGCGGTGAACCCATTCCATGTAAGTTGCTCTTTTTATTTGGCACATAACAAATGTTTTTGTTACTTTGTATAGGGTCAAACTTCAATGATATGTACCATTGACTGTTGAATGGTTTAAGATTCATTTGGGATCCACCGCAAATTAATTTGGACCATTCAATTGTACATACCACCCAAGATTTTCTCTTTTATATAAGCGATATTGCAGAGGTTGGTGAACTAGCGACGAAAGCCCAAAAGATGCACACATCACACTGTTTTGATTAGCACACAAAAAATGTGTTTGAGTACCTCTCGATAGTTGATATTTTTTTACTATTTGAGCTAAATTTACAATTTTTTTACATGACATTGACTTGAAGCGACAAATTCACACTTTTTTCTTACAAATTCTAATTTCATGCATAAAATAAAGAGACTTTCATTCAACAAAAAATTATAGTGCAATTAATCATTACATTCATATTCCCCCAAAGCAAATTAACACAAAAAAAAAAAACCCAAACTGTGTTCTCTGTTTTCTGTTTTTTTTTTCCTAGTTCACTTAATTAATCAAATGGCGGAAAATTAAAAGCTACAATCTCTGTGGCGCCGCCGCACCGGAGCACACGAAGGGCACATAATCAGACCGTTGACGTTGCATACCATACAAGGATTAAACCCAATCTTCTCATAATAGACCTTATGGCTCCCATCACACTTCTGACAGAGAACAAATCTCAGCCCTCCACACAAATCGCACGCTCTGGAGTCCACCACTGGCAGCCGTTCGATCAGGGTCTTCAATCCCCCGCTCTCGTGGAGCTGTTTGACCTCCTCGGCTCCACCAATGAAGAGCCCGCCAATGAAAACCATCGGCAGAGTCAAAGTCTTGTTCCCCGTGATCGCCTGCAGCTCGTCCAGGAACTTCCCGTCCATAGACAGATCTCGCTCGTCGATTGGGACGCGAAATCCGCGGAGGATGGATCGGACGGCTTTGCAGTCCTCGAAGGTCCTGCGCACGACGCGGAGGCTGGTGTAGTAGATTACCACGCGCTGGTCGGCGTCTGGTGGAGTCGCGTTTCGGTGGGCCCACAAGCGAAGGACTGAGGTGGATATTTTGACCCGGTGCAAAATGGACGCGGTCCGCGGGCTTAGGACTTCAGATTCGGGTTCGGGTTTGCAGAGGTTTTGGATGTCTTTGAAGGATGAGCAGGAAAAGCTCCTCTGTGACCGCGCTGGTTTGGTTGTGTGCACCCTGCTCGGTGATTTCAACCATGGTGACCACATGACGGAGAGAGAGAGAGAGAGAGAGAGAGAGAGAGAGTAGTAGTGTGTTCTAGTGACTAGTGAGACTTTGGTGGGTTCTCCTCCATTGGGGTTATTTATGCAAATCACAATAGGAATTAGGGTGCCCTAATTAGGTATGTTACGTTAAGTATTGGTCCTTGATAAGAACAAAGGATATCTTTTGGAATTTCATTTTTTTTTGTTCAACAAAAATAAATAATTTCAAAGTAGTTTTGGGTTTAGTCAAACGTACGTTTTTACAACTCGGTACATTGTGTTAGATGTATTGAATAATTGGTCATACAATGTGATACGAGTTGCTTACAAAACTGAAATGTTGAAGTTAATATATTTATTTGTTAAATTTTGTAAAATATTGTTACATACTATGTGTACTAGTTATTGGTACTAGAACACCAACTTCGAATTTTGTTATTGAAATATCTTCTAACGTCGAAAAAGAAATATCACTAGTTTGAAGAAAAAGGAGACGATTACTTGGTAGTTTTAGCGGTCACGAGATTGAAAAATCATCACTTCTTTGGTTAATGTTTGAAAAAATGGATTTACTAACTTACCTATGTCTTTCCTAATACATTTCTACATCGGGTATTTTCAATTACGGTAAGAGTCGTATTTTGCCAGTTTGGTCAAAGTATGTGCATGCACCCAATAAAACCGTTTTTGAGCTTTAAATACTTTTGTAATTTTGAGTGATAACAAGTGTGTTTTTCGTCTTCACATGGTTAATTATTAATAATTTAAAGAATTTAATTTAGAACTAAATGCGATTGATGTTGCACATGATTATTTTGGTGTATTTAACACCTAATTTTATAAATGTCAATTTTTATAAATATTTTCAAATGTAGCCAAAAGTAAAGGTGAATAGACCTAAATACCCTGAAAAATAAAAACCAAACAAACCCTTATAGTCTGGGCTTCTAAAATATTCATCATCTTTCACACATTTTCTTCAACCGAACCAATCACCACTGGAAGAAAAAAAAACTCAGTATTTGTTTCCATAAAAATAAAGTCCAACGTAACCAACAAAAAAACAAAGTCCAATCTGTTGTAGATAAAATATAACATGTGTTAAATGTGATTGTGTAAATCCTAGGTAGATATGGATTAGGCTATTCCGTTCTGTAAGGGATTAGTATCCTATTGTACTTGTACTTCTATTACTATAAATAAAGGCACCTGGTATGTGGAATATATGAACTACATATTCCACATACACTACAGTTTCACCAAATTCTCTCTATTCTTCTCTTGCCGCACCCTTCCCTAAAAACTGTCCACAACACAATCTTTGTTTTCTCTTAATTTTTTTGGGTATATGTTTCAACGATGAAGAACCCTACAAAAATGGATATCAAATGTATAAAACCAGAAAGGAAAACTATAAAAAAAAATTACAACATTTTTCTTACCAAGTTGTTTACTAATTGGTCAACTTCTGTTTTCTTTGGCTGGATTCGTTGAAACTTGAAAGTTTAAAATGTTGGAGTGATGGGTTTAAAGAAATTGAAACAGGGGTGACTATGTTGTCTGGGAAAACCAATAAACAAATGTCGAAATTGGTTCGATCTCTGTTAATATTTCTTAAGTCTAAAATTTTACTCATCCCAAATTTCTATATTATAAGATTCCTTAAAATTGAAAACAAGCTCACCTTAAAAATTGGAAACAAGTTATGCGTATGAGGTTTTCTCGATCAAATTATGACTGGGTTGCTTCATATTTGTGCAACGGTGAAATCAGTTGGCTTTGGAGAAACATAAATGTGATCAAAATATGAATGGGAGATGAATTGTGAAGTCATCTAAAAGGGTTTTGGTTCTAATTAAAGAGTAATAAAGTTTTAAATGGAGGGCATTTAAGTCTATTTAAGTGAGATTTTGGCTATGTTTGAAATATTTTGTAAAAATTGACATTTATGAAATTAGGTGTCAAATTTTGGCTATATACGATACAACTCATTATTTTGTCTAGCAACATCTATGCTTATTAACTTTGTACATATCCTATATTTGTTTTCGTTTATTCATAGAAAATTTGTGAAATCACTACAATTTTTTCATACCAATAGTTGAATATTGATACAAGTGATTTAATGATATTTGACACATCCCGATCCTGGACACGCCAGGTGTCGGGAAGTGCTGGCCGACACGTGTTAGGTGACGAAAGCCAATTATGCAAGAATTAAGTGAAAAGTAAGAATTTCAAGAGTAGAGTGCGGAAGTAGAAGTGTGGTGAGGGTTAAAAACCCATAATACAAGATGCATAACAGTCAGAGCAAAGTAAATAGTGCAGAAGTATAAAAACATTCACATCCCCGTGAGGATGGATAAATAAAAGTTAACTACAAGTAGAAGTGAATCCTACATAGTCTGAAGAAATGTTAGAACCGTCGACCACCGCCGAAGAGAGTCCTCGAGTCACCGATAAGAGAACCCGCCTCTAGGTCCTGGAGGGGCGCAAAACATAAAACGGTGAGTGGGTCAAAAAGCAAAGTTTGATAAAACCGTTGTTTTCAAGAGTCTACTAACCCCTCGCTGGAAAACAAGTATAGTTTTTGAAAACACGTCATACCCTTTGGCATGAACCTCAAAATACTATAATAAAAATATACGGGTACTCCCCGATAATGATTTACTGACATGCTCACCCATATGTAAACACACAAGTCCAAGTAGCTAAACTACGAGGAACATGCTAGGTATAAAAGTAATACGCTGAGTACTACAATGACATGAGTCTAACGCTAAGCGCTGTGCACAAAGTGCAATCACACAAGTTCGAGTTGCCTAGTGCAACCTAGAACAGGCTAGTACCTACAATGGATCCAAAGCTGCGTAGCGGTACTGGTAGTGACTACTCCAAACGTCAAGGCTAGTCCTGGCCACAAGACTGAGTACTAATACCTGGGGTGTTATACATCTACTGATGAGCAACAGTATAAAACATGTATGGCAATATAATACGAATGTTCTACCTCCAACAAATGTATATGATATGAATTATGCTAATGCGCGGCTCAAACGCGGCAAGCCGCGGCTCCACGCGCGGCTCAGCCGAGCCGGTCAGCGCTGGTCTGAACCGGTTTGCTGACGTTAGCAAGGACGGTCCGAATCGGTTGCTGACGTCATCGCTGACATCAGCAAGGCCGGTCTGAACCGGTTTGCTGACATCATCGCTGACGTCAACGCCGGTCATCCCTACCAAAACTTCGGTCGCCGGCACCGCCGCCGGTCGCTGTCGCCGGAATTTCGGCCGGTTTTCTGGGTAATTTTTAAAGCTCCATATCTTCTTCATTTGAAGGCCAAATTTTACGTTCCACATATCAAAATGAAGCTGGAGAAGAGTAGAATCACGGTGTACCTTTGGATTGGTTGTACAAGCTCGGGAAAAGGCATGTATTTGCCCCGAAAGTTGCGGTTCACTGTAGCTTTGTCGATCTACGTCAAAACTCAACCAAATCAGGCAAACGACCTATGAAAATTCATCTACTCAACGAGAGGAATACAATGGTGGTAGTTAGAAACCTCACCTCGGTCTAGATTGGTCAGAAAATGGTCAGAAAGGTCCGGTTCTTCCGGTTGCGTTTCCCGTCAAACGGTTGAGAGTTTGGACGAACGGTTTGCACCGTTGAGTCCACGGCGTCGAGACAAAGAAGGTGGTGATTTTCGTTCGCTTCGATTCGATGACTTTCCGTCGGTGTGCACTGTGCACACACGGTGAGAGAGAGAGAAAAGTCAAAATTGGGAAAAATAAATAGAAAGTGACGGGGAGAATGAAGGGGAAGAAAAGAAAAAAGGAAAATTGGGGTTTTGGGGGTATTTTGCACCCACCAAAACAGTAAACTTACACGCTCACGTGTACGAAATAAACACGCACGTGTAGAAAATATTCCCCAGAAATTATTTTATAACAAACTTTTTACGGGATGTTATATATTTATATTCATTTATAAGTGAGAGGTCTTAGTGTAAATATATTATTGTATTTAAAAAAATATTTTTTAAAAAAATGAAACAATTACGTTAACCAATCAATTCATTTAGAAAAAAGCTTGAGAAATGTATTATCAACCCCAATCAATCACTTATACTAATTCTATGAGTCCGGTGCAATGCGCTGAACTTTCACACAAAAGGTATGAAATCCAGACAAAATAATTGTGAGTTCTACAATTCATAATTATACAAGTTTTTATTATTAGAGTAACAAGGGTGCTCGGTCCATTATTATAAATTTAGATGCAATGATTTATTTTTACCCACTCGCGCGCGTGAATGGACTGATTCAAGCATTTGCTCTTATGACATCTTTTCATTGAAAATGTTACTTATTTGTCCAATGAGTAATGATGCCCTCTCATTAAAAATGTTACGATGTCATCTCATTGAAAATGTTACTTCTTCATTTCCTTTCACATATACTGAGATTAAATTTGAAAATATTTGAAAAAAAAGTCTAACCCAACATGCAAATAAATATAACCCATAACAATTATAGAAGATAAGAGACCTTATTGGGTCCGGAACTTCTAATAATCCTAAAAAGTTAAAAATAACGATACTACAATGAAGCTATCGGAAGAACATCAAAACTGGTCATAGCAAGAAAGTTTAAGTGGAAATACTAAAATATGATTAATACACTGAAAAGGATAATTAGATAAATGTGGCTTAGCTTAAAATCTTTTACAACTTTTTATAGTGTTCTAGAATATTGGATAGTCTAAGTTTGTCAATTATACTTTTTTTGGGAAAAATTTTCAGTGGTACGTACCATTGAATAGTACGACCATTGAATGATCCAGATTAATTTGCAGTGGACTCCAAATGAATCTTAAACCATTCAACAGTACGTATCATTGAATAATACGTACCATTGAAATTTGACCTCTTTTTTTGTCATAAACACAAAATTTAAGATCTCAAAATGGTTAAAAAATGTAAAATATCCCGTACTCAAAGAGGAGTATTTTGACATAGTATTGAAAACAAAAGAGTGGTATTATCTACATATTCTTTTTACCTTTTACATACTCTTTATTAATTTTACCATTTAATACTATTCAATTCGATAACCAAAAATTTAAAATACATAAAAGATAAAAATAAATGTGTGAACAATATTTTCCAAATCTAAATTATGGAGTAGGCTACAGTACTCGCAAGTATTGAATACTCACACCAATCTTACCATTAAAAGGAGAGAGGAGAGAGGGGAAAAGTAGGATGAGATCAGTGTGAACATTCAATGCTTGCGAATACTGTAGTCAGTTCCTTAAATTATTTGTAACTCGTAACTCGTAAGTTCATGGACATTGGTAAGTAGAACAGGATAGGACAAAAGTCACGTGAGTCCAATGACGTGGCTTTTGGTTGTGGGACCCACAGAATCACGTGATTTCGCTCCCAATTTCCTACTCCTCCACTCTCCACCAACAAGCTCCTCCTCTTTCATTCGGACAATCTCACCTTCTCCAGTCCAGTCCAGTCTGTATTCCAATGGATAAGAAACTAGTACAAGTTTCAGAGCAAGAAATTTGTATCGACTTCGCACTCGACTCCAAATGCCGCGCTAACGTGCGCCTGACCTCCCTATGCGCCACCGCCGCCGTAGCCTTCAAGGTCCAAACCTCCTCCCCTCACAAGTTCCTCGTCAAACCGCCAACCGGCCTTATACAACCTCTCTGCCACGTCACCTTCCAGGTCATCCTCAAGCCCCAGGCCCAGCTCCCGCCCGCCTACCCTCGCTCGCCGTCCGACAGATTCCTCATCAGAACCTCCGAGTTCACCACCGAGTCAACTCACTCCGAGTCGATCAACCACTGGTTCTCCAGCTCCTCATTTCCCCACGGGTCCACTCACGATATCAAGCTCAAGGTCGCCTTCGTGGGCCCCTTGCTCTTGCGGCACGCCGTCACTTGCGGGGACTACGACGGCGTCAGGAATATAATCAAGCGGCAGAGGACGATTCTCTCCGAGTTGCCGCCCGCGGAAGCTGAGTCGATCCTCCGGATTGCGACCGAGTTGCATAACCCGGAGAACTTGATTAACTTGCTGCTCGAAGGGGGATTGAGGATTGGCCCGATTGGGGCAAGTGCGAGCTGCGATCAAGTATATTACGAGGGAGATTCCAAATGTGCATCCAACGGACGCGATGAGCTACACGTGGCAGAGGCGTGTAATCGATTGGATTATGTTCTGGGAATGAGGGAATCTGAGCCGTTGGATTCTACGCACGAGGGAAATGGCAGGCGTGCCGCGGTGAGGAAATCTAGTGCAGACACCACTACAACTATTGATCACAGCCGTTGGCGCCATGATTTTGCTCATGACAAGGATGTAAGTTGTGTATTTTTGTAGTTTTTGTAAAATATGTTTGTTAGGGCTTAGGGCTTACCTAGTGTTACAACTTACCACTACAATAACACGACACGAACAGGCACAAAAACGACGTGTTATGATCAAGTTTTATCGGGTCAGACCCGTAAGGAGTGGACATAAGAAGAATAATGGTTTTTAATGTTTTAATATACGGATGAGTTTGTGTTACATGCTAATCAATCGAGTTTAGGATGATTTCACACGACACAAAGACGATAAAACACAAAAATATTGTTAGGTTTAGGAACAACCGTACGTATAGGATTAAATGGGAATCAAGGGATGTGTTGAAACATGATTTTGCAGAAGAAAAATATAATCAAATGACAAATCATAAATGCTTTCTTCCCTTGTTTTTGTTTTGATACAATATAAGCTTGATCTTTGAATACTATTTACTTTTTGGATATGTAGAAACTAGAAATGGGAGAACTAGTGTTGATGGCAGCGAGAAGAGGAGATTTGAAGAATGTTGAATTGCTGTTGCAAAATGGCGCGGATATAAACTGCTGTGATCAATATGGCTTGACAGCCCTGCATGCCGCGGCCATCAAAGGCCACAAGGACGTTGCTCGGGTGCTCATCCGATTTGGCTCGGACTTGGAATCCCAAGACAGTGAAGGCCACGCACCCTTGCATATGGCCGTCGTCGGCGGGAGCTTAGAGACGGTTGGGATCTTGGTTCAGAATGGGGCTAATGTCAATGTCAAGAGCAACGGCGGCGCCACCCCTCTATACATGGCTACTGCTATGGGGTACGATGATATAATTGAGTTTCTTAACAGCATAAGACATTAATTTGAACCACATTTACTGATCGCATTGAAAACCTGATACGAGATGACAAATGGATTCTGCATGCATATGTGGAGGCCGGCTCTATTAGAAGAGTACTCACTATAATTGGAATGTTATAGTGGTGATATCGCAAGCCCACACAACAATGCTTGATTGACTATAACTACCGACGTAGTGGCATTTCAAATGTATGTTTGTTTCTCTCCTATGTATTGGTGATCAACAAATGTTGTGTAAAAAGCATTATTTGATTTGTTTGCACAAGTTATAGAACGATTGGATTAAGGGAAAACGATGAATAGAGGAACAAGTTTGAAGCCAATTTCACGTTTGGTTCTATTGGGGGATACCATAAAATTATAAACTAGGAAACTTCGCTCTTTTGTATTTTTGATTGGTACTTGTGAATTTGTACTAATTGCATTTTTGTTCTTGTGCTTTCATTTTGTTTTCACTTTAGTCTGATTCATCAACTAAGTCGAAGACTCATTTGACGGATTACACAAACGTTTTCTAATGAAAAATGAAACAACAAGGACGAAAGTGGAAACCAAATAAACGCGGGGACTATCAGTGCAAATTTTAGCTCCCTTCGCGGCAGTTGTTTCAAATTACCCACCGCACCCTCTCTAGTGTCTCTCACTCCACTCCACTCCACCGCAAAAATGTACGCCTCACTCCTCCTGCTTCTCCTCCTCTTCACAAACCCGGTCTCACCGTCCTCCTCTCCAGATCGTTTCACCAAATCCCTCCCCTCCTCCCTCCACCGCCACGCATCCCAAGAGTACTTCGAGCTCGGCCATCCCCTGCCGTTCGATCGTCTCACCCCGTCCTGCTCCCTCCGCGTCCTCACCCACTCCTTCGCCAACACCATCAACGGCCCTCCTTTCTCCACCCCCTACTCCCCGCCGTCCGATTGCTCCTCCTCTCCCTGGTCCCACGTCGCCCTAGAGTTTCGCGCAAAATGCAAAGGTGAGCAGTACGACCGCATCGCCGGCCTGTGGCTCGACGGCGCCGAGCTCCTTCGCACCAGCACCGCGGAGCCGACGGAGGCCGGAATCTTCTGGAAGGTTCGGAAGGACATCACGAAGTACTCCTCTCTCCTCGCACGCTCCGGCCTCAACCTCACCATGATGCTGGAGAACATCGTCAACCGCGACTACACCGGCGTTTACCACGTTGAAGTCCATTTCCTCTTCTACGCCAAAAACGCCGCCGTTTCGCCTATTAGGGTTTCTTCGATCATCCCAAATCAAATTTCCGGAATTGTCCCAGACGAACCGGCCGATTTGATCCTCCCGATATCAGATACTGGAAACAAAGGATTCTGGTTCAGAATCGAGAGCGAATCGGATTTCCACTCAAAGACACATCGAATTCCCCGGAACGCACGGCGAGTCGTTTTGGAACTGTACGTATCGTTCCACGGAAACGACGAGTTTTGGTACTCGAATCCGCCGGATATATACATCTCGACGAACAACTTAACGACGGGAAGAGGAAACGGAGCTTACAGGGAGGTTTTCGTGACGGTGGACGGCGAATTGGTGGGGTCAGAAGTTCCGTTTCCGGTGGTGTTCACCGGCGGCATCAACCCTCTGTTTTGGGAGCCGGTGGTGGCGATCGGAGCATTCGATCTTCCTTCCTACGATCTAGAACTGACGCCATTCCTGGAGAAGCTTGTAGATGGAAAAGCTCACAGCTTCGGAATCGGAGTGGTGGATGGGATTTCGTACTGGCTTGTGGATGCCAATCTGCACGTTTGGCTGGATCATCAGTCCAAAACCGTGCAAGCAAAACGCAGCGTTTTGCCTCTGCCTCCGGCAGTCAAGGTAAAGCGCGGCGCGCAGTTCAAACAGCTTGATGGGTTTTTCAAGATCAAGGCAGAGAGGAGTGGTGAATTTGTGGGTTGGGTGAAGTCGAGTTCCGGCAACTTCACCACCACAGTTTCCCAGCAGTACAAGTTCAAGAACTCCATTAGCTTCGCGAACAAGGGGACTTATAAATTGGTGAAGCAGGAGGTCAAGGCCAAGAGGGAAGTGAAGGTTGTGGATGAGAAAGGCGCGGCGGTGCTGAGGAGTAGAGTTAGGCGAAGGTACCCTCTCAATGTGATCACCGCGACGCTGCCCGGGTCGCGTAAGGACACCTATTTGCTGGTGACCAATGTGTCGCATTCGTTGAAGGAGAAGGGCCTGCACGGAGGATATTCGAGGCGGGTTTATAACAGCCAGGATTCGAGAGGGTGGATGGAGGTGAAGGACCACTCTGTTCTCTCTGGGAAGGCAGATACCAATCAGAGTTTTAGTTGCAGAGATGAGTATGGTTGTTATTCAAGAACTATTGGTGCAAGTGATGGCAGCCTCACCAGGGATAACGCCACCTTCCATTGTTTGTCCGTCTCATGACGACGTCGTTCCCGTTGTTTTTCTTGCCCTGTTTGCAAGATTTCTTGGCTTCCAAGTGTTTGGTTTATGCTTGACTATGAATAGATGTAATAATCTGCATTTTATTTATATTATCTCAACAAGAACGAAGATTGCAAAAATGAGAGAAGCCTTATCATTTCATTACTGGTATGAATATAATTGTTTATCTATGATCGTGTCGATGCTTATTTTGTGAGTCGAAAACTTCCTATTTCTATCATACAGTTGGTTAATATATATCATATAAGATTGTACAGGTGAAAAAAAGATGAGCAACTCCATTCATGATTTACTTGCACCTCTTGATGGACGCCAGAAACCTTTCTTACCGAGAAGAAACTGATCTCGGTAGAGGGCTGTAGACCAGTGAAACGACTGCAGAATTGGTCTCAGCTTGTCTATCACTTCCATTGTGTCCTGAACCACTAGGTATCCACCGGGCCTTAATATGCGATCCATCTCCACCACCACATCTACAACGTCGCATCTGACAAAATCGAAGACTAACATCAATCAAAATTGTTGACTGGTGCGCGAAACTAATACTGACATGCTTTCATTAGATGATCTATAGCAATCAAAAGGTCATAAGAGCAGTGACAAATCACATCGTACCTGTCTGGAAGTTTTTCGAAGAGAAAACTGGAATGCAGCAGATCATATGTTCTAGGGTAGGTATTCAAAGACTCGCACCAGTCATGGTATATTCCGATCAACCCTCTGTCAAAAATAACCGGCAGAGTATTTGGTAGATGAATGGGGACGACATTCATTACCCAGAGTTGTTGATCGGTAAGTGCTGCAGCGAATCTGAAAGGCACCACCAGAAAAAAGAGGATTGGATTAGAGCAGCATCGGAGTGATCATCTGACCCCAATGGCTAAGCAATATGATGATAAAATAAAAACGAAAAATATGGAAGTAGCAACTACTCATTTGCTAAAGATGTTTACCCTCCAAAACCAGCATTCATATCCATTACATTCCGCACAGTCGACCAATTTATAGCAGCATTTTTCCGATAGGCATCTGACACAAGCGCAGTCCATTGAATGGTGTCCTTGTAGAACATTTCCTCCCCTTCCGGGTCATGTATCAGGCTTGGAGGTTTACTGGTAAGTCTGTTGGGCCACGGCAAGGGCCAGCTATAGCGAGGTAGTGGGGCAAGACAAGCAGTGAGAGGCGCATACCTGTAACAAAAACACAGACAAAATTACGACAGTCAAAAAGGTAATCTGCTTAGACAAGTTTTGTGTTCGTCCAAAGCTCTACACAACTGCTACTAGTAAGTAGCAGCGCTAGGAGAGAGGATAACCAGAAAATTACCATGCACCTACTTTCCTCTCATTAGGACCACAGAGAGGTGGATTGTTTTCTTTGCGTTTAAAATATCGGACAAAGGAGACAGGCTTCCGATATATTACAAGCCCAATTCCAGTTGAATCGACAGTCTTAGCAACAACGTCCCAGCACATTGATTTTGTCAGAGCTTCCATTGCTGGAAGAAACATGATGAATATCAAACTTAGATCAGTTCCACGTATCTTCACTTTTTATAGTACATTTTATTGCTAAAGTCTGAATTCTAAAGCTTCCATGAAATGCAGTCCAGTAAAGAAAATAGAAGGTGACTAGAGGCATAAATGAAAGAGAGAGATAGAGTTGGACAACGAACATTTCCATACACTTGTATCTCTTTCATCATCACGATAAACTGGTGTAGCAGACCATACGAAAAAACCCCCAGGCCGAAGAACCCTGTTGAGCTCCAATAGTGGTTTCCCTCCTACACTAACCAAAAACCGTCAAAATAACCACAGAGAATAGGACAGAGAATAGTGCATAAAGAAAGAACTTACAAACTTGATGCAAAAAAGTGACTTATTTAGACAACATACCATCCGCATCCCAGTGAACCCTGCACCTTGCACAGTGAATTAAATCAAATGCGTTGTCCGGAAATGTCAGCCTTTGCGTTCCAATCACCGAGAGAGTAGCAGGAATTCCCCTTTCAAGAGCAAACTGTATCTGAGCTTCATGTTCGTCTTTTGGCGCAAATGACATGGTAATAACATTTTTATCCAGCAAATAGCCACCAAAGCTAGCAACACCACAACCGACATCCAAAACAACCCTTACGTGCCTCCCCCATTCAATAACCGGTAAAGTCTAGAATGAAAACAAAGAGATACCAATCAACATTTTCAAAAGCAATGTAAAATCGAAAGCTTCAAAGCCGGCCAGCGCTGTACCTTTTCGATGAAATCAGTGTAGTGATCAACTCCTTCCTTAAACTGAGTACCACCCCCGGGAAAAATAAGATAATCATCAGACTTCTTAACCCAATTTTGGTCCTTCTTGTACTCGACGAGCTTCGGGTGAGGAACATTGTCATACCATATCTGGAAACAGAGAACATCACCAATACATTATTGAACGCAAGTAAACAGAATAAGCCAACAACCACTTCACAATTCCACAAACACTTTCCCAAAAAGGAAAATCATGAAATTTTCCTGGAAAATTAAATTCAAAGCGATCGCCTTAAAGTATCAAACCAATAAACCCAATTGTGAAAATCCCAAAACGAACCGAATCACCTACCTTCTTCATTCAAATCAACAAACCCATTTGAGAAAATCCAAGAACAAACCAAATCACCCACCTTCTTGAATCAAATAAAAAAAACCCATTTGAGAAAAACCAGAAACAAATCTTACCAAAGTACAAATCTCACCATGTCCCTGCTCTGAGGCCACGGAACCGGCACCTTGTACCCTTTGGGAAGCGGCTCCAGGCACCGCGGGGGCGGCTGGGGGCAATGCCGCTCGCGGTGCTCCATATGCCGCCGCGACTTCAACGCCTTGATCGCCTTGGAATTGTCCAAGCACGGAATGTAATCGACCGCCACCGGACCCGTACAGAGGTTCCAATTGGAATTCCCAGAAACAGGGAAAGTGGGTTCCTCCCAAACGACGTCGTTGCCTTGGGGCGGGGCTCCGGCGGGGTTGGAGGGCGCAGGAGGAGAGATGGGTTGGGAGGAGGAGGGGGAGGTTTGGAGATCGGAGTAGAAGAAGAGAGGGTAAGGGGTGTTGGTGTTGGTGAAGAGGAGGATGGTGACGCAGACGAGTAGGAGTGAGAGTGTGAAAACGAAGGGGAATTTTCGCTCTTTAAAAAAGCTGGGGACTGAGATTCCCATTGTTGTTGGTTGATAGCTCTGTGTGTAGAGAGAGAAAGAGGAGAGAGAGAGAGAGAGAGGTGTATTTATGTGGAGTGGGGAGGAAGGAGGTGATCGGGGGATTGGAGATGGAGAGAGGAGTACGCGGTAATTTTATGAGGATTTTCGAAATGTCGTTATCCGATGGAGACGGTGGTTCCCCTCTATAACTCTGTCTGCAATTATTTTATTTTATTTCTATTTGGAACACCTCGTCCGCAGAATTAAAATATAAAATCAGTTTTGTGGTGTATAGTTGGTAACTATGCACTTATTTGAGTATATGATTCTAAACTCGTCTCCTTTAGAAATGCTTTTTTTTTTAAATGCAATTGTTTTAAAAATATACTGAAATTGTTATTAAAAAGTGTTTTTGAAAAAAGCCCTTTAAAACATCTTTTAAATTTCAGAAACATTTTAATTGATTTGTTTGCCAAATATTGTTAATAATAGTTAGTGATCATTCCATATTAGTTATAGTTTAGCTGATGTGGAGATAGTTTTGGTTGTTAGTGCTTCACCCTTGTACATGATTAGTTAGTTAATCATTTATAATTATAAGCTAATTAGTTAGTTTAAAGTCCTTGAGCTATATAGAATCGTTCTTACATAGAGAGAGGCACTTTCACATCTTCTTAACCAGAAACAACTGGGAAGAGGAAACGCTTTTTTTTTAATTTTTTTTATAGGGTACTTCCGGGAACAAATCCAGTGGAAATGGGGTGGGGCCTGTAGCTCAGTGGATTAGAGCACGTGGCTACGAACCACGGTGTCAGGGGTTCGAATCCCTCCTCGCCCACAACCGGCCAAAAAGTGAAGGACCTTTCCCTTTGGGGGTAGGAAAATATTTATGAAAATATATTTGGTTATTTGAAAGCATTTTAGCTATTCTAAAACCACTTCCAAACATACTCGTTTGTGGCAAAGTTTCAATTTAGTCGTTGTAGAATAAATTTTCACAAATATTACCCTACAGTACCAACTTCAAATTCCTCAACCATATTAAAAAAAATATTTAATTTCGTTCCCAGTCCATAAATTAAAAAGAAAGAATTGCACAGTTATTTCCCTTTTTACAATTCAATTAAGTAAAAGTTGCTCCAAAAATTCTTGGGTGCTTCGGAGTACAGGATACTCCTGATTTTTTAACCACTAAAAGTGACGAGATTAGCAATTTTCGAATCTTTACAGATCAAAAATCATAACCGGTTAGCATTTGCTTACGATTATGATGACAATTAGTTTTGGAGTTTATACCCACAGAAGTGAAGGAAATTGTTTGAAAAATTTTCGGCGACTTGGAAATCGGATGACAATATAATGATCACAAATATAAATAATAAAAAAATTTATAGTATAGAATTGAAGGAAATTGTATTGAATCTTAATTTTTGTATTTAACGAAAGAAGTAATGTAGTTAGTTTGAACCCTGAAGGAGTGGAGTTTTATTTTTTATTTTTGCACAGTATCTGGCGTGTGCGTTGTGTTAGTCTGTATGCAGTAATGTAGTGAGTTGAATAAACGCTTTTCTGATTGTGTCTAAGGTACTACTCAGGGTTACCTTTGAAACATATAACATCGAGACGAAAGAATAGAAAGAACATTATTGTATGCCTGAGCAGGTACTCACTTCGTTTGTTAACTAATTAGTTGGTTGAAATAGTTGTTACAACAGTTTCTTAGTAAGTCAGCATACCATGTTAGACCCAGAAATACAAGAGTTACGCGAAAAAGTCCATCAAGATTACTATGACTGTTTTGAATCTTTTGATAAAAAGTAAGTTCTACAGAGAAGTCAAATTCAGTTGAATATCTAAAACAGACGGCAAAACCAGATTACACAAAAATATGAAGAATAGTTTGAATTGCTAGTAGATACTAGAGTACACATGTCATTTAGGGACTTTAAGGAAATCTTAGTGTTCCTAAATTTGAGGTTTATATAATTTTATGTGATAATAATTTCATTGGAAGTTTTTTTTTTTTAGTGTTAATTTAACTTGATCTTATTGTAAATCTTCTTTTTGTGAACATTTGTACCAATAAAAATTTAAATTCTGACACCAAAATTTTTTCTTCACAAGAACGAGTACAACAATGACTCTATTATTGGCTTATGTCATGGTCAATTATTTCTGATCGAAATAAGATTTCTATAATTTAAGGCTAAAATATGATTGTAAACAATACTGTTTGAAAATGCTTCTTTAAAAAACACATACGTTTAAACATATGTTGAAATTTTTATTAAAAGGTACTTTTGAAAAAAGGACTTGAAAACATCTTTTATATTTCATAAGCACTTTCATTGATTTTTTTACCCAATATTGTTAATAATAGGTAGTGATAATTCCACATTAGCTATTGTTTAGCTGATGTGGAGATAGTTCAATTTTTCTTCAATACAAATCTATTATAAGTAGATTAGTTAGTTTAAAATCCTTGGGCTATATAGAAGGAAGCATATTTATGAAAATATTGGTTATTTGAGATGCAGGTGCCATGGCTGGTGTTGAGGTGCGATTTTAAATGACACGTCTTTTTCTTTTAGGCCACGTAAAAAAGTCAGTACTTACCCAAGTAAATCTTTTTTACGGAATAGGCTACAATGCTCGCAAGTATTGAATGCTTACACCAATTTCACCATTAAAACGAGGGAGGAGAGAGGAGAGAGGGAGAAAAGGAGGGTGAGATCGGTGTGAGCATTCAATGCTTGCGAGCACTGTAGCCAGTCCCCTTTTTTACAGTTCGATAAAGTAAAAGTTGCCCACCCAACCCCCCGCACCAAAAAAAAAGTAACGAGTCGGATTTCACTGGTTGTTTATAGTTTGGGCCTTTTTTTGGGTTCTTCATATACAATTTTCTTTCGACAAAACATATGTACAGGGGAAGAACCTAGAGAGAGAAATAGCCAGTAAAAACAGAAGCCATTCACCTAGTAGATTGAAAAACTGGCCTCAGTTTGGTAAATTGCTCAAATACCTCAATGATACAATTCTTCGACATTGGTTTTATACAACTGTTAATAAAGCAAGAGTACAAAATAATCAAAAAAGGAACTTGCTTGACTACGAAAACGGTCAAGCCACTATCTCTAATCCACATTTTTTTCAATCTACTATGGCCGGACCTGCATCAACGTTAACCTCTCCCATTCCGGTGTCTTCTTCTTCCTCCTCACTACCTTCATCGCCACTAACCTCCTCGTTCTCCTGGCGAAGCTTAATCATGTGCTCAGCAAGTAGTTTATCATCCCGTTCACTCACCTACACCAGTACACCATATTAGACCCAGAAATACAAGAGTTTACGCGAAAAAGTCAATCAAGATTACTATGGATTCGAAACTCAATGCTATGACTGTTCAGACAAAAAGCAAGTTCTGGAGGTTCTGAACTAAAATATTTCAACAAGTCAAATTCGACTGGATATCTAAAACAGACAGCAAAACCATGATTAATTGTAAAATAGACAAAACATGAAGAATAGGGTTGACCACTCACCACTCTGGGTGCTTCCTTCACTGCTAGTTTCCCCTTGTGATGTTCAATTTCTTGCGTGCACGCTACAATTGCATTGCTTAGAACTGATATGCCTTGCTCCTGCCCAACCCAGAACAGAAATTATAAACGTATTAGCAAAGTAACTCTATCATCATATTTCATAACTGTCCGCAGCAAGGTCAACAGAAACTGTGCTACATTTCCAGCTTCCAAAAGTATATGCTATATGGTATCGTCAGAAGAGAAGTTGTAACTAATGCTGTATTGATGCAGGATGTGAAGAAATTGATAATATAAATCAAGCAATAAATAAGAACCAAAACACTAAGAGGAAAGTAAAATAAGTGCTAGAAAGGCAAGGTCAAATAGTCCAATTGCTAAATTTAAAGTTTAAACTGAAGCTACACATTATTATGTATGGGATGGCCAAAGAAAGAGTAAATCGTGGATATATAACACAAATATAGGGAAAAAAATATGTAGGAAAAGGCCGTGATCCATTAACAGCCATCAGATCATATCTTAACTGACTCAAATTCAAAGGTTCAAGGTACAAAAGTTGAAGATCTACTTCTTTACAAAAAGAGTGTTCAGGCTCAGAACTCTAATGTTCCTCTTTTGCCAGACGGGATAACAAACATTTAAACCCTGAATCAAAACACTTGCTTATTCACAACAACACGACATACAAAGTAGTCTATATAGACATAGCAGACATTATCATCATGCCACTATACAGCTTCGTGGGTAATCTAGATTTCTGCATAGTAATCGTGCAATTGAAATAATAATTGATCAAATCAAGATTTAAATCAGAGTTTAAGCAAACCTTATCAAGAGTCTGTGTGGTAAGAACATAAAGTGGAGGAGCAACCAGTTTAATTTTCACAGGACAGTCATTATTGCCCGCAGCTTCCGCTTTCCTCATGGCATCCTGCAGATCACAATGTCTAAAATCAAAATCCAGCCCAAAAAAGAAAACACCATGAAAGAAAAATAAGCAGAGGCCACTGAGAACATAACAGAACCTTAATGTGAAGAACACCATCAAATTGGAAACATTTCATTTCAATATCAGCACGGATCTTCAATGGCTGCGGGGTCATTCTTCTCCTAATATTCTTCACCAGAGATTCTTTAACTTCCTCTGACACAGCAGGGACCACCTTAGTGACCTATAAATTCAGATGCAAGCGAGTGTGACACCTCTACATATGTGACATAAACAGGAGAATATGAGGCATAAACCTCACACAAACAGGCATTACCTCTTGTCCATCAGGGCCAGCCTCTTTGACCTCACGTGTGAGGGTGCTAAGAACTGAATCAGGATCGGTCACAATTATTTTGAAAGCCTGCACGAAGTAATAATTCAAGTTCACTACCGAAAATCAACACCAAAAACATACGCAAAAGATGGCGAACATCCTTACCTCAAAAGCATGACCATACTTCCGGTATAACGGCCAGCCAATATGGACATACAAGTCCTGTAACAAGTTAAGTCAATTAGTATTAGTCTAATATCCTACGAAAAACAATAGCCAATAAACAATCAATAATTTGTTTGATCATCCGCCATTAGGATAAAGGCATCAGCAACAAATCCCAATTAACAATAACACAAAATCTTAAGTTGTGTAAATTGTATCAATGACACATCAGAACGGCATCAAAAAGTCTACTTTTCTTCTCCAACGTACAATTCTCACAAAATTCTCATAACCCAAAACATCACAAAACCCTAACAAATCGAAATTGCAACAAAATTACCTCCAAATCAATCCCCAACGTCTCGGCGACGTGGCGCATGATAGAGTGGACGAGCTTGCTCTTGTTGTACCTCTCCTCGCAGGCCTGAATATCCTCCTCGGAAACCCTGCGCTTGCTCAAATCGATGTAGCCCTTCTCCTTGTCGACCCTGAGAACCATGACGGGCTCGATGCGGCCGACCTTGATGAGGCTGCTGACACTGCGAATCCGGCGGCGGGAGAGCTCGGAGAAGAGAATCATGCCCTCGATGTTGTTGTACTCGAGGAGGGAAACGTAGGCGCCCATGTCGGCGATGTTTTTCACCTGGATCATCACCGCCATGTCCACCTCCGGGTACCGAGCTTCGTACATCCGGCACTCCAGGTTCGGCGCGTGGGAAGCCATGGTTGCTGCTGCTGTCTGGTGGATTGATTCGTCTAGGGTTAGGGTTAGGGTTTCTAGAGTGAGAGAGTTTCTGGTTTGCTTGGCGCGCCGGAGAAAAGAGGGTTAGGGTTTTGAGAGAAGAGAGAGAGCTTAGCTGTGATAGTATGATAGATGGTCTAGCAACTCAACGTTAGTACCGGAAACGCTGTTTTCTGCATTTTTATTTGTTTTCTATTTATTTTTTGGGCCGGGTAAAGCCCAACGTGGCCCAAGGTTCGAATTTAAAAATAACAAAAAATTAAAAAATAGAACGTCGACAGCAGGATTCGAACCTGCGCAGGCAAAGCCCAACAGATTTCGAGTCTGTCTCCTTAACCACTCGGACATATCGACGGTACGATCATCGTGGTACACAATTTAATTATATCAAAATAATTTAAGTAACTAAGTCTCACTCTTGCTTCGGGCATTCCTAGATTTTTTAAAAATATTTTTCTTGACAATTTATGTATGGGATTTTTAGCTCATTTCAATTAAAGATGCATTTTCAAACTCTGGGTTCATTGCATTTGAAGTATTTTTAAGTAGGAAAATTTAAATTGCATAAAATGTATAACACTTAAAAAGTGTTTGAAATACTTATACAGAAATTGTTTATGCTCATAAACACTTTTGTTGAAAAGGTTATTATTAGATGCACGTTGAAATTTTCATATAAAAATTCAATTATTTCGTGAAAAATTGAAAGTGTTTCTTGGAGAAGCACTTGTTAGATGTTACAAAAAATAGTGTTTCTCAGTAGCTTTAAATTTTATTGCCAAATGTTTTTAAAAATATTTTTAATTATCTATTAATGCTTTTAGCTAGTCCTTCTAAAAGCACTTTCAACCTATCCTCTTGTGTATTTTGTGTTATTTGTACTTCTTTTTGGCCGCGATAATGCAATGAAACTAATAGACTAATCACTATGAATTAATCTATATAACCACAATTTCTCATGACAAAAGTTGACTGCCCACCATTTGCTTCCCTCCAAAGCAAAATAAATAAAGAAAAAAGATTAACTGAATAAAGCATTCACAAATCTAGAACAACAAAGCAAGCAAAGTAACACCACATTGCACTAACAAAAAGAAGTAAAGCAAAAGATGTCATGACATTTCACTTGCATTAGTCTCTACATACTTCCTTACTCCAAGATTCAACGACGTCCAACATGGCAAGTTCAGATTTTGCAGAGGCACCGGGACTCGAAGCCGTGACCCTCACAAACACGATCGTATCCACCGCTGAAAGCGCCAGGACGCACCACCACAACTGCCAACAGCTCGCGGAGCATGTAAGGATGGTAGGAAACTTGCTTGGGAAGATGAAATCAACGGACTTGATGAAGCTCCCATGTACAAAGGAGCCGTTGGATGGTCTTGAAAAGGCTCTTGTAAAAGCTCTTCAACTAGTGGAGGGTTGCAGAGACAAGAGCTGTCTCTACATGCTTGCCCTTGGGTGGAGTGTGGTGTATCAATTCCGGCAAGTCCAGGCGGAGATTGACCACCACGTCGGTCTCCTAGTCCTCCCCTTGGTTTCTCTACTTCAAGAGTTTCGCCTTCAGGTATGTCAACGCGTCTCTTATTAGACAGTCTGGCGTGTTGTTTTGTAACATGACATGGTGTTTTCTTATTAGACTGTTTGGACTTTGGAATGTTATTTTACTGACACGATATAAGAACAGTATGACAAGATAACATTTTCAACTGAAATAAAATAACTAGTACTATTGTGGCTATGAACCTAGAATTTGAAGGAAGGCTTGGAGGCCATTGAAAAGGATCAGAGGATGTATTTACTTGATGAAGAGGACATGGAGGCTCAGAGTGTGGTGTTGAAGCCTGATCGAACAACGAAAGATGCAGACGTATTGGAGAAGGCGCTGTCTCAAAAATATCCCAACTTGGCTTTCGATGAGGCACTCCGAGAGGAGAAAGAGAAGCTGAATATCGAATTACAGCGGTCAATAACGATTAACGATCCTGATCAATGCCGGGTGATTGAACATCTTATTGATGTTGCAGAGAATGTAGAGAGTGGTGTGCTGCCGGGAAAGAAAGTTGAGAAGCTTCTCCTCAATGAACCAAGTTATGTGGTCTCAGGGTAAATGTTTGTACTCTCAGTTCCTCAAACATTATTTACCAATCAAGAGTAATTTTTCAGTACAACCATTACATTGACGTGATATGACTAATTCATTTATGTTATAACACGCATATCTATGTATTAATTATGTCGTCCATTCATATTAGAAGGGCGTGAATTAGTGAACAAACATTTCTTGCCAAGAACATTTCAGTAACTTGGCAGTTGGCATGCATCTCTTTTTTATTATTTGGTTGATTAAAAGCATTTTTTTATGGCACAGGTGCATAACCAATGCCAACTCCATCTATGGAGGCCCTGGATTTCAGCCGGAGAATGAAGGCCCATCGGAGTGGCAGGCTGATCTTTTCGGTTGTTGCAGTGAGCCTTGTCTAAGTGAGTTTCTCAGACCCGTTGATCCCCGTTCTAAACGCTCTTTCTCACTGGTTGAATTACCATGTTTTAACAGGCCTGAAGACCTGCATTTACCCCTGTGGAACATTTTCATGGATAGCCAATGTGGTGTCAAAAGGAAAAATATGTAAGCATACATGTTCTAACATATAAACCTAGAATTGAAGGTTTCAAGTTTCAACATAAGTAAGCAGAAGTGCTTTCTGCAGAAGCATTCACAAACGAGCCCTTAATTGATCCGACTTTTTCCTTTGGACTACAGCTCGCGAGCAAGCAGCGAGTAATCTGATGGCTTACTCTCTTTTGGGAGGCTGTTGCTGTTACACTTGCTGTGTGAGAAGGAAATTGCGGGAACTTTTTAGCATAGAGGTACTCATGTAATTCATTCAACTTTGCCACTAGAAGAGTAGGCTTTTGCTATTATCCATCTTTACCGGAATTAGTCTCGTAGGGAGGTTGCTGTGACGATCTTTTTACTCACCTCATGTGCTGCTGTTGTGCACTGGTTCAAGAGCGACGAGAACTCGAACTCAGAGGCTTTGAAGGTAGGTTACATGAGCTTCGATCCTCCGTGCTTCACGTTAGAAGCTTTTCTTTGTTAAGCACTTCTGCTCTTGCTAACCAGCAACTATTCTTGCAGGTTGCCACGGAAGAAAGATGGTTCCTCCACCATTCCAATGGATGAAGCCTTAAGTGCCTTGTATGAAATGGACTTACCACAAATGTAGGTTAGGTCAATTAGCTAAGGCAATGTGCTCTAAATCGCCTTCTTCGTATATTAGGATATTGTCTTATAAAATGAAAAATCAATATCAATATCAAGTGTATTGTATTCATTTTTTGGGTTTTAACGCCAGTATATCCAAGGGTCTCACCCTCGTCCCACTTCTAGTGAGCATGGTCCCAAATATAAGCAGCCGGACATAAGAATTTCTCGAAAACCCTATGTTGCATCTATTTTTAGCTCGAAAACATCATGTCAAATCCGCCTTTATCTTTGGCTCAAGTTCTCTAGAATTTTTCAAGCACTGCAAAATGAATGCTTTGCAGCACCGCAACGTAAAGATTGTTACTTTAGTTTGGGATGTGTGGTTCATGCTTAAAGAAAATATGGCCCAAATCTTTGCTCATTTTTCATTTTTTACCACAAAATAATTGAGATTTCTCTTTTTAGTTGGCATCAAAGGTGCTTTGAGGATAATCACATTCAAAGTGATTGATCCCATTTCATAAGAACAAAGCTGAGTAAATAGTAAATACATCAGAACGGGTAAAGACGTGTATGCCATTCATCTCTACAAGAACACATTAGTTACAGCAAGGCAGAAACGCTGTTTTGTTAGGAGCAAAACTACGAGAGGACAACGATACAAAACTCACAACTCTACTGGCAGCCTCAGATACTTCAAACTGTGAAAACTTCTGTGTCAGAACAAAAGACGAGAAGTTTCGGTATTAGCTATTGTGTCAATCCTAAACAGAAGTCTACTAGAAGAAAGAGTTGGCGATGAATGCAGGCCGCCAAAAGCAGTCCCGGCAAGCCAAAAGAACGCACAACTATCCCTTCCTCACTTGAAAAGAAAAAACTACAATTCATCTAGGGTTTTATCGCCATTCCCCAGTGAGAACAACCAACGGAACAGTTGAGATAACTTACTCGCTGGCTTCTCTTCCTTTTCTTCCAGATTTGCATTGCACACTGAGTTATAGTCGTGCTTCAGATGAGGAGCAACTATTCTTTCCTGTAAAACCAGAAATGGCAAAATGAGAATGAGCTGAACGGCCATATCTATGCGTGTGAGAGTAGGATAGAAACTGTACCTTGAAAACATTGAATGGACAGAAATCAGAACCGTCACAGCCCTATACACCGAAACACAAAACATTATCACGTGAGAATTCAATAAGAGAAAAAATCAGAGAGGTAATCATTATAACTGAAACAGGTCTGCCATAAAAAAAGAATGGATGGAAAGAAAACCAGCGACAACCCAATATGCAATTGTTCCTCGTGAAATCTTTCAAAGACAAAAGAGAAACAATGATGTGGAAACCAAACCGGTTCGAAATCATAAGAGTTCAAAATAAGTAAAGAACGGGGGGCTTACTGGCATTGGAATGGGGTGTTCATTGTGCAGCACTTGGACAAAGTACTTGCTTGAAGTGTTGGCTGGACAACTGTACAGAACCAGCATGTTATTCCCACCAAAAGGTGCCACAGTATTGCCCCTCCACTGTCTCTTCTGGGGAGGCTTCGGAGGGAGTTGCAAGGGCTGTTCCTTCTGTATCCGTTGAAATTCTGAAATATATAAAAAAAAACAACACCTACTATGAGAACAGCATATAGAAGATGCCATATACATTTATATTTCCACACACAGTCATACACCCAGATCATCCAAGACAAATTCAGAATTCGCTGAAGAAATCACTCACCAGATCCATCAAGAAAAAGTCCAAGCAGGCATGAAAATGGAACTACAGTTTCTGCATGTGCAAATCTTAGCCTTGCCTTTTCATAACTGCCAGGAGCATGTTTTTCTACAAAATGAAAAGGGCGGAGAGAGAGAGAGAATTGAAATATTAGAAGTCGTATAAAACTGAACAACCATAGCCTACAACTTATAACTAAGCTACTACCCAAGACGGGTTACAAAGGAGAAAAAAAATCATAAATAATCCTTTTATCAAGTTCATATATGTACCTTCTTCAGCCGTAATAGCCTGCTCCATGGACTGCAAGACATCTTCAAGTAAGGGTACTCCCATTCTATAGTTTAATGATTTACCATACCCCTTTAATATAAAGGCCTCCAAGTCATCTGCCCACTCCAGCAAAGAAACCTAAGAACATGAAACTTTTTCATGTAAATAAACAATAAAAGAACATACATAACATTCGACTGTATGTTTCCTTGTATTAATTGACGTGTCTACAACCTAAAAAGGCTAATTTGATGAAACTAGTTCAGATATTCTATCCGTCTTCAAAATATGATATTCGAACCAAAAATGCAATAAAAAATTTGGTTAATCATCTTTGACATAACAAATAAATCATATATACCTCGGAAGGGGTGAACAGCGCACAAGCTTGATCAGTTATATTGAACAAGGAAGCTTCCTGCCAAATAGAACAAACAAATAATAACCATAAAAATCAATTGCACTTCGAGAATAATTAACCAGAGAGAAATAAAACGTGTTTATGCATGAAAGCATAAAGAAAGAAATCACCTGTTTGCAAAGAAACCAGAGAGAAGTTGTATCCTTCTTTGTAAAATTCAACTTGTAGCGCCTCCTTAATGCAGAAGTAATTTCATCATAGACAGGTTCCTTAAGCTTATCAACAGCAGGCTCCTGACTTTTCTTAAATGCCTGCATACATAAGTCTTCATCAACCAACAAATAAAGCAAAGAAATCCAGATGAACCAATAGAAACAAGGGTCATGGCAACCCAGTTTAGTTCCCCCAATCCCACCAACCAAGAAAGTACTTAATTGGTTTGTGTGTGCTGCATGTATAAAAATCAAGGAGAAGATCAAAATTACAGAATACCTTGTAGTTTTGGCAACAATCATGAAACCTCAACATTATATCACTCGCACGACTTTCACTGGACACAGAAAAAGCTCGGTGACGCCCAGGTCCAAGACTTCCTTTCCCACTAAACATTCCCATGCCAAATGCCACAGCACTGGCTGATGCCCGAGGGACCTACCACATCATATTAAAAAAAGATGCATAAGCTGATAAGTTCCTAAAGAACTGAGAAAAATCTGAGGCTGCTGTCCACAGCTAGAGAGATGAAGTAACTTTAATCAGCTCAAAGCCTCAACTGATTAAAATAAGCGTTACTCCAAGTCCAAACATACCATCAACCCATAAAACAAGGCTGATCCCGGAAATAATGTATCACATATAGCAACAAAAAGATAAAATAATTCAATGTTTACCTGTGTTGCCTTTATTGTGTAAACATCTGGATGGTAATCCTGATCAAACAGATTTGGGAATCTGTCTCGAGTCCTGATTCCAAGATCATACAGTTCATCCTCTCCTTGGACAATTAATTCTCCACCCTTCAGTTTTCCTTTCCAAGGAGATTTCCAACCCTTTAACCAACCAGGAAGTTCTTCCAAAGATAGCTTCTGTTCTTCTGCTTCTTTCAGTAACGCCTCCAGACGAGATGCCAGGATATCCATATCTTTGATACGTTTTTTGGTAGGAGAACGAGTTCCGTGCCTTGCCTGATAATAAAAGTTGCATCAGGTTCCATAATTGTGGCACTCTCTATAGTTCATGGATTAAAAGATTAAAAGCGGGTACAAAATTTGACCGCCTCAACGGCAACTTGTGGAAAGCTGGCAGGGTAATCTTAACAAATGCGCAATGCGACAACAACACATACATAAAAAATGCGCAATGCATTCGCAGCAAACTTATTTTCCGTTTGAATCTTCGAATCTAAGTTACCTCTTACAGTAGAACCGAGTAATGCATTTTTATCTAATGCTTTAAAAGAACCGAAGAATGAAACGGTTGAAACAAAAATAGCAGCTTGGAATTGGGAATCGAAACACGAAAAAGAAATTTACCACAAGATTTAGGTGGATAGGAGTACACCCATCTGGTATCTTAGATGGTACAAATGAACTGTCCGCAATGTCTTTAACGACACCGTATCTGCAACAAAAACCCATTAGTTATTTCTCACAATCGTTCACTATCATCCCTAAGGTCCTTCAAATTGCTAGAAGCGATTAGTTCTTTCAGTGAAATAAGAAAATTAAAAAACCAAACAAATTGTAATTTGATGATGTTTAACAATTTACTACCCGCAGCCAAGCAGTAAGAACCAATAATCTAGTTCTAATTTGGCATCAAACACATATCAATTGAGCGCAAAATATGATTAAAACAAAATTAATTAAACAATGCTTTTGTAATCAACTTAACACAAATATTTGAATTTGTGAAAGAGGAGAAACCTGGACACAGTAGAAAGGTGTTGTCGAACATCGAAAGCTTCTTCTCCGGCGTTCGAATGGACGAACAGTGATAACAATATCAGCAGCAGCGCCGCCATGGCCCGCCCCATCCTCCTCTCTCTCTGCGTTAAGAAGTGGAAGAAGAAAGGAATAAACTGGAAACAAATCGGCAAATTAAATGTAAGAGAGAGAGAATAAGATTTCTCTTTTGGCACTTTATTTTGCTCGAAAGTTGGAGAGGTGGCGTAACTCGTCCCCATCAGTGAATGCCGCGTGGCAAAAGTTGAATGCCGCGTGGCAAAAGTTGAATACGCGCCGTGGCTCGGGCTAATGGGCCGCCGAAACCGCGGACTTTAGAGCTTAGCTCCCCAGTGGGCCCAACTGTCCTATTATCCGAACATAGGCCGTATCCCTTATGTTTTGGCGGAGAGTGACTTGTATTTGAATACATTCCGTGCCAATAGTTTGAGAATATTAAAAAAAATAATGTTAGAGTCCCCAAATTTTTAAACTAAATTTTGTAAATTAGATAATATAGTAATAAAGTAAAACTTCATTATTTAATGACTTTAAAAAAGAAAATCAACCGTCAATTGCCACGTTATTTGGCTTACAAATTTTGGTCTTCATAACATTACCCATAAAAAAATATATATATCTTTGAATTATTGGCAACGCTATGCAATCTGTGACATACAAGTTTCTTTTGTTTTAGCGACAAATTGATTAAAAAACAAAAAATGGTTGAGTTAACTAATTCACAATGAAAACTCTTATAATTTGTGTTGAGATAACGGTGACGATTAGATCCTTCATTGATGACATGTTTCTTGATATTTATTAGTTTTACATCGATTTTAATCATTTAACATACATAGCAGTTAGCTAAATGTTACATCCCGTCCCTCCGTTTATTGTATTTTATTCCCGACAGTGTAAAATGACCAAAATGCCCTTAGAGGCATAATGTATCGTTCGGGATTACATCCCTTCTATCGAGGTATTTTCAGAAATCTTGGTGTACTTTTAGTATCTACATTAAATTACGAATCCGTTGACGCGAACGACACCTGATTCGGACTTGTAACGGACAAGTTACGAACAAGGGCAAAACGGTAATTTTTCTCGAGCAGTATTTGAAAACAGTGGGCTTAGCCCATGGTTTCTGCAAGCCACGAGACCTGCACCCACCTCTTGAGACAGCCAATGCATGTCGAAATTTCAGTGAACACTCACTGTTTTTGCTGAACCAGATTCAACTGGTTTTGGCTTTAAATCTGTGCACTCAGTGTGCATTGCTGCACGCCTCAACCACCCTCACTCACCTGCCTTCTTCCTCCCGAGCTCTATTCACTCACACCACCTGTGCATGCAGATTCCTGCGCAACTCTAGTACCCAAATTACTAAGGCCACCCAAAGTTCCACCCTCACCGTCCTCGACCTAAGCCCAGGCCTACACACCACTACTGTACTTCACCTTCGTCCCCATCACTACCCTCGAACCTGCTAAACCCAGAAATTTCCAGGTTTCAGGAAACCCAGATTTTTGATCTGGACACCCAAATTCTCTGCTTCCAATTCGAGGCCTCCTCTCGAACTCAATCTGACTCCCAAGTGCCATCATCATCATCCTCACCATCTCTGGACCACCCTCGAGCCCAGAGATCGACGAACGGCGAAGAACCAAGACTCGGCCATATTCTCCGGCGAGCCCCGATCGACTGAACCTCGCCATTTCGACCTCGATCCGACCTGCAACCACCACCTTTAGGCTTCTGGAGGTCCTGGGATTCGAACCCAGGCCTTGCATGCCCAGTTCGAACTCGGAATCATCGATCGCCATTTTTGGCCGAGGAGCTCGAGCTCAACTCCGGCCATCTCAGGTCGATTCAGACCTAGTTTTGGGTAAATCCTTCTTCTCCTTGATTCCAGGATCATTTTGAGCTTTAAATTATGAATTTTGGTGAAGGAATCTAACCCCTGCGATTTCTCTGGTTTTTCCGGCGACGAAACCCAGAAACCGGCGAGGTGGACGGCGGCCGACGGCTGATCTCGGCGACCGGAGTTCATACGACCTGACGTCACCGACCCCGGTCTGAACCGGTTCGTGACGTCAGCCAACCACCGGCTCAACCCGGTCTAACCCGGTTCAAACCGGGAATATACCAAAGGTATATACCGTCAAATCCTTAACGGCGTCAGGCATATTCTCTAACGGCGACGGAATATTCCGTAACGCCGTTAGGGAATATTCCGTCAGCCAAAACGAATATACCGTTAAAGTTAACGGCACGCCGTTAACTTTAACGGCGCGTGACTGTTGGGCGCGTGAGGCGCGTGTCCGCGCGTGAGCGCGCGTGCGTGCGCGTGTGAGCGCGTGCGTGCGCGTGTGAGCGCGTGGGGGCGCGTCCGAGCGCGTGTGGGCGCGTGTGGGCGTGTGACGGCGCGTGGGCGCGCGTGACGGCGCGTGCTGCCTTGTGGCGGCGCGTGGCGGCGCGTGGAGCCCCGCGGCGGCGCACGGCGGCGCGTGAACCCATTTTCCGACCAATTCTACTTCCGTTTCGAGCAAACAAAGGCGATTTCAAGTCTTTTTCATTACTTTAATTGAATTAGACTTGTTAAATGATTAGTTTAGTAAATTCTCATATAGGTGAGACCTATCCGGAGGAACAACGAGCTCAAGCACACTACGGGGGCTACGATCCGACTACGTATCAGTGAGTGGGCCTAGTACTTACCTTTTTAGAGTATTATAAATATGTTTTATGGTGTTTTTGAAATATATATATGTGGCATGCCTACTTTATGAAACTAGACTTATTTTGTGATAAACCTTACTTGTTTGATTATTGATTTATGATTTGGGTTTTATGATGAAACTTGGCATGCATACACATGATTTTAATTGTATTACTTAGTTCACATTATGCACGGTGTTAGCACTGTCCGGGCCAGGACCAGCTTCACGTGATCGTTCACACCCGCACCATTACGCTCGACATGGATCCATGATTAGGTGCCAGCCTGTTCTAGATTTCCTTTGGTGTCTAGACTTGTTGTGACGCACACTATGTGCCAGCCTTCACGTGTATGTAGTGCTAGAGCGTAGTTATATTAAACACCCAGCCTGTCATGTAGCTACTTTCTATATGACTTGTGTGCATATTTCCATGTGATGAGTAATGTTGATTTTCACTGTGATAAATGATTTTTACCCGTATCCTTGTGGGCGTTGGCCCGTTACTTATGCTCAGTACTTATTTCATTAGTAAATATTTTGGTAAATCTACGGGTTTTACAGTGAGGGGTTATAACTAAAGTTTTGGAAACGTTTTACTTAGAAAATCAATATTGGCCCACTCACCCTTGTTTTTCGCCCCTC
Organism: Gillenia trifoliata; assembly: GCA_018257905.1. Lineage (NCBI taxonomy): Eukaryota > Viridiplantae > Streptophyta > Magnoliopsida > Rosales > Rosaceae > Gillenia > Gillenia trifoliata. The sequence continues at coordinate 24,725,030 of CM031086.1, forward strand.
CAGGACTTAGACTTTAGTTGGCGACGATTCGGTGGTGGCAGCTGCTGGTAGCCTGATTTTCTTTCTGCAGTGTATGTTAATTTCCTTTTGTTGTGTGTTATATCCATCTTACGGATGGGAATAATTTCCTTTACTGCACCTAGCTCTGACACTATGTAATAATGGGTTCTACCCACATTACACTTCCGTATTTTTGTTAAACTCTGATTTAATCTTGCTTATCATTTCTAAATTCCTTAATTAATCTTCCTATGACTTCGTCACTCCTACGGAGTGGTCGGTCAGCACGCCTTGAGATCCGGGTCCACGTGGCTATACGGGTCGGGGTGTGTCACTAAATTATGTCATAAAATTCACAATAACTATGACAAACACATGTTTTCTTTTATGTTTTTTTATTCTTTGGAAGAGAATGTTACTAGGATGTATCATCAATTATACGAATCTCGAGTGATTACCAAAAAGAGTACTTAGTTAAATCATCGATTGATGAATGGTGACAAAACATTATACGACAATGTGTATTTTTCTATCTTTATATTGTGGGGTTGTTTGTTAAATAGTAAATTTCATTTAGGATCTACAGTCTCTACTTGATTGTTCTATCCTTGCCCACACTTGCATTGCTTACCCTTCTAAAAAAAGGTGTTTAATCACTAATCCCTTTTTTTGGTCAAATATTAATCACTAATCACTAAACAATAAACATTATTACTAGTAGCTAATAATCAATTAGTCAACCGAATCCGATCTTGTATGTAAACGGATCCAGACCGAACCGACCCTCAATCAAAATAAATGATCCACGACTTAATCACGGGCCGAGTAGTGGAGTCATGGCCCAAGTACCAGTTGGATCCCCTCAAAGCCCACCATGCTCCATTCTGTAGGGTTTTAGTGAGGGCGTCTCTCTCTCTCTCTCTCTCCTCTCTGTGCAGAGCTCCATAGCCGCGGAAGATCAGATACTTCCCAAGAGTTCAAGCTCACAGCCCCAACATGGTAATTACACCCCTCTCACCCTTTTGTTCTTCATTTTTCTTATTTTTTACCTCGTAATTTTTATTTTTCATTTGTGAATTAATATTTTTACTCTCTACCATTATCATTCCTCAAACCCGCATAATATGTAAATCCCAGATCTAAATTTTAATTTTGGTTCTTCAATATTTTTCTTCTTTGTACTGTATATTTATTTCATGATTTTCAAAATTGCTGGAAAATTGAAATAAGCTTGTATTTACTATTTAGAACAAAAAATCTTCTTAGAATTTGTTGAACTGATTAATTACATGTATTAATCAATGCGAGTTCGTGTTATCTATAACCAGAATTATTACTGCATTCTGCATTGTAAAAGTATATCGGCGAGTTTAGTGTAAATATCGAATCATATCGAAAAGCTGTTATGAATTGAACTTTCAATTCTGTTGAGAAAATGATAATGTGGCAATATGTTTGAATCCGAATCAAATACTCCGTAAACGAAGGCATAGAGAGAATCAGAAGTTTCTTGCAAGCTGACTCATGTTCTTGTTTACAAATGGGATCGCCCCGTTGTTGAGTTTTATGCTTGTGACTTTTGCAGGCGAGAGGTTTGAAGAAGCATTTGAAGAGGCTCAATGCCCCGAAGCATTGGATGCTCGACAAACTTGGCGGAGCATTTGTAAGTTGAAAACTTATCATTTGTCCTCCCTTTAATGTTGATGCTTGCGATTGATGCTTTATTTCTCATTTATAACTCGAACGGCTCATTTCACTGCTTAAATTCTTCTGTTACTTTTCTTCCTTAGGCACCAAAGCCTTCATCTGGGCCTCACAAGTCCAGGGAATGCCTTCCCTTGGTCATTATTCTACGAAACAGATTGAAATATGCTCTCACTTACCGGGAAGTCATTTCCATCTTGATGCAACGGCATGTTCTGGTTGATGGGAAAGTTAGGACTGACAAAACATATCCTTCCGGTTTCATGGGTATGTTCATCCTATCTTTTAACTGAAGCAATTCTTTCTTAATTTTATTTTCCAGGCTTGTGATATCGCTGGTTGTAGTTGTAGGATGATTGTTTGTGCTTCCTTTTTCACGGCACCCATTTTTACCCGTTAATAAGTGCTGTGAAAGGAACAATAGATTTTGGGGTCGTTAGTTTCAGAAGGATGGAATGATGCTTCCGCCATTGTGTGGTGGTCTTATTCCATTTCCCATGTAACTGTAGATGCGTTCAATTGCAAATTTACAATAGTATTAGATGCTTCCTTTCATTTCGTGGCCATAGATTTTGTTGTAGAACTTACATTGCTCCTTGATTTGCAGATGTTATTTCAATCCCCAAAACAAATGAGAATTTCCGTCTCCTTTATGACACAAAGGGTCGGTTCCGTCTCCACTCAATCAGGGATGAAGAGGCAAAGGTTTGTTTTTGGATTGTGTTTCATTGTTCCATATGGATCCTTTCGATCTGCAAAATTCCATAACTTGAATAACACAAAGGGTCGGTTCGGTCTCCGCTCAAACTGCACTTCATCTAGTTAACTGGTGGACATTTTCTCTATTCTGATGTCCTGAGAATGGTCTTTCTCTGCAGTTTAAACTTTGCAAAGTTCGGTCTGTGCAATTTGGGCAAAAGGGCATCCCATACATTAACACGTACGACGGACGAACCATCCGCTACCCTGACCCTCTCATCAAGGCCAACGACACTATCAAGCTTGACCTAGAGACCAACAAGATCACCGACTTCATTAAGTTTGATGTTGGCAATGTGGTGATGGTTACCGGCGGAAGGAACAGGGGGCGTGTTGGAGTAATCAAGAACAGAGAGAAACACAAGGGAAGTTTCGAGACAATCCACGTCCAGGATGCCACCGGCCATGAATTTGCCACTCGACTGGGCAACGTGTTCACCATCGGCAAGGGGACAAAGCCGTGGGCAAGTCTTCCCAAGGGAAAGGGTATCAAGCTGACCATCATCGAAGAGGCGAAAAAGAGGCAAGCAGCCCAACAAGCAGCCACGGCCTAGGTAACCGTGCACAGCCTTCAAATTTTGATTTACTTGTGTGGCGATTAGTTTTGCTGTTGGACCTGGAGCTATTAGTTCTGAATTTGTTCTTCAATGTTCAAACATTTCCTGTTTGTTTTGTTATTTAAAAAGTTAATTGGTGCTCCTGTTCATCTCTCCTAATCTTTATTTCATTTATTCAAGTACCTGACTAAACCTTGATGAGATTTGAATGCAACCAAATCGAAGACAGCCCGTTGCGAACGCAACCAAATCCCACCCAAACAACACTTTGACTTGATACACTATGATAAAAGCATCTTGGTATGATTTGTAAATTAATTAATTGATGAAGGTCATTTTGGGCATTGAAAGTTTCATTAAAGGCCCTCAGCGCCTCCTTGGAAATTAGGTTTGCGCAGAATCGCAAACGCAGCTACGAAAGCACCTCTTTCCCTGCTTTTCAAGGTTCAACTGAATGGTATGTACTGTTAAATGATTAAGATTTATTTGGGTCCCACTGCAAATTAATCTGAACCATTCAATAGTCGTACTATTAAATGGTACATACCACTCAAGATTTTTCCGCTTTTCAACCCATGCCTTAATTTAGCTTTTTCCCACACCATAACACCTCAGAGCAAGTCCAGCGGGGTGGATTGCTGGGGGGAAGTGGCCCAGTTGCCAGAGGGAGGAGGTCCAGCGGGTGGCTTGCTCGAGGGAAGGTGGAGGCCCGAGCAAAGGGCCCGTGAAGAATTGACCCACCGAGCCACTGAGCCACCGAGGGGGCTGACGTCAGCCTGGCATCAGCCAAGTTTATAAATTTTTTTCTGTCAAGCGCGTGCACCTCACGTGCGCGTGGGGCGCGTCAGCCGACACCGTTGCAGCGGGTGGGGCCCGCATTTCAATTTCGCTCAAACTTACCGTTGGGAAGCCATGTGGCTTCCCATGGACCATGCGATCTCAACGGCTCTTTAATTTGAACCGTTGAATTTGCAACAGTAATAAAAAAAAAAAGGATTTAATATCAACCGTTGGATCTCAGATCAGCGGTTAATATTAAATCCTTTATAAATTTAAAAAAAAAGAAGTTTTAGAATTCAGAAATGTTACCGTTGTGACACGTGGCACAATCTGGAGTGTTGAAATTCAATTTTTTTAAAATCCAACGGTAGAGATTAATTAGGTGAATAAAAAAATTGTAAAAAATATATATAAATCCGGAAAAAAAATTTTTAAATTTGTTTTTTTACTTTTCTATAAATACCTTGACATTATCATCTACCTTACACCAGAATTTCATATTTTCTCAACAACTTTCAACCGCATTCCTATCTTTCTCTCAAAGTTTCAATCCATTTTGTTTCAAACAAAATGAGTACTGGTGCAGGTACGAATTGGACGCTTCTTGAAGATGTTGCGTTGTGTGCTAGCTGGGTTCAAATCACTCATGATTCGGTTTCGGGTAATGAGATGCATTTGCGAGAAATGTGGAGTCTTATCCATATCTCTTGTCTTGAGAAAATGGGTGGGCAAAGAACCAAAGATTCGTTGTCCAGTCGTTGGAAATTACTTAGCCAATCGTTTAGTACGTGGAGAGACGCCTTGACACAAGCTAGTGCTAATCTTCGAAGTGGGGAAAATTTAGCGGATCAGGTAACAATATATTATTTATTTAATTGTTAGGTACTTTCATTATAATTAATTGTTACCTATTTTCATTATAATTATTTGTTTGTATTATTTATTTGTTACCTATTTTCAATATAATTATTTATTCTCCCGCATTGTATAGGAACTTCAAGCACAAGCTTGGTATAGTGCCCAAACCAAAAGCAAAAACACGAAATTCCTTGTCGGGTAAGTTCCGACCCGCACGAAAGGCGTAACGATCTGGGCACTGTCTCGGAGAGAGGCTCACCCCATATGAATGTTGGAATATTGTCAAAGATTGTTCTAAATTCAGAGTTGTGCATGTCGGTCTAAAAGTTTTCATGAACAGCACCCCTCTACACTCTACACCCAATCATGATGAAGATGATGCAGAAGAAGTGCCAGAAACGCCCCCCGTTGAACAAGCGTCGGGGTCGACCTGTTTTCCAATTAGGCCTCAAGGTAAGAAGGCTTCAAAGAGAAAAGGTAATGCTTCCAAGAGTGATTATGCAAAGTTTATGGAAGACCTTGCTCGTCAAGGTGAATTGTCTTTGGCTCAGGAAATGGCTAAATATGAGGCTGATAAGGCTAGAGAGGATGCAAAAGCTGCAATGATTAGGGAAAAATTTGAAGCTGATCAGAGAGAAAGAGAACAACTTCGGCAAGAAAGAGAACATAGCAGACAAGAAAGAATGGCTCAACGAGATCGTGACATTATGAAGAAGCCTTTAGAAGGGAAGTCTCCAAACTCTAAATATTTTTGGCAGTCAGAGAAAGCGGACGTGGTGCGAAGGAGGCGTGAAAGAGAAGCGAGAGCAAGAAGAGATGGTCCTAGCATGACAACAGAAGATCATCCTAGCACCACAAATTGGTTAGGTGAAGAGTAGCCATTCACTTTGTTTGTAATCGGAGCCCATAATTTTCCAATCAATTTGGGTTGTAATTTCTTATTCATTGAATAGAGTGCTTTATGTTGTTTCCAATTTATTGAATTTAGTACTTTATTTAAAGTAAGATAATCTTTATTGAAATTACATTTAAACACACCAATAATTGGTAAAAAATCTTATCGGAAATCTTATTGGAAATCCATCACCAATAATTGTCTTTTCAGATAATAACACGTGGTGCAACGAGAACGATTAAAAATTTTATCCAAAATAACAAATAAAATTATTTTGAATTATTTTATAAATAAAAATATATAAATATTTTATTGCTATGGCTTTTCGGATAATGACACGTGGCGCAACGAGAACGATTAAAAATTTTATCCGAAATTACAAATAAAATTATTATGTATTATTTTATAAATAAAAAAAATACTAATATTTTATTGCCAATTGCTAGAGCAACTCTAGTGTAGGGGTGGAGATGTAAAAGACAATTGCCAGGGGAATGCACTGTTCATTAGGGCAATTACTGTTCACTGGGGTGGATTGAATGGTGAATTGCCAGGGGGAGGGCTCCTACACTAGAGTTGCTCTCACAACTTTCTGAAAAAGCAGAAGCAGCTCCAAAAAAACAACCCCAAATGAGCACTTCATAACCTAGGTCAAGTTGGTGTCGGAGTAAGAACCTTTCAAGTACTTGAATCAATATATAAACTAGCCCTAGTCAGTAGTCCTACCTTACTCTACAACGAAATGAGGCCTATGAGCCAACAGATACATTCTTATGAAATCCTTTTTATATCTTGTCTCTAAATTTTCTTGGGTAAACTGCCGTTTGACCCCCTGAACTATCACCCTAGTTGAAATTGATCCCCTGAACTATTTTTTTTGGTAAATTAACCCCTTAAACTTTCCTAAATTAGTAGATTTATCCCCTGCCGCTAGATTCCATCCAATTTGCTGTTAATTCGTTAGAATGTCAACTAGATCTACCAATTAAAATACGACTTGTGTTAGTATTTGACAGCAAAGTGGATGAAATTTTGTTGAATCTGACGGTGAGGGGTTAATTGGCTTATTTCAAATAGTTCAGGGGGTCAATTTCAACTGGAGTAATAGTTCAGGGGGTCAAACGGCAGTTTACCCAATTTTCTTCTAATTTATTCAATCCAAAAGCAAAAGAAACAATAATTGTGGGGAAATGGACTATGGTACATACATTTAGCGCATCTCCGATCCTACTTCAAAACATCAATTTGATACATAAACTTTTTCCAACCTACTCTAACAATTCCCAAAATGTGTTTTTTAGAGTTTCAATTCTTCTACTCCATACATGGAGCATGAAGAACCACTCTATAGTTTAAAGTTTGTACTTTATTTCTTAAATAATTCCTATACTACCCTTTTTTGTTATACTAAAGAATTTTTATTTTATTTCTTATCCTTTCCACATTTTAACTAAAAATAATTATCCTATCACACTTTAAATTAAAGTATTTTTTAAGATCTTTAATTCAAGTTCAATATTTGATTATATAATACAAATTTTGTATTTTAATAGTTAATTATATGAAGTTAGTGTGCTTTTTAGATAAACTAAAAATTTATAAATTGTAGGAAGAAGGACGGAAGGTTGTGAGATGAGAAAGAAAAAGTTGAGTTTTTTATAAGGGAAAAAGAGTTTACAAAAATTAAATTAAATTAAAGTGGAGAATATTCTATTTTGGAGTTTCAAATATAGAGTATAGTTGGAGCATAACACTTTTAGAGTTGGAATATTATGTGGATATATAATTTTAAAATAATTGAAAACATTTTTAGAGAAAATATTTTTAAATTTCAAAAACACTAAAAGTGCTTTCTGGCTTTCTGCAACAAGCATATAATTGATGCTTTTTGCAAAAAGCACTTACATTTTTCTTAAGAATTAGTTCTAAAAACATTTTCACCAAAAGCGCTTTCAGTCATTTTAAAAGCAGTTTCAAACGAGCTCTAAATTCACAATTTAGAGTTTGAAGTAAGAGTATGGTTGGATACACTCTTAATTAATATATGCACCATCTAACGACTAATGTTCATATATGGTAAGATATGATATATTTTTTTTCTGCATATTTAACCGTTAAACGGTAGATGTATTAAAGTTTATGCGCGTTCATTGTACTGCAATCAGTCCCCTGAGAGAGATCCCCATCCCTTTGATATGATTTTGGAGGACGCGTAAGTCCTCTTTGCTGGCATATAAAAGGGGTATGAGACGCATTTGCCCTTTTCAAATGGAGTTCCACCCCAAAGCATCCAAAGGGTCACCAAAAAACCCAGTAGACCAGCCTTTTTTTCAAGAACATATGTCAACTTGTGTTCATTATTCAAAAATATGTAAAAACAAAACAGATCGAATTAATAGAAACGATAGGTTCATAAGCTGCCTGCATTCAACTACTAAATTTGTCCCTCATGTATTTTCCTCATCCGAAAAACTAATATAAGGTTCTAACCATACAACCAAAACCTCTAAACAAAGCTACAATCAGCGCACCACACAGCATAACACAACTTTCAATACCCAAGACAGAACCGCGATCGACAAACTCCTCATCATCACGCAGCAACAGCATCCCTGTTGAGCAGCGCCTGGTCGAAGTGCCAAACCCCTGGAATGCACAGCAAATCATACAGTTTTAAGAAACGGGAAATGAAATCGGATAACGTAGGATAAAGATGACAACGAAAATGAATTGTGGGTTCCTCCTACCATGTCCTTTGCCAACTCTCCTTAGTTGAGCAACGTATTCAGATATTTTCTTGATGGCTTCCACCTACAAAGGTTAAAGTAGAACATCAGAAATCATGCCGCAAGTGTCCCTGTAGAACCTTTTCAACTCAGGAAAAATAAAGGAGGACATCAAGACTCACCTGCTCAGCCAAAAACCCGCTTTCAACAAAATCGGTTAACTGCACATCTTTGTTCTTCTCAGCAACCTGTTAGTCGTAAATTCGAGGATGAACATAGCATACTAAGATTGTTAATTCATAACACGAATCAAATCATGTTACTGGTACAAAATATAATCACCCAAACCTAGTCATCTTATACTACGAAGACAGCATGCAATAAGAATGGATGTCTTACACTGTGTAAGTGGAGCAGCTTTTCATTTGTCAGTTTCTCAAGAGACAATGCAAGCTCCATTGCTGAATCGAAAAAAACAGGACCGAGTTAGAGCTCAATAGTTAAGAGTTAAATCATAGTATATCAGTCCTATAAACTAGTCCAATGACAGAAAATCATCTGCAAACAAAAACCAGGTGTTTGGTCCTTGCCTCTCTCGTTTCTCATTTACATGACCCAGCACACATTAAATTGCATATATCACATCAACATTTACTGTTAAACAGGTGATCAATTATCTTCAAAACTCAATAACAATGTGCTACGACACAACTAAAGACTAATTATTGTGTATCGTCACAGATACACAAGCGAGGGTCAATAAACTAACCATATAAAGCATCTCCTTTCTCTGGATGATCGAACTCAGACACAGGCATCAGAATAGACTGCAACTTCACTCTTCCACCACGCTTATTCTGAGTAATGCCGACAACAAACAAAAAGATTTAAAGCCTATTGGGGTAACCAAACCACAAAACATGATATATTAGATGAGGGCGACAAACACCTGGTATTCCATAAATTTCTCAGCATGCTCCCTTTCTTCCTCACTCGATTCCTTGAAAAAACTGCGATATAACAAAACCATAAATAACGAAATCACTGTATTAAAAGCTCAAAGTAGTAGTAAGGATTCCCAGGAAATTACTCGGCAAGACCCTTCAGCGCCACATTGTCCCTATCGAAATAGGCGTACATGGCATGGTAAATGTACGAGACGTTGTACTCCACACTGATATTCCATAAAAGAAACAAATAAATCTTTAGAGTGCAGCAGAGCATAAACAAATACAACCAAATTTCGACAAAGAACAGTCGGATTCACAATTGCATTACTTTTAGACACGACATTCGAAACCAAACGATAACTCAAACGCAAATATTTACCAATACATCAATATACTAATCCACAATGCACAGAGAGCACAATCAACATTCAACATTGAACAGTTAAAGGCACAATCTTTCACATGATAAACGATTGCTTCGAAAACATACAATCGGATATTGCTTCAAGATTGAAATTACAAGACATAAAATTAATTATATTCCTCAAAATATATATCATATATGTATATATAAAGAACGTTTCTTGAATAAATATATAACAAGTAAAGGGAAAAGAGAGAAAACCCACTTGATCTGCTCGTTAATGGCGGACTCACTATCGTCAGTGAACTTCTGGCGGGCGATGGAGACTTGTGGGAGAGTGGGAACAAGATCGAGCTCCTTCTTCACCTCCTCAAACGGCTCGAAAACCACGCCGGTAAGTGGCCGATTATTCGAATTCTTCGCCGCACAGACGACAACCCCACTTTCATTTTTCACCGGAGGGAACCGGAGAATCGAAGACAGAGACGTGGAGGAGTTCAGAGGCGAGAATGAGTACGAAATCGACAGCGGCGATGACGACGGGGCAGAGGAAAACAGAGGACCAAAACTGTCCCTGCGAGCGAGCAAGTGAGAGGAGGCTAAAGAGGCTTTGAGAAGCATGATTCCAGAGAGAGAAACAGAAGGGTTGAGGGAGGAGAGAGAGAGACCAAGAATTCGGGGTTGAAGAAGCAGGGAAAAACCAGAGGAAATTGAGGGTTTGAGTGAGTGTGTGGAGGTGAAGGAGAAGGGGAGTGGTTTATATGGGTGGCTAAGGGTTGTGTGGACCATTGGATCAAAACCACGTGGACGTCTGGGATTGATTTGTTTAGACGGGCGCGTGGCGGGCTTGTGGCATATGTGAATGCGCTGTCGAATCCAAGGAAATATCTGTACTTTTGGCGTGTGTTCAACTTTTTTGGAAATTTCTGGGTTTCTTTTTGTTTTTTGATTTTTAATTTCGCCATAAAAAAGGCAGAAAGCTTGAGAATTCTTTTCTTTTTATTCCTCTTTTGGTTTCTCATTAAATTAGAAATTAAATTTCCAATAGGACTCTCAACTTATGGTACGTATGAGATAACTATAAAGGAAATAAAAGATATATCTCACCATCGTTGAGTAGATTTGAATTTAAATATTTTTTTCGTCAAATGAAGATTGAATATGCAAACATTCAACTTAAAATTAATTTGAATTTGGATTTTTGATATCCAGTCATATTTAAGCTTTTGATTTAAGACAATCTAATTTTGAATACTCCATGTAGATCGCGTTAAACTAAATGATCATACGCATTGCGTTAAGACCCAGTTGTCCTCTGTCGAAAAAATAGTTGTTTACACTGAAAAATATACATTGGGCCATAACTTAGTTTTGGTAAATGGGTTGGGCCTAAGAAGAAAATGGCAAAACCCAGATCAGTGAACAAAAGAGAGAAAGTCTGAATAGTCTTCCACTGACTGCAATAAATGCAAAGCACTCGACATTTTGGAGAGAATCAGACTATGAATAAATAACTTTTTTCAGTGGGGGTAGGCTGATCAGAAATATTATTTATGCCTTACCGATTAAGCCTTACCTCACTGAAGTATTTGTTGCAGAGAGAGTTGACGGCTATGACGTATGCTCCCAGCTGGTTTATATAAACAAAGGGAGGATTCGAAGATGAAGACACTCAACCAAATCAAAAACAGAACTCTTAAGTTCAAGAAAGAAAACCTCTGAGTAAACTCCTCAAAGCCTTTCCCATATAAAGATTTCCATCTCTATCTGCTGCTTTCTCATTCACACTACTCGTGTAGCTTGTGACTTTGAGAACTCAAAGACCAGAACCCTAAGATCATACATCCTAACTCCCCTGAGGAGTAGTGAATTAAGCTCTGCCATCAAATCATCCCTGTTTTGATAGTATCGATTAGAAATCTTAGGCCAAGGTGTCTTTGATTATTTCCCTTTGTAAAGAACCAGCTTTGAAAACCATCCCGATGAAACTAAAACCAACCCGATGGGTGTTTATTCAATCTGAAATAACCATTACATGTAATATTATTAAATTTTTTACTTAAAGTCTTTCAATATCAGTTCTTACTTAACGTCTTTACTTTCAAGTATTTCAATTCCTGTCTTTAATTACGGTCTTTACTTTTCTATGTATGCGCGAGCGTGGAACAGTTTGTTATAACCAGTTTATATCAAAATCCCATCTTAAGCAATCTCTGGTATAAATAATCGAGAGATATTAAAAGTTCTTAATAAGCAAAGCAATAAAAAGAACCTAACCAAGACCTAATCTAATTAAGTCGCCAATCCGATGAACGGAAGTTACATTACTTGTGGCGCAAGTACCTAATATATTTATAAACTAACTTATACTAAAACTAATATACATCTTTCTATTGGCAGAATGCTAATAGTGGCACGTCTGACAAACACACCGACGACAAAGGCCTCATAAACATTCTTTTGAAGGAATCAAAGTGAAGCCTACTGTTGAATCAATTTGATAGAAGGTGTAAACCAGCGGTTAAGCTAACACGTATGCTCCTTACCTACATCCTACAAAAGGCTTCGAACAATAGTACGTTTTGGGAGCTCTTGGGCACCCTTATAAATAGAAGAACAAATACAACTCATGAGCTCTTGACTCACCTAGTCTTCTTGATAAAAAGGGTTAGATTGATTGATTGTTCTAGGTAATGGGATAGGAACGGCCAAATACGATCGACATGCCAAGATCATGGTTGTGACGTGTGACAAGCATGTTTTTGTCTTCAAGGTTCACGGGTTCACGCTTGTAATTGTCTAAAATATCCTTTTAATAGTAAGTTGGGCTTTCTGTTTCCATCTGAAAGGGATATTATTACCCTATTAAAACTTGAGTTAAGATACAATTACATTTACATCCCCACCTCTTCCAAAGATTCCAAGGGGTTAGGTGGCAATTTCTCAAGTTAATTATAAATTATTATATTAGAATGTTGCATATGGTCTAATATGTTAGTGGATATAATACTAAATTTCTATTCATTTGTCTCGAGTTCAAAACTATCTTAAATTGATGTAACATTTTTGAATCATGTTCCTTCCTGTAATAATAATTGTTCTTTTTAAAAAAATATGATTTCTTTAACCACTAGGGACACTTAAGTCTCCAACTTACTTAAGATAATATAAAAGTATGATTGTAGTGGCAGCACTTGAATGATATGATTAACATAAAGAATATCAGTCGATTTGCTCTTTAAATTTATAAAATTTGGCCAATTTTTTTCTTAAATTTTTATTTTAATTAATTACTCTCTTAAATTTTTATAATGAGTCAAATTCTCTCTGCTGTTAAATTTTTTATTTTTTCTTCTAATATTTTGTCCATCTTGGTCATGTGCCGTTCACGTGTCGGAGGACAAAAAAATTATTTTACCCTTACCAAAACCCAATCCTTCCGAACCAAATCCATCAACTTAGAGAAGATGGCAATCTTGTTGGAAGAGATGGTCTTCTTGATGAAGGCAACGAAGTCAGCTGATTTCGGCATATGTTTCCAAGAAATCGGGGCCGTCGATTGAGGCAACGTCGGAGTCAACTTTAAAAGAGACGATGGAGGCGCCGTTCTCCGAGAACTGCGCCATCATTAAGAGCTTGGTGCTGCGGTATTAGAAGAGGAAGAGGATGAAAGTGTACCAGATGATGCATTGGAGGTCCACCACCTGCACCATGAGGCTGCTGGATTTCCATGACCAAAATTGTAGATACGATGGAGGTCTCCTCCATGAGTGTTTTGAGAGAGGGTGAAAATTTAGAAAGAGGAAAAAGAAAGTTAAAATTAAAATGAGCGAAATGACTTTCTTACCCTTTGAAGTTGCTAATCTAGGAGGTTAACGAAATGTTAGATGGACAATTTAGAAACTTAACGGCAGAAGAGAAATTGATTAATTATAAAATTTTATGAAGATAATAAGATAATTGGTTAAAATTAAAGTTTTAGAGAAAAATTGACTAAACTCTACAAGTTTAAGGTAAATATAAAACTATTGGATTGGGCGCTGAATGTACTCTTTTAACCTCTGGGTTCAGTCCAAGTCATTAAAAATTGGGCTTTATATTTAGGTCCCATAACACCCATAAAATTAGGCCTTGTCATAGGTCCAATTCCTACACAATATAAGGGCCTTGGGCTTACTTTTTTTTGTCAATTGCCTTGGGCTTACTTGGACCTACCAGATAAGCACTCCAATTTGTCCACAGGAAACCTGTTCTTGCAGTTGAAGTACAAATCTAATTTGCCTTATCTTCCCCTCTTAGAAAATACAAATATCCTTTTTTTTTGTGTTGCGAGATTTGGGTTGAACCATACAGTAGGTTATCAATAATTAGGTATCGACAATTGCCAACTAGGTTGGTAGATCTTAAGACGTGGATAGAAATAGTACTAGACCGTAATACTAATAGAGAGAGGAGGAAAGACAACCATTTGATACAAGCAATGGCGTAGCCGCAACAGCATAACCAGGATGGCAAAGTGAACTAGGTTGGAGACTTGAGGTAGGCTTTTAGGATGAAGATTTGGGGACTGGCTACAGTGCTCGCAAGCATTGAATGCTCACACCGATCTCACCCTTCTTTCCCTCCTCTCTCCTCTCTCCTCCCTCATTTTAATGGTGAGATCGGTGTAAGCATTTAATGCTTGCGAGCATTGTAGCCTACTCCGAAGATTTGAGCTAAGCTAAGTTGGGGTAAAAATATGAGAATAGGCAAATCCACATAAGAAAGATTTTCAAGGGAAAAAATTTGGGCCGAAATGGAGCACCTCCAGCTCTCTATGTTGTTCTGCCTCTGAGGGAACACCAAAAATATATGACCTCGAACGTGTAATTTAACCACTTTGACTACAAGTCTCTTCCGACTGTGGGTTATTTAAGAGTGCATTTGGTTAATAATGGAAATGCCAACATCCTGCAGAGCACAAAAGAGATTATATATCCTAGGGAGACTAGAGATATTTGATATTGTTTAGCAGCGAGATTACCAATGTTGGGGTCTTGCAGAAAATCTGAATCAAATTTGCAACAGTATCATGAATTGATAGAAAACCATGCATGACACCACGATGCTCATTTAATGCTCGCATTGGAGTTCTCATGTTTTTCCTTGTATGGTGGTGGTGAAGATGTCTGTTTCCTCCTTATAATTTATTTATTTGTACTAGTTCTTAGAGATTCGATCATACAAACCAAAAACCAAGGTTCTTACCAATTTATTAGAGCTTGGGTATCCGACCCCTCTGTTTTGCAAAAGGTTAAGATGTAATTAGTTAAGGAGATTTGATTAAGTTGATTAGAATAGAGTGTTTTTTTTCTTTGTACTTAAGTTCGAATTATGTTTCTTTTAAGCTTAAACAAATTTATTATAAATTAACTTATAGTTTGTCAAAAAAATGCAATTATAGTTCATGTACCACCATACTAGTAATTTTTGTAGTTTATCATGTGTACTAGGGAGGTTTTAGTTTAAATACCAAATTCAAAATAACTTTAAATTAAAATACCATAGTTTTAGTTTAGGTACTAGTTGAAAAGTCAAACTAATTTGCTAGGTAAAATGACAATAATGTCCAACCCTACCATCACAAAGTTATAGCCATTAATTTTCCCAATGAATTGTAACTAACAAGTATGAGTATGAATTTTTTTAGAAGAAATTTTTTTTTATTACGTTAATCGCTTAGGGCGTAGGGTCTAGTTCCCTGATTTTGGGCTTCGCCCAAAACCCGAGACCTACACCCTAAGCCCTAAGCTCCTCCCAAGGACATTCTAAAACCCTAAACCCAAAATGATCAACCCCAAACCTTGACCGACCTTTTAAAACTCTAAACCTTCAAAGTTAACCCCGAACTCTAAAGGCCTTATAAAATTATGAAAGAAATAAACTTGAGGACAATATGGTAATCTCTCATATCTTTTATTTAGTCATAGGATCACTTACAATAAAGTTTGTGGCTTATCATAAAATATTTAATTAGACTTGGTATTTTTCCTTAAATATGGTATTTTTCCTTAAAACCTATACTCAATTTGGTATCTAATATGAATTTACCTTGTGTACTATGATAAATAATCTAAATAGAACCTTCTCTTCTAACTCAGTTATGTTATTAAATTTTATAACAATCCAACATATTGTAATTTACGAGTCTTTTTTATGAAAAAGGCTTGTATGACACGAGTATACTGTCACAATAGCGTCCCGTTTTAATAATACAAAGTCATGCGTAAAGTTTTCTACACATATCTTTGCATCATTGACATGAAATATTACCTTAGCGATGAACTTGTATTGTACAAATCGCTCTTTTCTTTTACAAGAGTTTAACTCTATAAAACTGGACTTGACTCAGTCTCAATTTCGTCAGGTCGTAGCCAAAATATATATTTGGCACAAAGAGACGAGCTAGACCAGATGAAAACAAAATATTGTAGCATACCAACATGCAACGGAAGGAGGGGTGTTTTATTTTGGAAACATGAAAGAAGCATGGATTTGTGTGATCAGCTATTAATACAAGCGACTTTGGTCTTCTTCAAATCATATATAAACTAATTTCGATACTAATCTCCTTACCATTGGTTTCATTTAAATAATCTGTTCAACTTAACTCATGTCAGGGCCTCATTAATTTCTTGATAAGGCTTCGTTTGTTTTTTATTTTCGTCCATTCGTAAAACTATGTTCATATTGTATCCAAAATTTTAATTATACTGTCTCATATACGAGAGCATCTTTCTTTCTTATGAAGGAAGTGCCATGGCCAATAAAAAAAATAGGTGTTGTGTGACGAAGTGGGTTGCATTATCTACTTATGTGATCGATCATCTTCTAGGGTTTTGATGACTGAATGTGAGAATTTTTAGTATTTGTTGGTTTAGATACGGATACAATAGAGTTTTTTATTGTTGATTTTTTGATCATTAGGCTTTTGACCACGCATTTAACCATCAATTGTTCTGATACATTAATGTCATAAATTGGAACATGATAGAATTTTTGTTCAGGGTGATGAGTTTTCATCTTTAAGCACTTTTTGGGCAAATCTTGACTCGAACTTTTTTTCTAATTTTTCAGAACTTGAATAGTCCCCTTGTCCTACATTACTATGAGTCTATGACTCTCTTTAATTAGCAGAAAAAATTAAAATAAAATAGGAGATTTTCGTGCTCGATTGTTAAATCATGTCTACTATCAGTAAGCAGTATTAAGATATCTGATAGTGATGACTGATGAATTAATCACGGGTTCGTTCAACATTGCTAAATTTCCACAAATTATATAAGCAATGGCTCGTTATATATGTCATGTATTGCCCAAGTATATCTAAGATTATATCAACTAAAAATTCTGTATATTATTATTTGTTTATCTATATAAATATCTGCTCACGAGATAAGATGAATCTAAATATCTGCTTTGTTGGTTGCTCATATATGCACATTAAAAATAAAAAAATAAATTAAAAACAAACTAGTAGCTCATGCCCCTCTCTAATTTGATCAATTAAATAGCTAGCTTGTGTATGTGGTTCATAACTTCACATGCATGCATACTATACAAGCACATCGGGACTCAAATATTGTACACGGAGACTAGAATGTACATAAATTACGTTTGGAAGAGTGCATGATAATATTTTTGAGTGTATAAGGAACGCGTATTCTACAGTTTGCTTTGATGATCATTCTAAATCCTTCTCAAGGGAGCAAGTTGGCCAAAAAATTAATGAAAATATAATCATACATGCAAGTTGATAAAAAATCAAAACAATAACATACAATTTGGGTAGGCCCCATAATGCACTCGAGCGGAGACCCCGTCTTCGGGGTATATACAGTAGTAGCTCTAGGTATGCCAAAATGTACAAGTTTTACTTTAATAGAATATTAATATGGGTGAAATTATAATATGATAATATATTTTTGGGACCGTTTGTTGATCTAACCAATGATTTGGGTCATAAAATATATTCAGTGAAAGAGAGCATTATATTTTGTGTGCATTCACGTGAATGTTTGTGGGTCTAAGTTCTACTTCTAACAAATTAGCCCTCCTCTTTTCTAGCTCTCTAGTTTATTAGGGTTTTAATTAAGCAAAAGTTACTATTCCATAACAAAATATTTACATGAACCAAAAAAGAATATTTACTCATATATTAAGTAGGGTAAGAAATAATTATTAGTCTTCATACCAATTTTACAAGACTAGTTATATAACTTTTTTGATCTACACCAATATTTAACATTGAAAGGGGAGAAAAATAGGTGAACATAATAAATTAGTATCGAACACGTTATTCACAAAAATTGAACATAAAATTTATTACTTACAAATAAATAAATACTATTAAACTCCTAATATTATACTACTAGTGACAACCTAGTTATTATACGTTATATTCTCCTAATAATAAGCTCAAAAAGAGAGACGTTCATACAGAAGCAAACAAAGTAAACAGATCCTCGGTAGAGAGAAAAAACAAATGTGGGAAGAGTCAAAGGAAGAACGTGGAAGCCATACAACTCTTTTCTTTGACATGAAGAAGCGGGGGGCGGCGGCCAACTTCTAAAGTTGGATTTTGAGAGCCAAATTATATAAGATACATGAAGTTAGTTAATTTATTTTTCAAAATTTCATTTATATAACTATTGTTTAAGTTGGGGTGATCGAACTCTAAAACCGATAAGCAAAAAACAAATTGTAAACTTAGACGATCTCTTTATTATAAGCAATATTAAAGGATAATTTACACTAAAAAGAGGAGAAGAGTTTGAGCCAGGCGGACGGAGAGCTTGAACCATTGCAAGCAAAGCAAATGCATCTGTTTGGTTTAGTGATCCATAACGTTGTGGCACGGTTTGGACTAAAGAATGCTACACCAAGAATTCAATGATACCCACGTACTCACTCATGTGAGATATTTAACTATTTATACTAAATTAATTCACTTATTTTAATCTCAATTATTTAATTATTATCCTTTTTCTAAGACAGTGCAGGTTGATCTATATATCGCACTTAAAGCCCCACACGTTCTCTTGTATTATAAATAGAGACTCCCCCATTTCATTTTTTTCAAGTTGTAGTTTTCAGTCGCACTTTCTTCCTCTTCTCTCCACTACTCTCCAAATCAAAGCTTTTCGAAATCAACATGACCGGAACTTCGCCGTGCGCTTCCTGCAAGTTGCTGCGACGCCGATGTGCCAAAGACTGCATTTTTGCTCCTTACTTTCCTTCTGATGAACCCCACAAGTTTGCTATTGTTCACAAGGTCTTTGGTGCCAGCAATGTTAGCAAAATGTTGCAGGTCCTTATCTCTATATATTTTCTCTACTTCTTTTCTTCTTTTTTAACGGGTTATGATGGTTTCAACTTTCAACCCTCAAAACCTCTTCCAACAACGAGAAGAAGCTAGGGTTATGAGGGTTTTATTCTCATCCAATATCGAAAACAAAAATATCACTAGACCAAAAGCTAGTTGACATAAATGCTTAAAAACGAACCATATCATTAGGCGTTGTCATTTAATTGAATTATTCGTATGTATGTTGCAGGAGCTTCCGGTTCATCAGAGAGCAGATGCAGTGAGCAGTTTAGTGTATGAGGCAAATGCAAGAATGAGGGACCCAGTGTACGGATGCGTTGGGGCCATCTCTTACCTGCAAAACCAGGTCTCCGAGCTGCAAATGCAGCTTGCTATGGCTCAAGCTGAGATCCTCTGCATCCAAATGCAGCATGAGCCCATGGTCCCTACCTCACAACAGATAATGGACGGTCCTGATGATCAGAAATCATATTTTCTCCACAACAACAATCTCCCTCAGTACTTCAGTTTTCCCTCTTCCAGTAATGTAATCCATGACTCTCTCAAGAGGGAGAGCCTTTTTGGACACGACATGGTTTCTTAATGGAGTTTGTAATATCTCATGTATTAGAATTTTAATTAACTAATCAGTCTGTCTAATTTTGTCATTGGTAAGTAGGTCTTATAATAACGATTTCGTTGAAATTGTTTCGTTCGGAAATTTTCTCAAAAAAGGCTAATAGATGGTTCTTCTCTCCGTCCGAACAAATAGAGCCGTCAGAGGAGTGACTTATTATAAAACAAGGGTAGTCAACTGTAGCATGTGACGCTGGATCAGGTAATAAATTAGGGTTTCTATTAAACAAATAGCTTGTATGGATATAATAGCACATAGATGCAAAAGGGTCGGTGGCCAGTTTAAACAATCTGAGACATAAATTCTTGTGGCAAGATTAAAATTAATCACATTAATCTACAAGTTTTCACACTGTTCTTGCACATTATTATTATTAGACTTTTTCGGTGCCACACTTAAATATTTTTGCAGTTCTTTTGTGAGATCCCACATTGACTAATGGAGAGGAGGTGATATGTCTTGTAAGTACATGCCCACTTCCATTTAGCACGAAGCCTTTTGGGAGCTCACTGGCTTCGGATTTTATCGGAACTCCGAAGTTAAGCGAGTTTGGGCTAGAGCAATCCTATGATGGGTGACCCACTGGGAAGTTGCTCGTGAGTTCTCAGAAACAAAACCGTAAGAGCATGGCCCAAAGTAAACAATATCATACTACTACAGCAGAATCGATCCAGAATATGAAATCTTTAAAGAAGAAAACTACGTGTGTCAGCAGGCCGAACTTAATATTGAGAGTCTGAAGCAATGGTCTTACCTAATAAGCCAAAGTTTGGAATTTCATGGACCTCGGTCCTGTTGCAAGAAAGATAAATCCCAAATACACTGCTCTTGTTTCCCAAAACCCTAAATTTCAAAAAAGTTTCTACATAAGACAGAAGAGCAGCCAAGCCTGCTGAAAATTCAATTGGAAATGAACACGTGTCTCTGATCAGGGTAATGCGGTCCAATTTTTCAATTGTTTGGGAATGTGTCCATTTTTGATTGGCCACTGATGGATTTCAACAGACTTGGCTGCTCTTCTTTCAGCAACCAAGCATTATTCTTTAAAGTATTGAAAAGCACCACTTCAGATAACTGCTTTTACAAGTGATCATACTAAACTTCAAAATTCAGTGTCTTATGTTAGACCTGCAGCGGCTGCCAGTGGTGGTTCCAGGATTTTTATCTCGAGGGGTCAAGATTTAAATATTAAAAAAAAATTAAACGAAAATAAAAATGAAAAGTTAAATGATAATACATTCATTCATAATTCAAAGTAAAAATATCAATTAATACACACATAAGAACCAATAAAATTATACAAATTCAATGGAACACAAAAATAAACAAAATTCCTAGGCATTGATTTCCATAAACAAAAATCCCTAAACAACTTATACATTGATTTCCATTTGATTCCATTAATATCCTAGGAATTTCCAACTTATGCATGATTCCATAAACAAAAATTCCTAAAATTTTCAAATCCTAAATCCCTAGAGGCTAGAGCATACATAAATTTAAAGTTCTAATTCACTTATAGTGTTAAAAAAGGTTTCAAATTTAATTACCAGAAATTGAAGCGGATGAACAACAGAACACGCCCAAGAATTAAACTTTGAAGTTGAAGGTAGTCGGCGAGGGAGGAGTCGCACTCGCACAACACTGAGAAGTTCGCGTATGTTTTCTCTCTGACCCCCACGGAGTCAAGATGCCTTTGTTGGCTTTTTATTTTTTTTTAAAGCTTGGCTCCAAAACGAAGTCATTTTGGCTAGTTGTTTAAAAAGAAAGAACTCCATGCGCACTGCGCATCTGCTGCCAAGTCTGGTTTGGGCATTTCGTCAAACACTTTGTGTGCAAGACATGCACGCTGCCCATAAATCTAAGGGATCATACATGCTCTCTCCAGCCATCTTCTGGGGATTCAAGGGGTCAACTGACCCACCTTGACCCCTGATCCGCCACTGGCTGCTGCTTTGCTTCCATTTCTGACTTACTGCTAATTAAACTAGTAATTTACAGCCTAATCTTCACAGTTAGGAAAAACAAAAAAATTTAGCATGCGGCCACCTGTTGAAGATAATAACTTGTTCTTCTAGCTTGTTCACGTGGGTTGTAGTGCAAAGAAGTGGTCAGTCCATGGGCAGAAATTAATATTAATTTGTTAGTTCTAAATATAATATATTTTTTTAAATCTTTACATTAAGAGAAGTTATTTTCGAACTTTTCTTTTCTTTTTATGCACACATGTTTTTTTTTTTATAGTTTTGAATAAATAAATAATGATTAAGAGACCAAAATAAATAAGAGTGTGCAGAATAATAAAAGAAATTATATGTCAAATCAAATGAAATAATTCAAAAGGGTGAAGGAAAAAACAAAAGGCAACCAATTTTTCGGCAACAACTGAAGATTCCTCTGCTTTGTTTAATCTGGAAGCATTAATTTCCTAAGTCAAACTAAAAATATATTTTTAATTTTTTCAAAAATTTTTACTTTCATCTATCCCTATCAAATCCTTCTTTTTGTGCAGTTCTGTTGTGGGTGTTTCTTGATGTTACTTATGCCGTATGATTCTCACCAGTACTACCATAGAATTAACTGGTATTAAAAACTTAACTTTGGGTATTAATTGGTTGCTAAAAATGTGGTTTTAGTGGACATTTTCATGCATTTATATGATTCGTTTTTGTACATTTAATTACCCTTTGCTTTATCTTCTGTAATATATATGATGGAAGGTTACTGATTTGTAGTCTTCTGTTTGTTATGATTGAACTAAGGGATTAATCTTTTCCTGATTGGTAATTAGTTAATGTTTGAAAGGGTGATCAAAGAATGATAAGTTTTCCCCTCAAGATGAACTCACAGCGAGACTAGGAAGATTAAACTGGCAAGATAATCACGAGTACGTCACCTTATAGTGATACATTGAAACTAATGTGATTAGGTGCATGCATGTAGTCTGATTAAGAATAATCTAATTATCCTTTGTATATTTCTTTGTATATTTCTTTATATATATTGATCTTCTGTAATATATTTGATGGAAGGTTACATAACTATCACATCATGCAGGGCTCTTCACAAATAAGCACCTCAAAATTCGTTTTTATAGAAAAAGAAAGTACTGCGCAGTTGATAGCCCCACAAATTAATAAGCATGCTTTGAAGAAAAAATCCCGAAAACCGACTGTTATTACGCTTAATATTAGCAGTTGATAGCTGATGGATAATTTATTTATGAAGTGTTTCTCATTAATATGTACACTAATTAATAATTATCTCTTTTGGGGTCTGAAATTACAGTTTGACATGGAACAGTGAAATCAAAATAAAATCAACTGCAAGTTGTTCCCATGTTCTTGCATGATGTAGAAATTCCTATCACTTCTGGAGAAGTTTATGTATAATTTGCAATGGCAACTTGCACAAAGATTTCCAGCTTGAAGAATAATATTACTTTTGGAGGCCGACTTGATCTAGAGTTCTAGTACATGTATCGAAACATCTAGAGGGATTAGAGCAAAAAGTTTTATTAGAGTCAAATGGCTTTAACTAAACACCAGATTAATTAAAATTAATTAATTAATATTGTATATTTGACAAGACAAAGGTATCCATCTCTAATCTCTCCCTATTATCTATCAACCTCGATGTTTGCTTCTTCATGGAGACAAGAATAGATAGTGGGGGAGCCTTTATATTTTCTCTTTTTGAGGGCTCGAGGTTAATATATAATACTTCCAAAATACAGGTTAATTTAATTGATTGGAGCCTAATTTATAATCTCATTATAAACTTATAAACACTTTACTTGGATGCGAAAAATCCCAAAGTGATTAAATGTTAATCACATGTTTAGTCAAATGATTCTATATTAATCCATATTTGGAACCGCAGACAATTCCCTCCTAATAGCAGGATTGCAAACCCATCACTAAAAAGAAAATTTCAATCATTATAAAGGCATCAGATGTTTTCCACTTTTGTGCGATACAGATTTTGCAGTCTTGCTTTGGAGATCATTTTGTCGTATCATCAATTATATACGCCATAGAAATTTATATGCAATCAAAACAGTAAAATACATCCTAAACTTATCATGTGCCGTCATGTGTTTCCACGTAAACTTGCTCACATGAGTGCACAAATATTTACATGTTCTCTACCCCAACTTCTCTTTAAAAAGTGATAAATTAATTTTCTTTAGTAATTTTTGTATTCAGACAGAGATTTGATACTACTGGGGGACACTAAACTAGGTGGTTTTGACTTTTTAGTTTATGTCTGTGGGTGGAACTAGGGTTTATGGATGTGAAGATTAAGGAAGCTGAATTAGGGTAAACAACGTATGTAGTTCGGACTTAAGGGTTTAATTAGGCCTATCAAATTTCTTTTAGTTTGTATGTTTTCCACGTGTTAGAAACCAAACCGGCATCGCATCATTTCTTTTATTTGAAAAAACTAATAAAAAGGACATAAAAGTTTTGAAACTTAACCAAAACCACTCTAATAACTTTTGTTTAATGGTTAAGGCAAGTCCAACATTAAATCAGCCCAAATAAGGCTAGCCCAAGCAAAGTAGTTTACGGAGTTTCCGATTTTACCCCTGACACCTAAACCAGGATGACCTGTTGTCATTCCCGAGCAACAGTGGTCATCTCCGATAACCAAGTTCTTGGACATAGACCTAGAATTTCAAGGGGAAACTCCATGGACCTAGAATTTGAGTTCTTGGAAATCGAAGACGGCGAAGAACTCTTGGGTCTCTCACACTGGGAATTCATCGACGCCTCTGACACCGACTCGGAGGAAAACCACCACCACCACCGCTCCGACTTCGAACAGCAACACACGGATAAGGGCGAAGAAGCAAATCGATTCGATGGGCTTATCATTGGGTCCGATTCATTTTCCCCTTCGATCTCTCCGTCGGTGGCCGATTCGATCCCTGCCCACCGTCATCAGCGCCCCCACCTCGTTCGATTTGTGGATGTGGGCGACAACAAAATCTGGTTGGGTCATGATGTGCCTGTTTACGAAGCAGTGTTGCACATCATGCTAACGAGGCTGAATTTAGTTGATGACGCAGATTACGACTCTCTGTATTTATTTCTCAGATTTTCTTTCTTATTTGATCAATGATTTTGCACTAGAGGCTGATGAATTGTTCCACATATGTTCGTTATCTTGTCTGGTGTTCTTTGTTTTGTAAGCTCTGCAAGTTGTTAGAGAAGAACCTTATGATGTGATTGTTGATATGTTTCCTGAATCATAAATACTTGCAGGGAGAGTCCAGCAAAATGTCCGCGAGCGATCCATATTCTGCGATTTACGTAACTGATTCCGCAGAGGAAATTGAGAACAAGGTATATATGAATTTTATGTTGCTAACTTTCTGAAGGTTTATAAGTTTGTACAACATTTCTATTTACAAGACTCTATTTCTTCAAATTGATGTCTTCATTTTATGTTCAAATAAAGAGGCATGCATTATCTGGTGGACAAAAATTTCGAGCAGATCAGAAAAAGTTTGGAGCAAAACTGGAGGTATTTGGAGCAAGAAAACATATTAATCTGCTCTTCTGTCTGCAGTTACATGGAAATTTGATGTTTCATGTCTTGTAGGATTTGGTTGTCAACAGTTGGTGCCTTGTAACTCAAGGAATAATTGTATCTTGTGGACATTGTGTAGGTAGATATACCATTCAAATATCTCAGTTTCTTCCTAGAGGACAACGATAAACTCGAAGAGTTAGGAAAGGTGAGACTGTTGAAATTTTTTTTGCATTAGCAGTACAAATTATGCTTGTGTTACGTTGTTTGCTAATTCGCTTTGGGTGCTTTTGATTAGAAGTACGGCTCAGGAACAGAAAATGGTTCAGATTCAGAAGGCATGCTGACCGGTGATGTTAAGGAGCTGCTTAGTGAAGTTTTGACGGAAATAGTAGAAAGACATCGTCGGGCTAGGTTGGTCGTGACTGAAGAGATGGCAGATGGTTTTATGGCAGTGAGGCCGCTACCAAATATGTTCGACTAAAGAGTTGTGATGAATATCATCCACTATTAGTTTTAATTTAAGGCATTAACAAGTTAATTAGATGGAGATACTTACGAATTTGGTACGGTGTTTAACTGCGATGAGATCAATGTGTATGCGGCAATTATAATGTAATCTAAGCTAATAATCGAAATAAATGTGTATGCTTACGATCAGGCATGTTTAAATCACGAAATAGTGGTCACCATTTCTAGAAATAGTGGTCACCATTTCTAGAAATAGTGGTCAGAATTTTAAGTAGTGAATGCGTCATTCTAGAAATAGTCAATGGTGAGCACTATTTCTAGAAATGGTGAGCACTATTTCTAGAAATAGTGTCACTATTTCTAGAAACTGTGACTATTTCCAGAAATAATGTCCAAACAATCGGTACATACTTTTAGAAATAGTTGGCATAATATATAAATAGTTATGTGTATTTGTTGAATTCCTTTTAATTTTTGAAGTGCCCAACCAAATATGTTATAAACAGGAGTATTGGGCTTATTATAAAATAATAATAATAAATTCATTTTTTTTCCTTGTGGTATTTGGATTTTAATGATTTAATGGCATATTTGTAAATAATGAAAGTTTCAATGGCATTTTTGTAATTAAAAAGTGACAGATTTGGGCTAAAAAAGTTTGGATTCTGTCATGGGCAAATTTGGAAAAAAAAATTATAGCTTGCATATTGGACTTTGCTTCTAACATGTGAGCCTTTTTTTTTTTGTCATGTTGTGGTAAAGTTTGTCCTTTTTATTAAAATTTTTATCTTTTTTATTAAAAAAAGTTATTAAGGTGCTTTTGGTTAAGAAAAAATTTAAAATTGTCCTTTTCATTAAAACTCCCCAGAAAGATCTAATGATTCAGTATTAGTGCAAATCTTATTCTAATCAACATAACAGCACTTTAATTACCATATTTGATTAAACCAAGTCAGTAATGATGATTAAATTTTGAGGAACAACAGTAGATTTCTCTATTATTAAGAGTAAATATTTCTTACATATCTTGTTATCATACTACAACACTAGCACTTTGTAGACAACATTATTCACCCTAGCTCAGACAATCACTAATTCGCACTTACAACTTGTTAGCCAAAGCTGCAGCCTCCAGTAGAAACACCGGCGAGTCGTCTAGTTTCTGGTTACTCCCGTCGGTACCACACACTTGAACGATAAACTTGATGTTAGAAGTGCCAGAAGGGACTGCCAGGTCATAGACGTAAAAAGCTTCCACTCGTGCCGCTCCAAGATACTCATGCACCCTTTCTAGCGTTGCTCCTGGATGGCCAAGTGCTCCCTTTGCTAGTTTTTCAACATAAATATTATAACTCGTGGATGGATAATCGTTCCCGTCTTTCAATTTCCATGTGATTTTAAGACTAACGCTCTTGGAACCCTCGGATCCTGTTGTCCATTTGATATATTCACCTTCAACAAGCCACGAATCAGAAGGCGGAAAATCTGAATTCTGCCCACAAGTCTTAATTGAAATATGACCAAGCACTGCATAGTACTCTGTTGAATTCTGAGTACCCTCCTCTGATATGGACTTCAGTCTCCTTTCGTCAAATTCAGGCTTCGACCTGTAGCACAGAGCATGTATTTCTGTTAGTCTGTATCCATTCATTCGGATGCTACTCTTCTGTATGACCCATCCAGGGGGAGTTCCTGGCTTTTCAAGTTGACGTGTCATTATCACTTTATCAAAGTTTCTTGAGAATTGGTTCAGGTTCCAGTTTACAAGAAGTACCGACTTTCTTTCGTTCAGAGTAGAAGAGAATTTCAGATGCAACCCTAGTCGAGAATTATTCTCTGATTTCACCTGCATTAATTGGAATATTCATAATTCAAAACTTGTCTGCGAGTGCACACTGTGTAAAAAAAAAAAAATCAGATTCTAGGCAGCATGTACAGGTTATCTTACTAAGATTTGGACAACTTTAGTAACTTCAATGCACGGAAGAGATAGCTTACAGAATACGTAAAGTGGAGAGGTAAATCCCCCAAAAGAACATCTCCTTGAAAGAGCCTTGTCGAGAAATTAGCATTGTCTTCAAGGTCTCCTTTAAATGTGATGTTTCCACCTCCACTATAAGATGCTTCCTTGAAACTATAATTTGCCAACATATGTTTGAATGAAGAATAATACCAGATCTTATAGTAATAATGGCTAGTCCATCAAATATATCCAAAAATGTTCTTAAGTTTTTGCAAACTTAGGCGCCCAAACTCTGAGAACCGGTACAAAAGAGTGTTTAAGGTTTAGGAACTGAAACTTACTCAACATGGACCTGGATGCCATCTGGGGTTGCATTGTCACTAAACTCAAGGAACGGCTGCCACATTCAAAGTCCAATATCAATAGGGGTAAATTAGCATGCTTGACCATGCCAAAGATTTGACAACAATGCACTGCACCTGGAGGCATACTACTGTAAATTTCCTACTAATAGCAATACGCATAACACACAAAAGGGAAAAAGCATACTAACATAGTTTAAAACCGGTAATGTTTCATGCACTGGATTGAACATTCGAATTTGTTATTCCATATCACCAACACTCAAGCTCAAAGACGTTTTTTTTTCTTATTCTAAGTTATTTTGTAGTCAACAACTAAAACAAGGAAGTATGTCAAAAATTTCCATTAACTAAGAAGAAAGAACTCCCCTCGAACTGCTGTAACTCACACAAGATAATAAAATCTGATTATTACGGTTAGATTTTCATCTCATGGTGAAGTATGAAAATGCTTGTTCGAACTTGGCACCTTAAAATATTCACCAAGAGAGAATAAATTTCTAAATATTGAACTTAGGTATTGGCTTTGAAACTCTAAAAAGTTCAAACTGCACATTTGATAATATTTTAATGAAAAGAGTAGGAAAAAAACCAAACTGCAACCTAACAGTATGTGATTTACTAAGGAGCATCTGATACCACAAGTCTATTTGGTCCATACCTGCAAACCTTGGGAAGAAATGTTACACCAAGCAGCATCTGATACTTGCCCTCCGTCAACAGAAACATGATTTCCATGACCCTGAACAATATACAAAAAAATAGCGTTTAGAAAGCAGGCATATACAAGATATATGAAGTTTATGAACTAGGCTCATGCTTCAACATTCATAAATGACCCACTGCAGGGTCAACATAGTCACAAGAACCTGATCAAAATTTGTATAGAACGGTAGAACTTTAGGATAATTTTGTACTACTCCCCATGATTTTTCCACAAGGGACCACCAACTGCAAAACAATTGAAATTATTATGGTAAACTTTAACATACATAAAGTTCATATTCTTAAGAACTCAACCAAGTTTTATTCTGATCTAACTGGGGTTGATTATATGAAATTCTTTTTCCAACTAACCAGGGAAGGCAGTTACAAAAATGTTGGCATTCAAGACAATCAAATAGCTTTAGAAGTAAAAATATAGAATTATAAAGATTATTTCAAGGACACTTGGTTAAGATAGGAAGTCTACGGAATCATCATGCCAGCTTTTATCAGGAGATAATGCATCATTATACTAGCTTTTGTTAAAAAGTGAAAATATCATGCCAGCTTTGGTCTGTAAAATAATGTCTATGAACTTATGTAACTGGTACTGGAAATCCGAAATGATAACTAAAGAACTATTAAGGACAAGTTCCTATCCTAATCAATGGAACTACAAGTTTGTGAAAATTGCAACTAGGGGCAAGTCAATTACTGATTCTGAGCGATCTGAAAATTTGGTGGTTGATTAGTCTCATAGATCCATCCAGGAGCAAATAGAGCCGTTGATACACCATCCTTTTTCAGCACATCTAGTGCAACACTTGTCTGATATGCAGAGTTATTAGGAAAAACAAAGTGAACTACAAAAAAAAAGACTCCCAGATAAATCACCTGAATTCTCCATTACATGGAGTTGTAAAAACATTAACCACATGTCATAGTTCATATATGATGGCACTTAAAACACTCACTCGTCACAGTGAAATATAATCAAAGCCCAGAAAGGTTCTCATATCTCACATGTCATGATATTAGTCTCACTTACATTCCATTGTCCACCACCGAAAGTGCCCCTTCCAAAAACATCAATTCCCATGTAGACATCATACTTTCTGTCACCAGCAACAGCTGCTGAAAGCCTCGGATAGTTTTGCTGCACAGTACTAAGTTTAACTGAGTGAAAGAAAAGTTAAAAAACAAAAACAAACTTCCATAAGGGCGAAGTGGAACATACCTTCCATGTATAGTTCACAAAAATTCCATCACATATATCAAAAAAAGGTTTGTTCTTTTCATTCAGTTGGTCTTGCCAGTTAAGTTTACCATCAGTTGTAACACTGTCATACCTGCAGAATTAACAATAGTAAGTCAAATATAAACTTTAAATGAAACGCTATAACATAAGGGGGCAAAAACATATGTGACGGGAAACATCATTTCTCCAAACACTCACCATATCACTAAAGAACCAGGGACTGAGGAATGCATTTTCTGCGTTAAATGGCTGACAAATGCTTTCAAGTTAGGGATTTGGTCCGGTTTCAACTCAACCTCCATATTGATCTGCAAGTAGCGGTAATCATAATGAGTAATAACCAAAGTTCAATCAGTCTTATAAGTTATAGCAGCAACTTCCTATTTCTCAAGTCATATCTCTTTCCTTGAACTGTTTGAAACTTAAAAAACTTCAAAATACTATGCTAGCTTGCAAATTGAACAGCTGAACTGCAGCATTCATGTTTCCACAAAATACAAATGTGCTCCTTTGTGTGTGTACATTTGTGTTTGCAAAGAACTCAACAATGTGTTGTAACTTATAATCCAAATCAACAATTGACTGGTTAAGAAATTAAAATCTAAAAGCTACAGACCCTAGAACAAACCAGGATGAAAAGATATACACACTTAAAAAGCATGTACCAGCCATCCATCGAAGCTCAAAGCAACGGCAAGCTCTGCCAAGAACTCAGCATACATTTCAGCAGACTCTTTCGTCGACAGCAATTTGTCGCAAATAAGCTTCCCTTCATCCCATTCTGTGATGAAAGTCCCCAACACCTTATATTCCAATATACAAAACCAATAAAGTCAGAAACCAAAATCCTTTCATTTATTCATTTGGGACTATGCACGGCTCGAAAGCAAAACATGTCATAATCCACAACCAAAACATAAGCAAATCAAAGAGTTCCCAGGCAAACAACAAAGGACAACCATTTATGTATTTCCCAACTGAAATCCT
Source organism: Gillenia trifoliata (assembly GCA_018257905.1). Classification (NCBI taxonomy): domain Eukaryota; kingdom Viridiplantae; phylum Streptophyta; class Magnoliopsida; order Rosales; family Rosaceae; genus Gillenia; species Gillenia trifoliata. Next base: position 24,755,890 of record CM031086.1, read on the forward strand.
CACCCCTCTGCCTTAATCTTAAACTAACAAAAAGTCATGACATTTCCACATTAATCACTTGAACACACAAAACCCAAATTCCAAAACATGTTTCCTTAAAATCCCAAAATTACACATTACCTTAACTCCATGCTTGTGAGCCGTATTAGTCCAACACGGAGGCGGAAGAGTAACGAGACTGTGCGAAAAGTAGATGAAAACATCGATCAAATACCAGTGCCATATCGCATACGCGTTCGGATTGGTCCCTCCCTGGATCCACTTATCGTCGCCGTAGCCGCCGGCCATGTCGTGGCACACAATCACTCTGGGCCTGTCGGGCAGCGACACGGAAGGCGACCCGGATTGCAGAGGAACCGTGGATTTGTTAAAAGGGTAGTGAAAGGACTCGAAGTATGACCTGGACTCGAGCTCTTCGAGGGTTTTGATCGGGTAGGAGATGGGTACGGCGGGTTGGGTCGGGTCGAACGGCGGAGGGGTCGGGGCGGAGGATTGGTGGTCTGGGTCGGAGGTGGGTTGGGACATTTTGAAGAAGGCGAAAAATATTTGGGCTTTTCGGCAAATCAGACGGAGGAGGTTGAGGAGAGAGATTAGGGTTTGGCGGCTAATATAGGCGCGAAGACGGGGAAGAAGCATATTCGGAGAGAGAGAGAGAGAGAGAGAGTTTGAGGTCGTTGCTGACGTTGAAGTCGTTGCTGGGTTTAATTGGTGGGAAATTGGGAATGTTTGAAAACTCCAACTTGACATAGGTGGCCACTCGCACAAATGCGAATGCCAAGACTTTTTTTGTTTGTAAATAATACAAAGAAAATTATCTATATGGAATGAGTTTTTTGTCATTTGATATTTTTTGTTCAATAATGTATTATAATGTGTAAGTTTTTTTCTGTATGACAATATTTTATTAAATTAAGATGTCACACAGCGGTAAACTCATTTCATATAAGTTGTTCTCCAGTACAAAAGAAAAACTTTGGATACGCTGTACCTGATCATGCCACTCTCACAAATTATAGCGCATGTTCGGTGAGTACTAGAAGTTGTACTAACGTGTAGAATGGGTCGGATTCGAATTGGATAAGTAATTTGACAACTTGACAACTTTGTTTATATTGTCTTGTTCTGTGGTGTCTGCTAAATATTCAGTTTTTGAATTTATTGAAAGTGTTTCCCGAAATGATGGCAGGGAAAAGAAGAAATTGAAAGAGCAAGCTAGGAAGGGAAATGCTGATGACAATGAAGAGCATGAGCAAAAGTATTTTTAATAGTTGGGTTAGTTTAAGTCATGGGAAGAAATTCTAACTCAAAAAAAAATTGGGCCAGTTTCTACCCAAAGTTTAAGCCAGATAAAATTGGTGGGGCCCGTGCGCGCGTAGACACGCCAAGAAAAGAAGGCCAACGCAGCTCTCAACACGCGCCACTTCCTCTCACGCGACAAGGTTGCAGCAGCTGGGACCCAACGCTAACAGCTTTGTCGGCCACAATTTCCAAGCCCAACAGCTCTTTGCTAACCTAACGGCTAGAATTATTTGACCGTTGGTTGATCCAATGGTCACGATTCAATTTTTTTTTAAATGAAATTTATAAATACATTAAATCCAACAGTTGAAATCGATTTTGAGCAAATCTAACGGTAAAAAAAAAGGATATGACGGCTTAAAATTAAATCCAACGGCTAAAACAATTTAAAAAATTATTTAAATCAAAATTCATCCAAAAACTCTATAAATACCTATGTATTTGTTCAAACATTCACACACAATTCACTTTCCTCATACAATTCTTCCATTTTTTCTTTCTACCCACTTCCAAAACTATTTATTCCCATTTCCAAATTTTTCAAGATGCCAAAAGATCATGTTAGAGGGCCTAATTGGTCAAATGATGAAGATGTTGCTTTGTGTTTGGCATGAATTTCTATTAGTGAAGATGATGTTGTCGGCACAAACCAAAGAAAATCAGAATTTGGGGGTAAAATCCTTGAGAAGTTCAATTCCAACTCCAACACCAACCGAACCTACGAAGGCATTTACGATTGGTGGAAGGCTATCAACAAAGCGTGCACCTTGTGGAAGTGAAGCTTGGAAAGAGTCGTGGTTGGTGCCGCTAGTGAAAGGAGTCAAGAAGAAACGTGAGTGCATGTCTCCCTCATAGTTTATTTTTTCATGTATACAATCTTATTTTGCAACTAATTGATCTTTATGTATTATTTCCATAGACTGAGAAAGCAATTGCGATTTACAAGACAAGGTCTCAACCCAAAAACTCCACTTTTAGGTTGTTTCATGCTTGGAAAATCCTCGAGGATTGTCTGAGGTGGTGAACCAATGCGGACGAACAATGGGCAAAACTAGTTGGTCAATAAGGCTCAAGCGTTAATGTTGGCGATGATGTTGACGAATCGGTGACCCCATTTTCTATGCCAAGGCCACCGGGAAGAGATAAGCAAAAGGAAGTAAAGAAAAAAGGGAAGATGCAAGATCCAATTGGTGCCAAGCTTTGTTCCGGAGTTGAAAAAATGATTGAAGGCCGAGGGGAGACCAAGGAAGAAATTGTTCGAATGCGCTTACTCATGGAGAAGCAAATGTAAAAGGAAGATGCAAGAGACCGTTTAGAGCAAGAAATGTTCGATTTTGATGTAATGAGTGAGGACCCCAACAAATACACTCCAAAGAGGAAGAAGTTCTTTCTTGAAAAGCAAGCGGAAATTATAAGAAGAAATGCTACAAGGAATGTCTTTGAGGATGATGCCCCATCTAATGTCTATATCCCAAGTCCACCACCAAGTCAAGGACCAAATCAACCAAAGCCCTGCAAATATTATTAGTATTAGTAATTATTGTAATTTTTATTTAGTGTTTTAATTATCGTTTGTATTAGTAATTGTTGTAAGATTGAAGCATATTATGTAGAACTATTTCAAGTATTAAATTTAAATCTTTATCTTTATAAAAAAGTAAACATATTTAATATGAAAGTGATTTTTTATTAATTATCGGAATTTAAATATTTTTAGATTAAAATGTTCATAAAAATAAATTAGGATAATCTAAATAAATTTTATTTTTTCAATAGTTACCAAAAAAAAAAATTAGACTACAATCATTCTTTGAGGAGAAAAACTGTTTCTGGGTTAAAGTTTAAAATTTTTTGGGCTAAAATTTTAAGTTTTATTTCAAACCATTGCACATGGTCTAAGAAGTGAGTGAGATCTATCTATTTAGAGGGGCGGGGTAATTTTACAGAGTACATTTATGTTGTATTTTCATTGAGCCCTGAAGAGAAATTATCCCGCCCCTCTAATGCATAGATACATTATACATGAATTTGAATGAAACAGTGGCTTCAGTAATGGAGCTTATGAATCTTTTTTCTGTCCGAAACTTAAGCCTTTATTTATTTGTTAATAAATTAAAAATTATATTTTATATGGCCGACGTAATATATATAGGACTTAAAAATCCAAAAAACAGAGTCAATTTTCAGACTTGCAGGGAACGTACTGTTCAATTTGCTGGGTAATTCAAATACCAAATTGTCATTAAAATAGCGTTAATTTCCTTCTGTCTATCGTATGAACTTAACACGGTTACAAAGAACGCAAATCTAATAAAACGAGTAAACCCCAGTGCTAAAAATTTCTGCTCTGCTCGTCAATATCGAAAACTAGCAGGAGCAAAAGCTCTTTCACCTGCAAAATTGTCTCCCAACCATTTTTGTTGCATCTGTAAGTTTTGTCTTTCGAACAAGCTTGAGGATGCCTTGGTCACTCTGCTTTCATCCAAATCCCGATCCGGCTGAAATTCTTTCTATCACCTTAAGGGGCTTTAGACTTCCAATATTCCATAATATCTGGATGCCCGAAATCACTTTCTGTATATTTATGCCTTCAAAGCAAGTCTTCTGTTCCTGTTAGCTTTGCAAATTCACTTTCGTCGATAGCCCCCTTTTTGAGCTTCTTTAGCAAGCGGTATTCTCTTGCCAACTCATCTTCATCTTCAGCTGTCTGGATAGCACGTCTCTGCTTACCCGTTTTCTTCCTCATTGCAGTATCTGAAGCATTTGGGATCTTTTTGGTTTTCTGAGGTTTCGGCTCTTGCTGTTTTGCTTCTTTCCTCGCTTGTAGATTCCTCTTTCTTTGCTTCTCGCGAGATTTATCCCTATATCATAAACTTCTTCCTTTAGCAATGGTACTTTTTTAGGAATGAAATTTTATACCCCATTACAATACAACCACTGCATGGACTCATAGCGCCTCAATGTCATACAATCAAACAGCAAAAGATTGAAGGGAGTTCTTACTTAAATTTGATCTCCTCCAAGTTGATGTCTTCAGCAGGGATGAAACCCTCTGTGGAAAGCGAGTGGTGCTTTACCTCGGGCATTGCAGGGAGCTGCAGTAGTCCGAATCCCATGCCCAATTTCCCGACTTCAAGTTCTTTCCACCTGCATTAAAAACGTAAATTAGAGAAAAAAATCTTTTTTTTTTTTGCCTGAATTAATACGAGGCGCTGTAAGACACCTGAAAATGTAAGAGCAGTGATGTTCTTTATAGGCACGCATGTAAGAAACAAATGCTCTGAGTCCCTTTTCCATGATATCACGGTCCTTTTTTGCGGCAGATCGGATCTGAAACAAGGTTTTAAAACAACGTCACTTCAACTACTAAAACCTCTCATCAATAAATCATAGTGGACCAAATACTTAGACGATAAGAGAACACCATAAAATTAAGCTCGTCATTGCAAAGACAACAACATGATGAATAATATATAATAATTTCAATAAATTGATTTAATGACTAGCATTGAATTACATGGCAATGAAATCAATCTGTTTTACATATTACATGTTTGGACAAATTAACGATCAATGTTCACTCAGTCAAAAGAAGCCTGAACGCATATTTATGACGGGTGTAACGAGGAATAAATCAAGTAAATTCATTTTTCCACGGTAAGATTAGAAAAAGGGTACCACAAATGACGCTTACCTGAGGAACAACATCTGTAACATCATCAGAATATTTCCTTTCCTGTAGAGGAATTCTTCTGATCCTCAGGAATTCTACATAAGCTTCCTCCTACAATAATGTGACTATAATAAGTACCTTCAACATCATAAATGAAAGCAACAAAGGAAAAAAAAAGAGGCCAAAACAGAGCTGTAGAATAGTTTAGAGTCAATTATGGCATAGTTATGGAAGCTACAAGCCTACAACTATACCTTTGGCATTAGAAAAACGATTGCACTTCCTTGTCTACCCATACGAGCTGTTCGGCCAACTCTATGCACGAAAACATTTGGATCTTGAGGGGTATCATACTGCAAAACAACAAATAGGTGGATTATACTATTTAGCTCTCAAAACTGGTGATGACCATCTATATGCAGCTATTGTAAGAAGCTACCTGCACTATACAGTCAACGCCTGGAATGTCGAGCCCGCGCGCAGCAAGGTCAGTACATAGAAGGATTCCACTTGAGAGAGATGTAAACGAGGCTAATGCTTTGTCCCTTGCGGCCTAGAAAACACAAAAAATTTGAAACAACACAGAATGATGAGTTCATGAAATACTAACTCAAAGATTGACCAAGTACGCTGATCTGTAATGTTTTACCTGCTTCATCTTCCCATGTAGAGCAATCAAAGGAAAACCCTTCAAAGGACTAAGCAATGGAAGAACAAGTCCCAAGTAGTCAACACAAGCACAAGTCATGAAGTATCTAGAAAAGAAAACACAGAAAAATAAGAAAATCACTTTACAACGCAAAACAACTTTTAACCTCGAAACTAATTCGACCACATTCACTAAAACATACTAATCTCATGTTACTTACACTATGGTCTTGTTAGACTTATTCTTAACAAGAAGATCCACAAGCTGCGACGGTTTTTTGTCTGCCTCACACTCCAGATACTGCATGTAGAGTGCACAGTCAAAGGTGGATTCAATAATAGAGAAGCCAGACACTGTCAACAAATTAGTATTTGTTGTTTGTTGATGTTATGTTATAGAGCATACCTCAATGGTGAGGCCAGAAGGTGTTTTGGAAGAAGCTAATCGTTTCCTTAACGTGGAATCACTCGATTTTGTTTCAGCTCGTACTTCTACCCTCACAGGATTCCTTAATCCTGCTCTGGCCAGCTCTTCAACTGCCTCAGTTTGGGTAGCTGAAAACAGACCAGTTCTACGAAGCTTCGGTAAGCGAGACATAATATCATTTATCTGCTTCTGGAACCCCATATCTAATAGCCTATCAGCCTCATCTAAAATCAAAATCTGCAACAATTATAGACGAAATGAGCCTCTATCAGCCTCATATACAATCAAATTCCGTGAAACAAATATTAATCAAATTTCAATCAAATCTCATCAAATGCAACTACATTTACAAATGCATTACCTCAAGGTTCCGCAAATCCAAGCCATCAATGCGCTCCATAATGTCGAATAGTCTCCCCGGCGTACCGATCAACAAGTTGGCTCCTTCCTCCTCGATTTGTTTCATGTCTGATTTCACTTGCCCTCCACCAACCAAAAGCACACACTTGAAATTCGGCAGCGTCGAAATGAAGGGTTTCGCCACATTGTATATTTGCGAAGACAGCTCCCTAGTCGGAGATATAATCATTCCCATCACCTGCACAAGCACAGAATTTTCTTTTTCTTTCTGTTTCTCTTCCATTTTCTCGGCAACCAAACAGTGCCTGGCAAGTAAAAAGAAAGAAAGTTAAGTAATGGTGTGGAGCAGACCTCTTGAGGTTTTGGAGTGGTTGAAGCTCGCCGGAGTATCTCCACCATCGGGACAACGAAGGCTAGGGTTTTGCCTGAGCCAGTGGCGGCGTCCACCGCCACGTCCTTGTAGTTGCATAGTAAGGGGATTGTGGCGGCTTGAACCGGCGTGCAGAACTCGAACCCGCCTTGGGATAGCGCTTCGAGAACCGGTTCGGAGAGCTCCGGCTTCAGGTCGGAGAAGCGGGTGTCGCTTAAGGCGCCGTTGGGGTTGAAAGAATCGGCGTCCATGGCTACTTTCTGTTTTTCTTCGCGGTTCGCACCGTTAGGCTTTCGGCTTCCGCAGTATAAAGGTTTCTCCTTTTTTCTGTTAGACGACCTGTCGTTTTGGGGTGGGCATCAAAACGCCTGATCGGGCGATCCATTTGTAACGAGAGTTTAGTTTGGTTCGGCCCAATTTTTGATTTCAAACTGAGGCCCAGTTTGGAATTGTTGTCCTTTAAAAAAAAACTATTTTTAAAAGTAATTTTTATGCTGTTTTTAAAAGTTGGTGTTTTAATGCTATAACTTTTAAAATAAGTAGTATATTTTATTTTTACCAAACATTTTTTAAGTTTTTATATGCTTAACTTTAAAGTGAAGCAGTTTTTAGTAAAAAAAAATAATACCAAACGGGGCCTGAATCATATAGTTCTTATTGTCACGTAATACTACAGTTTAGTAGTATTCTTTCTCATTTGTGACTCAATAGAAAATTTTAGATTAGAATTTTGTGAATAGTGAGTTTGCAATTAATTTATTCTTCTAAATTTCTTAATGTAAATATATCATTGTATGAAAATAATTCATATAATTTTTATTTTATTTTTAATTCAATAATTTTGTACAAAAATATTTTAAGAGCTCAACTTAAGAATACAACAAACCCTTTCTTGTCCATTAAAAATTTTGGGTGGTGCCACTTGAACAATATTTTGGAGATTACATGATGTGGCGGTTGATAATTAGATTTCTTCTTTAAATCATTAAAGAAAAAATCTAACCATCAACCGTCACATCATGTGATCTACAAAATATGTTCTAAAAACATTGTCTTCCTTGCATTTTCTAAAACTTAAGAGAAGATTAAACATGAAGAAAATTGATCTCATCTCATCTTATCATACCATTTCATGTGTAATCCATATTTTTGTTTTAAAATTGAATACATTTGTTTTCTTGAAAATGCTATAAATATAGTTAGTTATCAATTTCCATTCAATCCTATAAATCCCACTGGACCAAAGGGGTGTAAAATCTCATACTTGCAAGTTGGACACAATTTTTATCATTCATTTCTTCAACATACCTTAAATGTATTTGTAAAATCTTTATATAGTAGATGTAACTTTGTAGTATTTGGTGCATCCTAAGTATCAGTAAGAAAGATACACCGCGTGTAAATTCAATTCCGGTTGAAAGTAAAACCAATGCTTTCTATCAAGTTATTATTTATTTCTTGGCTTATTAATTGATTTACCTCCTGAAATTGTCATTTAGTCTTATTTTACCCGCTGAAACTTGTTTTGTCTCACTTTGTCCTTTGAAATTGCCATTTTCATCTCATTTAGTCTCAGTTCACCAAATTTTCGTCAATTCCTTCAAATAAGCCTTAAATTAAAGGGTAGTATGGACATTAGATGTTGACTGAACTCAAAGACTGGATTAGCAAACTTAAATTCCTTTCTCCTCTATCACTTAACCCTAATTTGTTTTCCCAACTTTTCTCGCCACAATTCACATGTGGCCTAATAAATATGTGACGTTCAACTAAAATTCCCATGTAAGTGCTACGTTGGCAAGCATGTGGCTTATCTCTGCCTGCGTAAAAAAAAAATGTCTATACTACCTTTTAATTTAACATTTATTTGACAAAATTGACAAAAATAAGATAAACTGTGATTAAATGAGACATAAATTACATTTTTAAGAGGCGAATCAACTAATAAGTCTTTATTCGTTTTACTCTCAAACTTCAAGGTAACAGTTTTTCTCATACTTCGTCTATCAACAATAGTCTTTAACTTTATTTCTATTTATTGATAAATGTATAGGATGTAACAAATAACTAATGATGCGGCGACAATGAATTTTATTATGTTAAAGATTTAGAAACTAAAAATGAATGTGATTTTATAGTGTGAAATGAAAACGATAAAGAATTGGGCTAAGGCATAAAATAACCAAACCAAATGGGACTATAATGATATGAGTTGGTTCGAATTTACGCATGGTTTTAGTTGAAAGTTGAAACCGAACCAAAACGACTCGTTATGAATTTTGGGTCTGATCCCCTATCCAAACCAGACCGTGCGAGCCATGTCGTTTGGTCAAACGCAACGCCGTGTGGTTCAGAAAGAGAAAACGACATGCCGAATGTCGGTTTTTGCCACAAGTGAACAGTGATGTTACGGTCCTTCTCCTTGGGCAAGTACTCGGACCACACTACATTTGGTAATTTGCAGAGCACTATGAATCTCAGCGCCATTGATGAGATTTTAAGCGAATTGGTGTGAGCTCGGTGGCCAACAATGGAAGTCCGACTCGGTTTTATCAAATGGTTTGCAGTTCTCTTGACGATTCTGGACCGAGTTAACTCGGTCTCTGGTAGCTGCCATTTCAGTGTCGTCGACGATAACAAGCTCTACAGCTATAATTTGGACTCTCCCATCCCCCTCTTCCCTCATGGCGTCCAAAGCGAAGATGGGTACTCTCTCTCTCTCCATTTCTCCTGCTACTTGTTATGGGTATTTCTTATCATGCATGAATTGTTAATGGTACCTTGTAATTTCAAGTTATTTTATTCGATGTTTTAAAGCTGAAATCTGATGCAATTGGTGGAACATTTACCTCATCTGCATGTATTTTTCTTGTGGGTTTTGCTACGCATGTCTTCCTACTGTTTGATTCCTGTGGATTTTGCTATGAAATTTACGATTTCTATGTTAAATACACGAGGTTCTTGAAATTGTGCAAAATAATGTGCTTCTGTCCTATTAAGCATTTCCGAAACTGGTTTTCATTAAGGCGGCTTATGCGCATTTGTTCGAAAGAGATTTGCTTGAGCCATTCTGGTTTCTCTAGTTTGAAATTGGGATGTACCTTAAACTGCAATAGTTGTATGGTACATTATGGTTGAAGGGGTTGCGGAGGTTTTTCGGACTCCTGAGCTATGTACATCCGTTGTATTCTAGCTGATATACATTAAAAGCACTCTTTTATTGATGGTGGCATTTGTGATGCATTTTTTCAGTTATCAATTTGGTCAAGCAAAATTCATTTTTTCCTTGCTGTTAAACTTCGTTGCTACAGGTTCTACAAGGTGGCAGCAAATGAGACTCTGCTCTGGTTTCAGGTTCGCTCCATCAGGTCACACCTTTGTTTTTTAACTGATATTTTGTACGACTATGATCGTGATAATACCACAATGCAGTTGTTTGTTATTTTCTTTAACTGATGTCATGTTAACTTTTACAAGCATAAGCCTTATTAATGTTGCTAGGTTTATTATTGAGTTTCTTTTCTTTGACTGTCTGGAGCAGCTTTGCGATGGAATGATTTTCAATCACGACCCACCTAGTTGTGTTGATTGCTGGGTAAATTTCTCAGCTCCGTTGCTGTTATTTTCTTTATGTTGATATAGAAGGCACTGAGACTGGTGCAATTTTGAAGTGACTTGCACTTATTTACTTGGTACTTAGTTCCTCCTTATATTTTGATCCGTAAGGGAGCTGCTCCGGATGGTTTGCTCACATTTTCTCTATCTCTGCCTTTAATTAGAGAGATATGGCAATTTGGAAATTGACAGCTTAAGCTGGCGCTTACACTGCTAGCTAAGACAACTTGAAAGTTATTTCTAAATTTAAAATATAAAACTAGCGAAATGCTACGGAATTTGATAGAATATTACTCCAGCTTTCAAAGGTCCTAATTGTCATTTGCTTTCTTCTACCTGTCATGAACCTGATGCTTGCATTGATAACTTTTATTTGGGATTCAATTACTGATAATTCTTTTTAGCAATTGACCCGAGTATTACTGTTCACATATAATTCCAGGGCAGAGTAGCCTTTTGTTCAAAATTGGAGAAGAAAGATAAAGATAGTAAAATATACTTCCTACCCAAGTTTCTATAAAATATCTTCTTTATTTGACTACCGTATTGAACATTGCAGGATTGTGGGGGGGCATCACGCTGTGGCATGGGCTGTAGTGCGCTTGTGGCAAACAACATAGGAGGTACATATGCTTTGCTGTTTCATATGATTAATGACGTAGCCCTCCATGTACTTTACTGTATCTTTTGCTTGTTGGTAAAGTCGGAAAAAGGAATTCACGTTCAATTGCTTATGTATGAGAGTGGCAGTTGGTGACTCAAACATGTTTGGGAATAATCAAATTAATTTCTTTCAGATATCAGTTCCTTTAATTGACTAGCTCTGCAGAAGTAGATGTTTAATTTGGACATGTTCTGGAGCAAATAAAGCTTCAAGGATCATGATCAGATGAATGCTCTTGCAATTTAGATTGTGATACACAGTAGCTATTCATAAATAGTGTGAAAAAAAATTGTGACAGCTAAACTTTTTTATGACATCCTATGCTCTGTGGCTATAAACAAAATTCCTCTTGATTTTCTAGTATGATGTGCTTTGATCCATTAGAAATTGGGAGGCTGTGATGCCCTCTTTTTAATTTCGAACAATGCAGGAGATTGTAAGGCCTTTCTCATCTAATTTGGATTGAAAATCTATCTTGGAAGACTGTATTTATTCTTCTAAAATGAGCCAAGCGGTAACTGCAGGTTACGATGTGTGCACTACCATTGGGCATGCCTCAAGCATGGACATGAACATAATTGGTGAGATTACTTTTCTATTTTTCTTGGAATCTCCCCCAGATATAAAATTGAATGATACTTTCAGGTTTTCATTACTGTAGCCCGAATATGGCATTGCGCAAATATGTATGGACATGCATGCTTTCTGACCTTCATAATTGATTTGGTTTGGGATTAAAATTTCAGAAGATTTATGACTTCCTTGTTATGGCAGACAGGAAAAATCCTAACACTGGTGTCATTGTTAAGATGTCAAGTAAAGGCCTAAAGTTCAACTGTTCGCTCTCTGTGTCTGTAATTTGTGATCCAAATAGAGTTCAGGTAAGACCTATACAAAATCGTTTGCATAATTTGAAACTGGAATTCTGACATGCTTGGTTGATGATCCAGTTTCTTGTCTTTCTATTTTACAGGGGCCACATTCACTAGAGAAAACTGGGAAATGCGACTATGTGAGTTCTTTCAGTTTCAGAATATCTTCATTCCTCCTTGCTTATTGCTTAATCTTATATAAGATGGGGTTTTACTTTGATAAAGTTGTCCATGGGAGTAGCGATATTTTGTCCATATTCTATGAACTGTGCAGTGTACACTATAGAGTATAGATTTTTGGCCCTCTGTCTTCAGCTTTTATATACTAGGCTTCTTACCTGATTTAATAATATCCTTTAGCTTGAATCTTCCCTCACCTTGATCTCCAGCCAAATTTATTAATTAAACTAATCTGATTTGAATGGTAGACTTGTTTGGAACTGAAGATGTGCTAAACCTGTTTCATTTTCCTGCTTATCATTAGTGGGCTTCTGTGTTGACTGAATATGTGTCCAACCCTTTATTGTTTCACAGCTGGTGGCGCTTTATCTTTTAGGCTTTCTTTTTGTGTATATGGTTCAGGTGGAGGAAAGGGTGGTGGCATTGACTATTGAGAAAAACCGATAAATTAGCTACTGTTTGCTGTTGCAAATGTATAAAATCGTAGATTTCAAAATAGGGACGCATGAAGCTTTGAAATGTATAGCACTGGCTCTCTGTTGACAGTTCATTGTGACATTGAAAGTGGATTTGCAGTGAGTGTATGAACAATGTATAAAGTATGAGGTTCATAACCATCTCTATCTGACAGGCTACAGTAATAACGCATCCTTCTGGCTGTGCCAAGATTGATCACGTGCATGGGAGAGGGTGGGGCTGGTTTGGTACCTTAGGAATCATGTAAGAGTCAAATTTTTTCCTCAAAGTTATTACCAATGGGGTTTTCTTTGTCTACTGTTGAAGTTTTTCTGAGTCATCTTAATTGATTAATAATTGATCTGACTTTCAGAATCTTATGCCTTTTTGGAGCTTATCTGCTGGTTGGGGCAGGTTATCGATATATCAAATTTGGAGTTCGTGGAATACACGTATGTTCCTCAATTAGATCAGCTTCTTGCATACAAACTATTTAGTTATGCTAGAGTTTTGTCCATTCATGTCTTGAAATTGTTTTATGCATAGCTCCATCTATTTGCCGTGTATCTTTTTGAAATGGAATTCAAGTTTTCTTACAAATCTATATATAGAGGAAGAACTAATATATGTCAATGAGTAAGGTAAAATTGTGGTCATGAATTGTGATTAGGAAACTTAGTGATATATATCAAACAGTGGATGGTCCATGGAAGGAAATATTGAAGGGGAGAGAGAACCAAAACACATGATCCTTAGGGCAAGGGAATTCAAATTTGTAACAGTCATGGAATAGGGAATAAAGCCACATGTTCCCTTTACCATACTACTGTAATTCCATATGTCATGTTGGGGGTCACAATCTATTCATTTTTCTCACTTTTTGTGGCAGCATACCATTTAGAAATTATGACATGTTAGATCACATTGCAATAGGGGAAAAATTATTAATCATTACAGGTATTCTAGAATCTGGTCAAGGTTCTAAAGCGTTCCTTTGGTGTTTAAATTCTGGTAATTTAACTTTGATTTGGTGCTTCTCCTCTTTTCAGATTATACCAAACTTGGACTTTTGGACCAGCTTACCTCAAAGTACACAGGTATTCTGCTTCGCTTTAATGATTTTTCTCTTTCCTCTATACTTCTAGTGATATGGCACAGATATAAACAAGTTTCAATTAAATTGCCTTTTTTCTTAAGCTCTCAATATATTGTTAATAACTACCACCTCTTCTCTTTCCAGAGTCTGTTTGCATCCTTACTGCTCAAATTTAGGGGATCTTCTCATGGTCATCGAAGCACCTATTCTCCTGTCGACTTTTGAGCATAGAGATATTTGTTTTGGGTTAAGCTGGTGACTTCATTTTGTATCATCTGTACTCTGCCATCAACATTTAGCAAACAAGAGAAAATGGGTCAGTATGCAGCAACAGCCTAGTCAAAGCTAGCACTTAAGCCCGGCATGCACCATCATATAAAGGGTGCCTTCTCCCTTCTCACCTATGCTTTCCATCTCTTTTTTTTATTCCGTCACGAGTCATATTTTAGTTGTAATGTAAAGAAATCCTCCTTACTGAGTACTAGTTTACTTGTTATTTCCCTTCATACATTGTGTCAGCTGCTGTTCAAGCAATTTTGGATGTATTGTTTCCACATGGATTTTAATATTTCTCCATATAAAATGAAATATGAAAACATTAGATATTGAGTATCATGCATTACCTTGCCTGTTGAAATGTATGGTAGTGTGCAACTATATTTTAAACCTGATTTATTGAACGTCAATATCTTGCTTATTTACAGAGTCGAAATTGATGGATTCTGATTCAGGTGTTTGAAAAGATGCAATTACTGGACAGATCTATTTTGATGGTAGAATTATGTTATGCATTGATGCTTACTTCGCAAAATCTATTGGATTTTGGATTAGTAATATGATGATACGATGGGAGAGAGGCTCCTTGGAGTGTATCCCATCACAGAAACCCTCATGAATTGAAAACATCAAAGGCTTTATCTGATGTGCCATTATTTTCTTACTGATTCTGATGTGCTGGCTAACAACATTGCTGAGGTTCTCTGCTAGTTGTATCGAAGAAGATGTCGGAAAGGTATAAGAGCAAGGGTGAAGATTCTTTGCCACAACTCTTTGATACATGAAGTACAACCAGCCTCACATTGTCTGCCTCATTTTGATTTTGCTATTTGCAGTGTGCTCTGCGTCTCTTCAGTCTCAGGTACGGATTTACATCATCAACTTTTGCAATGAAATTTTGTGCATGGTGAACTCTTTCTTCTCCTCTTTTTTTCTCTTCATGTTTTGACAGGAAAGGGAAGGGGGTGCGGGGGTCAACGGTGAAGAACACAAATGTTTAATAGCATTTACTTTGTGAGCTTTACCGGCATAGAGACAATCAAACTTTCTTGTTTTGTGTTGATGCGTGCATTTTTCACATTGTGTTTTCTGAACTTTATTTATAGAACATTACACTAGAGTCCACTTTATATTATCATTCTAGATTCAAGTATTGGTCTCCCACCCCCTGCGGTTGCATTCCAGTGTGCAAAATTATGATGCACATCACTCCTTAAGAGAGAGAGAGAGAGAGAGAGAGAGAGAGAGAGAGAGAGTAGTTGTTGGTCACAGCATTGTATTATTGAGAGAGAGGATTTACATGTTATTACATATTAGTTAGTCATAATTACTTAATTAATCATAATTACTTAATTAATTTAGTAAGATTAGTTGTTGGTCACAGCATTGTATTATTTGTTGTATTATTGAGTAAGAATTAAGAAAGCAAAGCAGGTGAGTAGTGCCAACCACTTTGAGCCTAAAATATTACCCATTTTCCACTCACCCCCCTCTACCTAAAACCACCAATATTTCACCTCTCTCTCTATAAACCTCTCTCTCTCTCATGATTGGAAAGTAGAGAGAATGATAGACACAATTACTTACCTTAGAAGCCAAGCGACATCACTCCACTTGTTCCTTGTATTCTAAGATTTCCGTTTTTTGTTTTGAGTATCATTATTCGCTTTAATAGAAAGGAATCAAATAAGATATGTGGACAGTTATAATGTTTCATATTATATAACAATTTTCAAACTACCATTCAAATTTTAAATCGATGAACACATTCAAAATTCATTTTTGGTAATGTTAAAATTAAAATTCACATATTCTTTAGTCTAATGTGGCCAGAAGGCAAGTGGTAAATTGTCGTGGTGGTTAGGGTTTTTTTCTTCAATCCACTACTCATGAAAAACAATGCGTGTGCGAAAATTATTATCTTTACAAATTAACCAACATTTTACTTAATTGTAAATATGGAATTTAACTGCTTGGATCAATTTGACGAGTAATTTTTCAATCTACCCAAACATGTGAGACACAAATGGCTCATTCTGGGTTTGATTCCTGACACTGGTGAATCACACGATGGTGGTTAGAGAAGATTGAAATGCCTTTGTGAGTTTTTTCGGTCTCCGAAAGGAGGGACTGGCGTGGCTTGGCCACCGGCTAGTCCCTTTTAAAAGAAAAGAAAAAAAACATGTGAGACAAAGATTTCTTCAATATTAATTTTACTCCTTTTAAATTATTCTTTTCCTTTTTCTGTCAAACAGTATTAAAATAATTACTTTTAGTGTTAAGACTGCCGAATTTTCATATAATAATCCCGACCCACATAATTCTTATATATTTATTCTTCTCAGAGACGATGAATCTCTATGGACCTCCATGATCTATCTCATAAATTTCAACCAAATTAAATCACACATTCAAATACAATTATACGATTTCACATGAGACTAATGAAGCCACCACCGTACTCCTCCTCCTCCTCCGCCGCCGTGTTCCGCAAAGCTCGACTCTCCCCCTACCTCTTCACCCTCCTCGCCTTCATCCTCTTCGTCTCCGTCCTCTACGGCGAGGACCTCACCTGCATTTTCGGCCAGCAGCTCAAACTCACCCCCAGCTCCGACCCACTGGTCATCAAAACCGGTGAGTCAACCCACCCCATTCCACCGAGTCAACCAATTTTCCATTGCAAAAACTTGAAATTTTACAATTTACTAAATTGGGTTTTTCGTTATGGGGCTAGGGAAGAAGAGGGAGAAGCTGCCGTTCGCCGTCGGCAAGACCGACGAAGGCTGCGACGTGTTCAGCGGGAGGTGGGTTTTCGACGAATCGACTAGGCCGCTTTACGAGGAATCGGAGTGTCCGTACATTCAACCGCAGCTGACCTGCCAAGAACACGGGCGGCCCGACAAGGACTACCAGAAATGGCGATGGCAGCCCCACGGCTGCGATCTTCCCAGGTCAGTTGCTCAGTCTCTATAAAAACGCGTCAATTCCTCGTTTTAATCGGCGTTGTTTGGGAAAGTTGAGCCGATATTTTGCTTTCGCTTTGACAAAAAGCTTAGTAACGACGGGAACTTAACTCGTCTAGTTCTCGATCCCTACTTACGAATCCCGTCACCGACAAACAAAACGGTTTTGTCCTTTTGTCCTTGTTTGATGAACCGGTTTTGTTGTTAAACCGGCTGGTTGGTTCCCGGCCGGCCGGGTGGATTGTGTCTGGAGTCAATACGCTGCCGTTATGTTCCCGGCAAATCGAACTCGCGTACCTTTCTTCCATCTGTCCCCGTGCGAGACAACTAATGGACGGGGCCCACTTTTTGCATACAACAACATGGATGAGTGGTGCTCAGATTGTGTACGGGCTCAGGGAGCACGATAGTATAGGCTACTGGGAACGGCCCAGACATAGATCATTTCTTAATAATTGGTTTGTACATTGTTACATAGGAGAGAATCGAATTCAGAGCGTATGTCTTAATCTTAACGCATTACTCTGCTTTGTCTCGCGATTTGAGGTTAATCCCAAGGCCTTGTTTTGATTGACATATTAATAACAACCAAAAGCATTTATGAGTATGTTTGGTAGAACAACTTCAAAGTGCTTCTACGTCATGAGAAGCGTTTTCACGAGAAACAACTGACAATACCTGATTTTTT
This sequence comes from Gillenia trifoliata, assembly GCA_018257905.1. Taxonomy (NCBI): domain Eukaryota; kingdom Viridiplantae; phylum Streptophyta; class Magnoliopsida; order Rosales; family Rosaceae; genus Gillenia; species Gillenia trifoliata. The sequence goes on from CM031086.1 coordinate 24,773,477, forward strand.
AACAAACATTTCAACGTGTTTATATAAACACTTTTAACATAAGCTCTTATGAGCATAAATGTTTTCTCAAGAAGCAATCTCAAACAGGCCCTATACAATAATTGTCCTCACAAATTAGAGTATGTTCAAATTATGTATGTATCATAGATTGTCAAAACAGCTAAGTTAAAATTCGTACTTTTACTTTCTAATAATATATGCTTCTTCTGCATATTTGTCATTGATATTTTTTATTTTTCTTTACTAATTTTTTAATAATTTTTTTTCCGGTCACAGTGTCATTGGTATTAACTTTAACCTTGTAATCTTATAAAAATCATATATCCTTGATGTTGGATTTTTTGTAATTTACCAATAGTGTAACATGTATACCATTCTTCTCACAAATTATACAGCTTCAATGCCACTTTGATGCTCGAGACGCTACGAGGGAAGCGGATGATGTTCGTTGGAGATTCTCTGAACCGGGGTCAGTATGTTTCCATGATTTGTCTTCTCCACAAGCTCATCCCGGATGATGCCAAATCCATGGAGACCTTCGACTCAGACTCACGAACTGTTTTCACGGCCAAGGTGACATCTCATTGGGGTTTTCACTTTTTGTTCTTACTTCTCAAATGTACATTGACATTTTACTGAGTCATTTACTGTTCTTTGTTCCTTGATGTGTAGACTTACAACGCCACAATCGAGTTCTATTGGGCGCCGTTTCTTCTTGAATCAAACTCGGATAATGCTATCGTCCATAGGATATCTGACAGGCTTGTAAGGAAAGGGTCCATCAATAAGCACGGCAAACATTGGAAGGGCGTTGATGTATTGGTGTTCAATACTTATCTGTGGTGGATGACCGGCTTGGAATTTAAAATATTGTACATTCTTGCCCCTATCAAATTATACATTGCTTAACTCTCTCTTCCTATATTCCTGGACAAAATGTCTAATTGCTCAAGTTTTAATTTTCAGACTAGGTTCCTTCAACGATGAGGTGAAAGATATCGTGAATGTGCCAACGACAGAGGCTTATCGTATGGCGATGAAAACTATGTTAAGATGGGTGCGGAAGAACATGGACCCCAAGAAGACGAGGGTCTTTTTCACTAGCATGTCTCCTTCTCATGGAAAGTGAGTACAATTCTCTCAACCCTATTTATTCAAGTCATATATATAGCATGCAAAATTCCGATGCGAAAAACAGAGACAAATTGAAAAATTGAAGTTTTTTAGAAGCGTAACTTGTGCTTGAAGTTTTCAAAAGATTTAGGTGGACTGACATTTGATATTTGGCAGGAGTATAGAATGGGGAGGTGAACCGGGAGGCAACTGTTACAACCAGACCACTTTGATTGAAGATCCAAACTACTGGGGTTCAGATTCCCGGAAAAACATAATGGAGGTAATTGGAGACGTATTCAGTAAATCGAAGGTGCCCATTTCTTTTCTCAACATCACGCAACTCTCAAACTATCGCAAGGACGCACACACATCAATCTACAAGAAGCAGTGGAACCCTCTGACTCCCGAGCAATTAGCCAACCCTGTTAGCTATGCTGATTGCGTACATTGGTGTTTGCCTGGCCTTCAAGATACTTGGAACGAGCTTCTGTTTGCCAAACTTTTCTATCCTTGATTTGTGGTCCAAAGTGGTGAGTTCTCGTCCTTCCAGCCTTTCGGGATGGTCATTGCATGGTGAGATCTAGCTGGTGGCAGTTGAATTGTGTAAATTATCCATGAAAATGTGAGATGGAAGGCAAAAGAAAGAAAGAAGATGTGGGTGAAAGAAGGGCTCATAGAAGAGGATAGATTGAATCCTGCTTTGAAGTTGAACGTGAAAAATGAAAATTTTGTTATTAAATCTGAGGTTTGTGAAGGAGAATACATGAATATAGTGATTGATTAAAAGAAAGTACAGAATTATTGCAATGTTTTCAAAGGCACTCTGTTTGGGTCCGGTTTCACAGACAGCTTCGAAGCCAAACGACATTGTAATTATTTGCACATCATCAGATATCACTCACCGAACAACTTCTGAAGATACGTTGTTTTTGCAGTTGGCCAAATATGCATCGTACGTTGTGTCATTCATGTTAGTCAAGCTTGAGACGTCCCTCTAATATATAGTCATAGCTTTTAATTTTACAAAGCAAAATAAGTGGATGATTGAGATTTAATTTTACAAAAGCAACTCAGGAAAAAAAGAAGTTATAGCACAAAGCAACCAACTGGTCTCTGGCCGGCAACTTAATATATAAGACACATCTTCTCAGGGGATGGCCAAATCATAGAAGAGAAGGTGTCCGTTCTGGCTTCGCACCCGCAGCATCAAAGCAGCACCTTCAGCCGGTGCTGGCGCCTGCGGCAGCGCCTCGTGAGTTCCAGTATGAGCTAAGAGTCAAGGACTCAAGATGCGGGTTCATCTGACGAGCCGAATTGCTGGGGTTGAGACTTGAGACCATGAATTGTGAAGGAACCAAGGAGGATTCAGGAGAGGCGCCCAATATGTGTGTCCTGTCGAATTACCTCGAAAGACACGGGGTATGGCCACCTATGGGATAACCCGCAAGAGCATAGAGTTTTCCGCTAATTTTGTTAAGACCTCATGGTAGAACTTAAACCAGCTTGTAATTGAAGGGTTGGCCAAGAACTCTTAAACCACTTTCAGATTTTCTACCTTTCTGATGTTAGAGAATTGGGTCCTAACAAATTTGGAGACACACCGCAACCCATTATCATGCGAATATGACCACCATCTTCCTTGTTGTGCAAGGCAGCCACTTTAAATAATTGATTGCTACTATACATATCAACTTTTGACCGTCAGAATTGGTGGCGATTTTCACACTCTTATCCGTTAACTTCACTCTCTTATGTACTTTTTGTGTTTTGCTAACTAAGTAATCAAAATTAGAGAACCAAATCATTAAAGTGAGAGAGAAGGAACTCAAACGGCCAAAATGAGAGTGCGAAAAATCAATGCCCTAGAATAAGAACTTTGGTTTTACGTTTGGATGTGGGATTCTAAATCTAGGGTTTTTAGCCATTTAGGTAATATGATAAGTGAAATTAACAAAAATCTGCTTGGATCTTGTTGAAAAATCAAAAGGCAAGGGAAAGGGAAAGGAGTACATAAGGAAATTTTACACACATCAATATTATGTCTAATATAATGTTGAGTGCATATCATCAAATATGGAAAGTTTTGAATAACATCAAATATTATTTCTATATAATCATTATCTTCTTTCTTCATCGACGACCTCTTAAACCCTAAACAGGTAAAATCTTAATATATACAGAATTACAGATTCAGAAAAAAAGTACAACACCACAAGCCCATGCATGCCAATAATGAAGCCACCAACTACTGTTGTACGGAAGGCTCGCCTCTCTCACCACCTCTTGTTCGCTTTGCTTCTCTTTGCAGTCATTCTCTTCAGCGAGGATTTGAACGGCATTTTCGATGTACAGCTTAAACTCGGCCCCAACGCCGTCCGACTTTTGGGGTTAGAGACGAAGAGGGAGGAGCCGCCGTTCGCCATAGGTAAGGGAGAGGAAGGGTGCGACGTATTCAGCGGGAGGTGGGTTTGGGACGAGTCGACTCGGCCGCTGTCCATACATTCAGCAACAGTTGACCTGCCAAGAACATGGACGGCCCGACAAGGACTACCAGAAATGGCGATGGCAGCCTCACGGCTGTGATCTTCCCAGGCATTTTTTGTTGTTCGTTTTTTTCTATTTTTCATTTTTTTAGGGGTAAGTAATTTGAGCCAAACTACACAACACCACCAATAATTTTGTATCCAACTATCCTATAAATATGTGAGTTGAATGAGTTCGTGTCGTACATCCCAATTTTACAATCAATTAAAATCCCAACATTCGAAAAGAACGTTGCATTGGATGTAGAACGCGCTAATTCCTCGTTCACTCCATTTTTTATTTGAAATTTAGACCGAAATGATTTTCACACCCTCATTTTCAATTTATTTTCCTTAATTTTATTCAATCTAAATATTAAAAATAAACAAAGGTATACACAAAAAGAAATGAGTGTTTGCCAACAAGGGTTTGAGTTGGTATGGACCGTTCTTTTAGCTAGACTAAAGCCTAAGTTCGAATTTTGACCGACAATCTTTCTGAGTGGGCGATCTGTAAAAACCAAAAAAAAAAAAGAGTTAAGACCCCCTATATAAGTCCTCAAAGAGACTTGTGATATGTCTTGACCCTGAAATGGGGTAGCCTCTTTAAATTTTTAAGGGTAAACTGCCGTTTGACCCCCTGAACTATCACTCTAGTTGAAATTGATCCCATGAACTATTTTTTTGGTAAATTAACCCCTTAAACTTTCCTAAATTAGTAGATTTACCCCCTACTGCTAGATTCCATCCAATTTGCTGTTAATTCGTTAGAATGTCAGCTAGATCTACCAATTAAAATATGACACGTGTTAGTATTTGACAGCAAAGTGGATGAAATTTCGTTGAATCTGACGGTGAGGGGTTAATTGGCTGATTTCAAATAGTTCAAGGGGTAAATTTACCAAAAAAATAGTTCATGAGGTCAATTTCAACTGGAGTTTTAGTTCAGGGGGTCAAACGGCAGTTTACCCAATTTTTAATGACAAAGAATAAAAAAGAAATGAGTGTTTAGAAATCAATTCCTGTATAAACCGTGAAAAATCTTATACGTAGTTATGGAGTTTTATTTTGTTTGTAATATGTGGGCCAACGGCCCAAAATCCATTGTGAGCGTAATCCCTACAAAAATAGAGCAACTTACATGGAACGAGTTCACGGCCACGTGGCGTCCCAATCCAATAATGCATTGTCATGTGAAGAAAAACTTGTACATGGCAATACATTATTGGACAAGAGACGCCATGTGGCGGTGTGGCGGTGAATCCGTTTCATATAAGTCATTCTTCTACAAAAATCCTCAAAATACCCCACAAATGTTTTGTCCCTAACTTTATACTTTTTGATCACTGAGAGGAGTTGTTATTAGCGCTTTAAAAATGTCATCCCGCTATGTTTTCTTCCATAAGCCATTCTTCAGTGGTGCCATGCCAAATATACTTGAGGTTCCTTTTATTAGCCATTCTAAATATAAATTTTTTGTAGAATAAATGAGGATTACAATTTTCAATCTCTAGTAGTAGGGGACTATATTTTATCCCTCAATACGTGGCTCCTTATATGTAATATGATAAAAAAGAAATTAATTTCGTAATCAGATAATTCATATTCTTGATGTTGGATTATTGATTGTAACATATGTACAATATCCTTGTGACAACAAATTGATGCAGCTTCAACGCCACTTTGATGCTCGAGACACTAGCTACGAGGGAAGAGGATGATGTTCATCGGAGTTCTCGGAATCGTGGTGAGTTTGCTTCTATGGTTTGCCTTCTCCACTCACTCATCCCGGTGATACTAAATCCATGCAAAACCTTCAACTCAGACTCACGAACTGTTTTAACAGCCAAGGTGATCAAGTGTTTCATTATTTTGCTTCATATCAAATGAACAACTTTAATTCAATTTTATTGAATTATTGATCATGTAAAAAGTCGAAAACCTGACATAATAAAATTTAGGGTCTTTTGGAGTGAGGCCTTTGCAACTCTTAAACTCTATACATAAACTTATGTATATTAAAACTTCTAAATAAAATTCAAATTTAAAATTTGATGCCATGTAAGATAAAAGATGTCCATACATTTTAATTTATTTACAAAACCGTGCCATATAGTTGTTACATTTTTCTTTTGTAGATATTTAATTTGTTTTTTTGTTGGTCAACAACATTTAATTTGTTTATGACACATCCCGATCCTGACACGTCAGGTGTCGGGAAGTGTTGGCCGACACGTGTTAAGGGACGAAAGCCAATTATGCATGTGCATGAGAAAAAGTGAATAGATTTAGAGTTGGAAGCAGAAGTAATAGTGCAGTATGGGTAAAACCCATTATTACAGGTGCATAATAGTAAGAGCATAGTAAATAGTGCATGAGAATAAAACATTCACACCCTCGTGAAGATGGATAAGTAGAAGTTAACTAAAAGTAGGAGCAAATCCTACATAATCCGGAGAAATTGTTAGAACCGCCAACCACAGCCGAAGTAAGCCTTCGTCTCACTGGTAATCAAATTTGGCACTAGGTCCTGGAGGGGCGCAAAACATAAAAAGGTCAGTGGGTCAAAAAGTAAAGTTTGATAAAACCTTTGTTTTCAAGAGCATATTATCCCCTCTCTGGAAAACATGTATAGTTTTTGAAAATACGTCATACACCCCGGTATAATCCTCAAAATACTATAATAGTAAGATGGGTATTCCTTGAAAATCAATGGTAAAACCATAATGGATTGCTCGAAAACAAAACTGAATGCTCAAGTCATGGGTACTCCCCGAAAATCAGATTGACTGCTCATCTATATGTAAACACACAAGCCCAAGTAGATAATTAAGCTACGATGACAGGCTAGGTATATGAGAAATACGCTGAGTACTACAATGACGCAAGTCTAACGCTAATCGTTGTGCGCAAAGCACAACACACACAAGTTCGAGTTGCCTAGTGCAACCTAGAACATGCTAGTACCTACAATGAATCCAAAGTTGCATAGCGGTACTGGGTGTGATACCTCCAAACGACAAGGCTAGTCCTGGCCATAGGACTGAGTACTGATACTTGGGTGTTCTACATTTACTGATGAGCAACAATATACAAAAATGTATGGCAAATATAATATGAATGTTCTACCTCCAACAATCGCATATGATATAAGTCGTGCTAACAATTTAAAGAAAGCAGTGAAAACCATACATAATAATACATTTATCAAAACAAAGACCCACTCACTCACCTGTAAGTAGCAGGGTCGTAGCCCCCTGTCCTGGGTAGCCCCGGTAGTCCTCTAGATAAGTCTCACTTATATGAGATATCACTATAATAATGATTAAACTCATAAAGGTTACTAAGTAAACTAATTAATAAAACCTATCTCTTGTTTGCTCAACACAGAGGTCCGAAACACTCCGAAAAATACCATACGTACTGCCCCTAGGTAGTACGCGTTGTCACAAGTCGCCTCGTGTAGACAGAAGTCGAAAATAATGCCCTACGCGCCCCCACGTGAGGCTCACGCGCGGCTCACTCACTGGGTAAACGCGCCAGCCAACTGACGGCGTCAGTTGACTCCTTATGATCTAAAAGAATATTCCAGCATCTCCGTTAAATCTAACGGAATGTTCCTAATGGCATTAAAGGAATATTTCCGGTTTGGACTGGTTGCTGACGTCGTCGCTGACGACGCCGGCCGGTCTAGACCGGGTTCAGGTCGGCAGCCACTGCAATTGGCTCCTGTTGATGGCGTCGCCGGCCTCCGATGTCGCTAGAAATTTGGTCGGTTTTCTAGAGAATTTCAAATCTCCATAACTTCTTCATTTATTGGCCAAATTTCACGTTCTTAATATCAAAATGAAGCTATAGAGGATTAGAATGACAGTGTACCTTTGGTTTGGCCGTACAAGCTCGGAAAATGACCTGTATTTGCCTTGAAAGGCCGTGACTACTGTAGCTTTATCGATCTACGTCAAAACTCAACCAAATCAAGCAAACGACATATGAAAATTCATCTACTGAACGAGAGGAATCCAATGGTGGTAGTTAGAAACCTCACCTTGGTCTAGAATGGCGAAAAAATCACCGGGAAGGTCCGACTCTTATGTGTGCTTTTTCCGTCAAACGGTTGGGAGTTTGGACAAACGGTTTGCACCTTTGAGTCCAAGGCGTCGAGACGAAGATGGTGGTGATTTTAGTTTGCTTTGGTTCGACGAGTTTTCGTCGACGTGCACTGTGCACAAAGGGTGAGAATGAGAGAGAGAGAAAAAGAGAAATGAAAAAAATAAGGAAGTGATGGGGAAGAAGAGAAGGAAAAGAGATATTTTGGGTTTTGGGGGTATTGTGCACCCACCAAAACAGTAAAATTACATGGTCCCATGTACAAAATATTCACGCACGTGTCCAAAATATTCCTCTCGGAAATTATTTTATAACAAACTTTTTACGGGATGTTACAGTTTAAGTTCTTTTTTGATTTTGTGTGAAATCCCCCAATTCAAATCTTAATTAGTTCAAATATATATTCCAAATATGTATAATACGAAAAAAAATAGATACATTAAGGTAAAAATTATTTAATTGGAAATTTGAGAGATTTTAATAGATTTATGAATCCATGGATTTTGATGGAGTTTAATTAATTGATTTCTAGAGATCTCATGCAAAATTTTAAGTTAATTCCCTCAAATTCTCTGGAGGAGATATGAGATTTGTGAATGCTTAATATACACTACGTAATCTCTCCAATTTCTTTAAATTCCTTAACTTTTTAAAATTATTTAAAATCAATTCATAATTGAATACTTATAAACTCCATTAAAGTCCTACTTGAATACACTCATATTTATGTGAATTTTAATAAACTCTCTTAAAATTTTAATTGAATACACTTAGACTTTTAAATAATCACTTAAAATTTTGGTTGAATACCCCTGAATTTATAAAAAGAATTAAAATCCTTCAAAATTCCAATTGAATACATCCCCATAAGTTTGTCAATTTTTTTGGTAATCTACCTATATTTAATTTACCTACTAATCGAAATATTATAATATTTCCTACTTGTAAAATATTTTACCTATCTCACTAATTTACTTAATTTGCCCTTTTTTTTTTTGTCAAATTAATTTACCTATATATATTTGCATATTCACTAACTCACCTAGATTGCAAAATATTCGTAATACACCTACTAGTATAAAATATATAATGCTAATTTACCTACTAATGTTATGCATTATTATATTAATTTACCTACATGTAAAATAATTAGTCTATATTTTGCAAGTTCACTAATTTACCTGTATGTAAAATAATTTGCTTATAAATGGTTGAGGATATTACCTTAATTTACATGTACATTAATGCACCTACATTTGTATATTAATTTACCTATAAGGAGCAATAGAACAAAAAACAAATATAAGGAACAAGAACATATTAGAAATTTGAATAAATTCTTGAGAGCACCAGCTTGTTTTATTGTGTTACAAAAATGTGATAAAGAAAAAGGGAAACACTGACAATCACCCATCCTCACCGATTAAACATGCCACGTAAGTTAAAATTTTGAAAAAAATTAATGACAATGTAGCCAATTTTGCAATAAATTACACCAAATTTGTTTGAACATAATGAGGGGCATTTTAGGATGAAAAAAAATATATTATATTAGTCATCAAGCAATAAAAGGAAATTTTCTTAGGTGGAGCCTAGTCATTGAGTTTTAGTTAAGAAAATAAACTATGTCGGATTTTAGTTAAAGAAAATTAAATTTTATAGGGTAAACTTATAAAATTAAATTTTATAGGGTAAACTTATATTGAGTGGTTCTAGTTCTAATTACATTTGTGTATTTATTTTTTTTTGTGATAAAACCTAGCTAACATGTAACTAAATTGAGTGTTGTCAGCTCAGGGTGCCTGAAGCAGCACAACGAGTGGTTTCCACCCACGCAACGTGGTTGTTGGCGGGAATAACTATGGATGAAAATTTCGTACACAATTGATTTGACGAAATTTCATTTACAAGAGAACAAACACCGTTAGCTTAATTGACGAACACCCTGAAAAAGGGGGGAGGGTGTCTACCAAAGAGCCTTTGATGCCTAAGTAAGAAAAGAGAACTTGAGAGAGTAGTAAGTGGTGATTACCGTTTCATCTGTTGGACATGACTATTTATAAAGACTAAACTCTAACAGGTAGCTGGGAGGGGAGGATGCATACCAGACTAGGCAATCCTTAATGGTGCAGACTCATCTCCACAGTCTGCCAGCTAGTAGTCCTGAAGTCCCTTTTGGTAGGAGCGCTGGCGCGCTGGACACCCAAGGGGAGACTCTGAAGAGTCGGCTTTCTGCCACCATTGGGCTATGTATGAGTCGATGGCAGAACATATCATGGGTCCGAAGCACCTGTGATACGTTGGTGGCCTAAAGGCCTATTATCCACTGGGTAGATAAATGTCATATTCCCTTGAGATAATCTGTGGTATAGTCACGACGTAAGGGTAAAACTATCATAATAAGTGTATAGTCCACGTGTCATTCTTCTATTAGATGTGATTAATTTATATTTCCACAATAATATCGGTGCTTGATTATTTAACAGTGGACCGTTGATCCCCTTATATAAAATCTTGACATCATTTCCCTCCTTTTTCAGGAGTACAATGCCACAATTGAGTTCTATTGGGAACCATTTCTTCTTGAATCAAACTCAGATAATGCCGTGGTGCATAGGGTATCTGAAAAGATTGTTAGGAAATGGTCTATCAATAAGCATGGAAAACATTGGGAGGGTGTTGATATATTGGTGTTTAACACCTATCTCTGGTGGATGACTGCACGCTTCATGTTTAAAATTGTACACACATTATCTCTCCTTAATTTTCACAAATTATGCATATTAATTATTTGTTTAAATTGTTTACTTTTTATTTCTGCATTGCTTAATTAAGAAATGTCTAATTGCTTTTAATTTGCAGATTAGGGTCCGTTGATGATGAGGTGAAAAATATCGTGGAGATGCCAACAATGGAAGCATATCCTATGGCGATGAAAAGTTTGGTAAGATGGGTGCAGAAGAACATGGATCCCGAAAAGACGAGGGTCTGTTTCACTAGTATGTCACGTGTTCATGGAAAGTGAGTTAAATTCTATCACCCTCACTACTAATGCATGGGGAATTCATTTTTCTACACATATTATAGAAAAAATGATTTCCGTACGCATTTTTTTTATCTGCACACTTTTGACAAATTATATACCTTAATTCACTTTTATTCAATCTAAATGTTGAAAATAACAATAGATGTGCATAAAAAGAAAATAAGTACGTGGAAATCACTTCCCATTTTACATTAGGGTCGAATGCCTTAATCTAAATTTTTTTGATAAGAATACTAGCCCTAACCTTCATGGAATTACCCACTTTCTATCAATTAATAACTTGACACAACGATATTGCTTGTATAAAAAAAATAACTTCATACAACAATAGATGCAAACATTTCAGCTTTTCCTATAAAGGTGTTCAGTACTGTGTATATGGATTTGAGATACGAATGATTATGAAAGGGAAGGGTGGTTGTCAAGTTGAGTTGCCAAGATATATATTATCACAGCCATGATGTTGTTTCTCACCCAATTCCTATCAAGACGGCAGATAATAATGAAAGGCCTGTTGGATGGTGGGATTCCAAATCTAGGGATTTAGATAACACTGTAATGTTAAATTAGTTGTCTAAAGATAATACATGCAAGACTAACAAAAAAAGAAGGAAAACAACCAAATTTCAAATGATTCTTCGCATATAGTTATTTCAAATTAATGCATGGAATCCGATGGTTTCTAACTTTCGAAGAAAATTTAGTCTCGTTGTTAAATCCAAATAATTTCTTTCGAATTCCTCCGTTGGAATGGAGCCTTAACAGTTTGGCAGAAACTTAGACATAAATTAAATGGCAGAAACATATTAGCCAGGAGCAGACTGGGGAGGAGAACCAGGAGGCAGCTGCTACAATCGAACTAGGTTGATTGAAGATCCGAACTGCAAGGGTTCAGATTCTACCAATGACAATGATATAATGCAGATAATAGGAGAGGCGTTCAATAAATCACCCAACTCTCAAGCTATCGGAAAGATGCCCATTGCCTTTCTTAACATCACCCAACTCTCAAGCTATCGGAAAGATGCCCACACGTCAATCTACAAGAAGCAATGGAGCCCACTGACCCCAGAACAATTGGCAAACCCTATTAGCTATGTCGACTGTGTGCATTGGTGCCTGCCAGGCCTTCAAGATACTTGGAATGAGCTTCTATTTGCCAAACTTTTCTATCCTTGACTTAGTCAAAAGTGCTCACGTGGGTGATATTAAACTATACTTCTGAAAAATATAGGGAAACTACAATTAAAATATCTGTATTTTTAGTATATTGTTGGTATTTGATCATTGTGTCCTTAACACTTAATATATCGTTGATATTCATTTTGATCAGTTTAATATTTGAGATTGATCTCTTAAATTTTTTAATTTAACCAATTTTCCATAAAAATATATTTGTGAAGCATTGCATATATAAAGTTGATGACACAATACAAATCGTTCATTATAATCACCAAAAGCAGTACTCATCAAAATAAAGATTAAAGAGTACTTTGGGGCCCCAAGGCTTTGCTTAGTGGAAAATACCACACAATTAAGGGACAATTAATCATCACTTGCTTTGATAATGTTCTTGCTTAATTAGTGCCAAAGTCTAAAAAAAATGAGGAACAACAAATCGAAAGCTATTCATTTATATATGCACATAAACATTCGATCTTCTAATTTCTGATCATCACGATGTTATATATTACTCAGATAAATTTTCTAAACCCTAGATAAATTTCAGCATAGACATTAGACACACAAACACTTTCTTATGTACCTTCAATAGTGTATATATGTGTACGTTCAATAATAGATATATTGACTAAAATGCCAATTGAACACACCCTACTAGCTAGAAAATTATAAAGTTTGTGGTCCATGTTTTTACATTTATCGAAAAGGAAAATTCGGATATGAGACCTCTACATTGATCATGGAAATTAGACTTGCCATATATGGTGGCCTTTTGGACCTTAAGTAGTTAAGTTTTAGACGGTGGTCGAAGAAAGTTTCAACCAAAAAATTGGAGATTTGGTTGGTATAGTCAAATCAGTCATGGGACACACACACGTATACGTACGTGATGAGGTAATGGGGTGGCTTTGATTTCATTCTCTTGTAAACGAGATGGAACATTAAATTGCCTCCTTGCCAACTTGCTAATCAACTTGCAGGCAGTATATCTCTTCCAACACACAACATATAGTACACAGGAGGATATAATTTATATAATAAAAAGGGGGGCAAAGCTTGCAACTTGCATTTGTATTTGTTTCCCGAACCAAGTTGATCGTTTTAAAGTCAAGTTGCAATCCAATGCACCTAATATTGATTCCTCAATATCGGCAATTACTAATTTAGTACCACATGATACAATATTCAAAAACTCCGTGCGTGCGCTTCCATGTAAAAATACAGGATCGAACACGCTAAAACATTACACGTCAAATTTGAGATGAATTGGTTGTACACTATTATCTTTTATCATGGGCGATGGGAGCATAGGACCAGAGGGCACATGCTTCCTCACCTTTTTCGCAATTAAAAATCATATTGATTTTCTTAAATAGTTGCAAAATCCGCTTTAGTTCTTGAGTGCCTCTCATTTTTTGTTTGTTTTCTTACTCACTGATGTCTAAAAATCTATTGAGTTGCATATGAGTGAATATTAAATTTTAAATACAACAAGCAAGGAAAGAAATTAAGGGAAAGAGTGAAAAAAAATTAGGGATTTTGTATTAAGTTTTAGAAGTTAGCTTGATTTGTTTAAAATAAAAAGGAGTTTGTATTTTTTATTAAGTGATTGATGCATGTAAATCTTTTTGGGTCGGTAATGCATGTACATATGCACAGCATATCTATGGCATACTTCGGTACTTAAAGTCGTTAAATCCAATTCTTTGTTTAGGAATTTTAAGTGCCGAAGATGTGTATGATAGAAAAATTATTATTTTTGATATGACCATTAAAAATTTAACTATATTACTATTTTTTAAAGTAGTGCTTTCTCACATGTAGAATATCTTATTATTTGTTAAAAACTTACCTATAGAGACAAAACTTACCCAAAAACAAGCAAATCAATATTTTAAAATTTCAGCCATGCCCCCAATAGACTTGTTACTTAACCAAGGCAAAACTACAAACTAACACCATCTATAAAAACTTCAAACTAAATTTAGATCCGTAAAAACTAATTTCTGCAAGATCAGTTTCAAAATTTCTACACTTCTGCAAGATCAGTTTCAAAATTTTTAACACTTCTACTAGATTAGTTTCAAAATTCGTGCACTTCTACGTGATCAGTTTCAAAATTCCAGCAATTCTGCAAGATCAGTTTTAAAATTTTTAACAATTCTGCAAGATCAGTTTCAAAGTTTTTGCACTTCTTCAAAATCAATTTCAGAATTCCAGCAATTCTGTAAGATAAGTTTCAAAATTATAGCAATTCTGCAAGATTTGTTTCAAAATTCATGATTCCAAATCAATCAAAACCTCAAAATCAAATACTTTTAAAAAAATACTAAAATAAAAAACCAAAAAAATCAAAGGGGAGAAAAAAATAATTTGATTTTGAAAAAGTACTTGAAAAAATTCTAATCATTCTAATAAAAAAAAGAGAAGAAAAAGAAGTAGGAGAGAGAGAGAAAATAAAGGAAGAAGAAGAGGGAGGGGGAGAGAGAAGAAAATAACGAGGAAGAAGAGAGAGAGAGGAAGAGAGAGGGGGAAAAGGACAAAGAAGAAATGAGGGATACAATTGTAAATGTAACAGTAGTAAAAAAAAAACAATCATGACATCCCCTACACATGGATAAGTTTTGTCCATCCATGAAATAATTCAAAAACTTAGTTTCTCTCTAAAATATAGTCTTATCATTTGGTTCTATGTGTAACTTCTCTTAATATATCAATAAAATAATTGGTTCTTCGAGCATTCGATTCTCCTCTTGCAAGGTCCTACATACTCCCTTTGTGAATTGTACTGTTTCTACTTATCTATTTTGTTCAGTAAAACTGTAAAAAAAATCGTGTTCTTTATAACAATTGACCATGTCATCCCCATGCATCAAGATTCTTAGAGAAGCTACATTGTAATTCATTAACTTAAGCTTGTTCTGCTTGTAATTACAGTACTATCTGTCTCTGCACATCGGTGCTAGTGCAATATTGTTGCGAATATTCACACTTTACAGCAGTTATCTCATTGGCATTGCCAGTATATTTGAGAAAAATGATTAGTCAATTTCTTAGCTAACTCTCATTTCAATAAGCTGGAGTAAGCTACAGTGCTCGCAAGCATTGAATGCTCATACCGATCTCACCGTTAAAAGGAGAGAGGAGGGAGGAGAGAGGGGGAAAAACAGGGTGAGATTGGTGTGAGCATTCAATACTTGCGAGCACTGTAGCCAGTCCCTAATAAGCTTCGCTATTTAATTAATACTTCAAGTACACAGTTGATAATAGTGTACAGTATGCTAGCGTACGGAAAGACTCACAGCTGAATCTTATTAGCTGTATAGAGAGATCATACTTATTTTAAAAAAAAAAACGACGAAAAGAACTTCGATGGTTTGAACTTTGAGGGAGATTTTATTGAAGAAACATGTTCCAAGGGGATTCGAAATAGAGAGATCATATCTTATACATACAATTCAGAAATATGCATACTATATTATTATCTGGGATCGATCAGCTATGTTGTTTCCATTTGATCGGAAGCTGAAGAGAGAACCTCATTTGAACTAGGGTTAGTACTCAAGTTTCCCATTTAACCTATGCATACATTTTTAAGACTTTCATATATAATACTTAGAAACATTAAGAAAGTAAACTTGAAGAAATTATCAATAAATGGACCTAGAAAAGTTCTAAGTGATGTTTTTTTAAAATACATTCGATATTATCTACACTAATTAAGGAGTGAAGGAGTGGGCTAAATCTCACAATACGTTAGCCATAATAATTTGGTTCGAATTAGCCTTTGACGATAATTGAACCTAAGACCACTCACTTATAAGTAAAAAAAATACTACTAGACCGTAGTACTAAATGTTAATTGATGTTGTTAATATAATCTAGGGTTTAACTTCAGTGGTACGTACCATTCAATGGTACGTACTGTTGAATGGTTTAAGATTCATTTGGGACCCACTGCAAATTAATCTGGACCATTCAATGGCCGTACCATTGAATGGTACGTACCACTGAAGAATTTTCCTATAATGTTTTAATACAAATAATATTGGGAGACGGGTGTTTCGAACACAAAATTTGAAGAAACACAACAAAAAAAACAAAAAATGAAACGAGATAAATTATTAGGAGGATGAATACACCATGAAATTGGACATAATTTATGAAATAATAAGATGGTATTTCAAACATTATAATGTTCTGTAGATATAGATCGATTGAGCAATCTGAGATCACGTGGTAAAGGAAATTAAAGAGGTAATTTATAACATGCATTAATATACACAATATCATACAACAACCTTCGACCATTTCAACCAGCTGCAGAGATCGAGCCTCAAAAAAAGAAAGAAAGGGAAAAAAAAGAATCATGAAATGTGAAAAATTTCATGAGGGTTTCTTGGTGGTGGGCTTATTGGCCATACTCTCCGCGATCTGAGCCAACGACTGCAAGTTGCAACGCACGATCGTGTCCACAAACACGCACGTCTCCTCCTTCGTGTTCCCGGGCGGCACGTCCACCACGTACGACTCGAAGACGACGGTCCCCACTCCGTTCGGCGAGTCGTGCAGTGTGGTGACAGACCGGTAGTTCGTCAGCCGATGGTCCCCGCCCACCACGCTGAAGCTGATGACGTGCCGCTCGTCGTCCAGAATCTCGAGGCGCTCGGTGCTGGACCCCGCGGGGAGTCCCGACACCACGTGGACCTCCCGGAGCGTGCCCACGTCGCCGTTTCCGTCGATGACGTGGCAGCTCTTGAGGAAGTGCTTGTAGGCCTGCGGGTTATCGAAGCGCCGCACGACGGACCAGACGGTCGGGACGGGTGCCTCGATGGATTGCACGACGGCAGAGCAGCACTGGTTGGGAGCCATCACGTGTGAGTGGTGGCGCGTGAGGTCGACTGAGGCGGCGACTGCCTGGGATTGGAATTGTTTGTGGTGGATTGTGTTTGTGGGGTGATGATAATTACGAGGGTTGATTGGTCTTTGGAATTGGATTGATGAAGGCATTTGCTTTTGGTGATGTATCTCTCTCTATGTATTTGTTGACAAGGTTAATTTAAGGCTGGGTTCAAAGTTTAGAGATGATCATATATATCATGGGCAGAGAGAGAGAGAAGGGGGGTGAGGGAGAGAGAGAGAGTGAGGAAGGAAGAGAGAGAGTGAGAGGTGATTAGTTGTTTAAGTTGGTGATGAGGTCCACTTGGATTAGTTTTGCTGTTTCCTCGGACAAAGAGAGAGAACAGGGAGGGAGAAATTTTTATGATACTGTGAACCAGTCATTTGTGTATTATTTTGCATGTTATAATAAGAAAGAACAATTAATATGTCTTACTACCTCTATATAATAGACTAAGAAATAATATATAAATGCTATAATTTGAGTGAAATAATAATAAACGCGACAGCGATTCAGATATATCAAAAATAGAAAAGAGAGATAAAAATAGGAATTGGGGATGGAGGGAGTGATGATGTTGATCACAAACAGCTTACGCCGGACTCGCAAGTGGATCCTCAACTTGCAACTATTTTCTTTGGACTTAGTTTATTTGTTTATTCATTTTCTTTATTTCCAACTACAACTTTTGCCACTTGGTTTTTTTATATAACTAATTCTTGTTCTTTTTTAAATCTAAACATTTTGTTTAATTTCTTGTTGATTCTGTATTCAAACCTTGTACTTTTCTGTTTAACTTTTAACTTAGTCATCCAATTTAACCCCCATAAAATGGCTTCTTTGATTTTTTTTTTACTTTTCTATGTAAAGTAGGGTTTGTGAACTCTTCTGAAACGAGTCCCTATCAACCGCTAGAAAGATGATTCAACCGTATTGTATTGTGCATGCCGGATTTTATATGCTTCCATTTCTTTTATCCTAGCTATTCTCTTCATCCATGCAATTTAGATTTTTCATACAATAATATTAGGAGTCAAACTTTGAAACTTAATTTCTTTAATAATTGCATTCGGTGGATGAAATCATTTCTCTCTTGCGAATAACGTATCTTGACCGTATAAATTTCGTAATCGGAACCGTTCAACTTCTTAATCTTCATTTGAAGATCACCCACACACAAAATCATTTCAATCGGAGATCATTTAGTCATTCAAATGTATAGAATAAATTATTAAAAAAAAACAAAAAGTTTGACGAGAGGAAATAGTGCTTTAGTCCTAATTAATTGACTTATTTTGCTAAGAGAAGTTCTTTCATTTACAAGTAACAAAAAGAAAGAGAAATGGAGAAATAACTGGGTTTTAAGATTGATTTTACCTCTTCAATATCTTGTAAGTTTAAAGTCCCCACTACCTCTTAGAGTACCTTGTTGCACCTTTGTTTGGTTATAAAATTTAACAAAATTGCACATATAGCTTGAAGGTGGAACCTCTATGTTTTAGTGTTTTTTATTTTATTTTATTTTTTATCATTTGTTTTAATCACGTTTGATTTCTTTTTTATTGTACTTTTTTCCTTCTTAAGTATTATGTCATGTCGATGTTACATTGAACTCTTATACTTCTGAGTTATACTGCTAAGTGACACATCCACTTGGGTTTAGCAAACAATTTTTGGCTATCTTGTAACTCGAATAACCAGACGAAGAAAATATGATTCCGGTTGTATTAATCAAAACTTTTTTTTTTTCTCTAAAGTTGGGGATCAGCAAAATAATTAGACGGATGTATATAGAGTTAGCTAACATTTCTTGTATTATCATAATCGTACTTGCGTGAAAATACCTTTCGACTTATCATCGCCATTATATTGGCTATATGACATAGTTCATCACCTTCACCAAACTTATCTATCAGATCAACTTTAGAACCTCCACCAATGAAGATCCTATGTATTGAATTCAACTATCCACTACTCGACGACATCCGTATTGACCGGAAGCAAAGTTCATCAATTAAATCCACACAAAATTATCTACGTATGGAAATGTTCGGTTTACAACTGATAATATAAACTATTATTTGCTTTTTAGTTTAGTACTAGATTCATCGTATTTCCTATTACAAAGCCAGAACCTAATTTGGATTGCTTACATAAGAAGTTTTTTGTTAGAAGCGTTTTTATGAAATCCCGATCGACAACATTTTTATTAAAATTCAAGTGCTCCATTGAGTAGTACTCGGAAGTATTTCATGAATCATGATGAATCGCCTCTACAAAAAACACGAAAAAGTGTTTTTAGCATTCAAAATCGCATTTCGTTGCCTGTAAAAAGAGTTTTCTTTTGTTACTTTTAGCTAAGGCTGACATTTTCTGAATCGAATATCGAAACCGAACTGAAACCGAAAGTTACCGAAGTTTTTGGTTCGGTTGTGGTAAGCAAACCTGGTAGGTTTGGTTTTACCAAAACTGAACAAAAATTTATTATTATGATAAATATATAATATATTAGTGTATTTGGTTGAGATTAATCTCAACTATTGGTTCATAAAGACAAACTCATTCAGTCATTCTCTCTTTTCCATCTCGACTCATTCTCTTTCTTCCCTATCGACTCATTCTCTCTCTCTCCCTCTCGATTAATTCTCTCTCTCATTCCTGTCGACTCAGTCTCAGGCTCTAAGCCATCATCAACACTCAGCATCGATCCATTTCAGTCTCACTCTCAGTCCATCTCCTCAAGCTTAAGTCAAGGTTGTAATCTCTCTATAATTGCAAGTTGCTTTCTATTTCAAGTTTTAACTTGAACTTAACTTATTTATTATGCCATTTAAATTTTGAAGTTACATATAAATTTGGCACTCAAATTCAAACCCTCAAAACTTACAGAAAAATTATACCAAAATTTGGCACTTAAAGTCACTTAAATATGGGCTAAAATTGGAAGAGCCCAAAAAAATTTGGCCTAACAAACAAAGCTCAATCCAATTTTTCGGTTCATAGAAAATTTTGGTTCGATTTTTTATTTAACTGAAATTTTGGTTCGGTTTTTTGTTTGACATCCAAACCAAAACCAGCCCTACTTTTTGCCATTCCAAAAACATTAATTTTCAAACATGCTCCTAATCTCTTTCTTTAATTATTTGAGGTTCCACCAAACTTTAAATTACCTATTTTTTATGAAAGAATTGGAAACTACGTAATATTATTTTCTTATAAACTAATAAAAAAAACCAAGATAAATTATGTCAAATGGTTTTAAATTTGAAACTGCCGCACACCCACAGAGAAGAACTATTTTAGCCTATTATTTTGGAGGCTAGTCGAGTAAATCCTGTCCCGAATGCATCATCAACTAGGTTCTATTTTATCACCTGCAGACTGCTCAAACTTTAATTTTCTGCTTTCTTCTTCTCATCTTCCAAGTGGTTGCGGCTTCTCCGTTTTAATTTACTTCCAACTTTGAGCGTGATTCCATGCTTGTAAACTTTACTTTTTGTCCTTTCCTTTTTTTTTTCCCTAATTTTCCACCCACTTCCACCAACTTGATTGTATTCAAATTTTCAAAACCACTCCCCTTCACATGGCAGATGGTACAATTCTTACAACTTGATTGTTTTTAGTTATCTTTGAAGAATTCAATCACTAGGATGAGACTTCAATTCGGAGAAAAATAATTGCCTCCTTATACGCAATAACTTGTTTTTCTTTACAGACCACTTGCAGTTTGAGACACGTACAAAAACCTTTTGTGCTTTTATAGATTATTTATATATGTGTCAACTTATGGTTTACACGTAAAAAAAGAATGACTCGTTAAGCAAAATAATTAGATCCTTATACACAAAGACTCGTTTTTTCATCATAATTTCCTGATTTTGTTCAAGTTGAATACTACTCATGAAGAAAAATTGTCCCTTTTAATCCTACCATTTTGTGGGGATTAGTAGGGATATCTTTTCTTCATGAATGACTTTCAACTTGAACAAAATATGAAAGCTGACATTCATTTCTTCATTCAAAATGTCATTCAATATAGTGAATAGTCATATCCAAGTCAATCTTCTCTAACAAAATAGACCTTATAAATTACTTTAAAAAAAAAAGGATGATAATAGATTAGGCGAGTCGAGCTACACATAAAGCTTGGTCATTGGTCTACCAAAGTAGCCTTACTCTCTAAACCCGCACAAGATGGTCAGAAAGAACCAAGACCCCGAAATTTAGCCATCAACTACAAAGTAGGCTACTTCCTTCCCGCTCAGAGCGATTAGAAAGAGCTAACTCCCAAATAGAACGACCCCCTTCCCCCCTGCAGGTCTCCTATCTCCAAAATTTTATTAAATAAAAATGGCGATATAAAACAAGCGGAGGGACGAAGTCGAAACCCACAAAGAAAAGAACAATACGTCATCGAAAAAGGAAAATTAAACAAAGAAAGAAAAAAGTTTCTTTAACCAATGTCTCAAATCAAACCATGCGAAGTGCTGATAAACCACCTTGATTAGGGGTGGGCAAACGAGTCTTGGACCCGCGGGTCGAGGCGGGTTCAGGGCGGATCCAAAAAATTTGAAAGCAAAACGGGGCGGGGCGGGCCGAGTCCATGAATTGTGCGGGGAGGGGCGGGTCCAAAAAAATAAATAAACGGGCCCCCGCCCCGAACCGAATAGAATGAATCTAAACTGTTGATTATCAGGGCAACCTTGTTCTGTTGCAGCTTATGCTTCTTCGGTCATTCCTTTCCTCGACTCGACAGATTTCCAGTCTTTAATCCCAAAACCAAAACCATCAAACTTTCATAGCTGCAAATTAAAGGCAGTAACCTGCAACCCAGCAACCTGCAACAACCTAGCAACCTGCAACAACAAAGCTTTCTCTTCCAAATTCAGGTTTGTTTTCTCAATACCTTTTATCCTTCTTTCTCATTTTTTCATTTTTTCTGGTAATTGGTGTTTGTAATTTAGGGATTTAGTTTAAGGTTTTTGAATTTCCAAATTATACAATTTTTAGGGTTTCTAAATTACGGCTCTTAGGGATGGCAATTTTCACTTTAGTTGGTGGTGGTGATGGCCGAATTAGGCCTGGGATCTATTTGGTTATCGAACCGAAATCCTAAAATGAATACTAAACTGATGTCATCGGTATTGAAAAATTCAAAATTGCCATCCTTGTCGGTTTGCCATCCTCTCATTTCTCACATTTTCTCAATGCTTCTTTGTATTCTCAGTCCTTACCCTCTCTCTTGTATACTGTGAATTCCTATTCTATGCTTCTGTTACTTTGTAAATTTTGATTTCTTTCGCTTGACCTGATTGTGTACAATGATGGAATTTTGAAGTCACTGTGTTTAGGAATGACAAATAAAGAAACTTGAGTTGATGGGATGTTAATTTGAAATGTTAACAATTTATTCAGTATGTAGGATGTAAGTTTTGGAATTGTAGTTGCTTTTCTCCACATCAACCACACTGAATACCAAACTCCTCTTAATGCACCGATAATTCTCTATGGAACTTAACAGATGGAGGGCTGTTAAAATATTGGGGTGAAAAACTCAACTTAAATCCCATTGACAAATTTTATTTTCCAATAAAGTCATTTTAATTATAAATCCATTAAAAAAATAGCCAAAACTCAAATAGTTGACTGAAGAAGATGAGAAACGTTTCTTATTTTGAGTTGCTTACTGCCTTTTTTTTAGTTGTATTTGGATTGCAGACAGGCAGTGCAGCAGCTTGTTGCTTATTGCCTTTTTTTTAGTTGGATTTGGATTGCAGGCAGGCAGTGCAACAACTTGCTGCTTACTGCCTTTTTTTATTTATAAACAAATTGGACTCGTACGACCCGACCTGTTTCAAACGGTCCGAGTTAGGTCCGGTTCCACTTCTAAGAATTTGACAACCCGCCCCGCCTCGCCCCGTTTCAAATACAAACGGGCCTAGCCCGGCCCGTGCCCACCCCTAACCTAGATGATCAACGCCATAAATAGCTAAGCAATCTGTCACTTGAAAGCCATGGTTAATTTGAGAAGCGGAAGCCAAGCAAGCCAACAAAGTCTGAAAACAAAGCAGCATAAACCACCGATGGAGGAGAATCATGCCAAACCAAATTAGGAGAAGATAGACCTATTTAGCAAAGCTATCCGCAACAACATTCCACTCTCGAAAGATATGAGAACAGAAAAAAGTCATCTCGCGAATGCGGGCTAAATAAGAAAACCATTGCATGTGAATAAGCCAAGGAGGATCAGAATCATTCAAACGAAGAACGAAAATAACACTAGAAGTGTCACTTTCCAACCAAAGACCTCTTTGATAAGCAAATTCTACACTAATAATAATTGCATAATGTTCTGCAAAGAAAGAATTACGATGACCAATACCCTGATAAAAACCACCAAAAAACCGACCACGACAATCCCTGAAAACGCCCCCACCAACAGCATGACCAGAATTTCATTATAAATTACTTATATATGTGTCAGCTTACAGTTAACATGTAAGAAAATTGACTCGGTAACCATAAGAAGCCAAAAAGTGTCTCATCTCAATTGTCAATTGGGTTCATCTATTTTACTTTCACTTATTTTCTATTTTAAAAATAAAAATGGGACGGGCTTTTGCCTTTTCTTGTAGGTCTGCTTTTGGGTCCCTGGCTTTTCACCCTGCCCCTTATTTTCTTTTGGGCCTAGATTTCCCTTTTGGAGAAAAGAGGTGCTTAAACCTCTTTCAAAATTCGGACGAGAGGTATCTAGAGTCCAACACCAACAAAATAAGAGAAACCTAGACTTCTTCGAAGATTGGAACGAGAGAAACCTAGAGGTTAGAGCTAAGGGTTTGTCACACTCATCCTACACCTCCATTTTGAAGATTCGTACAAGTCCGATTCTTGTAAGTATTTTTCACTAACATTATCAATTGTCTTGTATCGAACAAAAAGAAAAACATTGTCAGTTGTCATGAAAACTAAATCTCATCAATTGTCATGGAAACTAAATCATCACAACTACACAAATTAAAGAATAAAACCATTCAGTCATGCTTCTGATCAAAACAACAGCACGTCATGGCTTCGAGGTGATGGCCGAAAAACCACGGCCACCCGGTTACGAGAGCATCATAAACATAAACCAGTTGAGACCATAAAATAATAGATAGGTTACAATGCTTACAAGTATTTCATGCTTACAAGAATCTAACCATTAATAGTTAGATTCATGTAAGCATGAAATGCTTGTAAGCATTTTAGCCGGATCCATAAAATAAAAACCAAAGTTCAGAGTCTTGCTACATTAGCTGGACATAAAATGAAAACCTGAAGTTCCATACATACATTGATGGTTGCATAAATGACGACAGAGCCAACACATCACAATGCATGCCTATTGTTACAATAGTTCAAATTATTCAAAGTTCAAATGAAGAGCTAGCTTCTTCCTTTCTCTTCTGATCGCTTCGAAAATCGAAAACTTAGTCCTTACCTCTCACCACAGTCGAAGCCTTTTCATTTTTCATGATCATATGGAACGATTTGCTTTTGTCCTCTGCCACCATCTCTCTCAGCACATCGTCTTCGATCTTCTCTGCCTGCCAGCGTGACGGGTCCTCCACAAACGCCTCACTGAAAATCATGCTTGACACCCACTCCTTCCAAGTTGTTCTGCCATACTTGTCTTCTTCAAGAGTTCCGGTTGCCAAGAGTTGATACACATACACCACCTTCTGCTGTCCAGGGCGAAATGCACGCGCAATTGCCTGCTTTGTCTTGGAAGGGTTCCATTCGGAGTCCAGCAAGATGACCCGAGAAGCTGCTGTCAAGCTGATTCCCTCGGCGCAAGCTGTGATCGATGCAAGCAGGACCCTCGAGGCTCCGCCGGGCTCTTCAAATTTGTCCATCACCTTTCCTCGGTCGAAAAGCTCCAAATCCCCTGTGAGAACCAAAACTTCTCTGCCTCTCTGCCACCCAAACACCCTTTCAAACAGTTCGAGAAATAGCCTCACCGGCGCAATGTTGTGACAGAAAATCAAAACCTTCTCGTTCTTGACAACTTGGTAAACAAGGTTCAAAACAAACTTGACTTTTGACCCTTTGTGCAGATCATACTTGTATTGCTCAAGCTCCATCAGTTCCTCGGAACTAAAAAACTTCCCGGCGCAGGCAGCAGTCCTGATTAACCATGGATGTATCGATCCAAGGGTTATCAGAAGTTCAAGTTCCAGAGGATAACCCTTGTAGTTAGCCATTATGTTTTGCAGTCTGTCCAACATATCTCGTTGTATGTCGGTAGTGTTCATCAACAAGGTGTAAATCTGTAGACCAGGAAGGGTGTCTGAATTTCCACCTTCATACACATCGATGAACCCATTTGTTATATGTCTCAATTGGTTTAGACCTTGGATCCTCTGATCTTCTTCTTCGTTCGAATCAATCTTCTTGGCAATCTTATCCAAGAACAACTTTCGCGCTCGGGCTTCCATCAAATGGCGCGCTTTTTCCTTCTCTTTCTTTTTCCTTCTGTATTTTGGGTCCAACGCCCTTAAAACTTCATTCACAAACTTTGGTCTTGCCAAGCAGAGTGTGTTGAAGTATTCGCAGAAGTTGTTCTGAAATAGAGTTCCCGAAAGCAATATTCTCAAGTCCGTTTCAACTTTCATCAGTCCCTTCCTCAGCCTGGATTTAGTGCTTCTCGGGTTGTGCCCTTCATCTAGAACTACAAGACCTGGACTCTCACGCAGCACTTGCGCCATAAATTTTCTGTGCACAAACTTCGAGTCTTCGCGCATCAGCGTCAGGAATGAAGTATAACCCATGACAAGAACACTAGGCTGTGCATGCCACTTCTGTATTTTTTCCAGGCAATCCAACACATGCATGACATCGTCCGTTGGCTTCGGGCCTCCTGTAAAGGTCATGGTCTTCTTCTTGAACACTCTGTAAGTTCTTCGACCGTGAATTAGATACACAGGTATAGGTATCTGCCATTTGATAAATTCTTTGTACCAGGTATAGAGTGTTGTCTTGGGAGCAAGGACGAGAGGTCGTTTTCCCGGGAATAACTTCAGGTAGCTAGTAAGAAATGCAATGATTAGAAAAGTTTTCCCGGCTCCAGGAGTATGAGATATAACGCAACCACCGGTTTTCTTGGCTTTTTGTTCCATGAGTGATGGTTCCAAAGATCCTGCAATATTTTTCCATAGAAACTCAAAGGCCTTTTTCTGGTGGAATAATAATTTCTTTCTGAGTTCCGGAATTAGGGCCCAAACATTGTCATTTTCTTCCGACAAAGTCTCAGGATCATCTGGGGTAGTGCGAGTGTGGAAGAAATTGAATTCCTCGTAGTCAGCTCGCTTATTGTCGGATTCTTCTACATTGCTCTTTCTATCATATGTGTCCCCACTGGCGTTTTGCACCTAGAGAAACAAACAAGAAAATAGATGTTGTTATCGTTTGAAGCAAACATAATAGTAAGGTCACTCCCGTATGCAAATTCAGCATATGTAGTAGCACGAGGAATGCGACATTAGATTTTTGCACGAACAAGTTTCTAAATGACTTACAAAGGGGGGAGAAACATCTCTTATTTCAGTGCTGACAAAACCACATATGCTGCAGATAATCCCAATTTCGTCATTCAATTTAAATTCATGTCGGCAACCTGAGCCTGACTTTGGTGGACTCGCATTTGCCGCGGCAGCATTTGATCCCTGAGAAAGAAAAACAAAGGCATTATTTAGAAGACTTTCCAGATTATATTCTGAATTTTTAAACTATCATTCTCAAACTTAGACGCAAGCGAAAACTCTAAAAGTTTACCTCATTATCTTGAAGGTAAGATGATGCCAATGCTAATTCCATTTCTTTCCACAGCATCTCAGTCTCGGACATTTCCTCCTCTTCATCGTCATATTCTGGCATTTCAGTTTCGTTCCGTTGGTCAGAGTTCTTTGCGGCCTTGAATTCGTTCCACTGATCCATAATATTTGCGTCTTGCTTATTTGTGCAGTCCATGTCTCTCAAGAATGAATTTATCAGTTCCTTGTATGCACCAGCATTTAAACTCCTCCTCGGGTAAGTTCTTCCGTTAGGGTCCCTTTTCGAACGCATAGAGTGATGCCTTCTGTATAAAACTCTGCTAGCTCTGCTAGTCGATACTTTTCCATCCCATTTCATTTGGAAGTCCATATCATCTAAGTCAGAATTATTCTTTCTCTTTGTTTTACGATTGTGATGATAATAGTACTTCGCAGGAAACTCATCGCTCTCGTTTGCACTTTTTTCAGGAGGAGTACTATTGACATTTCGATGACCATGTCCAAGGGTTAAAGGGTCTCTTTTGTATTCAACAAGGGCAAGTTCATCTCGATGTCTCTTCCGCTTAGCCGCACCTGATTTCACCTTCTTCGACTTTGCCTTGATTTTGTATTCAACGTCATCATCATCACTTTTGCATGCAAGCTCTTCCTCAGTTTTCCAATAATTGTCATCCTTACTGGACTTCAACTTCTTAGGACGAACCTTTTGTTCTTCCTCGGTGTGCTCTTCCGAATGACTTGCATGTTTGGCAAACAGCTGTGATAGAGGCATGTACAATTCATCATCTTCTGAGCTGTAATCTACCTTATATGGCCTGCTTCGAACATAGCCAATCTCTATCTCTGATGGAGCATCACAGCCAAGGAAACGCTCAGGTTGTATAATTCGACGCTTGGAACGACGCAGGCCCAAAAGCTCAGTAGATGGTGAAGGTACGCTTTCATGCATTTCAGGAGTAGGATCAGCCTCGGTAGCATCATCTGGAACAAATTCAACTACTATAGGAACAAGGAGCCTGTTGTCTACTTTGAAATTTACGGCATGCAAGTAGTTGTCAGAATTTGATAGAGTTCTGTCACTGTCGCCTTCCAAAATCTGGTACACGATTTTGTTTTTTACTGATCTGACATCAAACGCAACACGCTTCATCACAGATGCCACAAGTAACCATGAAACATCGGATAAGAACGTCCCCAAGAGCAATTTCGTTCTTGGTAGTGTTGGGCAGTCTGCAGAGCACTCCCAACGGTAGGGCTGATTTGCACAAGCATCCCGATCAATCATTTGGAAGATGAAGATTTCATCGATTCCAACCAGTTTGGCTTCCTTGTTCAGCGTCGCTCTCTCTGTACCAAGAGGTCCTTGGTTCACATAAAAGTTCACATAGAATTGGCATGAGCACTGATCAGACTCATGCGGCACCCTTTCAATCGAGCTTATTCGAGCATCAACCATCACCTGCATTAGAGAGAGTTGGTCAAACTAACAAGGGGCAAATCACAACTTCCATAGTAGCTAATGTTTTCAGTTTGAAACATTTATAGCAAAACAATCCAAGTAATCAGTTAGAATCTATCTAAAGCAAGATGAGAAGCTACATGAACTTCATAAAAACTAAAGAAATTATCCAAAAATTACAGATAAATCGATTACTTCGTTATGTTCCAAAAGAAATGCAAAACATTTCTCAGAACAGCCAAAAGAATTACTAGTAGATGGAACTTTGAAATCAATGACATAAAAAATTCAATGAGGATTAGCATTGTTCAAAACTCATATGAACTTGAGTATCAATGTGGAAGACAAACATACAATAATCTGTTGCATTTCATAAGCAATAAATCCAACGCAACAAGCAGACTGATGACAGAAGACTTTTAATCAAAATCGGACAGCTGGTGCAGTCTCTAGATCTCTCAATTAGGAAAGGAAAATCATTATATTTCTCTTCAAAAATGTTAGTTTGTATATAAAGACTGAATGCTTTCTACAATGCATCAGTCACAAAGTGCTGTAGTAAAAAGTATTACAACTAAACATGTCCATCAATACTTAAAAATATGTCATGTAAGAGTTAAAGAAACTCATGAATTTCGAGAGAAAGTGCCCAATTATAGAATGCCACTCACTGGATCTTGACTGCTTTCTTCTGAATCATCTGTATGTTCAGGGGTTGACACCACGCATATATCAACACCCGGCCTCAGAAAGCAGGTGCAGTCATACATATTTGCATGTCTAGACCTAACTCGTAGGTTCGCGAATGGACCTTTGTCCTTGATTAAACACCTATGATTGTTTCCGAAACTCACGGTCATCTTGCCACGCCTGATGCTCAGAACTTCCACAGGTTGCCATGAACCACAGCAAAGAGCCTCAAAAGCTGTCAAACCCAAAATTAGTAGAATGACACAGATAAGAATTTTACAACTGTTACAATAAAACTGTGAAAACAAAAGATTCAGGGCATTTGGCGACAACACAATAAAATTCTTGTGAATTTCTACGCAAGACTGCCAAGACAAGAATGAAACACAAGCTCTTTTTCTTAGCTGATCAAAATTCCAATATATTTTGCTACCAATTTGGGACAGTCGCTCACGTGGTCAATTGTCCTTATCAAAACTCATTGAAGAAATATGGAAATTTAACTTATTCCATCAACACGCTGCACGTGAGCGTCTCTCCTTAACAGAAGGATTATCAATGAAACAAGGAAATTATCTTATTCTATCACCACATCCGCATGACACGTGGTGTTACCGCGTTCAAGTTTACAAGTGTTACAGACAAAAGTAAGAGATTCTGATTAGAGAAGCCATTGATTCACTCGAAACAAATCAAAATTACACAGTTTTATTTCTCTT